>JAYKKI010000084.1:3171250-4447500 GCA_039881145.1 Druceiella hillmani
GCATTTAGTTTATTTGTACCAATATTTTGGAATTAAATTTTGACAATTATTGAAAATATGGAGATTTATGATTTACAATTATCTTGATATATTCACTTATTTTTTCAGACACCAACAAATAATTAACTCTTTAATGAATTAGCTAAAAATATTCACGTTAATCAAAAGTGCTATTATTGTTCAAAATGAGGTTAGATTATAATTTTGTAACCCTCAAAAAAGTATTATTTTGCAGTAACTATTACTTTACAATGAAATAACTTGAATACTGATTATTGATTAATAATTTTAGACTAAATCATATTTGACGGAGACATTTGTTATACCGTTAGTTAAAAAAATATTTTTTAGAAAAAGAAAACAAGGTCCAAATATTAAAAATAGAATTATTATCATAATAATATACGTAAAATAAGATACAGATTGCCGAGGGTACAGAAAAGGTCACTTACAAATGATCCACAACTCGACACTGAACGTGTCTCGTTTTTGTATTTCTTGTAAGGTATATCTTATTAATAGAGAGTTATTTTAAATATTCTGTGAAGTGTAATTACATTTATCAGTCCGTTTCTTTTACCGGAACATTCCTTTCTTAGATAGGATTTTTTTTTATGGCGTTATGATATCTTGACAGGTTGACACGTTGATACCTATGACAAGTGACAAGAGGGTGCCTTTTTGTGTCACAGAGATAACCTGGAAAAAAGATGTGCAAATATAAAAAAATAAGATGCAGGTTGAACAGACAAGGTAGGACTATGTAAGAAAAGATTCTTGTCAAGGACAGGAAAGGCTTTTCTGGGTATGAAATTTTATCGAGGGCAGAAATATTCCGATAAACGAAATATGTTCGTAGATGAGGTTATGTTTCATAAAATATTTAAAAGATATGTTTCATAGAATATGTAAAAGAACTTTCTAATAATGAAGTAAAGCTTGAACGAAGACTTTTTCGATTTCCTGTCTTAACTTTCAATACGTTCAGGCTTATTGAGTTTTACATTATGACTTCCTACCTAATCTGTGCACTTTGAAATACATATTTTATTTTTCTTGTTTTTGAACAGGACAAAAAGCAGAGTAAAATTAATAATACCACGCCTTAAAATATTGTTATGAAGGCTTCATAAATTAAAACTGAACAGATGTTTATTTTATTTAGTCTTAATGATTCACTTATACTAATTCACAACAAAAAATAACTTACGATCATACCTGGATTCTCTAACTACAACCTGGCACTGCTCCAACTAAAATAATTTATTTTCATATATGATGAATTAGCTTTGCACTGCACTAACTGCGGTCGTTTATCATTTCACAGCATTAGATTACTTTATTAATATATGACCAGGGGCGTATTTGGGTATGATTTTTATAAGCAGTAGCCCAGAGCCCCACTCAATAAAATCAACCCTTAAAATTTAAAATGTTTATAAAAATAATTTTTACAAACTATTTTTGTACCTAAATAAATTTGAAATCATTTGTTTTTTGTTTCGCACTATTAAATTTTCTTCTAGACTTTCATGCCAATAATATTTTCATATATTATTTTGCAAAACTGTTATTGCTTAAAATCCAAGTATTTTAAATTTAAAGTTATTGCTTAAAATCCAAGTATTTCCAAGTGCTTTAAAGAGATGTTAAATACCTTTCGTTAATCAGGATACTGCAAGCTATATGGTAGTGAAAGTTAAATGACAATCAGGTAAACCATTTTTAATCAAACCTTCTCTTTACAAAATTAGAATTGTAAAAATATAAAGTTTATTTACACAAACCGCAGCAAACACAGGAAGTGAAAAAAAAATAAGTCCACAGCAAGCAAAATGAATATAAAAAAATTAATATGTCCAATTTTTATTATTATATTTATGTATAATTTCTTTATTATCGTTGTCACTACATTTTATTTGTCACCGATTTCGGTCCAGCCGAGCATTTGTCCACATTATTGAACACAAACAGAATCATCTCTATTATTGACAAAGCCTACAGTGATTATTAGACTGATCATAAAGACATACCATAACATAATGTAAATAGTATAAATAGTGTAATTATTTTATGTTACGTATTTCTTATACGCTATGTGTTATTATGAACAAGTATTATGAATAATATGTATTATTATGAACAAGTACAGGCGTGTACAAATTACATATCATTTTTTTTGTTAAAAACGGATACATATTTAATTATATATCTTTGTTACTTCTTCTAACAGCGTGTCTAAGTTATATGTGTCATATATATTTCTTTTACAGAAATGACTTTAGATGTTCAGTAGAGATGTAAATTATTTTGAAAATTTTTATTATTAATTTTTACAGCTAAATGTTTAGTTATTGTGAGTTAATTGTCTTGAGAGAAACTTAAGCACACAAAATTGGTTCCATAAGCGTTCAACTTCTCAACTTTAGCTGTCAAAAATACCAATCTATTTATAAAAAAGTCTCCATAGTCCTGATGGGTAAAGCTGCAAATCACGAGTTAAATAATTTTACTTAAAAAATATTTATTTCTTGAATTCTTTGGACAAATCATTTTGGGAATTAAAAATATTATTTGTTAACGATAAAATAATAAATTTTTTTATTCAGAATTTCGTCAGTACTTTTATAGACGTAGAACATCAATGTTTTTAATATAAATCGGGCCAATGATAAAATTATGATTAACCGGGACCAATGAAAAAATTATGATATATAAAATACTCGTTTCCTGACATTATTTCGAAAAGGTTAAAAAATGAGATTTACATCTTTTTTGTCGTGGACATATGAATTTCCAAATAATGATGTAACCAGCATCTTTAATATTATTATAAAAGATGCATTTACTACAAGCAAATCTAACGTACTTGAGTTTCGACATCTGATAATCTCTATCAAAATTGAAAAAAAATTTAGTCCTTGGAACTGATTTAACAATGCAAACACTGCCAATGACCACGCAGTGTATGAATAGGTCAATAACAATTACTTACGGACAATTAATATTAATGATGACAATTAGTTTGGTGTCTTGTCTTTTGCTTCGGTACGCTTTCATATTGCTCCACGTTACATAAATCGAGGAAATAATAAAACAAAATCGAAAAACAGAAACCCCAATTTTATTGTCATTATAGTCGAATAAATTTGTGGATCTGAAAACCATTCATTAAACTATGTCTATCTCTTCCCCAAAAGATTTTTTGGGACAATTTCCTATTTCCACGTCAATTATATGTCATAAAAGAGAGGTTCTCTCACTCATGACCAAATTTTATCAAATTTTTCTTATACCACAAAAACACAACACTTATCCACAAGATAACAAGTTACCCTGGACATAATATTGCACTTTACGGTTGTTCCGAAATCTGATATAAAATTGAAAATTTTCACGTTATAACTTGTTTTATTTCTTTTTTTTAATTAAAATTGGCTTGATAACTTTTGTCTAAAGCACTACAAAATTTCATATAGAGCTTTAAAAGTATAAAGTAAATTTTCAAAGTAGCAGACAATTTTCAGCTATTTAAAATTTTAAATGTTTCCACGAATATTTTCAAGGTATTACAATCTGTAAGAAAAAAAAGTATTGCGAATGATAAAGTTATTTGTAAAACTCACAAAAAATTTAAAAAAAGATAAAAATATTAAATATGTTTTTAAAGTTACATGAAATTTAATTAGCTCGTACTTGTAATTCAAAACCTAATTCATGTATAAATTTAAATATGCAATTTAAATAAGTTATTGGTACTGATGATACAAATTATATTATCGACAGTAGTATAACAACAAAATTTCCTTAATTTTTTAAAATACAAAACTCGAGGTACATTTTATTTATTTAACTTTGTTCTTGTATTACATAGTTCCAGTAATTCTTTAATGTTTGTCGTTTTTATTGAATGGCTTGAATGACTGAATTTTCGACAACCATTAATGAAATACTGAAACTTTTACTTCTATGAGCGTAAACAAGTATGCAGTTCACAATTAAATGAAACTACGTGATGTAGTATTATTTCTACTTTCATTCTTTACCACGACCTAGGTTTCGTTGTATTACAAAATCTTCAGGTTGGATATTAGCAAAGATACAACGAAACCTAGGTCGTGGTAAAGAATTAAAGAAAGTAGAAATAATACTACATCACGTAGTTTAATTTAATTGTGAATAATGAATTTCTACAAAATTAACGCCAAATATATTCAATATCAATTATGCGGTTCTTTTACCGTATTTAGTCTCAAAATCTCAGTTATTTCATTTTCCTTTGTCGTAAATAATATCAGCCCACAGAACGATCATTATATAATTTGATATTATCTCATCTCGAGTACGTAAATATCGTTAATTTTAAACATATTTTTTCAATTGATGTTTCCGAATTATATTTCGACAAATATAACAGATCAGATAACTCATTTTGGGTTACAAATAAATATAAATAGCATTTAAATCTGCCTGAATCGCTTCTTAATTAAACGGAAAGAGTTCAGTTGTTTTAGTTTCAATTTATTTTAGATTTTAAAGTCAATTCCCGATAACCTTTTTTAACGTTTTGTTACAATAAAAACAGCAGAATTGCTAAATAAATGCGCTAACCTTCTGACAAGTAAGAGTATTATACTCGAGTATTGTACTCGTATAGTAATAAAAACAGTTTTAACAGGTACGTCCTTATGGAGTATTATTATCATTAATCATTATTATTTTATCCTCGTAATTTAACTTAGGCTGCGAAATACCAATAAAAAGTTGCCTGGTCAATGTAATATTTCCATTGTGACTCAGATGAGGAAAATAAATATTCGTTTCGAACATTACCAATTTGTTATTGTTGTACATGATTGTATTATTCATTGTTAAATTTGAGATGATAACCAAAAGTACAAAAGGTTTTTTATTCGACCTAACCCGAAGATATTACATTAAAAATGTAAGACCTGGTTCAAATTACAAATGTCCTTGTTTTAAGATTTACTCTAAACTTGTCCTACAAGAGTTTGTCCTAAATTAATTTGTATACGTTTTATTTAACCTTGTTATTATTGCACTTGGGTTGATGACTAATGCTTTTTCTAGTTATCAATTTTGGTATTAAAAGAGTTTGATCTTTCTGCGTGATGGGCAAAGTATATGAAAATAATTTTACTTCTCTCAACCTATATAGTTTGATGTGGAATACTTGGAATGAAGACCTGTTGGGCATATTAAATTTATTTAAATTATATTAATATTTACTTGCAATATTGAAAAATATATAAGATATACAAAAACAATTTGGTGGAAGCTAGGAGTGAGAGGGAGAAACTAAATTTTAATCTTGATGGCAACACTAAATATGATAAGCTAAGTGTTATCTATAAAGGGTTAAGTACCCTTCTGGTGCGTGTTAGTAGCTGCACATCGATTAAAAGCAGAACTTCAGCCAGTCCGAGTGATTCATATCCTGCATCCACCCTGGAACTTATACGCGTAAAATCACTATAATTGTATATTATGCACCTACAAATATGACTCCTGACGTAGAGAAGGATGATTTTATGATGCTCTAAATATTATCCTTAAGCGCATACGTAAACGGGATGTTGTTATCTTTATGGATGATCTGAATGCTAAAGTAGGGAGCAATAACTCAGATTGTTGAAAACACGTAAGTATGCGTGTATTCCCTCTCAACAAAATGAGAATGGAAAAGGATTTGTTGATTTTTGCCAAAATTCCTTTCCGTTAGAGGTATTTCATGTATATTTGGAGACCATGATACATAAACACAGACTTCATCTGTACACTCAAATCGACTAGCTTGCTATAAACTCCAAATGGCGTTATTTAGAGACGAAAACCTTCTTTGCCTGCCTTCTTTTGCCATTTGGAGCTACTAGACGTTCGTAAGCAAACAGGCGCCGATATAGTCAGCAACTACCGCCTTATTATTATAGAGATGCAACTTAAAGCACCACCTGATAATGGATTCAATAAGGTGGGTAGAAGTTATAATGTTGAAAACTCAATGAACCAAATACTAGTGTGTAGTTAAAGTCTGAATTCCAAAATCACTTCAACATAGAAGAATTTCAGTATCATATTAAGGTAACCTACTTTTTAAACTAACTTCGCTATTCTTGGGTATAAATCTGGCGTAAATATTTCTAGGAAGTTTTGGTATAGATGCACATATCAATATTTGTACTTGATGCTTCATCTATTGTCAATATTTCACATCGGCTTCTGTGGAATGACCTCGATAATAACAGAGATGATTTTGGGCCGGTCGAATAAATAAATTGATAACAGCGGATATTCTTAATGCTGACTTATGTCTATGGAGTCCTAACTTCCATATTGACAAATCTGGAAAACGCAGAATCTCTTGAAAGGCTAATAAAAGCCAGTATAGCAATTGGAGAGGCATTACCGTCCTTTTGATATCTTCCAATGTACTTTGCAAAACTTTACTGAATAAGCTGTCGGAGATGTTGAATCCCTTCTTCATAGAAAGAGCCAGTTTTTGTCCAAAGCGTTCATGCATGGACCAGATAAACTCTTTAGAATTTTTCTCGTAAAATTTGATGAATGGCAAAGTTATCACATCTTTGGTGTCTTCAAAAAAGTTTTTGTTATTTTGAAATGGGTTGGCATTTGGTATCGACTAAGTGATATTGTTGTCTCACCGAAGGTCAAAAGTCACCTGTATCAAATACTCTGCTAAGATTACATGCAGCCACCTTATCTCTGGGGATATTACGGCTTACGTAGGTGTTCGACAAGGTTGCCTTTTTTTGCCATTTCTATTCCTTACTATTCTTATGGCATAACGCACCACTCAAATAATGGAAAGCGGAATAAAGTGGGAATTGTCAGAGATCTTACAAGACTTAAATTATGCTGACGACCTTTGTCTGCTTCGATATAACCGTATGGATATGCAAACCAAACCGGAAGATTTGCGGAGAGAGGCAGCGTACACCATTGTTTCAAAATCAAAACACGGGATAATAGAAAATGAGCAATTAAAACAGATCCACAAATTTCTATATCTCGGGAGTATCGCGTCAAAGACGGAAGGAATTGAGGAGAAAATCGCTTCATGAATCGACAAGGCTAGGGCAACCTTCTCGCAATTCCGCCCCGTATGGCAGTCACGGAAATTGACACCGAGGGTGAAACTTAAAATATCCCAGTCCAATGTTAGAACCGTTATGTTATATGTGTATGAGACATGGAAGGAAACAAAGACGTCACAAGACGACTCCAAGTCTTCGTTAACCACTGCCTCAGATATTTTCTTGGAACATGGTTCGAGAAAAAATCAAACAAAGATTCGTTAGAATGTTGTTCGGAAATTCCTATTAAACTCTAAATAAAGCACTGCAAATGGGACTAGATTAGCCATACGCTTAGAAAAGAATAAGTTCCCCACAAACAAACTTAGGATTGGAAATTATAAAGCAAAGGGAGACATAGCCGTCGACGCAGACCTGGCTGTGGACTGTGCTTACAGTACTCTGAAGCATCAGTGAGACCCGAAGTGAAGTAATTAGTGATACACAGGACCTATCAACGTAGCAAAGCACCATGGATGCACATTGTCCCACCGAAGGGGCGTAGTATATTACGAGAGACGAAAAAATTTGGGTTTCTCAATATTTCGTTGACTTTGATGCAATACAAATTTAGTTTCAACTGAAATTCATTTCATTCTGAGCATGTTTTTCTTTTTGTGGTGTATTTATTCATCTTTCTGATGTATATTTTTATCTTTGCGGTGAATATTTTTTGTCATCATTATCGTATCATATATCAATATCGTTCTATACTGTGTATTGGACAAAAGCGTCTTTAATATTAATCTTAGTTTCAAAAACGAGAAAAATATTAAACAAATTAGCATGTCTGATAATTTGTTTAATATTTTTCTTTATAAAAAAATCTTGCAACAGAAGTAGATTTTATTTAAAAAATCTTGTAACTGAAGTAGATTTGTTTTATGATGACTTACTTGATTTAAATTTTAAATATATTGTTTAAAATTTTCAATTGTATACAATCTTCTTATTTCCAAACAAAATTTTGAAATTATCTATATCATATTAATTACCACCACCATACTATCTCTGAATGAATAAAGTAAAATTGATTAAATCATTGTATTTTATCCATATTTTCACATTCCCTAAAATCTTTACTACACTCGTGGAAATTATTCTATATTTTCCTTAATGTCAATGTTCTTACCGCTTATATGCGATTATGCTCGTAATGCGCCTATGTGTATATATATATATATATATATATATATATATATATATATATATATATATATATATATACTAGTATATAAACGCAATAATTCTGGAAATACTGCATGGTATTAATAAAACTTTTATTTTTGAAAATGCTACGATAAATCGGCGAAGCACCGTCAACATTCTTGCGGTAAGATATATTATAATGTATGAATTTATGAAATAAAAAATAATTTTACTAAATGATTGTTGAAAAAAGAACACGTACGAAAAATTACGTTGATTTATAAGTCCGAAATAAACTTATTAACGATGTTGGTTATTTTAAAAAAATAGTTTTTTTAATAATGTATATTAGACAACGACACGGAACTTTGCTTTGAAGAATGACCGACCAAATCACCATAAGGTTGCAGAACGAAGGATTATTTGAAAAAACCAGCCAAGCACGTGTCTGTATACGTACAGTGCAAAGTTATGTAGTTGTCTACATCCTTCATAATTTTATTTGAAAATCATAATCAAATTTCAGTTGTTACAATTTCCTTTAATTTGTCAAACTTTAAAAATTAGAGAGTTAACGATGCACTGCACGTCACTTTAAAGCTTAATATTTCACAATTATATGAAACTACGTGATGTAAAGATCTTTGCTAATAGCCCACCTGAAGATGTTGTAATACAACGAAACCTAAGTCGTGGCAAAGAACTTAAAGAAAGTAGAAATAATACTACATCACGTAGTTTTATTTAATTGTGAATAAAGAATTTGTACAAAATTAAAGCCAAATATATTCAATGCTTAATAGTTCGCAAATGCGGCTTAAAAATTTTGTAGCGTCTGCTCTGGAGGATGGAGGGATATGGCGAAGCTATAAGTGTTCCGTTTTTGCTATTTAGCTAAGGAGTCTCAAAAATGGTAGAAGTTCTAAACAATTTTAAGAAATATTTAGAAAATGTATCTGATATAATATTAAGAAAATTGTTGAAACATAGAATTTAAATGACGATGTTTAATTTTATTTAAAATTTGAAGTCGAAGTACGCCGAATTCCCAACCGTAGATAGCTGACGGTAATTACCACAAATAGGTCTTGCAAAAGAAGTAGAAGTGGATTTATTATGCATACGCTGGGAGAAAGAGATAGAGCCAACGAGAAGAGTGCACTGGAGTGGAATGCAATCGAGTCGAAGGAATGCTAAAAACTGGATCCGTTAGCAAAAGCTCATGGAGGAGGCATAGTACATAAATAATTAAAATTGGAAAAATGATGGTCGCCACATGTTTTCAATTCCTGTACTGTGATAAGAAAATCGTTTTTAGTTTCCTTTTTTAACATCAACTGTAGTTAATGTTAATAATGTGGGTTATACGCTTACTGTTGATGATATTAATTGATTTTCAATTCCAACGCTTATGTCAATAAATTTATATTCCTCCAGTTGACTTTACCCACTACCCTGAAAGCAACAGATTAGTCACTATATTTATTTCTCATTATGCGATTCCTACACTATAAACGGCATAGAAACCCTAGAACACATGTCGCTATAACAAAATTAAAATTTTCATTTATTCCATTTCGTTAGCTCAGGCAACAGAGCGCCCAAATAATTAATTCCTCCAACGTATTACTCCAAGCGACAATGTCACCAATCTCACTGCGATGAGCCGAAGTTAATTGGACCCAACCGACTCGAAGTCCTCTTCAAATTAAGCTTTCACATGTTTACAATTTTAGCTCAAGGGACTGAGTAACAGTATGTTATATAATAAACAGCCTTGGAACCTAATATCCGCACTTTGACCTTTTTACTTTGACAGACGATTGATTTTAAAAGCTCTCGCGGGATTTATATGTTGTTTACATATGTATTCTCGTTTTTTTTTATAAATGTGATATACAATATATATTCTATTATAAGTCGCTATAGTAAAATTTAAGCTTTTTAGGGCAAATAATAATTTAATTAAAAAGTAAAAGTTTCAGCAATAAACATTTCCGTTTAAGAAGCCTCATTTAAAGATACTAACATATATTAATGATATAATTAAGCTGTGTGGATTTCATCTAAATACAAAGACTTAATAAAACTTCTTTACTTTGTATTGTGGTCATGATTTTAGGGAATGATTGCGAGTATGAATGAAATGGGGAGTCTGATGATATAATGCGTGGATATGCTTGCCGTTTTTAACTCGACCGTCTCATTTTCTCAGAAAAGCGTGGAAAGTTGGCGACCCAAAAATTTTTTCACGCCTACGAAATTCTGTGGACAGATTATATATCCGGAAGGGTGTTATTTGGGCCAAGTATTTCCATTAAGTTAGAACAAAATAGTGTATCACTACGACAAACAAGTTAGAAAGCATAAGAGTTACCGTATTGTAACTGTTGTATTTTCTTACTGTATTTATCAGATTGAGAATTATTAACGGTTTTTAAAAATTAACGTAGTTTAAAATGTCGTTATTTTGTATACTTACCGTATTTACTAAGTACATGAAAGTCTGTAAATTAAGTATACGAGTATTTGGAAACATGAACTTCAGCTTCTATAAATAAGATAAAACATAAGACAAAGCATTTTTTTCGGTCTACTCGACTGCCCGTCTGACCATATGCATGTAAAACTATTTGATGGATATAAATGAAGAATTCCTGTGGGATCCCTTATTATCTGATGAATATAAAGCATTGAACGTTTTTGGTATTTCAGGGATAGAAACTTGAAGTTTGGCATAATGATAACACTAAAAAGTATTCATAGATAAATGTTAGTTGGGGCAAATAAAATATGATGATTTTTTAAATTGAAACTTCTTTAGCGATATCTGAGTCATTCGGTCACCTAAAATTGTGTAACGATTGAGAAAACTGATATCGAACATATCCGACCGGCGGCGGAATCAAACGATCGCTAACATTATAGCGGTGGAGAACCTCAAAGAGTTTATTCAATCGCTAATATTTCGATGAAGTATGCATTTAGTTTGTGTGTAATTATAAGTGAGTGCGACATTATGTTTTATGCAATAATTTCAAATAAATATTTTTAAGTGTATTGATATAAATTAGTTAATATATTATTTTAATCCGAATAATAACCACAAAAAGTATTCTTTCATTTTCTTTCATTTCTAGATAACTAAGAGCAAGTAATAACAGAGAATAAAATGGGCAGGGCACTTAAGCAGAATAGAACAGTCGGACAACAAAAAAGATCTTCTTAGTCAGATCATTGGGCTCCCGAAAAAGAGGAAGATCTAAACTTAGGTAGCTCGACTGCCTAGAAAAAGACTTTAAAATCCTAACTGTAACAAACTGAATGTCTCAGGCCAAGAATAGGAGAGCTTGGGAATTGATTCTGCGGAAGGCAGTGGCCCATCTTGGGCTGTCAAGCCATTGAAGAAGAAGAAGATTATAATTTATTAACTAATATGGACTGTTAAAGGAATTTAAATTCATTCATGGTATGGTGTGGATGAAACTTACACCTTGTTTACTTTTTGAATCTTATGGGATACCAGTTAAGACAGATAGTGTCATTGGTGAAAACAGCTAAAACCGAAATTATATAAGAACTACATTAGTAATACTGTTTTTATTGTATCATTTTTACTTTATTACTTTGGAGAAAGAGGAATAAATATTTGTTGTGGTTTTTTTTTTGATAATATCTTTAGAATAATTTTACACGAAATTCTGAAAAGAATAATTTGGAATTTCTCTAACTCTTTGTTTTAAAATTGGTACCCAACATGACAAAACTAAGAAAAGAAATTCGATTTCCTCATTGCCTCCTCTAAATATTTATGTAAATGAAAAATTAAAAAAATGGGGGTGAATATATTTATCATTTTGTGAAATTCCCATAACCTGTGCCAATTTTTTACGTTTCTTAATTTTTTCTGGGAAATACCACTGTGATAAGCAGACAAACGGAACACACATGAGTAATATTATGAAGGTTCTTTTTTCTTTTGTGGTACGTAACTATTAAAAACACATAAAGGTTATTAAAAAAAGGAAAAAAGCGAAATCGATGACAAAAAGAGACGTGACGGACATTTTAAACTACGGACTTGACCTGTAAATAATTGTTTTTTTATCGATAAATGGACCTGGGTTGTTAGACTTGATGATGCATTTCTATTCCATATTAATGTTTTTAACAGTACTAGAGTCGATTTTGGCTTAAAGGAGCTTCACGTAATGAAGAACACCTATCATGATAACCTATAGCCTTGATAACGTGTTAAAGGCTTCATACGGTGAATTCAACCAGCTCTGACTTTTATTTATTTGTCAATATATTTGGAAGATTTATCCTTAGTCTCTAGTTTGCTTTCGGATACGATCGATCGATCGAAGCACGAGTAAATTCTTAATGTCACTTCATAATTAATTTCAATAATTTTGTGAATCAACTTGATACGGTGCTGGACAAAGGCTGATTAGTGGCCTCAGTATTTAAAAGACTTTTGATCTAGTCAACAATGATATTCCATTGGTAAGACTGTTTGAAATTTATATTGTCTTTGCCTTCAGTAACAATTTTCACCATACATATATACCTTTGTCACGCAAAATAGTACATTGAGCAAACATTGCGCTTCCATTGAATGTGAAATATGGCCAGACTATTGGAATTGTTGCACTAATTTTGCAGTGGCACTTGGAAAAAAAATATTTCAAAGTTATTTTAATAAAATGTTTATTACAGTTTTTTTTCCATTACCTTAATTCAAAATAGCGAACATCCAATTTGGGAATGAAACACACGTCTTCTCTTTGTTCATGTTCATTAGAAGTTGATATAATTAATCTTGAAATGTTATCATTATTAAGTGGCCTTGCAATTACTCTGAATCCTAAGCTAAAATGTTCAAAGTTATACAGGGAAATGTAATTTTTACGATTTTGATATGAATGGTTTGCGACTTTGTTTAACTCTCAAACTTCTAGTATTAATAAAACATAAAAAACTAGGTATACCCAGTCTTTTTATGAAGCGAGCTTTTTTTGGAGAAAATACTTTGTTCTCTTTAACAGTTCTTTTTATTTTATCATTACATTATCACCTAAGAATTTAACTCAATAAGTGTATAAATATCATAATATTGATATATTATTTATCTAAGAATCATCGATTAATCGATGATGACTCTTGGAGAAATATCGATATTATATACATTACATTATTTTGACTTATTCTGAACTCGATTATTGTAAAATATTGGTTCATATTTACATATAAATATATTATGCTACAGTATAGTTATAATGAACTTGAAACAAAATGAGAGAGGTTATTCTATAGGACGGCGGCGAGGAACGCCAAAGTAATTCGTTGAATAAATCAGTTTTATAACTGTTCGTAAAAGTTTACTATTACAGCTTTGATACGAGCGTTATATGACTTCGAAATGGAAATATTGTCGAGTTTAATACGTAAACGTAAGCATAAACAAGCATTGACATTTATTGGCGATATCGATAAGGCCACCTTGGCTTTTTATCGAGTTGCTGGCGAGTGGTAAATGCGATTTCCCGGGAGCGCAATGAGTTGTTTTTGTTTGAATTTGTAGCGAGATGAAAAAAAATACTGTTTTTAGGTAGGAGGGGAGTTTTGGCCTTCGTATGCTGTCGCGACGCGTTCGCCCTAAATTCGAAGGATTGTTTAGGCGGATGAATCGAATTTAGGACTTAAGCCAAATTTTAAATTGACGTAAATTTGTCAACGAAAGATTATTGAATTAGACGTAAGCGGAGTATTAGCTTCAAACTTAGTAATTTTTCTTTATAATTTATAGAATCAAGTAACTCAATTGACAGTGTTTTCGCTTCTCATTTAGGCAAATTAGATGGTAGGAGGAAACTATTTATATATATGGCATTTCAAAGATTTATTTGTCGCCGATCACAGAATAATCCGAAATATTTTTTTTCGAAAAAGGACTGGTCTCACCAATCAGTGATAAATTTTAGAATGTAAATAAATAAATAAGAAATCTATTTCGAACCAAGCCACATTTAACAATAACAGGTAAAATTAATGTATTTAGATTAAAAATAGTAACAGGGGATAATTAATTTATTTAGATTAAAAAGAGTAACAGGTAAAATTAATGTATTTAGATTAAAAATAGTAACAGGGGATAATTAATTTATTTAGATTAAAAAGAGTAACAGGTAAAATTAATGTATTTAGATTAAAAATAGTAACAGGGATAATTAATGTATTCAGATTAAAAAGAGTAACAGTTAAAATTAATGTATTTAGATTAAAAATAGTAACAGGGATAATTAATGTATTTAGATTAAAAAGAGTAACAGGTAAAATTAATGTATTTAGATTAAAAATAGTAACAGGGATAATTAATGTATTTAGATTAAAAAGAGTAACAGGTAAAATTAATGTATTTAGATTAAAAATAGTAACAGGGGTAATTAATGTATTTAGATTAAAAAGAGTAACAGGTAAAATTAATGTATTTAGATTAAACATAGTAACAGGGATAATTAATGTATTTAGATTAAAAAGAGTAACAGGTAAAATAAATGTATTTAGATTAAAAATAGTAACAGGGGATAATTAATGTATTTAGATTAAAAAGAGTAACAGGTAAAATTAATGTATTTAGATTAAAAATAGTAACAGGGATAAGATTAAAAATAGTAACAGGTAAAATTAATGTATTTAGATTAAAAATAGTAACAAGGATAATTAATGTATTTAGATTAAAAATAATAACAGCAGTAAAACACAAATAGTGTTGATTCAGTTTTTATTTGTTTTCTTTTGTCTCCAAGATCTCTTTGCTAGTGTAGTCTCTGACTAGTATGGTTTTTTGTAGTGTTGTCTAGGAATTGAGACTTAACTTACTAATTTCGGTATGAGCCAAAGTTGTAATCTGTCATTCCTCTTTATTATAAATGACTTCCTATTTGTGATTATCGTTGCTTGAACTTTTGGAGACGATTGAGAGCTATTCTTAGTATTAAATTATAGTAAATACCCAATATTACATATGGAGTTTGAGCACCAAGCTTAATTTTTATACAGATCTGGTTACATAGAGATATCAATTTGCAGATTGTAAATAGGAAATTTGTGGTACCTTGAGGATTAATGAATAATTTTCCTTAATTCGCATTTACAACTTTGATCTGTATAATATATGATACTCAGATTCGTTACTGAGCGTTTTTAGTATTAAATGTATTAATATATTTATTCCATCGATTCTAAATTTATGAATTACATATAGAGTCTGAGAAGAAAATTGGACATGACTCTTTAAAAGAGTAAGCGTGTTAATGTATTGATATGCTGAAAGTTAAATTGTTTCCTTTTGTATATATGTACTGAACATATGGAATATATGTAATAAACATATGAATTATAACCCATATATTCTTCACAATGGAATTAAAATTACTTATTGATAAAATAAAGCCTTCAGAATTAAAATAAACTTGTGAAAAAATTAAACTAAATACAACAATTTAAAAAAAAAAACAATTTCCACCGACGTGGATAAAAGAGAGGAGTGTATCGATATCGGAAAAAATACAACCAAATACAACAATTTGAAGAAAAAAAAACCATTTCCATCGATGTGGAGAAAAGAGACCCCTCTAATTTTTTTATATATACCCCTCTAATTTTTTCCAACCTAGACAAGTTAGCGTCCTAGACAGATGACCATATTAGATCCGCCATATTGCATTTTGATAATCTGTCAAAATTTTTAAAACTTGAGATTTTAAATGAGTTTAATCACGTGGCTTTTATGGTGAAAAAAATGGGTAAAGCACCTATTCTGTTTGAAGAATTAATATTAGTAAATCAATCAGACTTAGATGTATTATATAACTTAAGTGCTGTCTATGTGTGTCCAAAAACGATCTCAGATTGCATTACTTGATATAACATTTTTAACTCACTGCTACTTGTCTTTTTATATATTCTCCATTTCTTAGCTACATTTAAAAACAATTATTACTGTCATAGTGCAAAAAAAAAACGGGAAAAAATGTTTTTTTGCACTATGACAGTGATTTTTAAATTAGAAATCTAAAAATATAGGCATGTATATAAAGACGATGAAAATATATCTAAAATTATTGACTTCAATATACAAAATCAATAAAAAATTATTTTTTGTATATATATGCTGAAACAAAGAAAGTATATAACTATAAATCTTTCTTTGACAACAGTCTATTTACATATTTTTCACTTAAAGAAATATAAAAAAAACAAACAAGAGGCTGTTAGATAATTATATTTTAGTTTCTTTTATATAATTATTTTACCAAAAATAGTAAAGCACACAATTTTTGTTTTCTTATTTTACTACAAATGCGTTATGAAAAACCAGAAACAAATTTTTCACCTTTTTTTGTACCTCATGAACTTGCCAATGTTTCTCAACTGTAACACTTGTTAAAAGCAAATACCTTTTAATTTTTTCTGATCTTTAAACATTTAATCGGGAAATTAAAAGGGCGGATACACCTTACAAATGAGTGGAGTCTTATATCTGACAAATAATCAGAACAAAAAAATGTTGGATGACATAATTTACTAAATTTTTAATCCAAGAATTCAATTTTCAATTCCATTCAATGGGGTGCAATAACAAAATTATCATCGACAACTTCAAACACCCGGGGGATGTACCCTAAAATTTCTTTTTCTTTATTTAAAAAAAATTTCATTACAAATCATTGAGAAATTATAAAGTTATGGCCAATTCCTAGCGTCTACGTATCTCTAATGACAAGCTCTATATGTATTGTTTCAGTTTTATTTATGATTTAAAAAAATTCATAATTCTTGAGATATACTGAAAAAAAGGCTACTTTTACCCACTCTCAACCCAAGTGTTTATAACATCAGTATTTTAATTCCATTTAAAACATGATTATACCCATTCATTCTTCTGTATCGACATCGGATAGAAATATGAATATCTCCAACGTTCATTTTGAGAATTTCTCTTTCTAATAAGAATTTCTCATTTCAATTTGGGTTTTCCAGAAGGTGCAAAAAATGATGGAATTGTTGAGGTTTTTTGATTCGAGTATGCAAGCGTTATCGCTTCAGATCCAGATAACTGCTAATAACCTGAATGTTGGCTTCATTTTCATAGTTTATGGGTAATAGAGTTGTATTTTGACAATTTTTGCTGTTCATTGATTCATGGCTTCATAATTACAATCATAAAGTATGTATTTGAATCCTTTCTCACAAGTTTTACTGTGCTTAGATTTTTTGCAAATTACTTCAAATTTTGATAATTGTTACGATTGTGTATGTGCATCATATCTAAATTATTTTTCATGGAATGAGATTGATCTGTTAATCAAAATTTAAATAGTTTAATATCGCCTAACAGAAGCCCGTCTTGCTTTACTGTATAAATAATTTATATAGGTCTGATGTTTTCAGTGAAATATTGAGCCTTCTAAAGAGTATTTTTACAGAACATAGCCCCACTTTTCCTCTGCCGAAACACCAACCGCCCACAGTTGACCTATAAAGCAATATTAAACACACAGTGCTCAGGCGTACTACCTAATGACCCCTATTAGTTGTGTATTAAGTACCCGGGTCGGTATTGTGGAAACGGAAACAACTCGCGGGGTCATGAAAATGGGTCAGGCGGGTCGTGAGGCCGGAGGCTGGGCGGCGTCGCCGAGTCTCATTGCGATGTATCACTGGCCGGAGAGCGAGGCCCTACTGGGAGAAATAGGCCTCTGTGGACGATTGGAGCTGAAATATTAGAATTTATTGTGAACTTTACCCATTTTTATTTTAATGGAGCTGGAAAAGTGATTGTATTTGTTTACAATTTTTTAAAATTTTGTTGGTATGGTAATGACCTACTAATTTGGAAAGTAAAGTATATAGATCACCATTTACAAAACAAACAATAATAAATTGTAAGTTACATATAAAGATCATTATAATTAGCTATAAATGATATGGTCAAAGTTGTTACACAGTTTAAAGTCATAGTGTATACGAATTTTTTAATTAAAAGAGTGTAACTTCAAAAAACAAAATTCAGGTGCGCGATTGGCGTATTTACATAACACTTTAAAGCCATACCATAGATAATGGCAATAATTAAAGAACTTTTATTTGTATTACTCACAATTTAAGGTATCTTAGGATTTTTTTTGTTTAAATATATGGAACTTTTAATATAGACTGGGAAATTGAGATGCTTTTGTGAATATTATCAGGGTTGACGTAGTGACAAAATTTTCTTATTTTGGTAAATTTTTAGACTACTCACATTTTTATTTTTTAACCAACAGAAATTCCAAAAATTCCAAATTGAGTTCTACACAAATATATATTTGTTTAAATACATTTCATGAAGCTAGACAGAGAAAATAGGGAGAAGTTTCAGATGCCCATCTAGTTAGTCCTAGTTCTAAGTAACTAGAAAAAAAACTACTGGAATAAACAACTAGAATAACAAACTAGAACTATAAAATAGGATGTCATTGGAACTTCTGGAGGAAGGACCGAAGAATATAAAATAGAAGATAGAGAGGACTACTTACTTTAACATTATAGAAAAATAAACGAAGCGAAAGAAGTTGGCTTTATTGTCAAGAAAAATTGGAAACATGTGGCTTAGACTCAGATAAATAAATAACTAACATTTACTTCATACTTTTAAAACATTTTTTTTTAATAATAAAAATCTAATCGAGTTAATAAATACTGTGGAATGGAAATTTAGTGTAAGAAAATATAAAGCTTAAATAATAATAATAAATAAAATAAATATCGTGATTATTGTAGTAGACTTGGTAATAAAAATTATGTAATTTTGGTAAATTTTCAGTTTGCTCATATTGTTATTATTCAATTTAAAAAAAATTTTAAAAATTATAATTACACTCTGCTCAAATATTTTTTTTCAAATACATTCCATAAACCTAGGCAGGAAAAAAAACTATCATATGATCCATGTAATCATATCTTGTACTTTCTATTCGGTCTCGAATTACCAAATGCACCATCGAGGTATTTGTAAAGACTGCTTCAAAAGAATGTAAGTATTCATTCGTATTTATACCAGCAATTGCAATAATTCAAAATACAGCAATTGCTGAAATCTGTAGTATATAAAAAAGTAGAATTTGAGCAATTTACTATCCACTTTGAAAAAGGATAACTCATTGCAGATATTTGAGAAACGTTTGCATTTAGAAAAGAATCTTGAAGAATTTACACGAACGCGTATTCACAGTGCTGGGTGCCTTTTTCATATCACTTATTACTTATTTTCAAATTAAAAATAAAATTTAAAACCGTGAACGAGCAGTCTGAAGTCAAGTCTGAGAAAATATTCAATAAAATTAGGCAAGGCCCGAAAGTAATAAAAGTATGTGACAGTATAAATGCGATTTTGCTCAATGAACATTTCACCTTTTTTAAACGTTTTTTCACAAAAATTTATGCGTGTCGTTTCCTATTTTTACTTCATAGTACATAACTTATTTCACTGCTCTTTTAAAGCTCTCAAAAGTGAAATATTAAGAGAAATCGTTCCCACAGTCAATAGAAGATTAAACATTTACACACATTTTTTTACAGGATTTATAATAAATATTATTTAACTAACATTATCCAGTTTACTCAAAATGGGTACTCAACTTGATTTTTCTTATATTACGAGTATATTAATATCACACTTCCATTTAATTTTTTTTCAATCCTTTACTTATCTCAATTAGTTTTCACATATATTTCTATAAATAATAATATAAAATTAATGGAGAAATATAAGGAATGCAATAAACCTTTATATGTTAGCTTCACAGATCCCTCCGAAGTATTTGACACTATCTCCCTTAACTCAATATGGAAGGCTCTGTTGGAGCAAGGCAAGGCGATAGTGAGTATATTGATATCATAAAAAAAAACAGTACTTCATAAATCAAGCTAAAAAAGCAAGAATCACTATTTCGAATAAAGCTAGGGTGAAACAAGAGGACCCACCCTCATTAAATGATTTACAGCTATGTTGGTAATATTCAAAAGACTAGACTAGGAAAACGTTGGGATGAGAATGCATGGAAGATATATATTATGTTTACCATTAATGGATGACTAAAAACCCACAAACCCAGGAATTACAATATGTGGTAGTCATTAAATCGTTAAAGTGAAAAAGTAGGATTGAAATAAATCAAGAGAAAACCAATAATGGCAAAGTAAATCTCCAGAATCTAAAATAGAAGCGAGAATCAGAATTACTCTCACATAACCAGGAACGATCAGACCTACGGGTATTACAGTATATGATAATGCCTAAATCGCTAAAGTGAAATAATCGAATTGAAATATATCAATAGAAAATCAATAATCAACAGGTATTACAGTATATGATAATGCCTAAATCGCTAAAGTGAAATAATCGAATTGAAATATATCAATAGAAAATCAATAATTAATGGCAAAGTAAATCTCCAGAATCTAAAATAGAAGCGAGAATCACAATTACTCTCAGATAACCAGGAACGATCAGACCTACAGGAAGACCTACTGAATAGAGTATAGTATACATCCAAATATTTCCTGCTTATTAGTAAAACATTACAGGCTCACCTGTAGAATAGGTTGAGTCTGGCCTATGAATTCCAATATTTATTTAAGTCAAAGATTATATTAACATTCATAATGATAGCTATATTCGGCCAACAATACGACGCAAATATACCAACATTGCATCTAAATCACCTCCTAACTTAAACTGACGACACAAAATAAATTTTATAAGTAATTACAATATTTATAAGCCATTAGACGGGGCGCTTGCTCGCGACACGAGCAATAAATTAGTCGTCACTTGCCAATTAATCTTGAATGAAGTCGCCTAGCGAAGTGTCGCGATGCGCATAGTTTCCTCTAACCCAATTACAGTTAGTTACGTCAATAATTAGAAAGTGACACTGTGTAAATTGTGATATTAACCCTTTTGGACTTGACGCCCTTGGCGAAGTACTCGTAGCTTGATTCGTAATACTTAACCCCTGCGTACGAACACAAAAATAAGAATGGGCAGATCTTAAAATGTCGACCACTTTGCAAATTTACAACTTAATTTTTAATAATATGTAGAGGGTTTGTCCTTTGTTATTTACTTGTTTTTTTATTTCTTTGCGGGTTGTAATCTTTGGAATTCCGTTAATAAAACCACCAATATTGTATTAGTACTAATCCAAAAGTAATCTTAATCTGCAAAATGTTCTGAATACACACTTATAGAATGTGATAATGGTTCCAGTTCCCCAATGGTTTCTAAGTTTGTCGTCACCGGGAAATATATGAAAACTCAGATATTCCTTTTCACTATTACTGTAATGAGGAACACCACAATAGATGATCAGCTTTTTTATTTCTATTTGGGTTCATAGTAACACAATTAATGAGCGATTTGAGTAAAACCTTAAATTTTAGATTTAAGTTTTTACTCAAATCCTTACTTTTACAAAACGATAATGCTACAAACATTCAATTATCTGTCATATGTTAGTTCCACAACACGTCGCTAGGGACTCTACTCGTTGCTAATATAGTTTTTGGGTAAACTACTTCGCGTCGTTTATTTAATCTTTATCTTTTATTACTACCTAAATATGTAAATACATAAATACATATTTACGCAACTCTTAAGTATACAGGGCTAAAAGATTATAATGCGTAGTTATAACTAGGAATATAAATCGATTCAGTCTCCATCACGAAAGTAGATAGCTAGAAATGGAGATAATACTTCAAGTTAAAATAGATTGTTAGTATATAATCTATTTTAAGTGACATTTGCAGTTACGTGTTCTATTTAAAACGTGGAACACTTCAGCATTACTTGGCATAATTTTTTTTCAGGGAAGTCCTAAGTCTGATATTTAGTTTTTTAGAAACGGTTGAGAATTCTGATACAGGTTCTTAATATTTTCTACTTCAATATGTAGAATTACCTATATGGATATGTGTTTTGTTACACCTATATATATTTTACCAACTGGCATCTGTATTTTAATGTAATAAAACTGTTAAAATTGTCGATATGTTAGAAGTCGATTGAATGGATCAGATCTGAAGGAACTTGAGTTTTAGCTTGTAACTTTTTAAAGTCTACGAAAGGAGTTATTTAATTTTTGCATTCTAATAATAAACTCTCTTAGAATTATAAGAATTAATAACATAATAATAACAATTGTGATCTATTTGTAAAATGAGAATACAATTTTGAATACAAATTTGGGAAATGGTTCAGTCATTTAGGGGCATTCATTTCTAATAATGGCGGATATACCGATGAAATAAAAAGGCGTATGACGATTATTAAGTCTGTTATGGACAAACTGGGGAAGATATCGAAGAACAGCAACATCATGAGTACAACGAAAACCCGACTCGTTCGAGCATTAGTGATCCCATTTTCCTATACGCTGCAGAGGAGTAGCCATTACGTGAAAGTGAGAGAAAAAAGATAGATGCCCTGGAAAGGTGTTGAAAAAGTATGCGTGGACTGTATTCCATGCTAAAGCATCCATACTCGAAGAATTCGGTACGAAGCAGCGTTTATCCAATAGTATACAAACTTGCATAATGTAATTATTCGTACACGTGTCGCGGCCTAGCAACAATAGCATCGAACACCTAGTGAAACGCGGGAAAGTAAATGGTAGTAGACCACATGAGAGAGCACCGATAAGATAGGTCAGATCTAGGCAGCTATAAACATTCCCCTAAACAAGTGTACCCGGATAACAGCTGACAAAGAGGAAAGGCAACTAATCATGTGGCGCATCACTCATCTGCTACGTGATGTAGTATTATTTCAGTTAACTTAAAGAAAGTAGAAATAATACTACATCACGTAGCTTCATTTAATTGTGAACATGATACTGTCCTAATAGTATCATTTACAAAAAAAACAATAAAATATGCATGTATGTTCAAACAATAGCCACATTTACAAAAAAAAACAATAAAATATATATGTATGTCAAAACAATAGCCACATTTACAAAAAAAAACAATAAAATTATGTATGTCAAAACAATAGCCACATTAACAAAAAAAAACAAAAAAATATGTATATATGTCAAAACGATAGCCACATTTACAAAAAAAAACAATAAAATATGTATGTATGTCAAAACAATAGCCACATTTACAAAAAAAAACAATAAAATATGTATGTATGTCAAAACGATAGCCACATTTATAAAAAAAAACAATAAAATATATATGTATGCCAAAACAATAGCCACATTTACAAAAAAAAACAATAAAATATGTATGTATGTCAAAACGATAGCCACATTTATAAAAAAAAACAATAAAATATATATGTATGTCAAAACAATAGCCACATTTACAAAAAAAAAACAATAAAATAAGTATGTATGTCAAAACAATAGCCACATTTACAAAAAAAAACAATAAAAGATATATTTATGTCAAAACAATAGCTACATTTAGAAAAAAAACAATAAAATATATATGTATGTCAAAACAATAGCCACATTTACAAAAAAAAACAATAAAAGATATATTTATGTCAAAACAATAGCCACATTTAGAAAAAAAACAATAAAATATATATGTATGTCAAAACAATAGCCACATTTACAAAAAAAACAATAATATATGTATTTATGCCAAAACAATAGCCACATTTACAAAAAAAAACAATAAAATATGTATGTATTTCAAAACAATATTATCTTTGTGGGTCAGGTATATATCTACGAGAAGTAAGAGGGTTAAGCCTTTAGAGATGTAAGATTCCGAGTGATTGCACTAAGCAAGGCTGACGGCCAACCTTTTGGGGAGTCTGATGACAACAACATGTTTTCAGTTTGGGCACATTAGGTATAGTATTATCTAAATTATAAGGGAGATTGACTTAGATTATATAAAGTGGCACGATCACAAATAAACTTACTGAAGTCTTACTTAAGTAAATACTATATATAGTCCTATGTATTTGCTATAATTTTACACATGAATATATAATAACGATAATCTAATCAAATAATTTTACTCATGCTCTACCACATCACCTTTTGCTAAGCATATACTTTACCTATCAATCGGTTTAACATTCTATACCACCTATCAATTTATTTTTCAAGTATATATTTGTAAGAATGTGCGTGGGCGCACATGTATGTATAAGTGCGCATGTGCTTCTACATGTTATGTGCGTGTGTGTACATGCGCGTGTATGTCTAAGTGTATTTTTGTATTTGTGTGAGTGTGTACACTGAGCAACGTATCGAAGGTGTTATTAAATTGAACGTAAATAAACAAGTACAGATGAAACATAACGATGGCAAATAACTTAAATATAATTATTTCACATAATAACGGTATGGTAAACTTGTTAAAAATGTGTTGTACTCGCATTGCTGGCATTCCGTTTACACATAGGCACATATAAGCAATGAAGTGTACAAATACAAATTATTAACATTTAATTTTATATTTCTGCAACGCACAGCTGTTACGTTATGGCTTTTTTCCATTTAAAGATTTTGGTGATCTGATCTGATGAAGACCTTATTGAGATTAGATCTTAACCGGGGAAGCTAATAATGATTACTTGATTACATGCATTTATTTGAGATTTTACGCAGAGAACTCATCTTTAATTTTTAAGTACACGTCTTCTTCCATATCTATTTGATATATTCGTATTATCGTACAATTTTATGACATCTTCTAATAAAGCACCATCAGTGAACACAGTGTATTAGATACCATTTTATGAAAATGCCTTCGATTATCTTATAAAATTCCCATTTTCCTCATGAGATATGGCAATTTTTAAGATAATCAAAACATTACTTTCATATTGATTTAAGAACGTCACGAGGATATGTGACGAAACTAGGCGGTAGGAATGGCGGTCTTTGGCTACGTGCAATAATAATCCTAGGGAGTTTCTTTACGATGAAAATGAGAAAGTATATCTTATAAATAAATCATATTTTTTGTACATTGAAGAAGCCAATTGCATAAAAACAAATTGGAAATTTTAATTATAGAAATGTATATAAATTCTATGTGCTTTTTTAAAGCACCAAAATTCAATATACATTAAATATATAAGGAAAACTATCACATGACTATTATTTTTTCGTTAATATAATAAAAGAAACCCTTCTCACCACTTCATGAATCATCAACAGTGAATATCAGTTTTTTCGATTCACTAGAAAACATCAATACCTGGATACATCTGTCTCCATAAATGAGTATATTGAGTGATACGCCAAATGCATTCATCAAACA
Organism: Druceiella hillmani; assembly: GCA_039881145.1. NCBI lineage: Eukaryota > Metazoa > Arthropoda > Insecta > Lepidoptera > Hepialidae > Druceiella > Druceiella hillmani. Next base: position 3,196,861 of record JAYKKI010000084.1, read on the forward strand.
TACCGACTATTATACGAGATATTTAGTTAGGAGTTCGTGCACAGGCTGTTTTTTGAACCCTGCGTATAGTTAGGAGTTCGTACACAAGTTGGTTTTTCGACGTGTGTCACTTGTTCAAAATTTGTAGAATACTTACTCTAAGTGAAAGGCCTTGAAATTGAACAGACGTCATAAAATGTTCTGTACAGTAACTCATCCTTATATTGAATGCACGTGACGTTATGTAACTTCAGTAATAAGCTAATAATTGAGTGATTTCGTTGCAATTTATAATCATTTAATTTGCTAAGGAACTTTCATTGTACCAACACTAACTGAAAAAAAAATATTAAAAATAAATCAGAGGCAAATAATATATTACAAAAAGGTTTTCCGGAAATAAGACATAAATTCTATTTCCTGTAAAATGAAGTCACTAAACCTTTTACTAAACTTTTTAAGGGCCTTTTAGCCTATAAGCTAGCGACAAAACAGAAAAAAATGGAAATGTCCTATAAAGTTACAAAATGTGAGAGGACCGTAGGCTGAGACAATTTGCTAATTAAACGTATGCACTAATTGAATCTTTTGGATTTGATTTTAACCGCCTGTGACACCAGTGAATCATTGATATTAAGATTTAGTGTGTCCTACGTCCTGTACGTTTATCCAAAGAGAGAATATCCTTCGAACAAACTGCAATATTTGGTAAAGTAATTGTTATTACTCGTAATGTGGGAAAATATACCCAAAATAGAATAATCGGTATGAAGAAAACTATTTTTATCATTTTTTCTCGAATAAGATAAAGAATCAATATTAATGAAATTGAGTTCAAATAAATATATTAACTCTTTATAAAATTTCTTCACCAACTCGAATGATGCCTCCTTTGAAAAGAAATTAAACTTCAATACGTTTTTCTTTTAACAATTACTCATGAATTGGAATTTATGTTTATGTTTCTTTTCTTTGTGCCAATATTTCATATTTTCAGTTGGATGGAGTTTCAAAATTATTTCTCTAAAACGTTGCTTGGTTTTTCATTAGTGTCACAAGAGATCCCTAAGAAAAGTGGGCAATGAATATAACATTCTAATTATAACATTTTGATAAGCAGAACAATGTATTTAGGCTTGGTGAGTGCTTATTATATTGTTGAAGGAAAGTATTAAGATAACTTGTAGAATGGTTTTCTTTCTTGTCGTTTATTCGTTAATGGTATATCCGCCTTGATATATGCTCAGCATTAAATAAAAGTTTGTATAATCAATGACGATATTCAACATCTTATAAAAAATTAAAATCAAGAGGGTTTTACAGCAATTTAATATGATTTAAAAAAATTGAACTCATGAAATGTCATTATGTACCAGAAAAAAAACACAGAACTACCCAAAATATCCTGTTAAAGAATGATGCATTCATAGATGGTCAAGTATAAACTAATGATTAAAAATGGTATTACTGAAATGCGGATATATATTTCCCGCTAGGAGTGTTGGCACTATAAATAGACATAAGCAACAAATTAATATAGTTGAAATGAAAATTCTACGATTTAGACGCAAAGCAACTTCGGTTATTAAAAACCTCAAAGAAAACCTCCAATCAATATGTATTATGATCATATGATAAGTCGAAACGGTAATTATCCTGTTACTATTATACTCAATGTCATAAAACAAAACTCGAGCAAAAGGCATATTACCAGGTTTGTGTTTAAGAGTCGGAAGACACCTGAAACTGCCAAATGAAACGCCACCGAAAACTAAGGTAATAGTATTTTAAATCAGAACCACTAGGAGATTCAAATATTGGAAACAGGGCGAAAAGAAAATTTGAAAGTCGAGGCTTTTATGGTTAAGTTTCGTCTGTGGTTAAGTTTTCTGCAAACCTTTGTGAACCAAAATAATTTGAGCGAATAAATCGAAATAAGAATACCAATCGGAGGGACTGTTAAGTTTATAATTTGTAATGAAATGGAAAAACCGATAATGTGTGGCTAACTTTTTACGGCTCTTAGAAATTGGAAAATTTCCTCTTTTTGAAATGGGAAACGTTAACTTTTTTATAACTGTTAATGATGTGAAGATACAAATTCGTCTAAAAGGCACATTTTACAACAAAAATTTATTTTAATTTATTTTCATAGATGTAATCTGAGACAAATAAACAATAAAATAGCGTGACCCGTGCGAAGTCTTCACATTATTTATTCCATTATGAAGCTCAGATGACAGATCAAACAAATATTTTACTAAAATTGACATATAGAAGCGCAAGTATCAAAAGCATTGAGCTAAAGCGCCACTTTATTTATACGTGAGTGGATTTGAAATTAAACAAACATTTTACCGACCGTCAATCATATTGACGTTGAGCCGTTAGATGGCAGCATTGCTGTTTTGTGTATACAATTTTAATAATTAATTAATTTGCAAAAACAATAGCAATAATAAATTTTTTAGTTGTGGATGCCGGTAGAGCAAGCAATTATCAATAAAATGATATATAATTTATGTGGATTAGTTGTGAGGTTTTTTCTAAAAAGGGAATGTAACATCTTAACCTTAGCGTATTAATATATATGATATTCTATGAAATTATATGAATCTTGCTTTTTTTAAAGAATAAAATGTTATTGTGAGAATGTATGAATATTATTCTTGAAAACAAAATATGTACGATATTGGTTAGTAAAGATTGATCTAGCATACTACTTGAAAATTTTCAATAATAATTTATTTTTCCCGCCGGTTACATACTTAATATCTCAACTAATTTATGAACGATGATAACATAATTTCCATTATAAAAATGAGTTACCTTTTGATGAAAAATGAGTTGCATGTTATTTGCAAACTCTGCAAGCTTCTAGATATTTTTAAAATATTCTATGTAATTGAGCGAAATCAAGTCTTGTCTGTGTAGTAGACGAGGCAGAACATTCAACAAAAGACTCATTGTATTTGAAAGGACCAGTATTTTTTTAATAGATATAGAATTTCTTTTTTTTGACTTAGAATATTGTTGAAGTAATTATTATAACAAATAAAAATTTTTATATATTATCAACCATAAACATTTTCCATCCAAGCCTAAACATTTTCGATAATAATCTAATCCTAAAAATGTTGAATAATAATTTATTTTTTCATCATCTATGTACTTAATTTCTCAACTAATCTATGAACAATGGTTATATAATTTCGATTACAAATATGAGCGATATTTAGAAAAATTTCGCGAGGGGTTTTCAAAGAAATAACTTTTTTAATTAATTATACCCCAATACTCCAACACCCAGGGTGCACTCTGAATGTTATTGGCAAATTCTGCAAGGTTAGACCTTTTAAAAATATTCTATGTAATTGAGCGTATTCAAGTCTTGTCTATGTAGTAGACGAGGCAGAAAATTCAACAAGAGACTCAGTGTAGTTGAAAGGATCAGTAATATTTTAATAAAAATAGAATTTTCTTTTTATTTTGGTTTAGAAAATTGTTGGGAGAATTATTTTTTCGTCCAAGGGAACGAATCTATGCTTCGCATTCTTATTTTAATTTCTAGACTAATATTCATAAGTTGTCATAAAAAATATCTAATTATTATAGATCTCATACTTTTCGGCAGACTACGGGAAATTTTATTACGGGGAATTATAAAAATGAAGTTGATTGTTTTGAAGATTTTGCCACGTCAACTATTTCAAATAGAAAGTCCGTATAATGATGATACATATTAATTACTTCTTTCGTTTCAGAAAACACCGCAATTATAACTTAAATCTATTATATTGTAATTATAGATTATTAGGTTATTTTTATGCGTTGGTCTATAATCAAAGACTTATTCACTTTGAATTATACAATCTTTGTGATGTTAATATAAAAATTTTAAAAAATAAGGAAAGTTAGTTCGTTAGTTCATCCTCTACCCGCGTCATTTATAGACTTTTCGTTTAAATTTCATATTACCTGCCCTGAACCTACGTCAATTAAATGATACGCCTGGTTCCGGCATGAACCAACAGTGTACTACTTCTTCACAGAATTATTAAACGCATCAAAAAGTTTCAATTAATTTGATAATTTTCTATTTATTATTTTTTATAGGTTTCAATACCAAGCCCAAATTAACAATATTATGTTATCTCTTAGCCGCAAAACATATTTCTCTGTTCACTTAATATTTATTCCATTTTCTTCATCTATCATCAAAGTAAAATTTTAGAGACATACTTTTTCAACAGTTTATAATAAGGATATTTATAAGTTTTTACAAAATTGTACTGTATTTTGATCTTAGAAAACTATAATTTCTATGAAAATAATAAATAATTGTAAATAAAAATAGTTTTTCAAAAAGTTTGTCAATGTACTTAAATTATAGAAAAGGGTGTCTACTATTAACTGAAGTGAAGTAGCTGAAGTGGATAGGATGATATTTCAGTTTAGTTTTAATGTTAGTTTTTTTCATATTAGATTATACTACATATTTAAACTCACCGATTATTTTTAAATATTTGTGGAAAACTCCAAAAGAAAAATGTTACAAAATGTTGTTTAAAAAAGAAAATAAATTAATTTTCTTACGTAGTTAACGTGGTTATTCTAGATAAAGACTACCCAAAGACTATTTTTTAACAATAATACTCGTTTAATTGTTGGAAAAAATTGTTGTAAAGAAATTTATGAAAATTTCAGCTTTTCTCGCAGCTTTTCTTATGTATACTTTTTACTTTTGCGACAGGGTTTCTGTCAAATAATAATATTTTCATTTCAAAAGTAGCCTTCATTGGAATAACTTAAATATTAACTGGAATAAGTGTATATATCGAATGTACCCTTGACCGGAAGAAGTATACTTTAAATCTTAACTCGAACTTTGAGCCGAATCGCTGCAATTGTCCCGACAATTTATATTCGTCAGTTTTAAACTTTTCGTTCTCTCGCTCCCACTTCTTGAATTCTCATAATTAAACTTCAAGCTAATTAAAAATTATTTGAAAAAATCTACCTTATATTTTAATCCGTATCTTTGTTATTATCTTAGTGAAAGCTTAATATGAATCAGTTCAACAATTTTTTGTCATGCTCAAAGACAAGCTGGTAAACAAAAAACAAAGAGACAGTAGTCTAAATTATAATTTAAAACCAAAAATTATTGTAATAAAACTTCCATTGAAATCGGTCCAGTAGATTTGGCATGATATTTAAACCAATGTACCAACCGACAGTTAAAACGCTTAGTATAGTGCAATTTTTTTTTTAAATATCTTCAATGTTTAAACATACCTATATTATGGTTATATATAGTGTAATTAATAATATACACCTTTGCAAAGAACAGGCACTTACGTTTTTTTTCGATTAATTCAAGTAAAACCGTAAGAAAATTCGATTATATGCAACAAAATAAAATAAATTTTATTTACTAAAAGAAAAAACTTTTGGCTTATAAGTTAGACTTTCGTAATTTGATTTTGTACATAGTTTCCAAATTACTCCCTCAATAAAACAAATAAGAGGCTTTTAACTAGCAATAATCTTTATTCAATAAAAAGTTACAAAAGGAGAAAAAGAAAATTAGTATAGAGTGTGGCCTCCTTTTGCCGAAATGACTGTTGAAATTCTTTTTGGAATGCCTTAGATGAGGTTTCGAATAATTTCTTGGGTAATCAAATAAATTCCCCATTCGAACATAATAATTGTTTTCAGCTCTCAGATGTTCCGTAGGATGTCCAGCTCTAACATGTCATTTTAGAATTTCCCATATATGCTCAATAGGATTGAGGTCGGAACTTCGTACTGGCCAATCTAAGTGGCGAATCCCGACCTCAGTCAGGTAAGCGTCTACTTTGCCTGTTCGATTTGCTCGAGTGTTATCGTCCATGAAAATAGCAATAGCTCCTGTAACGGCTATTGCTGGTTATGCATGAGGAATTAGGATTTCCCTGATGTATCCTTGTGCCTTCAGAGAGCCATTTAAAAAAAATACTAACTCCGCGCGATTTTCTGAAGTTATATCTGCTCAAAACGTAACGAAGCCTCCGCCGTAAGGCGTAATCTTTTCGAAACATATATTTGCTTAATACTTTCCAGGTATGCTGAGAACATCACAACTTCTTTCCTTACCAAATAAAAAAAATCTGGCTTCATTAGAAAATATAACACTACTACACTCCACATCCATGACACACAATTTTTGGTAAACCTCGACTTTGCAATACGATACCCACGGAATAAGTTAGGGTTCCTAGCCGGTCTTTGGCTGTGGATATCACCTTCTAGAAGTCTCATCCTGATAGTCCATAAGTTAATGTTTCTATCTCTCGCTTCTTCGGTATTGTTTTTAATGTTTGTTTATGCACGCTTCCCATGTCATAAAATTTTTCTCACAGTATGTCGGCCATCCCTGGGTTCATTGCATAATTTTCTCCCCGAATATGGTATTATTTTGAATAAACTGCTCTCCAGAAATGTTGTCAGGTCTTCTATACGAAAGAATGGTTCTCAAGGAACCGTTACGAAACATAACACTGAGAGGCTTCAATAAGAATCACTATGTTACCAGCGATTAATGTTATGTCTGCCATAAAACGTTTCACAAAAAACGAATTTAAATAACTTAACAGCAATATCAATAATTAATATTACTTAATCAGTTTTTTTTAAATAAACAACACAACATCTAACCACATAATGCAAACAAATCATTTAATATCAATCGAATATTTTTAAAATGAATTCAAAACTTTAAAATTTAGAACGTTTTACATCATCTGCTAGTGCTCTTTGATGTGCATATATATATATATATATATATATATATATATATATATATATACACACACATATATATATATATATATATATATATATATATATATACATATATCCAATTATTCGAATGCACCTAAAACCTGTTTTTATTAAGACTTCCATAGTTGTAAAGAAAAGTTTTAGGTACTCTATTTTTTGCAAGCGCGTGTAGTATAGATATGGGAAAAGTGATACTTTCACCATAGATTCATACCCATTCTCAGTACCAAATTACCATAATAATTTTCAACGATACAATCACTTTCATAAAACAGTGTGCCCAGAAAATTAATATATTTTTAGATCCAGCAATCACGAATTAATCGATAATTCAATTGCGTTGATGTTAATTTAACGCTGTGAAAATAAATAATTGGGAATTTAATCATATCTTTCAAATTCAACTTATTTTTAATCGGTCTATCCTTCGACTCGTTTTATATAATTTCAAAATAGGTTTATATAAACACTTAATAACAGCTTGAACTTGGTTATAAATTGTATTTGGCATATATTGGTGGAAATTTCGGCAGAAACAGTTTTCATAATTCGTTAACAAATAGTTGTGAAAAATTACTATAAAATAGATGTGAAAAATTATGGGAAAATTATCATAAATAAAATATGTAGTGTCATCAGTTCTGCAGAATTATTTAGAAATGAATCGCTGTTTACGTCATAATTAAGAGTAACGTTAACATTAAGAACAAGTTCATATTATTTCTTCAATGATAAAATTTTGACTGAAACTTTGACTTTTCTGTTTCGAGCAGTAATACTTTCACGCATTTAGCAAAAATATTTATATTTATCATAAGATGGGTAAGCTAGAAATAGACTTAAACTTTGTAAATGTATTATAACTCATCATGTAGTTTAGGCACTTTTGTCACTTGAAGTTCAACTGGCTTTCATAACGAGTACTGGTCTGAAACTAATAAGATATGTTACATGAGTACTTTAAACCTATCTCGGTTCATCTGGTTACGATTTGGCGCATCATTTTCACTGTGATACAGAGCGAAAGTAGTCCTCGAAGACTCCGACCACACATCTTGAGCGAGCTAATGTTACGTCGTCTCCGAAAAATTAAAGGAATCATATTTAAATACAAGACCATTTAAAATATTTATATTAAGGTAGTTGTCGTGCAAAAGGCATTGTCGACGAATTTATTTCAAAATTTAAAAATTATTTACCATTTAGTTTTGGTAAAAATTAACCTCAAAAAAAGTACAATTAACATTACAGGAAAGGTAGTAATTTAAAAACATTTTTAATTTTATTTAAAAATCCATTAAGCAATTTGTCTAAACAACTAAGTCAATGTAAGATGATCTTATATTAACATACTGAAAAAAATTAATTACTGTTCAGTTTTTCTAAAAATCGCTCTCAAGAATTGTACAATCAACATTACAGGTACATACAAAAGTAGTCATTTTATCACATTTTTTAAATAAAAAACGGGTTGAGCGATTTGTCTAAAAACTAAGTGCAAAATGATGTTAATTTAACATTTTGAAAAAAAAAACAAAATGTTTACCTTTTAGTTTTGGTAAAAATCTCTTTCAAAAATTGTTCAATTCACAGTTGCGGGAAAAGTAGTAATTTCACTAAACTTTATCTTTTTTTTAAACGCGATAATTAAATATAAAAAAGTAAGTCAATGTAAAATGGTGTTATATTATTACTTTGAAAAAAAAATATTCACCGTTTAGTATCGGTAAAACTATTAACATTACACGAAAACTAGGTGTTTCTAAACTTTTAAAAAATAAGTTGATAAAAAATGTTATAAAAATGTTTGGATTTTACAACCACACGATGTTACCTTAATGTTAAGTAAAAGAAACAGAATTCTTAATAATAAAGAAAATATTTTCTAAGTATATTATACGGTTCTAATATATTATAAGATTTTAATCTGCTTCATTTTTACCGAGAATCGAGCATAGTGGCTATTGACTTAAAAATCTTTAATAAAATCGGTTTAATTTATACAAAGGTATCATCGGACCATAGAATCATCAAAACTTTCGATTACGTGACAACAAAACCTGAATATAAAGAAAAACACATTCAAATACACAACATTCTTGCAATTTCCCAGTTATATACATATACATATATATATATATATATATATATATATATATATATATATCAATTTTATTTAAAAGAATTACTTCCCGACATTTTATTTATAGCTGGCTAATTTTTGATAATTAAAATTATTATTTTTGATAATTATTTCATTTAATGTAGACTTTTTTCCGCATAATTATGCTTTTATTTTTAATTACATGAAATAATTAGTTTTAAAATTTTCAACAATGCCAATAGCAGGATCCTCTTGTTAATATTATTTATTGTTTATAATTATTCAACAATAATGTCAATAAATTACATGCCTGAAAAATATTTACAGTAACTCCGATTATCGTATAACTAATCGACAAAACCAACCATAATGAATTTAATGTTTTAATAATGAAAAATAAAAAAAGTGTTTTGCAGCACAAAAATCTAAATTTCTATTTAATATCCTATATTCTATTTCTATTTTATATCATAAAATATACTAAAAGTACGAAAATATTCCTAGAATGTTGTTATTTCATAGAAGTCACCCTCACTCACTGAGATGTGAAAGGGAGGTAAACAAACACACAAAGAAATTAGCTTTCGTGTTTATATATTACTTAGGATAATTTTCCTCCAGGACACAAGCAGAAAAACTGTTTTTATGGAAACACCTCGCTTGGAAATATTACGCCATGCATAATACTGATTTTAAAGTTTGTCAACTAATAAAATGAAAAATATAAGTACGACATAAATTAAATAAACTTATCAATAATTCACATCTTTGAAGTAATTATAGAAAATCATAGAAGTTAGTACCTATAGAAAAGTGTACGTACTTGCTTTCTTTACTAAAAACTATAGTAGTTGAATATTTAATAAAGCACATGTCTCGTAGTACAACAAATGTTGTGTGGTCGTTGGTCAGTTTTTCCTTAACGACCTTCGTATCGATCGTTGCTCTTGCTGAGTAATGACCAGCAAGGGCGGGACGGCTGCACGAAACGCGGGTCATTTATCATTTTCTATGTTCGTACCGTAAAAATTGAACCTCGTAAAAGGTTACCATTTGACGTCGCCACAGTATAATTCTATTCTGTAAGGGTTAATTATGCAGTATATCAGCGTAATGTAGTAGCACTTCTATCGGTATTTAAAATTTGTTTTGTTATTAGTGAAAATGACTACGGAATAGGTGTGAGTATTTTTCTTAGGGTAATTATTGTAATACTAAAGCAACCCCCGATACACCATACTAGAGAACAAATTTAAATGCCTACACTATTACATACGTACTCGCCTATCCGTATCCGTTTATGTGTGTGCGTAAATTAATGTAGGGCTGTGAGCAGCGTGCAGATAAAAAAATGTTTACTATTACTACATATTCGTGTAGATCGATATAGCTGTTCCTCTTTCTAACCAATAGCGTCGATCGATAGCACACTGGCGTAGTAACTTTGTACTGGGGCGCACGTCTTTATTATTACCGAATTATAAAAATGAAATTATGTAAATAAATATTTTCTACTATACATTTAATTAAGCGCAAGTGATTTGATAATAATGATATTAAGAGAGAATTTGAAAAAAGATACTTAGTGTGGATCCTAAAAACGAAATAAAATTTTAAATAAAAATAAATTTTGTTCATTTATAAATGTGATACACTGGAATTAGGTCTTCATTGTACTTTTGACTCTTAATAAACCATATAAAAAACCTTTGACGAACACTCCAAGGATAAGTTTTCTAACCACATCGCGTTCAAACAAAACAATGATTTTTATGAACAGTTAGTGTTTTAAAATTGTTCAGTGCCATGTTTGTAGATATAAAATTGTAGGTACTAACCAAATAAATTGGTGATACAAAACAAAATTATTTAAGACAAATAAAAAAGGGAGACAAAACAATTTCCTATCCTTATTGATTTTATTGCTTTCTAAGCGCTCTCATACAACACAATAATGGAACGTTATATTGAATTATTATAAATAGTTATCAATTAAGACTAAATTACACATGTTAAACTCAACCAAACATAGCAAAATCAAACAATAACATGCACACGCAACAAGCGGCAACCCGGGATCGCGTACTCTTGATCGTACTCGTTATCTGCCGGTGACGTCAAATTGGTGGGGGGAGGTGAGTGTCGCTTATGTACGCAGTAATAGTTAATATTCTTTGACTAAAGTATATCAAAAGCAAAAAAAAAATCCTATTTTAAAACGCTCGTCAAATCAAAGTTTGACGAGCGTTTTAAAATAGGATTTCCCCATTTTTCAAAGTAACATTAGTTTTTTTAAAATGTTTCTAAGTTGAAATCTTTTATGAATAACGACAGTAAACGTCGTCATTCTGATTGCTAAACGACAGCGAGAGTATTTTTTTATGAATAACGACAGTAAACGTCGTCATTCTGATTGCTAAACGACAGCGGTGGTATATCTGAGTCGGAAGGATGATTATTCAACAGACAAACCTCGATGTTTCTCCGCCTTGCATTATTTATGCAGTGTTTTCCGGTTTCCGTTATATTCTTAACATCAATCTACTCCTATGGAGTGTAGGTTACACACCTTCTCAAAACATGGGTTTTCCAACACAAAAAGAAATGGGATATGTGGTTCCAAAGATTGGCGTGATGATACAAATATAAAAAAAACTTGTCAAGTAGGAGTAGAACGCGCACTACAAGGGTTCCGTACACATTTAGGCTCTTATAAAGATTTAACCGTGCTTAGTGATTCTATTAAACTATTTACAAATATTATTTTTTATTATTTACAACGTAAAGATATTTAAATATTATTTACAATGTAAATGTATTGCCTATCTCACTTTACACAGGCGTAAAATGCACCATTATTTAGAAAATTAGATCTGGGAAAATCTTCATAGTTTTCCCATAAATTTTTCGTAGACTTTTAGCTTGAGTAGTTTAGGAAATATGGTATATTTTTTTGCATATTTTTATGTATTATTCAGAAGAGTGTTGCCAAAAATTGTAAGAAAAATATTTTTAAGATTCTTGCAACTACTCTTTTCAAAAGACACTCCACAATATCCTGGGATTCGGAAACCTAATTTCCCACCTCTGAAAGTTCCTTGTGGATATTTTTGACTATTAACTATTGAGATATGCATTTTATTATCATGTTCTTTTCGGTTCGAACTATCTATGTCAGGCGGGATCTAAAAAGACGCCTCTAATTGACAGATAGACAGACAGACACGTGAATGAGTTTCTAAGGGTTCCTTTTTCATTTTGAGTTACGGAGCCCTAAAATAAATGTACTCGTTTTATATATCGGTACAGATTTTATTAAATTATAAGTATGATAATAATATAACTCACTAGACTAGCCTTCGCTTTCACTCGCGTCGAAATTTTCCTAGAGTATTGATGTCCTAAAAATATCCTATATAACATAAATAAAAGTAACTCATTTTTTTGTTTAAACTGACCATACGTATCTTAACCCCGTACACTCGGTCGCGTGAGCGCAAATAATTTAATTGGGAGTCGCTTAATTCAATAAAGCATATTCACCCGCATAATGAAAATATTGTTCAAATCGATTTGGTAATTATTGTGTGCTGCAAAAAAAAAATGGACGAACATCTGACAGATAGAGGGAGTTTTAAGGAGTTATATTGATTTCTACTTCCCTTCTGGCGTAATTTTTTTCAGAAATGATAAATATTTTGTATATTTAAACTTAATACCCTAACCTTCTATCTCCTGAACGGTTTTATAAAATAATGATTACAATATTTACGTAAGCTCCATACAAAAAATATCCTATATAAAATATATAAAATTAAAAAATCACCCATATTCGTGATAAATGTTTTTATGTGTCCTTCTAATGTGGTTATAAACCATATTCGAAGAGTTGATAAATAATTTTCGTTTAAATTCAATATTTTCTTATAATTAGATAAATGAATATTGGGATTTATCTTAAAATAACATTGTTATTTGGCTTATAGTCTGATAATTGGCTGTTTATTAATATTTCTCTTACTTTCCATTTTTACAATAATCCTGTCAAATTTTGGTAAACAATCTTTTAGATGCTAAAATAATTTGTTTGCACTTTTAAAACTATGTTTGTATGTATGTATGTATATATATATATATATATATATACATATATATATATATATATATATATATATATATATATATATATATATATATATTTATATTACATAAAGAAAATGTTGTCAAATAAAAAAATTAAGAAAAATTGTATATGACACTTTATTACAGATTGTGGGCGGATTCAATCAAAGTACAAAAATTTTATTTAAAATTAATTAAAATTAAATTCTAAGGGTTCCGTTTTTCATTTTGAGTTACGGAGTCCTAAGAGCCTATTTTATACAGGTTGAAATATTGTAAATAAACTAATATAGTCGCTTAGTCTCTAAAGAAGTTATTAACACGATAGACTAATGTTAAGATGGTCTTCAGTAGTTTCTATTTCAGGAAAAATTAATTAAAATTCAATTCAATATTTTCTTATAATTACATAAATGAATGTTGGGATTTATCTTAAAATAACATTGTTATTTGGCTTATAGTCTGATAATCGGCTGTTTATTTATGTTTCTCTTACTTTCCGTTTATATATATATATATATATATATATATATATATATATATATATATATATATATATATATATATATATTACATAAAGATAAAATGTTGTCGAATTAAAAATTTAAGAAAAATTGTATATGATACTTTATTACAGATTGTGGGCGGATTCGATCAAAGTACAAAAATTTTATTAAAATTAAAAGTACCTCACCGCCATACTACAAAGTCGTCTTTAAATATAAATTATCAGTATAAACTCAATATCAGTATCATTCCAACGTCAGTATCATCAGTGCTGTTTAACATTGAAATTTAATAAAACTTATTATGATTAAATGACATAAAAGAGAATAAATATAAAATCACAAGTCAAGAAAATTTAATAAAAAATTAAGTATAATGCCACTCCGAATTTTCTTTATTGCTGAATTAATGATTGAAAAAATAAAGAAACGAATTATACGTTAACTCTGCTCTATTTGATGCAAGGTGTAATTGAAATTTTCCCACGCTTTCGTTTCATTTTATACAAGCTGTGCATATGACTTCGTTCACATGAAATTCGGAAAAGAAAAGCTCTTCGAAATTTTTTTCTCTCTTATATGTTGCTTTTGATTATAAAATATTACCATGCCAATATCATCTAAGTTCATTTAGTAGATTTTCCTTGATTGACGAACAAATTAACATACAGACAGACTGAGAGACAGAAATTCTAATAACAAGTTTTCGGGTTTCTATTATCATTCTTTATTATAAATCAATCACTCTTTTTAAAATATTTTCCATGCACAAAATTCACTGTTACAATTATATATATATATATATATATATATATATATATATATATATATATATATATATGTATATATATATATATATATATATATATATATGGCATCCAAATACATAAAAATTATAGAAGTTTAGATTTCTAGTAGTTTAATGGGGAAACGGAGAAAGAAGTAACATAAGGAACCTTTGATAATTTTCCTGTTATTTTCATTCAGTAACAACTAACGTCGAATATGTCAGATATTATTTACAGAGGGCACTCATGCAGTAGAAAAGTGAATCTTAGATTGCTCCATGGATTGGGCAATATAAGACTTAATGATGACCTGTTCTCATTATCAGATGGCCCAGACAACCTCCAAACTATGGTATAAAATCTAAGTGACGCTTCTAGGTCGGTTGGGTTGGAAATAAACTTGGATAAAACCTAGATTGTTAACAAATGTTCAAATGGTACTAGGAGCAGTAAAATAACCTAAATTTATAGACAGAGAACAGAAACAGGTATACTTTAGGCAAGAGGTTATTGTGAGAAAAAAAAACAAACCAATGAATTAGACCTGCGCGCAAGCCTAGCGTGGGTTTACTCCAAAATCGTATTCACCTTCAAAATTAAAATCACCGATGATCAGAAAGCTCGCATACATGACCAATATAACTTATCAGTACTTATCTATAAACCTTAAACTTGGGTGTTTACAGAAGAAATTCTCACCAAGCTCAGAGTGCTTTGGAGGGCAATTAAAAGGAAATTAGTAAAGGTCACGCTAAGAAACCGAAAGAAGAACAAGTGGCTCAAAGAGCAAAGCAGAGTCGCGGATGTCATCAAATGTATTACGAAGGTTAAGTGGCAATGAGCTGCCCACGTCGCCAGTAAGCACGACTCATAGTGCAAAGCGAGTTCTGCACAAGGAAGATTAAATATGCGTTGGTACGATGACATCAAAATAACAGCTAGAGTGAAATGTTAGGAAAAAGCCCAAAATTGAGGATAAGACCTATACTTATATGGTAGAATATGGTTAAAGATGAAGAAATATGGAGAAGATATGTGCATACTTTCGGTTATATGATATTTTGAGACAGTATCGTTCATATTGGTTACTCCGATATCCGTTATTTAACAAATTACTTAAATATAGGTATCGTCACTTTACTCTTGACTCATACTATGGTATTATTCTTGACACACTCTTGTTTCGATAAAATGTTCCCATGACCTCATTATTGTCTAGGTACCAATCGTGCTTCAGCGTTTTTTCATGAATATATTTTACTATGGTGTATGTATCGACTGAAGAATTAGCTATGAGGGATATTCTTTTAGACGAAGATTTGAAATTAATTTTATCGATCTCTGAATGCAAATTGAAAACAAAATAAGATGAACAGCATATAAAATATTTCATTTTTTGAGAACGTCACTTTACGCTTAGTTCACGCTATAGAGCTATTCTTGGTAAGCTCTTGGTTCAGTAAAAGCTTCTCTTATCCACATTACTGCTTAGGTTCCAATCGTGCTTCAGCCTTTTTTCATAAAAGTTATAATTTAAATGGAAATAGTGTTGTATCTATGTTGCATATAATTTAGTTCAGATTTTGGACTGAAGAATTAGCTATGAGAGCTATTCTTTTAGACGAAGATTCCGAATTAATTTTATATCTGTGTGTGAAAGTTTAAAATAAAGTAAGAAGAACAGTACATAAAATAATGTATTTATTAATTGATAGTATCAAATTAAACGTTGTGATATATTATCGAGAGAGTGGATCCATAGTGGGATCAAACCTTAAAGAACCTCTAAGAAAAGTGAGTAATTTGTAAAAACAGAAAAGGTGTAGTATTGTGATCGCAAGTTCTACGTCAACAGCTAATTTATAGATAAGTAGAGTATCAGCATTATAAAATACACATTAAGTATTTAAACCATACGTGAAGTATATAAAAAATAAATATAAAATTTTATCTACTAGGAGGGGTAACACCGGAAGTTTTTAGAGTATCAAAAATGGAACCAATTATCAAGAATTTAATTTATTTATTGTTTCTCAAAATAGTTTCCGTGACACTTTCTACACCGAATCACGGAGAGAAGCTGTAGGCGCCTTTTCCTCGGACAACCCTTCCACGGCCTTTTCGAAGACCGTCGCCGCTTCACGGCCATTAGAGTTTCGTATTCCTTGCTGTATCATATCGTGTCCTGTCGTTTATTTTTGGGAATGAATAGAAATTGCATGACACGAAATCGGAGCTGTGTGTTCGATCACCGATGATTTTATCACCCTTTGTAATTATAAATTCGCTTGTTCGGATAAATGAATGTGCAGAGACATTATAGTCATGAAGGATGTTTCTTTTGCGAGGGTGATGCTTTTAAACGTTTGCCATAAAAGCAGGTAAACAATTACTGGTATACCAATCTGCGGTAAGGCTCGTTTCATTTTCTTGGATAATCGTTGCATAATAACGCACTTGTCCGAAGAACAAGGCGAGCATATTTCTCCTTCTCCAGCACTTCGTCCTTATTTCGTCTTTCTCATTATTCAGTTTTTTCACCCATGAAATATGTCGAACTCAGCATTCCAGTTACCTCTGCCGGTCTTTTCGAATATTTCGTAACACTAACAAACATGACGGTATTTTTGAGCTTCGGCCCAATTGTGGATTATCCACCTAGCACGAAACTTTCTGACGTGTAAATGTTCATGAAGAATTTCTGCTATACTCTTTCTTCACTGCTATATTCTTTCTGTTCAATTTTTATTATAAGCCGCACAGATTAATGCTATCTTCAGTTGTCGCTATTGAGGGACCTCTCTTAGGTAGATCATCCCTAAGAGATGTGCGACCACATATAAACTTGTCAAGCTAGTTGTAAACAATAGCCTAGGAGGAAGCCTCATTCAAAATGTCAACCGAAGTATATATTAACTTTGTCGTTGATTTATATCAGAACAAAAGACATTAAAACATCGAACAAACGTTTTCTCTCATTAAATTTATCTTAATATGATACACACAATTTCTGAACAGCCGTCAATTTGTAAAAAGAAATGATAATTTCAACCAAAATATCGGTGGATTACCAAAGAGTTCCGTTTTTGAAATATGAATTTATTTATTACTTTATTATAAATGATCAGTTTCCATGCTACCCTCGTATAAATCGTCCTTGGCAGCTCTCAAAATAAACCACGTGACACAATAAATAATTGGCATAATACAGGAAAATGTTTTTTTTCAATCCCTTAAAAACACGACATTTTTGCCAACATTTCGCCCAAAACATCTCCGTCAGGCTTAATTTCTCTGGCACGATGCTCCCGAAGATAAGATCAAAGAAAATCTGCCAATGAGAGTTCCCGTCGAGTTTCCACGACATTAGCATACGACGAGATAAACAAGCAGACGGCTGGTGCTAATGGGCCGTTGTTTTGAAATCGATTGCTCGTTACGTGTCGAAGGCAGCGAAGCGTTTATTCGTCTATTTGTTTAGAATTTTCTCTTTGAATACTGATGCCATCCCCTTAATGGATATCTAAGTGGCTATTTGGGAAATATTGTAATAAATGAAAATTTCGAAATTTACATGTAGTGTGAAAGATAATTATTTTTCTAAATTAAAAAGTGCTGCCAACTTGGTGTTTTTTTCTCTTTAAGGTGTCATCGTGCGTGTAGTGACAAATGAAATTTAGACTTAGGCAGAAATGTCACGAATTTTATATTCTATGAAAAGATTGATATTTGATATGTGGAGAATTGTTTTTTATTGAAATAACGAGTAAATAATTTTAAAATTTTGAATAAATTATATTTATATATTTGATGTCGTAGCAAAAATAATAAAAATGGAGGTCCCGAAAAAAATATGCTTGTTTTTACAACTAAATAAATGAAACTTCCCTTACTCAAAATACATATAGATTGTAAATAAGAAGTGAAGAACTAAAAGTATTTTTTACGTACATTGTTAATCACGATAATTGTTCCCTAATATAAAATTTTATTTAGTAAAATTTACTAAATAATAGGTCTCTTAGAAGTATATCAATAGATGGTATATTATTTATATCATCTATTTATATACGTGCATGAGACATTAGTGTATATATATATATATATATATATATATATATATATATATATATGTTTGCATAATATTTTAAATACTAGCTTTTACCCACAGTTACGCTCATATGTTATAGTTAAAAATTATGGAGATA
Organism: Druceiella hillmani; assembly: GCA_039881145.1. Classification (NCBI taxonomy): domain Eukaryota; kingdom Metazoa; phylum Arthropoda; class Insecta; order Lepidoptera; family Hepialidae; genus Druceiella; species Druceiella hillmani. The sequence continues at coordinate 3,215,393 of JAYKKI010000084.1, forward strand.
AATTAAATTATGCAGCGCTATCTGGAATGATTAAGGAAAATTAAATATTAACTCTTTATTTTCGCGAATTTATAAAATAATTGATAATTAAAACAATTAGGGGTTGAAAGTAATGTTCCTGTTCTTCTTTCTTTTTTTAAACCCAGCATACACAATGCAGTGTTTCAAAAAATTACATTAGAATTAGAGTAACTACACACATGCACACACACACAAACACACACACACGCGTACAGGCACACGCGTACGCACACTCAAACACACACATATATATATATATATATATATTTTTCTTTTTCTTTTTTTTTTTGTTCTTTTTTTTTTTTTTTTTTCTGCCTTTCTCTTGCTGGTAATTTGATCAATTGTAAAACATTCCTCTTTTAGGAATAAGTCTATTTTATGCGTCATAAGCTTTTAGTTTATAAATTTTGGCTAGTTTTTATATTTATTAGTAATTAAAAAATAATTTAAATAATAAAAACATGGAATGCTATAATGCATTTGTTTAATTCTTCATGAACCATGAAACTACTTAATGCAGAAATAGAAAACCAAATCCTTCAAAAATAGAAACCTGATGAATTTCCACGATTTCTACAAGTAAACCGATAAAGAAAATCTAATTCAATTGTAAAACTTAGCTCACATAAATTTTTACTAATGTAAAAATAATTCGATATTATGCAACGTCTTCTCTTTTCCTATATATATGTATATATATATATATATATATATATATATATATATATATATATATATGTATATTTATATATATATATATATATACATATACCTATATGTGTGTGCGCGTGTTTGTGTATGTATTATATACCTGTCATAAAGATATATTTGTGCCAACTTTGGGCAATAACAGGACGTGCCATTTAGTAATGACATTTGTATTTTGAATTTCGCATGTTTAAAAAATTTAATATATTCATTTTATTTAAAGTGAGAGTGAAGTACAGTTCATAATATTCTTTAAAAATGATAATCTTTAAATTTTGAAATAAAAATTGAATATTACTTTTTTAGCTTTGATGGTCGTGTAGGTCCTACAGTCAATTCTATACTTTGACTGCGACGTCTATTTATGTGTATCTTTAAAGAATTATATAAAGAATAAACGTGTGCTAACAATTTGTATATACATAGATTCGTACATAACATAACTGTGATAAAAAAGAAAATTTACTACGCAAGAATTTTATCGAAAAGCAATAAAGGAAAAATTGTTGCGGGTTTCTTCACAGAAGAAACAGAAACCAATTTTTATTAACGACGTTTCTTACGAAATGGGTCGTATATAAAGAGTTCAATCAGGACTTATTTTCCGTATTGTAACTGCTCATAAAATGAATGTATGCCACTTATTAACAGAAAGGTCGATGTGTTGGATATAACCTAATCAACTTACCGGAAACGTTTCGCTTTGTCTAGTGTCATGAAGTCACGTTTGCGTAATGGTTCGGACGTTTCATCTAATACGTAAAATGTAATATAGTATCGCCTTCATAATCTTTTGTGTCCATATGATATACATTTTATGACAAAACTTTTTATTAATTTATTTTCATTTGGTACATGATTTTCCTTAAATTCAAGTTTAAATGGAAATAGTGTCGTATCTATGTTGCATATAATTTGTATATAATATGTAATGTTGCATATAATTTGTAAATAATATGTATAGTATCACCTTCAGAATCTTTTGTGTCCATATGATATAAATTTTATGACAAAACTTTTTATTAATTTATTTTCATTTGGTACATGATTTTCCTTAAATTCAAGTTTTATATTATTCAATTGCTAATTGCTTTTTGATTCACATACTAACAGAAAATGTACATTTTGTCGGTAATTAGTTTTAAAATATCAATATGTAATTGAAATATTTGTTTTCCGAGTTTTGATTCCTCGGTACCATTAACTTACTAGATTTATTTTCTTTTCATATAAAGGGCAAAATAATATTTATATTACAATTTTAATTACAATTTTAATACAATTTTAACTAGCGTGTGTGTAAAGATAACTGTTTTTTTAAACGGTTATATTTAGCTTCACGTTTCGTATGTCGTTGGTTCAAATCTTGCAATCGATTTTATATCTACTTCTACTAAACCGATTCTCATGAATTTTGCATACGTATTCTATCCCCATGATGATTCAACCAACTCAAATTACGATGCTGCAGGGACACTGACTGCTTACACTGCAAGACTTGAAGGTTTGCTTGTTTTAAATTAGTATTGGTTTTAGACAGAGACTTAGTCACAGAATTTCGGGTTCCAAATGTTCAGTTCTGAAGCTGCGGAGGTTTTGCCTGTCTAAACCTTGAGACTTGAGAATATTCTGATTTTGAATTATTATTTCGGATGTCAAGTATAGATTTTAATTTGGAACTTCTAGTTCCAGCTCCTGTCCGTAGTGGAAAGGCCTGTCCATATCATAAAACTTGACGATGTGCTGGTTCACATTGGCAAAACAGGCCACAAGAAATTACACTACTCACTCAATTAGTGGCATAAACTTAGGTTAAGAAAATAAAGCACGCCAAAAATGACAATAAAATAAAGTTAAAACTTTCTAAATTAAACGGTTTTACTATACAAGCCATAAGTTACTAAAAACTAGAAAATAATTATAAATCATTAGTCTGGGGCTTTCATCAGATGAAAATAAAATGGTGGGGTGCATTTTGGATATTTTTTTTCAGCTTAGAAATTATATTTAGCTTTTAGGGAAGTTTCAACGAACTATTTTAAAAAGTACACAGTTCTCAGTTTCTTTGATTCGGACAAAATTGCTGCATAATTCTCAAACTGAAAACATATACAGAGGAATAGCAGGCGTTTATTTTATTTTTAAAGCATAAAGAAACTATTTTTTTGCTTTTAATGTAATGTTATGTGTTTTCATCGTGGTATGGATGCCAATAAATTTAAAGCGCAAATTATAATAGACAGATAGTTTAGGCAAAAACATGTATGTTGTTAACGTAGGCAAACATAATAATTTTCATTGCGAATCATTATGAATAAATCAGTCTCCTTGATATAAAGCAAGATATAAAATTCAAATTAATTAAAACTCCTAAAGCTCATAAATTTGAATGTCTTCGCCAAAGCTCTCGTAACAACAACCCGAACGTAAAAGCTTAGACGCCCACAGCAACGATGCACGAGCTTTCAAGTCGGACGAGTATTATAGCGAAGTGACCTTCCGCCGTGTGAGGTCAGTGTTCCGCCCGAGAATGAGTCAGCGCCGCCCGCCCAAGCCTCGATTACGGTCGTTTCGGTGTTTATATTGCACTATGCAGCTTTAGTATTTATCTTTTTCACTCACTTCATCTCTCATTTATATTTTCGGTTCCTTTTGACGGCCATATTTTTTTGAGCAGCTACATACATAGAATTTAAAACTTTAGTAAAAAAATGTGATAGGGATTGTTAGTTTTGCATTACATTATATGCTGATGAGGTTCCTTCTAATTTGGCCTCGAAGTTAAAACTAAAGTATTCTAATTTCGATTTGCCAAAATACAAATGAGTGCATGGTTGTACAATTAGAACACATGATGGAAGACAGTGAGGCTCGATAGGTTCTATAGGGTTAACATTGATGCTGGAGCATACCTGGACGGGTGGCGTTAATTTGATGACGTAAGTGTGTGGGGCTTGCGAAAGCGTTCGAGGGGCCATGCGGTTTGGCTGTGGTTGGTAGTTGTGATGTGGTGACGCAGGGAAAGTTCATTCGTTGATTGTAATACCAATAATGATAAGGATATTATAACTTCGACTTTCTAGAGTATTATTTTCAAAGGTAAACTTTAGTTAATTTCTTTAGCCTTTTATTAATGTATATGTGAAAAGCTTTGAAGTAGAATCTAGTTGTCAAGCCTATCTGTACATCTATCGAATTATTCTTATTAAAAGGTTTGGGTTTATATAAGGTTTTGCGGGTGCAATTTTTACGAAAATGGAGGAAATTTTGGTACTAAAAATGAAAATTAATATTTGCGTTTTTTAAGAATTCACGAATTATAATAATGGTATCTACAAAGAAATGGAATGAGTCCATTTTTTTAATAAATCATTGTTTTTTCTCTGCTTGCATTTATAACAAGCGATTATTTGATTTTGTAACCTTAAGTGTACACTGCAGTTCAAAAGTTTCAGACCACTTTTAAAATAGTTGCATTGTCTCCAAATACACTGAAATTATAATTAATTAATAAGAAATGTCCAAACTGTCTTTCTTTTGTGTATTTCTTTGGTAAAGATGCAATAAACATGTTTTGTTTCAAAACATCAAAGAACTCCATGTGACAGTCATGCGAGTAGAGTCTTGGTTATATTTTATGATCTTCTTATTACTAATTATTTTGCATTAACCAAAATATGTGTTAGTTTTAGCTTCCTAAAACAGGTTTGTTTCTTTTGGGTTACTTGTTTTCTTATAAAGTTATTCTCAGAAATTTCTACTTAGTCTGCACTTGTGGTTACTACAGTCAAGACGTCTTAAAAATGAAAATGCGGGATTAGCACTGGAATGCGATGTGCTATAGTCGTTTTATATAATGAAGGCAAATTCAAATGTGCAATTGTTGCACAATTTACAACATCGAAGACTTGTGTTCAACACACAATTATTCGACACAAGGAAACTGGCAGTCATCAAGATGGTTCACGTTCAAAACCACCGAGAGTGACCACTTCTACTGAGGACATTTTAATCGCCAGAATTTCGTGCCAAAGTTAACAAATCTCGATTGGAACCTGTATCATTGACTACGGTAAAAAGACTTTATTTGAAAGAAAATGTTCGGTCATGTTGCTGTCTGAAAACCTCTGTTATAGTCACAAAACAAATAAAAGTGGATGTAATGGGTTTTTGTCTATTGATATTTAATAAAATAACATTTTAAATAGTATTTTGGATTGATGAATCGAAGTTTGAAATATTTGGTCCAAAAAGGTGAATTTCTGTTCAACATATCGCCGGAGAAAAGATAATGCTGAATTTTGCAGTGCCATCCGTCAAGTACGGCGGTGGTTCTGTTATGGTCTTGGGTTGTTTCTCGAGTCATGAGACTGTCGATTTGGTCCGAATCGAAGAAATAATGAAAAAAAGAGCAATATAAAATAATTCTACAGGAAAATGCTATTCCTTCCGGGAAAATATTAATTGGAAAGGAGTTTTTCAACAAGAGATTGAACTAAAACATAGTTCTAAATTATGTAGAGATTATTTAGAACGAAAACAGAAGAAAGTGGTATTAAAAAATATGGTATGGCCACCTCAGAGTCCTGATCGAAACCCGAACGAACTTTCATGGAAAGAGTTTGATAGAAATGTTCGAGATCGATGTTTCCACAAGAACATGTGTGAAAGATTCTACATGTAAGCTGGAACAATATTTTCTCAGAAACAGTCGACAAATTAATTGCACGTATTAATTAACAAATTAATTGTACGACTCGTAAAATATATGATTAATGACAAAGGAAGGTTTTTTATGAAAAGGCTGTTTAGATTATTATGGTCATTTTTTAAATTTTATCTAATTTTCCAACTTTATTTAGGGTGGCTTGCAGTTTATGTACAATAAATGTATTTATGATTATAACAATAAATTAAGAGAACTCAATCGTGATTTGTTTTTGATTTAACTAATTTTTTAATGAAAAAAATACTTAAATAAGTCTTAAATCTCTTTTACGAGTCTACCAAATCGGCATTAAAACATTCATTTCACTTATACGAACTCACGAAGTTCTAATGCCGACATTAAGCTTGACTGCAAAAGCTAATGGCGCACGGTAATTATGCATGAGCTTTCAGGTCGAGTGAATGTAGAAAGAAATGACCTTCACGCGCTTGAGGTCAGTGTTCCGTTACTCGCCAGCCGACGTCGTCTGCTCGAGCCTCGATCACGGCCGCTCGGTATTAATAGAGCACAGTGTAGCTCTACTTTTATAAGTGTATATACTGTTTGTTGCTCAAAGAATTAGACTTAGCGATATATTAAGCCTATTGAAATTACGCAGCACAACAAAGTTTTGATTATTCTTTTATGAATGGATTATGCATAAAACTACTCAACATATTAAGAAATTTAAGAAACCTTCTCCGGTTATTAGGTCAAATAACGGAAAATATTTTTTTTTCATTTTTAAGATATATAGTTGATGAGTACTTAATCGATTTTAAAAATTATTTTAGCTTTGAAAAGTACCTTAATTATTACAATAAATTTATAAGAATTGAATAGGCTGTAACTCCCAAAGGGCCTCTCCGTAAAACTTAGATAAATTTGACGTTTTTTAAAAGGAGTTGGAAACGAACAGTTATTTTATTTAGTTTATCATAAACTTCCAGCGGTAGCATCGTTTTAGCAGATTTCGTTTTTGGCTTTCGTATAACAACTGTAAGAACGGGTTATTTTTACGGTCACTCATGTGTTCGTTTGTCCGTCCCTCACAACCGTTTTGCCGACAAACCGTCTGACATTGAAACTTAAAATTTGGCATAGTAATTAAACATATTAACCTGCGCACATCTCAATGTCATCTCGAGCGGACATTCGAAAATATTTTATATAGAAATTTTATAGAGCAAACAAATTAGGACAAAATAATTTTTAATTTTTTATCCAAAGATTGGATATCGTTTTGAAGAGTAATTTATTTTCGAAACTACTGAGGCTGAAATTATAAAAAAACGTTTTTAGGAGACTACTCAAAGGTTGTAGAAGAAATATAACATTGATTCCAGATGCCACAAATTTTGAGATATTCAACATAATATGTACTTTATTATATCAGATATTAATAAATATTTTTGCATTAGTCAGACTCGAACCTGGCCAGTTTTATTTGATATAGAACTACACCTTCTCTGGTTTTAAACTGAATGGGGTCATTCCAAGACGCACAACATGTAATACCTTGTGTGTCATGTAACGATTATGTGCATTTTAAGAATCTGTATCTCCAAAATTAATAATGACAGAGCAATAAAAAATGAAATAATATAGATTATATATAATTATTTAAATACAGTCTAATTTATGTAAAATACAGTTTAAACTCTCTAGTTTTGAATTCGAAAACATAGTAGTTTTAAAAAAAATATTTTAAATTTGCGCGATTATGTAGGCTATGTTCTCAAACATGGGGAATAATTGGAGAGAATATATTTGGCGTTAATTTTGTAGAAATTAATTATTCACAATTAAATTAAACTACGTGATGTAGTATTATTTCTACTTTCTTTAAGTTCTTTACCACGACCAGGTGCAAAGATATCTATTTTAAACTATATAAAACATGTTTTGAACTATATAAAACATGTTTATAAACATTTTAAACTATATAAAACATGTTTTAAACTATATAAAACATGTTTTAAATTACGTTTATTTTAGTTTGTGGTTGCATCTGCAGTTTTATATTTAATAAACAGTTAGATACATACATAATTACTTACTTTATTTTATGTAAACTTTTATTCTTTGTGTGATTTGACAGTGGACTTTATACAAGTATAAAGTAAAAAAAATATTAATTGAAAAAATATGGTTCTTTCTAAAATTTAATAAAAAAAAAGAAAATAATGTAGTTTCTTACTACTGACTTATAATATTTATATACAATTTTAAATCCTAGAAAAATTTTAGCTACATTCTGCACGTTTTTAACATTAAAAGCATTATTCAATAATATCTCATTCAATTTCAAAGGGCAACCTAACAATGATTGTAAAATTTATGCAGATTACGTGATGTTCGTTTATTACGAGTCAATAAGTTGATAAAATAAAATAAACAAATTGACTCATAATAAACTAACATCACGTAGTCTATATCGATTTTTAAATGGTTGTTAGGTTTATCTTGAATTGGATTACGCTCTTATTGAATAATCTTTAATTTGATACAATATATAAAAATAACAAAGTGGATATGGTTTATTAAAATCGTTTATTAAATTCGCTTTCACTCTAAATACAATAAGTGAAAGTTATAGTTTAAAAAATTCTGAAAAACATTCTTTACTTTTTGGGACAAGTCAAATGAGATCAAACTCGATATATTTACAGTAAAATACTGAGAAATTTCCATGACCACCTCCGACCTCAATAATCAGACCTTACCCTTTAAACTATGGAACCGGTATCATTGAGACAGAGCTCAAACCCGACGTTTATTCGATGGTGTTCAATGCTCATTGAGACAGAGCTCAAACCCAAGGTTTGCATTGAGAATTTTCCATGATATTTTCTCTCCCTCATCATCAGACCTTCCGGTTATAATATGTAACAAAATATTTTTCTGAGACAAATCAAACGAGATTACCAACATAGCTTATATTTACCAGATTATAACATAGTTTCAATTTTCAAATACGAAATTTACCAGATTACCAAGTTATCAATGTTTTTCAAATACGAGATTTACCAGTTTACTAGGTTTCCAATTTAGTTCACATTTTCAAATACGAGATATACCAGGTTAGCATTTTACCAATATAGTTCACATTTTTAAATACGAGATTTATCAGAATACCAGGTTACCAATAGAGTTCACATTTTTAAATACAGATTTATCAGATTACCAGGTTACCAATAAAGTTCTCATTTTCAAATACGGGATTTATCTGGATACCAGGTTACCATTAGAGTTCACATTTTCAAGACAGATTTGCCATATTACCAGGTTATCAATATAGTTCAAAGTTTCAAATACGAGATTTACCAGATTACCAGGTTACCAGTATAGTCCACATTTTCAAATACGAGATTTACCAGATTATCAGGTTTCTAATGTAGTTCACATTTTCACATACGAGATTTACTAGATTACCAGGTTACCGATATAGTATACATTTTCAAATATGAGATTTATCAGGATACCAGGTTACCAATACAGTTTATATTTTCAAATACGAGATTTACCAATAAAGTTCACATTTTCAAATACGATATTTACCAGTTTTCCAGGTAATCAATATAGTTCAAATTTTCACTTTTCAATTCCAGAATTAATCTGTAGACTTAATAAAATTGTATATTGAATATGTGCAAGTGCTAACTGCTAAAGACACAATACTAGGCCTAAAACAATAGTTTTTAGAAATTCTGTTAGTTTGTCTGTGCGCACCTTCGTTGTGCACACTAATCTTAGCAACGGCTGAACCAATTTGAATGCGTGTTTTATTGCTGTATTTACATTAGCTTGAACTAACATTTGGTTTTGATTACATTTCAATCAGTATACAAATAAAAAAAGATACGTCAATCTTTATTTTACGTTCGCTGTGCACTCTAATGTAACCATAGAACCGATTTGCTGCCAGCGCCATCTATTGGAGTTTTTACTAAGCTTTTTGCCCATATGGTTCTGAGAGAAAAAAGAAAAAAAATCCTAATAAGTTTTGTCATTACGAATTCCACGAGAACGAAGTCGCGGTCATAAAAAGTAAGTAATAAGTGGAGTAGTACAACTAGTGTAAAGTTCGGTTAGATTTCATACGATTTTCTACGTTGGAACATCAACTACAGTAGGAAGAAACTGACTATTAATAAACTGAAGTTTTATGTATCCAATGTTGTTACAATATATAATAAAAAACCAACTTTTACTATAATCACATTTGTGAAATAATGTTGTTGTTGTCGTCTCCGCGTGAGATGAAGAAAATCTCATTCAGAAAAATGGTTGCCAGAGCCTCGACAGATTGAACTTCTCCAGTCCCGCTTGATGAGCGGCCGGGAATCGAACCCAGATCCCCGTGGTGCGCCGTACACTCAAGAGCCGCATGTCAATACAACACGATGACGACTTGTGAAATAATAATGTTATGATACTGATGACAGCCAGGTCACAGGCCCCACTCGATTTATTTAAAAACCATTCAATACTCGCAGCCTTAAATTGCTCATCTGCTAGAAAACAAAATAGGGTAAATGATAAAATAAAATAAACAAATTGACTCATAATAAACTAACATCATTTATCCCTTATTGTTCTAATATGCAATATAAACCTTTATTGTAATCATATTCGTACAATAATTATGTTGCAATACTGATGAGAGCCATATTACATAATACTCTTGCTTTACCTGATAACCATTCGATACTCAAATCTGAAATTGATCATCTGTTAGAAACCCAGTATGGCTATCCTAATAGGTGATATAATAAAATAAACGAAATGGCTCGTAATAAACTAACATATTGTATCCAGTATTATTTCCAATATACGATGTAAACACACCTTTATTATAATCATATTTCTGCCAAAAAATAATTTATGATAGTAACGAGCGCCATATCACAGTACGCCCTTTCTTTACCCAAAAACCATTAGATGCCCACAACTTTAAATTAATCATCAGTTATACAGCCAGTGAGGCTTAACTACAATAGTAATAAAAAAATAAAATTGACTCGTAATAAACTGAAATCAAAACATCGTTGTGACTAAATATACACCCTTTTTTAAAACTATACAATAATAATTTAACCATAATGATGAGAGCTATGCCACAGTATGCTCTAGATACGTCACAGTATTCAAATAACCATTCGATACTCACAGATTTATATTGATCACCTATTAAACTAACCAGTGAGGCTATGCTAGAAGATAAAATATTGACTCATAATAAAGTAATATCACGTAATTTTTTGACTTATAATATTGAGATTTTTATTGTTATAATATTGAGAAGTAATTTTTAAGTCAATGGAAACAAGTGGTACATACTAATCGAACAGAGGATCTCTCATTTTCTTTTTTATATCGATGTAAATAGAATTCATCACAGTAAATGGTGTGTGCCAGGATGTTGACAGTCCAGTTCCAAATTTACTTTAGTCTGACATATTTCCGTTTGCCTTGTGGTTATTTTGGGAAAAACCGTATTTTAAATTGTTATTGAGCCTTTGAAGTAATATGTGACAGACGTAGTTTAATTTACTTTAAATATTACAAAACAAACCTCGATTCGTGAAAACTTGGAAATTCTGCCCAATGTACCAGTACCGTAGGTATTAATGTTACATAATAGCTGTAAAACTCTGAATAAAAAATTTAATTATAATATATATTTTTTAATTTACAACATTTAATTAGATACGTAAAAGTTACATTAATTAGATACATATAACCATGTATCACATTAATGAGCTCACTTTTATGATTGATTTATTAGACATTTGTTACGGTTTTTTTGCGAGAAAAGAATGATCTTTTGTCATAAAATATTTTCATTGCTCATTTTTATCGTCCAATATATTATTTGGCATTTACACAAGGTCAAAGTGAAATATTCAAATTAAGTTGCCTTAATGGCTCGCCACGTTTCTATTAAATTTAACCGTAATGATTGAGTCGTAAATTTTCGATTCCCTTACAGTCTGATTTTATCTTATGTAAAAAGATCTCGTTAAAAGCGTTAATAAAGCCTGCCTAATTGTGAGAAAATTCAAATTTAATACATTTAAAGTAAATTATTCGTTAAACATTTAAATTTCCAGTAAATACTTGAAGAGCAAAATTATCATTGTTAATTTCATAGCGTTTACGCTTTTGAATACATATTTCGATAACACAAGGTTAAATAAAATATATTTTAAAAAACCGACTTCAAAAAAGGTAGGTACTAAAAAGTAACAAATAAGTAACTCAAAATACGAGTAAGTACCTACTTATTTGCAATAAAAAACTAAGTTACTTTTTTGTAGTCGGTGCCAGCACTGTCAACCAAATTAAACAAATTTGAAATGTAAATTTAAAACCTTAACTTCTAATATACTTAAAACGAATACGAAATAGATCCATAAAAGACGTATTTATAATATACACATTTACATTTGTATAAGTGATGTCTTGAAACATAGTTGATTTACTGCCGTTCGTTAAGAAGTTCCATCGTTCATTTCGAGACCTCATCATCATATTTGTATGGGGCCACACCTGTAGTACTCTGTTTCAAATAAAAAAGAATCATACAATCCGTCCACTTGGTAAAGAATAATCACTTAACATACATAAAAAAAAATATTCCGACGAATTGAGAACATTTTTCGCAGTCGGTTAAAAAATGTTTGTTTTTTAAGTTTCGGCCGATGTACAAAGAAAAAAATGTGTTCTTTGGATTTATAATACTAGAACAGTTCTATTTATTAATATATTTTATAATGCATGTTCATTTTTACGTTAATTTTTTCTTTAAAAAAATCAGCCAAACACAAAAATAAATTGTTGATGTCCAATACGTTTGATGGGAGTTAATATGTTCTCATGGCAAGACGCGTCTTGCCATTCGGTCAGTTTCATGTATTGTCGGCTCTTTCCGACTTAATTCGGTGTATTTTATTAAACTGTCCTAAAAAGTTAAAAGCGTTTAGTTACAATGGATTATTAAGAAATATTTCTATGATAAATGATTTAATAAATATAAAATAATAAAATTTAATTAGTATTTTTTATCGTCGATTATCTGAATATTTGCTTTTTTTTCTTTTTAACTACGTTTAAATAAAACTATTTCAATTTATAAACATTTAGACGTTTCACATTTGCCAGGCGACCCGTGGCGGCTAGATTTTTTTCTCTGTAATTCATTAGGTCCATATATATATATATATATATATATATATATATATATATATATATATATATATATATATATATACATATATACACACACACATATATATATATATATATATATATATATATAAAGAAATTCCCAACGTAATAAATTTAAGTACTACCGTAAAACTATTTTTAACTAATTAAAGTTATTCAATAAGCGGCCGAGAATTTTGTGGAAATTTGTATAAATAATAATTTTGTGAGTTTTCTTTAAAATAATGATTGCAAGATATTGTTATGTAAATTGAAGTCGGTAGCTATCAGTTTAACTTTCAAACACATTTTAATCTATGTCTAGACTAGAAGGTCTCAAATACCTTTTCGTTACAATTTTAAAATATTTGTTGTAATATTAAACTCTTTGTCTTATTTTGTCATCAAATTACAGAAAAATTACATTAAAGATACTTGGAAGTACAGAATATATTGTCCCTTTAATTAATATTGGTATCAATTATGATAATTTGTATCTGCAGTTTCAGTGCACTAAATAATACTTTCCAAAATTCGGATGCAAATAAATAATTTCAAGTAATTGACCCAGTTTCAAATAATTGTCAGTTCTATTTTGATTGAAATACTAAAAAATATTGTTTAAAAGTATATAGTTAATGATTAAAACTACTCACTTGTGGAAAAAAGTATATTATAGTTCACCTACATTTTTCCGATATTTCGTTACAAACGGAATGTTATCGTGGCAAAATAAATATTAAAAAATATTCAGATGTTTCCTTCTCTGACGTCTGTCGTGGTGTGAAATTCTATAATAAAATGTACATGGGCTAACCACCTCGATATATATATATATATATATATATATATATATATATATATATATATATGTATATATATATATATATATATATATATATATATATATATATGTATATGTATATTTGTGAATTTGTCGTCTCGTCCTGAAAATGAAATAAAATTTGAACAACTATTGTTTTGTTATTTACTATACTATATAGGTATCGGCACGAGACGTGAGAGGTTATAGTTCGCTAATGTGTAATATAATATAAATATTTATTCAAAACGTATTTCCCACGATATAAAGCAAATATTAAAAATATAATTGAAAGGTTATATTTGTTTAATTAAAACTGTAACTAAGCAATATTTTTAATTATCTCGTACCTATTTTATCGACAATTTTTATTATTACACTTATAACGTATAATATACGTTATAAGTGTCACAATAATAAACATCACTAAAATTGTAAGCGAAACAGTGATATCATATATGATCGGCAGCCTATTTGAATTACGCAAAGTACAGTGTATGTTCTCCTATATTATTATAGTCTATCATATATATGCAAGATTATTACCCATGGATACGCGTCTTTCAATTCTCACTTCTTCCCATCAAATGGATCTATGAATTGACTTTTGCACGTAAGACGGTTAGCGCCCATACCAGTTATTTACCAAAAATAAGTATTCATTATCAGTGAATTATTTTTAATGAAATAAAACAATTAATAAAATTAGTAAGACTAATTTTGTGTCGTAATTTTTGTCACTAATATGAGCCAGTGCGATTACCAATTTTTTTATATGTCAATAAATGGAGTCTTTAATTTTAAGCTGATGTTGTTTCACGCATCCTGTTTAGGTTTTTTGTAGTAATAATTTTTATTTTTCGGATCTCAAAAAATATGTAATGATTTTCGTATAATTTTATTAATTTAATTGAATGATATAGTAATGCTTTTCGTATAAATTTATTAATTTAATTGAATGATATATTAATGACTTTTGTATAACTTTGTCAATTTAATTGAATGATATAGTAATTATTTTCGTCAAATTTTATTAATTTAATTGAATGATATAGTAATGACTTTCGTATAACTTTGTTAATTTAATTGAATGATATAGTAATGATTTTCGTATAACTTTATTAATTTCACTGAATGATATAATAATGACTTTCGTATAACTTTGTTAATTTAATTGAATGATATAGTAATGATTTTCGTATAAATTTATTTATTTAATTGAATGATATAGTAATGATTTTCGTATAAATTTATTAATTTAATTGAATGATATAGTAATGATTTTCGTACAAATTTATTTATTTAATTGAATGATATAGTAATGATTTTCGTATAACTTTGTTAATTTAATTGAATGACATAATAATGACTTTCGTATAACTTTACTAATTTAATTGAATTATATAGTAATGACTTTCGTATAACTTTGTTAATTTATTCGAATGATAGAGTAATGATTTTCGTATAACTTTATTAATTTAACTGAATTATATAGTAATGATTTTCGTATAACTTTATTAATTCAATTGAATGATATAGTAATTATTTTCGTATAACTCTATTAATTTAATTGAATGATATAGTAATGACTTTCGTATAACTTTGTTAATTTAATTGAATGATATAGTAATGATTTTCGTATAACTTTATTAATTTAATTGAATGATATAGTAAAGATTTTCGTATAATTTTATTAATCTAATTGAATTTCATTGCCGATTTCCACATTGTCTGCGTTGCGCTGCGGCCTGAGGCAAAACGTCCTTCCCTACTTGAAAACACGGCTCAGTCCGAGGCTTCTACGAGAGCGACTAAAAACCAATAAAATATGGCTTGTCTCGACGCGATGAATTTTGTCTTATGGTGCGGCGGGCCCTGGTTCTAGACAACGCCTCCACTTGAGCAGCCTTGAGCTGAGCCAATGCCTCAGCTCGAGGTTGCCTCTAATGGATACGAGGTCTTACACAGGCGTGCGTTGTATATCCGTCACTGTTCAATTTATGCGATTGGTATGTGAAGAAATTGCCTGAAGATAAATATGATACTCGAACGGGAAGGAGTTTATTGACATATCTTTTGTATCTAGATAACGCTGTGTCGCTAACAGTGAACAGTAAAACCAAGAGAGCCTAGATGAATATCTAAACATAGATGCATTTCCAATATATATATATATATATATATATATATATATATATATATATATATATATATTTATTTATATATATATATATATATATATATATACACACACAATATATATAAATTATTATTAAATTAATTTGTATTCAACATTTTCCACAATAATATAACTCCATATGAGATATAATTTTTTTTATTGCCAAAGTGTCACAAGACTTAGCTCCGTTTTAAGGTGTCTGTACTCCAAAAGGAAAAACTTACCCTTATAAAATAACTTATTTGTTCCTCTGTCACAGCCCTTTTGCCTCAGAAACCGCTCGACGAATAAATTTAGAATTTGTCATAGTAATAAAACAAATTAACTTATATGAAAATGAATATAAAGACATCAATCAAGAATATTCTATTTATAATCTTAAGGTTGGTGTCAAATTTAGACTGAAAAAAAATGCAAAAGTCCCAAATCATTTTTCTATATTTTCATATCGTATATGTTCAGAGTTATACTGAAAAATACGTAAAATAAATAAGTTCCTAATCCTTATTTCCGAAAATATTGAAGTTAAAATTATGAAAAAGAAAAATTTACTCTGGATGCCATAGTTTTTGTATTGTGTTCTGATTATTTGTTTATACAATAAGTTACCCAAAGAAATGCATATTAACAACATTTGCTAAATAAAGTTATTTTATTTCATCGACGTACGGAAACCTCGACGTGCGAGTTAGGCTCCGATTTGGTCCCTTTTTTAATTCATATGATATCTGCTTGATAAGCTACGCCATGTTCATCAAGATACAGTTAAAGTAAAGGTATAACCGTTCGGTTTTCGTTCAGTTGACTCAAAAATATATCCACGTCCTACCCTTAAATTGTTGTTACACATTATCCATACTTTTTAAAAATATGTTACATAAGCTATATGATAGTGAAACTTTCATGTAATCTGATAAACTTTTGTATTATTCCTAAAAACGAATATATAAGAAAAACGTCCCTCTTATTAAAATTAGTATGATAAAAAGACATTAATATATATATATATATATATATATATATATATATATATATATATATATAAATAATAATCTCTCGATGTACATTACTAATAGAGATAAATTGAAGAAAAAAAAGAATTTGAAATATTTAAATAGCAACATTTAAAAAGAAATAATTACAGATAAATTACAATAATTATTAATAAAATATCGTCATGTCTCATTACAGAAATGTCCGTGTCTTACATGTTGTCTGAAAGCTTCCTTTAGCCCCCCATTTTTTTTTGTACATGATTTTTTAGGATGCTTTTAAACTGACCAAATTATCCAAAGTATTATACATACAGTCCTGAGTCCAAGATACAGTATATTATACAGTCCTGCAAATATTTTCACCTTGTCAGTTTTATGTAACATTTTTCCTTATATTTCCGTCTACTGCAAAAGTTCTTAAGAATAACATTTATCGTATTCCACTTGACAGGTAATCATTTCTGTATGATCTTATATCTTTCGATTATTAAGAAACAGTTCACTTCTAAAAGGAGAAAACATGTTTTCGTTAAGAAAGAACTTGACGTATATCTTAGCATAAAATATTAACTAAAGATTAAATACTTTTTTTTAAAAAATAAACACGTTGTATAAAATTAAACGAGTCATAATATTTTTCTAATTTATGTTAGGGCACGAAAATACTATATGCGTATTAAAGTTTTTATTTGCTTCTTACAAATATATTCACGAAATTCATGTTGAAAATTCTCGAATATAACAACTAAGTAACGCTTTAAAAACAATATTCGAGTGGACAGCGACATATTTTCCGAGCGAGTTATATTCGAGTGGGCGGCAACTCATTTGAAAATTTAAGTGATTCCTGGAAAAGTACTCAGTTTTCCACTGTAGAGCGTGCGGTAAAAACTATTATGATAAATTCCTAAAACAAATTTCGTTTATTTAAATAATACTGTAATATGTTAATAGATATACATACACGTGTAGTGGATTAGTTGCCACAGGCGCAAAAATAGATACATTATCTTATTTAAAAACTAAGAGTTGAATGCTAACACCCTAGCTCGGAAAGTAAAATAAAAGATTACAGTATTTATTTTTTAATAATTATTGACAGTAATAAAATTCTTCCGCTTAAATTTTTAATTATTACTACAATAAAAAATAGTGTTTACTGTGTCGTTGACTTCCAAGTCATGACACAGAACATTACACTTGTTATCATCTGAACAACGTGTGATTACGGATATTATACATGAGTAACGCATTTTCTCCAACAAAGGAAGTTAATAGTTATAAAATTGATAGAAAAATTTTGTTGTGATAAAAAATTATGAATGTTAAAATAAAAACACAACACTCATATTTCCAATAGTTTATAACACTTATTACATGTAGTCAGGTATTCTTGAATGAGAGAACTTTGGTCTCTGGAATTAATATAATATGTGTTAAAAAATTTTTTAATTTTCATAATTAAATTGTTCTTATGTTTTGATAAATCCTAATATATATATATATAACATATGGATTTCACAGTCCGACATTAAATGAAAACTCAGTCATTACTAGTTGTTATGAAAACTATAAAATAGTGGAATAGACAATTACGACAAGAATAAAAACAATTTTTTTTCAAACAAATTAAATATAATTTTAATATTAAGAAACGTAAAAACTATTTGTAATGTTTATGTTAAAGCGGGCAGGCTTCAAAACACAGTACATAAAATTGAATATTTCTCCGACTGAAACAACAGGAGCGAATGACGTGTGCGATGTTTAAAAGCAACAGCGGAATAAACATTTCCCTTCCCCCGCAGGCGAACGGGGAATGTTATCCATACATCTCGGATAACATGTTTGCATGTTTTTGTTCGACAAAACATTTTGGCCACGCCCCTATTTTATTAGAAAAACATGTCAGGGCTCATTTCTAAAGCCGGGTGTCCTGCGACCATATTTTTGTTAGAATAAAGACAATTCATTGTTATTTATTGATCTGATTCGTTTCTTTATCTTGTATGAAAAATAACTTCAAAAATGCAAGTACACCTTCCTCGTCTGAATTCATTTTAACTCAAAAGAAAAATTAACTAACATTGAGCGGCTTTTCATTTATAAGACAGGAGACGGTTATGTTTTGCTAACATGTTCACTAAACATGTTTTGGAGGAGACACGCCTTAGCAAAAATATGGTCGCAGGAGACCCGGCTTTACACGATAACGGCGAGGGTGACGGCGCTCGGTTGTTTTTGTCGACACCGGTAGGAAAGCAGCGCGGTGTGTTTAAAATTAAATGCATGGTGTTTGAAATTACAATCCACTTAAAACTATTCCTGTGACTAAACCTTGTTATTGATTTTTGATATACCATTCAGGAACACCATTTATTTGGCATATAACGATTCATTTAATGTCGAACGGTCAAATCCACATTGTATATTTACATATGTGTGTGTTTTTCAGGCTCCGAACTTACTGGATGCCAAATGATAAAAAATATGGTAGCCATGGATGTGTAACTTTAATAAAAAACATATATTCTCTCTAAAGTATCTCTTCTATTACCTTTATAACACTCGAAAATACGTACATTTCATTTTGATTATTTGTTACATATAGTTATAGCATATTATATTCTATTATGATTTAAACCTGGTTTTTATACCATCATATTGATATACATATATATATATATATATATATATATATATATATATATATATATATATTTATTTATTTATATATATATATATATATATATATATATTTATATATATACATATATATATATATATATACTAGACTAATGTATTCCTGTTCCAATGTTTTTCAAAATCCATTCGCATTATGTAGCAACATCGTGGTCAAATTATGAATGAGACACAATTTTGTATGCTTTTCCCAGTCCCAGGCCAGTGACGTCATAATCCAGTTATGTTTTGTATGGGCCGTTTTTGCGCGAATCGTAGTTCGTTAGTTTTTAAGTCGTTATAAATTTGTAATGAAAAATCCTAGGTAAAATATATTTATTTTATTAGTTTTTAATGTTATTACTTATTCTATTTTAGTAATAAAAATATAGTCAAATACGCTATCATAAAAAAAGGGTTTTTAGGAACATACGCAAAAGTCGAAGGAAACTATAATGACAATTTTAGACGTGACACTTTTGTGGTGACTTATGTAATTTCAGTTCAATCAAGATATTGAACTTTAACGCGCGAGCCGTAATCGCGTCTGGGCGGTTTTTTGGTAATACATTCAAATTGACAAAATCTAATAATTGAAAAATATATTCGTATCCGATATATTATGTAAAAAAATTTTAAAATGCTACTTATATTAAAAGGACGAAAAATCAAATAAATAACTATGATGACGCATATAATAAATTTGTGGGATATGGTTTATGGCAAACAGTTTACGTAAATTTAGAAAATATGAAATAAGGCAGTAATTATAAATAAATTTTCTTTTAGAAGGTAAATAAATAGCTACGGTACAACTAACTAGGTAAGTTACAAAACAACACAAATCTTGTCTAAACTTAAATGTATAAATTAAATAAGCTTTAGCCGTTATGCCAGGATCACTGATATTTCCTTTCTTTTTAAATCGCTTTGTATTTCACAACTGAAGGATAATGGCATTCACATGTATCCACTTTATAATTTAATATAAATTAATAGTTTAAAAAAATTTTAAGAATAATCTTTTACAAAATACTGCAAGTATATATGTATGTGTAAGTGCGTGTGTATGTATGTGTGTGTATGTACGTGTAATGGTTTGTTGAATATGGTTTTCAACAATGATGATAAACGCTTACATTTAAAGGTAGTTAGAGTAACATGCCGAAATATTATAAGATATTTGTATACTCTATTTTTCACTGTTTTTACTTTAGATATAAGGAAAATGTTGAAAAATTTTCGTGTTGAGGCTTGCACGCCAAGTGTGCTACTCGCCAGTGTACAGTCCCTTCTCCTCCAGCTGTTCACCCCCTTCCAGCCCCTTCTCCTTCAGCTTTTCATCTTAGCCTTTTTACAGGGATCATTTACTTTCTAATACAATTGGCAAATTTAAACGCGCATGCACATTTACTTACTCTAATTTGCACTCATATATGTGTTTTTCCCTTTAAGTGTATATAAATCAAAATGAATGAAAATTATGAATAGATAAACAAGTTAGTGATAAGCAAAAAAGATAATAACTTTTATCTTTATAATGGAAAATACAAAATGTTTACAGCATTGTTGAATAAAAGATTAAATTTTAATTGAACGTTTCAGTGCCTAGAATTTTTTTACATTTTTTAAGCTATGACTGAAGAATTAAAGGGGTGGAAATAAATTACAAATGTAATATACCGTGAATGGGGTAGAAAAATAAAAAATGGTAACTTTAACCCCAATTTCATTTTAAAAGACCTTTGTAGACGTACCCTATTGGATAAAGTGCGCGAAAAAAATATCTTAAACATGTCTAATCTATTTGCATATAATTCCCATTTCTTAGGAATATTTTGCTACGTTGAAACTGTAACAATATGACAGACGGATGGATGGGCATGATGAAATGATAAGGGTTTCGCCTTTCATTACGGTCCCATAAAAAGTTTATTTATCTTTACGCTACTTAAAATTTAATAATATAAAAATTATGCTATAAATGCGAATATATGAAAACGGAAAAATTTCTGACTTTAAAAATCCTCGAATTGAATAGTGAAAATAGGGTCTTCTGTATTTTGTATTTAGTTGGTATGTACAATGCTAAACGTCTTGAATATAATCTTAGTACAATGATCATGCACAATAAGACCATATATGTATATTACAACATTATGGACGCATGACACACATGTGTCTTTGAACAGAGTTATTGCAAACGTGTCGTAACTGGTCATCGACTAATTATATTTTATGCCCAAGGATAATTTTCAAAACACCACTGTAGTCTTTAATGACAAAATATTAATTGAGTTAATAAGTTACTTGTTACATTTGGCATAATCTTACGTGACGTTATCTAACCTTGTCTTAAGTGACGTAACTATGTTAGATTTATTCTACTCGAAACACTTATACTTGGCAAATGACGTTAAGCGTAGTAACCGCATGGGACCAACGGGGACGTAATACTTTGCGACTAGTTGTGTTTTAAAATATTTATATTGTTTGATATAATTTTATGTAGCACCCCTATTTATTAATAAATGTTGCGATATATATATATATATATATATATATATATATATATATATACATATATATTATACGAACACATTGTATATGGTCAATAACTTTTATTATATCAAAATAAAAAATGTAATCCTAACCGTTGGTGACTAATGTGGTTTGTTTATGTTTGTTTCGGTTTTATGCCTCAGCTACTCGATTAAGCCTTCTGTAAATTTTGAAATTTAAGTACATGAAGATGGAAATAAAATATTCTTTACGTGAAAACGTTGTTAAATTGATGCCGGATGTCAAGGGGAAATAGTACCCAAATGAGTGACAGTTTCTGTTGAAGTAATTTCAGACTTCCATATCTAGGTGAAAAACGAACATGGCGTCGCTATCTTGATTATTTAATTTAAAGAGAAAAGATGAAAGTTTGTACCAATACTCTGACATTTGTAGTAATCTAACGGCACGAACTGCGCATGCTCAAAGTAAATCTGCAATTTTCCACCGATAGATTTGTCACATTCAAATGGTACTCAAATAATTTCAAAGCTATATGTATCCTACTTCTAACTGCGGTATTATAGTTTATTACTTAACCATGATCAAGTATGAGAAACGAATATGGAGAAATAGATAAAAGCGGGAAATCCGAATAAAGGGGCATAAAATTAAGAAGGAGTTTTGGATTGTACTCCTTAAGTACTCCTTAAGGAATCCGAATAAAGGGGCATAAAATTGTACTCCTTAAGGAATTAAATTGTACTCCTTAAGGAATCCGAATAAAGGGGCATAAAATAAAGAAGGAGTTTTGGATTGTACTCCTTAAGTACTCCTTAAGGAATCCGAATAAAGGGGCATAAAATTGTACTCCTTAAGGAATTAAATTGTACTCCTTAAGGAATTAAATTGTACTCCTTAAGGAATCCGAATAAAGGGGCATAAAATTAAGAAGGAGTTTTGGATTGTACTCCTTAAGAATACATTTTCATATATTGCGCCCAGTATGAAGTTTTATGAGGAATAAAATCAGAAGTTCAGAGTGTTAAAGAAGTGTAAACGCCAGGTGGCCTCTCCGCGCAACATTTCTGCACCTCTTTAGAGTGAGATATCAATATGTTTATTAGGTTTTTTTTGGCGTAATCGCAGTGACGGAATGTGACATATATATTGGCATTTTCTTATGGTGTAATCGCAATGACGGAATGTGATACACATAGTTTACTGTCGTTCGCTTATATCAAGATGAAATAATTAAATGTCATTATGTGTGAATATTTGGTGTCTTTTATCCTACAAAATTAAAAAGTCCCTTTTAATTTTAACGTTTTAGTCTGACATTCTATAATGTTTTTAATTTTGTTTATATTGTCACCATTTTTTCATTAAAGAATTTTCCATCTACATTTAATGATATTGATATTTATATAGTGTTCCCTATTTTATACATTCCAAGACAATCGTACTTAAGAGTAAACTGGAGCTGGTACGTACAATTTTATATTTTTTATGTATGAGTTTTTACGTCATATTTTAATGATGCATTCCAAATAAGATGATTAAGTCAATGCCATTATTTGTTCGATTACCTTGATAGGTTTAGGGCTTCTTAATTTTTAGTAGTAAGTCCATGTAGTAATAACTCATAATTAATAAACGAATGTGTATAAATCGTAGAAGGAGTGAAATGATATACATTCAGATGACAAGACCGTTTGCGTATTAATTGGTCTAAAATTACATTCTATGTTTATTACTTTACTAGAAGTAATATTATGTATTTGAGACAGGCAACAAGCAAATGTTTTAAATCATTATTCCCATTTCTGAACCTTACAGTTGCATCAAAAACCAATTTTTTATCTTTCTCATTACATATATTTCGAGGAACATTAAGAAATGAAAAAGTTATTTCATTCTTTTAGAGGAAGAATGAAATAACTTGTTTCCAAAAAGCTGTATTAAAAGTTGATTACTTGCAAAATTATCCGAAATACAGTTACTTCTCTTGTCAAAACTCAAGGCTGGCACTCTAATCGATGATAAAGTACACACCTGCGAGTATGTAGAATAAGTAAACATTGTATAGTATTCAGAAGCGTATAAACTTAAAAATACTGTACGTAAATCTTATACAGGTGGCTCATTTAAAATAGTCCAAAATTTTTTTTAGATATCTTGATAAGTTATTTAAAAACAACATTTGTTCCGCGAAAATTGATAGTTCAAAAGTTATGATATTTTTTGTACTTTTTTGAAAAATCTTAACGCCAGTCACATAAATCACTTTTATTCGAAAATGATTTCATTAAATCATATGAAATTTGGTACGGAAGTAGAGAAGTGATGTAACAAGCATGTAATGAAAGTTTTTTGTGTTCATTCTGCTTCTGATATCGATTGAAACTTTATGTAATTGTTAAATTACTACTTTGTGTGAGAAATACAAAATATAAATCACATGAGCCAAAACTTGAGCATGTTACATTGTTTCATCGCGATGTTCCAGTAGCGATTTTTTTCCATTGTCATTCTACCTCATTGATGTAACTATAATATTTCATTGCCATCGGATTGAAGGTTAAAGTAACCATACAAAATTTAATTACAAGCGGAAGAAACAACAGATGAAGTTAAATAACAGCTTGCAAGAAGACCGCGTTCCTTAGCAACAGTATTCCTACTTACGTACTCAAGAAAAGTCAATATAGATTCTGTATTAAAATTATTCATAAGTCGTACATCACAAAATTTTTCCTGGAACAACCGAACTCGTAATATCCTGACAAAGTTTCATTTTTCATGGTGGGCAGCAAAAAATCTATCTATCTAACTTTGTGAACGCGGTATCACAAACCAATGACAGACTTTTGAAGAAGCGAGAGTGAAACTGCATGGAGGGATTATGCTGCGATAACGTGGTCATGGCCGTGACGGATTAAGTTAGAAGCGGTTACGTTGATATACAGGTCGTTCCGTTTAAGGTGCGTTCGTTTTTGTAAGATTTTTTTCTTCTGTAGGACTACCGTTCTCAAACATGCAAATACTGTTTTTTTATATTATACAAATACATAAAAATACTTTGTGGATCGAATTTAAATCTTACGGACAGTACGTATTGGAGGATAAGTGCAACCTATATACTGTAAATACCACTACTTTCATAGACAATGTTCGTTTTGGTGTAAAATTAAAAAGAAGTTTGAACTACGTAGACTACCGTCCCAATTATTTATTCTATGTGGACTACTGTTACAAATTTATGTATTATGCAATAACCGATAACTACACTACGCCCACCTAGATTCGATTCGATAGGAAACTATGTATTTTTCAGAAAGACGAAGCTAATCATATACCATAGTCCATATCATATCATATACCATAGAACCGTAGTCTTCTTGTAGGTTAACTTATAAAACAAACATTAAAATGGTTATTATACGAAAAATTAGTAAGCATAATTTCGTCGAAAACATTTCTAGGTGAGTTTTTAACCCCCATTCTTAAAATTACCAGCAACTTATAAAGACCACCGTAATCATTTCTTAATACGAAAATTGCGAAATTATTTGCAATCGATGATAATTTTTGCGTACTAAAAAATGACTATTAGATATTAGTAAAGATTTCGTTTAGTATGTGGATTATTTATACAGTGAAATTTACCAACGAAACTAAATTAAATAAAAGTCGTAAGTATAGTCAAGATGATTATATTTAAAACGTAATCGTTAATAATACGTCAATAGCAACGTGTAAACCTATCTAACATAACGAAATAATATAGTCTAAGTAATACTTAAATTTCGAAAATTGAAATTTTAACTTGGTAAAAAAATATTTACAACGAACAAAAATATGGTCAAAATTTAATAAAAGTATAATGGAAATACGGTTGATAATCTCTTTAAGATTTAACAGCATCAAATGGATAACCAGAAAAATTTTGACATACTTATTGCCCTTGTCTGAAGGAAAATTAAGTAAATTAACCAGTATCCTGGAAAATAACTAAAGACATGCTAGTTTTTCATTGTTACCAATTTCCACATCCTTTAGGTAAGAGGATTTCTACCAAGAAGATAAGCGATAGTGACTCCGACACCACTTGCTACATTTCTTGCGTGCCTTTTTCTATTCTTTTACTATTTTATTATTTCTCCCACGAGTTTGGATAGGCATCTACACTAAATTGTAACGGCATATCACACTTACTTCCAGATACAACGTCTCGACGACTCTTGTGGTCCTCGCTTTCGTGAGACACGACATGCAGAGACCAACTTCTCGGTTACCTCTAGGGTGTATATAATTTACACAAAATGTAACACATTGAGGTAGTTATCAGATTGTGACTTACAAAGTTATATTTTCAAATCTATGTTTTTTAACACAGAAATTATATAGTAAAAATTTAAATTTAAATAATATTATTAGATGTGGGTTATAAAAAAATTAGAGTACATAGTCGTTAATAAAAAAAATTACGTGTAAAATATATAAAATAAATAATCAGAGGATGATAACTATATTATGAGACTTTCATATTATGAAATAGGTTTTATTATCGAAGCATAAATTAAGTTTGAAAATTCCAACGTTACGTTAAGTGACGTCATTAACCGTAATTAGTAAATATTAAAGAAGGTACCTGTAATATATTAGGCACTCTAATAACTATTATGAGTAAAGCGAGCAGAAAATAATAACTGATAAAAAAAACTTGAAAGTGAAGATAAGTTATCTAAAAGGTTTTATAATCAAGGAAGAAACTGAGCTAGAAAATTTCAACGTTACATCATATCATGTCATTTACCGTAATTAGTAAACATTAAAGAAATTACCTATAAAATATTAAGTACTTTAGTTATAATTATAAGCAGAAAATAATAACTATGGCAAAGGAACCTGAAAGAGCTGATAAGTTATCTAATGTGTTTGATGCTGAGACACAAAATTCAGTTTGAAGATGTTTGCATTATATTATGCAACTCAATTAGAGGTATCATGTATAAATTTATCATCAGGTACATTTATACATGATACCCAGTTATAAGGTAATATCTGTACGTATATTGTACTGATTCTCGTAATTTATTGCAATTCATCATCATCCTTCATAAATAATTATCAATTTACTAAAATCTACAGTCCCAAAAAATATATAGAAAGACAATTCTAAAACCATCGATATTAACTTTGAAAAGAAAGTGTAAAAAAAGTTAAAATTAAATAAGCCTTTTAAAATCTTATAAGATACATGTTTTATTAAAATGTTTCTATTTCTATATTTTTGTAATTACACAAAAAATCACAAACGAAAATGTACATATATTAAAGAAAGTATGATTTTCTTTACAGTTCATAATTTTTTACATAACCGTTGTCGTAAGATTGTATTAAATAAAAATCTGAAGTCTTATAAAACTCGATTACTTTTCCACATTCATTTCTCTAATTTTAATCGATTAAACGAATTCATATACACTGTGTTTCTGAGAAAGTTATTTCTATGGATAAATGATATTTGGTTGGATAACTTAAGTTTTCGTAATCGAACAACTGAACTGAACTTTAAAATTTCATCGTTTTTATACATCGCCTTACCTATAAGCCTATCAAAGCCTCAAAGTATTTTTTTAAAGTAGACTTGCAAAAGTTCAAATAGCCTTGGGTCCAGGTGTTACAAGAATAAAAAGAGAACGTCACGTAGGAAAAATTAAAAAATTAACTTCTTAAAAATTTTATTTGGAACATCATTCCGACAAATGAGAATTTTGTGAAAAATCAGGTCATTTTTCATAACAGTTTGTAAACGCTATTTCTACGGAACTCCTCAAACCATCGGGATGAAACAAAGTGCAGATTTGGTCTCGTAGTATACTTTATATATATATATATATATATATATATATATATATATATATATATGTCTGTGCGTAATATACATAATCCATGAAACTCTCCAGAGTCGTCGAAAAAATTCACGTAATACTCGAAAACAGCGAAAAAGATATTCACTTTGACAATAGAGTTGAAATGTTAATATCAGTCAACACAACACAAATTAGAAATGTCAATATTAGTCAACAATTTATTTTTAAGGTAATTAATAGCAACGAGTTAATAAAGTCGATCGATATTATATTTTGCAACCGTCTCTAAAATGTTATATGTATCGTTAAGTTTTTTTATAATTAATTTTTTTATCATTAATAATTTGTTATTATACTAAAAATTTCACATAAACGCGTTTATAAAGATAACTTTTGTCCTGATTCCCTGCATATTTTTTTGTCTTTCTAAAAAACACCAGGGTTTTTAAAATAATATATTTCTGTAACGTCAGTTCAATTTATCACGGGTCTCCATTTATACCTATCTTTATACAATCTTGTAGTTAAAAAGTTGATTGCAGATGGACTCCTCGATTAACAAGTTTATTATGTAGCAAATTTACTAGATGACAACAAATGTTATAGGATTCAATTAAGGTTCCTGATCCATTCTACATTTGAGGACTAATTTTCAAAATATTGAACCATAAAGTGAATTAAGACTAGATAATTTTCAAAATATTAAACTTTAAAGTGGATTTTTATTTATTTTCTCTCCTCTATAATTTTGATTTCGACACAAAAATGAAATATGAAAATAACCTTGAAAATAGACACATTCGTTTCATAAGTATCTATAGTATACTACTGTTTACCTATTTTTTATTTCAAATAAGTTAATCGAAAACTACATTAAACTTGATCTATAAATTGTTCGGCTATGTATAACGATTGTATTTATAAACATGGAATTATTTACTTATAAATGATTTGATACATGTAAATATCGAAGGGTTACTATTATTACTATTTTAGGGTTAATCAATAAAAATATGAGAAAAGTACGTTTTATAAAAATGTATAATCATGTGTTTAACCATAAACGGAGTCTGAAATAATGTTTGGCTTGCATAGCCAATAGTATACCAGTCCGATATATAATGTAAGACTTCTTATAATTAACAGACACGCATTTAATATAACGTTTAACAATTTTCAGTAGACTCAAAGGTTGATTTCATTTAAATTATATTAGTACCAACTTACACAATAATATTAATTTGACGTCTCAAATTTCCAGTTACGAAACACAGTAAAGAAACATTAGTATAAAAATGTGGACACCCTATTCCGCTTAACACTCACGCCCACGAGTTGCATAAGATTTACCTATTCTCCCATGTACTTCTAGTGCCTTCACCCTATTACAACTCGGCCTGTACATGGCGACACCTCCGCAGGATCTTATTAGCGTCAGTATGCGAATCTCATCTTCGTTAAGTTAATTACCGACATTGCAACGAACAAGGACACGCGCGCTTTGTATACAAGTGGCGTCACGTAGTTTCATTGCTGTGATTCTCCAGTACAAGTTATACAAACTAATGTATTACGAGAAAAACACGAGAAAAAAATGTTTCAAATGAAGTTTAATTATCGGAAGAAAGAAAATAAGAAAATTTAAACTGATAGGAAGAACTGCAAATATACTAAATTAACTACTTTTTTACAAACTATTTGAGACGAGTGTGTATGGTTAAACTTGAAAATTGTTTAGGATAAGAAATACTATATTTATATTGTTTTTGCATTTATCGTGACCCATTTCATTATTAATAATTTAATACTATCTAGTATCGCTGAGGCACGTTTTCTACTAATAAATAACTAAGAGCATATAAATATTAAGACCACATAAATACGATGTTTCCAGCTGGCGACTGCGATGACCAATCCAGTACGTGGTCATGTTTTGCTTCCTAGTTACAAAAAGATGACAGGTGTTTTATGTCATTGTCGTCTTGGGGTAGCCTATTTTTATTTCTCCTTATAATATACCTTTAAAAAGTTAGTAACAAAACTCTTCAATACATTTCAACTAACTTCGCCACGTTCATAATATATGTAATGATATGCAAAAATCCAAATCCCAGCTTTGGAAAACAGACACAGAAGTGCATCGTTTTAATGTTTTTAATATTATAAAGATACAGGTCTGTAGCTGTGGTTTCTTCTGAAATATTCTTTAAATCACTTTACCTTCCTTTTTCATCATTTTTTGCTCAGATCCATTATCTGACAGGTCAAACATTGTTTCTTGCATTATGGGCTTATTCAACGAAACAAAGTATTCTCAATATAACAAACTATTATTTAAAGTAAATGAAATACAATTCAAAATATAATACGTGCAAGAAAAACCAGTTAACTAATAAATATATAGTGCTGACACCCAGTATTAAAATTTACAAGTTTAATTTTGCTACTAATCTAATAATCACACTAAAATTAAACTCAATTTAATAATAAAATAGTTTAACTAAACAAATCAAAATATTAACCAAATAAAATCTGATCTCTTAAATAAGCAAAAGTTTGAGTAGGTAATACTTTTGTCAAAACGTCAGTTAGTTGACTTTTCCTTGATACATTATTAATTTTAATTAAAACCAACTCAACCTTCTCCCTTATGAAGTTATATATTTAATATTTGTATGTTTAGTTCTTTTATGATAAACAGGGTTGTTAATCAATTTTATTGCAATCTAATTATCTGCATTTAATGTAATACAATCATAACTTTCACCTAAATTCGACATAAGTTGGTACAACCACAGTATCTCTTTGGCAGGTTCGCAAGCAGCCACAGATTCTGTCTCAGTTGGTGAGAGCAATAGTCTTTTGTCTCTGATTGGACCATATGATTGGTCCTCCATTTATTGTAAAAATATACCCTGCGATGGATTTACGCGTATCTACACCTCTAAAGCAGCATATCTAAATATAACACCACTTTCTCCATATTTTATACATACATTTTTACTAGTTATTAGGTATATAATTACACGTTTAATAGAGTTTACATCTTGTTGACTTAGATTATTTACACCTTGAAGCAGAACTCAAAAACAGTAAGCAACCTATAGCTTCTTCATAAGGAAAATTAACAACATTTTCATTTACATTCTTTGTAATAACAACATTAACACCTGCCGAAGTACTTGCAGGATTTGCATTACTCATACAAAATTGATCAATAATTTGTTTTATATAATTTTCTTAATATATATTTTTTTAATATATATAGCCTTATAGCGCACTATTTGATTGTTCTCATTTTTTTTAATAGTAAAAATCCACCTTGTGGTAAGTGTTTGCTGACCAGATCTTTTGACTGCAATCCAAGTATTGTTTTCTTTGTGTGCATACAATTCTTCTTTAAAAGATCCAGACCATTCCTTTTCTGTGGACTATTCAGTGCTTCAGCATATGTTTGAGTTAATGACAGCTCGACAAGATTTACTTCAAAGTTGCTATTAAGTCGTGGCCTTAAATATACATTCCGTGCTGGTAAGTCTTCTAATTCTTGAGGTGGTTCATATGTAGTATCATCACTGTTACAACTCAACAAGCTATCTTCATTTTTAGTTGACGAATTTTGAATCAAAGTCTCCGCTACATTAACTGCTTCATTCTGAATTATTGTTTCTGTTTTATTCTGGTTTCTTTGCGTATCTCTATCAGCAATAATTATTTGTGCCATACTCTTTCTTGTGATTGGAAATTGAGGTTCCTCAACGGTGACATTTCTTGATATCTTTATTATTTTTTGTATTTATGTTATACATTCTATAGTTGGTATTTTCATAGCCAACTAGTATCATGTTCTCATTCTTCTTGTCAAATTTTGTCCTTAATTGATCCGGAATATGAACGTAAGCAACGCCACCGAACACTGTTACATGGCTTAACTGAGATTTGATCTCATTCCACAATTCAAAAGATGTAGTATTAGGAGTCTGTGTGAAAGATATTCTATTTAATAAATATACCGTACCGTTCACAGCTTCTGTCCATAAATCTAACTGCACATTTCAAACATATAACATTGAACGTACACTCTCAACTATGATTCTATTGTCCCTTTCTGCACGTCCATTCTGTTCTGGTGTATATGGTGCAGTACGCTTATGAACTATTCCCTCTCTGTCCATATATTCTTTGAGAGCTTTATTTACATGCTCTGTTCCATTGTTCTTATGTAAATTCTGACATTGTGCATGAATTTATTTTTATATACGGTATTTGTTGAAAACTTCCATGGCATCACTTTTGTTTTTAATAAAATATACATCCCTGTAACTCGTAGCAGCATCTTTCACACCTTGAATTGATGAGGAACAGATATCACTATGTACTAGGTCACCTGGCGGTAGTTGTCTTCGCTCAGATTTGTGTAATGGGGGTATGCAATGCTTTGCATATGTAATGATAATATGAATAATTTCGATGCGAATTATACACTTGCATATTCTTTATGTGTTAAATATTTAAAGTGAAAATTCTATCAAATTCTACTATGTGTTATATATGATAATATGAATAATTTAATAATATGAATAATTCTACTATGTGTTATATATGATAATATGAATAATTTAATAATATGAATAATTTTGATAATATGAATAATTTCGATGCGAATTATACACTTGCATATTCTTTATGTGTTAAGTATTTAAAGTGAAAATTCTATCAAATTCTACTATGTGTTA
Source organism: Druceiella hillmani (assembly GCA_039881145.1). NCBI lineage: Eukaryota > Metazoa > Arthropoda > Insecta > Lepidoptera > Hepialidae > Druceiella > Druceiella hillmani. The sequence goes on from JAYKKI010000084.1 coordinate 3,247,838, forward strand.
TTAATTCAATGCAACACTGAATTTGCTGCTTGAAGGCTATTTAATGCTCTTATTAGGTATATACCCAAAATGAGCTTAGTCATTTGATTTTATGAGAATAACTATGTCTATTGGAGAAAATTGCAAAAAATGTCCACGTTTTATACGTTCACTGTTCTAGTGAACGTATAAACGTTAAACAGCATTCTTGAATCATATTCATCATCGTGGCTTTTCCCTATCCGGTATTAAGCGCTGTACTAGTGTTTTGTAGGGTTCTATGTATGAAAAAAAAATACAGAATCCATTTAAGATCACTTCTTACACATACTATCTGGCAAAGCTATATTCCTCAACTTAAAATTTGAGTCCCCATCTCTGAAACTACTAAAATCAAAATTGAGAAAAAAGAGATTTACTAGAATAGTATTTAAATTTATAGAAATAATTTTGTATCTTATAGTGTCCAAGAAATTCACTGTATTTTTATATCAATGTATACTAGGCAATACAGTATATATTATTGTTCAATAGGAATATTTTGTACGCTTAAATGTTTAAAATTTTGTATATAAACCTAGGTGTAAACGGAACAGCAGTTTACTTTTCCATAAATGACACTTGCAATAATACAATTAGGATTTTCTGGTTGCTCCTCGTTTATAATACTTATAACGTACATCAACTATATTTGCTGACCTAAACAGAAAATGGGAAATAAAAATTAAAAATAATTTTAAATTAAAACAAAAGCACAAGTAACAATTCTTCAGATTTCTTAAATCGTACTGCTTTTTACATGTTCTTAATTTGTTATATTATATATAATATAAATATGTATCATGTAATATTTTTTTAAAGAAAAACTTAATTTAATAGAGTTAGAAATAATTAAATGAAAGTACGTGATGTAGTATTATTTCTATTTTATTTCAATTCTTTACCACTACCTAGGTTTCGTTATATGACAACATTGGTGTTAGGTGGGCAATTAGCAAAGATTGCTGATTTTGTCATCCAACGAAACCTAGGTCGTGGTAAAGAATTTAAACAAAGTAGAAACAATACCACATCACATAGTTTCATTTAATTGTGTATAATCAATGTCTACAAAATTAACGCCAAATATATTCAATGGAGTTCGAAACTTACACTACAAAAACACTTTAAACAATTCCCTTAAAACTACGGCTCATTCCATTGGATCGTCTATTTAGAACCAAGTCGAAGTCGTATTCTATATAAAAAAGTCCTTGAAACTGTATTAATAAACTCACTGGCGAAAAATTTACACGAACAAATCGAGCGAGCTTAAAGCTTTCAAGCGTCTACGATATAATCTAGAGCTTATTGGCGGCAACGCCGGGCGGACGGGAGATAAGCGAGGGTGGACGATGAAATTGCAGCCGCATTGCTCCGGGCAATTTACCGGAACCTCGAAGCTTCTTTCTTTATTTCTGTTGGAAGAAAATAAGTTCGTTTTGGTTAAGTTCGCCGACGTTATGGGCCGAAGCGACAGAGAAAGAAATTTAGTGCGTTTTTGACATTGAACTTAGATGAAAATCGTACTTTTTACTACAATTTGCGTGCGGTAGTAAACTTAAAGGTAGTAGTTTTAATACAATGGTATTTTCACGTGAACTTTCTACTTTACCCAATTGTTAGTTACATTAGTCAATGGTTCTAAAAAAAAATATGTATATATATATATATATATATATATATATATATATATATATATATATGTATGTATATATTTTTTTATTTTCCAATTTATTAATTCCGAGAAAGATGAACTCAGTTTTTTTTCTAGTTTCAGCAATACAGCGAGTTTAAGTTAACAGAGTATTTTCTTTCCATTATAAACCACAACATATAGACAAATAAACGCTATTTCTCAATTTCTTGACTTTTTATTAAATCCTTATACTATGTAAACCTTATTTTATTTCTGAGAGCTTAAGCCATATAATATTGCAAACTCCATCAAGGAAGTTAAATTTTTGCGAGATGTATGAAAAAATAAAGCCAAGAAAATACAAAAAAGATTAAAAAACAGCAAATATTTCTCTTTGGTTTATTTAGAGTATTGCAAACTGACTTTTTCGAAAATATCTTTAATATACTGATGTTATTACTTTTTTTCATATATTCATATATTAGTTATCTTATAATTAAGTTCGAAATATTAGTTAAGATTAATGTTTATGCATGAAATATAACTGAAGCAACGTATAAATAGATAAGTTTTCCATAAATATATCTTATTTTTAGGAAAAGTTGCAGAACACTGTTAATTTACATAAACCGTCACAGATCGCTGTTTATTTAAATAAATTTTCACAGGGCGTTAATACGTCGATTTTTCAATTAAACGTTTTCTACGAAAAAGAGAAAAAACAAATATTTTACCATTGGTTGAATTTATTTCAAACAATATATTTATATTTTAATTTTTTTTAAACCAAAGTTATGTATTTTAAAATGTCAATAATTATTCTTGATACTGTTTTTTTTATAATTTCAGGTGGACAGCGCTTTAGGAATGTCGCAATTTATTCATATAAGTATGTTTCATCACGTCCAGTATAAATCAACGAAGCACATAACTATGGCCTATATTTGTTTCAGAATGAGATGAGATTATTTTTAAATTACCTTTATTATTCACCGTCTACCACAATCTAGTTGAAAATTACTCAGTAAACTTATGACTGGTAAATTGTTTACTCATAACTTGATCAAGTTTCACAAATAAGTACTTTAAGTGATATAATTTGATTACAATTTATACAGGGATACAATTATACAATTTACTTGGAATATAATTTATACAGAGACATTAATGATTTTCATTTCTCAAGTAATACAATTTTTAGGGTTCTTACCTAAAAATGAAAAAGAAACCGAACTATTATAAGATTATTCACGCCTCTTTCTATCTGTCTGTCACACAGCCAGTCTTCCTCAGAAACCACTTTATGTAAAGACTTTAAAAACTTGAAATTTGTTATAGCAATTAAACATATTAACCGGCATATATCTCAATAGCTAACACTAAAAAATATTTATATGAAAAATTGAATAAAGGGAGAGGGTAAATTATTTACATGAAATTTATTTTAAATTCCTTATATAGTGTGAGGTATCGTTTGATAGGACTAATATAGTGTGAGATATCATTTGAAAGGACTAATGTAGTGTGAGATATCGTTTTAAAGGACTAATATAGTGTGAGATATCATTTAAAAGGACTAATGTAGTGTGAGATATCGTTTGAAAGGACTAATGTAGTGTGAGGTATCGCTTGAAAGGACTAATGTAGTGTGAGATATGGTTTGAAAGGACTAATGTAGTGTGAGATATCATTTGAAAGGACTAATGTAGTGTGAGATATCGTTTTAAAGGACTAATATAGTGTGACATATTATTTGAAAGGACTAATGTAGTGTGAGATATCGTTTGAAATTACTAATATAGTGTGAGGTATCGTTTGAAAGGACTAATGTAGTGTGAGATTTCGTTTGAAAGGACTAATGTAATATGAGATATCGTTTGAAAGGACTAATGTAGTGTGAGGTATCGTTTGAAAAAACTAATATAGTGTGAGATATCTTTTGAAAGGACTGATGTAGTGTGAGATATCGTTTGTAAGGACTAATGTAGTGTGAGATATCGTTTGAAAGGACTGTTAATATAGTGTGAGGTATCGTTTGAAATGCCTTAAACATTTTTTCATAATTTTAGGTATTATATCTTCAGAAGTGTTATATCTTCTATATGAAAAAATTGAGATTTTAGTAGCCCATGCAAAGGTTTTAGAAAAATTATAGCCGTTGTCCTAGATCTTAAGATTTTTGTAATATGCATCGTATTTTTAGGTCTATGAATGACATAGTAGTTAATTTATTTAAGTTGTAAAAAATATTATAGTTTATTAAAAATACTATGTACCTTGTTTATATGTGCTTACATACTCGTATGTACAGAAACCTCATAGCGCGTTATACTCGTGCTTGACAAGTTTTGATTAGGGTAGTGCTGATAGAGGCCAGCCTTGATCGGAAGTGGTGCTTTTCATAACTCGGATGTGATCTCGTTCACATATTTCTTTTTTGGTTATTTTTCTTAATTCTCGGATGCTAATAATATTCGCTGAATATCGTTATTATTAATTACCAATTGTGAGTATTTTATAAATCATCCAGTTATTTTGTCTTATTATTGTTTTAATTATTGTCTCAATGTTTGCACATGAACTTCCATACTGGCATTTAGTAATATATATATATATATATATATATATATATATATATATATATATATATATATATACAAATATATATTATTGACTTATTACTTTTTTGGTCCTTTTGCGTTAGTATACAAATAAAATTCGTTAAAATTTTCATAAATATCGTTAATATTAATTACATATCTATTTGTGAGTATTTTACATATCCAGCTCATTAAGGTATTTGCTCCATTATTGTTTCACTATATTTCAACTTTGGTTGACTGTCCCTATTTTACGTTTTGATAACAATATTATCTAACAATTAAATGAAACTACGTGATGTAGTATTATTTCTACTTTCTTTAAGTTAAAAAACTTTTTAAGTTAAGCAACTCTTTAAGTTAAACAAAGAGAACATTCTTTGTGAATAATGAATTTCTACAAAATTAACGCCAAATAGATTCAATAAATATTATCTAAATAAACTGAAGAATTATTGAATGGATAGTAGTAATATTGAACGGAGTAGAAATAATGAGACGGAGTAGAAATATTGAGACGTTTTCTCTTCAAAGTCTTGACGTAGTTTGGGTTATTATTGACATACGAGTACTACGTACTCCTTCGGCGTATGCTTTATTAAGGACTCGCGCCAGTTTAAATTTTGACGGTAAAAGGAATTATAACTAGTAATGAGGTTTTAATATAGCATTTTGGAAAGAGGGATGTTCCTCTAATAATAATGATACTGTCTTTTAATTCTTTAAATATTTATTACAGTCAGGAACTAGTTTGTTTCCAGAGTTTTTTTCAGTTTAGGCAGAGAAAAATTTCATTAAATGTGGCCGTCTAGAAAAAAGGACTAATTTAGTTTTCAAAACGAAGCCTAAACCATGAGTAGATAAGTAAATAAATAAATAAATTTGTTTCTTAGATATACCAGATAAGTTGGATTAGCCAAAATTTTACAATGAGTGTATGATTACATGAAATGGGTCGATCATGACTTGCTTTCATCTGAGGTTCGCTGTGAATCATGAAGTATAACCGTGGTTTATGCAACAAAACTTCTATGTATGCAAAAATTTTGGAGATGTTTTAATTTTTGAAGACGATTCTTAGGAAGATTTGCGCAACATACATCCCCATAGTTAAGCAGAGGTAGCAAAGGTGCTTGATAGAGTTGGGCTTTCGTTTAAATATTTAGAAAATTTTGAAGATGAGGTTACCAGCTAGGGGTTTCATAGATCAGTAGACAAAGTTTTTAACAGTTGGTGTAAATGAAATTGATATTACATTTAACGTTAGATGCGACTGATCTGATAGCCTAACTAAAAAAACAGTCTCCAATGATGATTTGGCACGTAATTGTATTAAGTCACAGGTCCATTTTATCAATCTACTCACCAATTGAAAGGAGGTCTTCATTGAGAGTATTGATAATGGTCTCTTCATATCAGTATGGACATCAGAGTAAAGGTATTAATAATACACTCCATTTAACGAAAACCATAAACCATTTTAACGAATGCATTCAATCAAAGGTTTGAAAAAAGTTAGTAGAACTTGAAATTGACTAATTTTAATGCACGACTCAAATCAAGAAACAAGTATAATGTGTTGAGTATTATTCATATCTGAATGTACATCACCCGTGACTTTCACTAACATTGTTGAGATACTACAATCAGTTTGGAACCAGGTTGAGATGAATTTGGAGATTTAAATGCGTTAAGATATCAACATTTGAGGATGGACCCTACACTCTAAGATTTTTGACTGGAATGGAAATGAGTCGAAAGACTTTAGGATCCGGAGGCAACAAAGTTTTGATAAGGGAATAGAATATAATTTATTCTATTCAGAAAGCAGTTGTCAGAAATTTATTAAATATGGTAGTAACAATGTGGGTTTCAATATATAAGATAAGCTCAAGGGCTTTAATACTTAAGCCATCGCACTAGTAGAATTTGATTTTATACCCAGGTTAGTTTTAACGTCAAAATCACAGGTATTTATGAAACAAAAATTCAAAAGAGTTTCAAGAACTAGAGAAAAATTCAAAATAATGTTTAAAGTTTCTGACTTAACAGCTGGGTTAAGTATCACGGGGAGGTATAGAAAAATATAGTTTGAAATATTTAGGTCAAGCCAGAAATATGAATCGCTACGAGATTTATTAATTCCCAAAGTACCAAGGAAATTTAAAATGTTCGTAGAAGAGCATTGGCGTAAAGAAGTACATACATCTTTTCTCAGCACTTTAATATAAGAATAGAGGAATATATGGATAAACGTTAGCTTATTACGTGACTTCGGTACGCTCACGCTTATCAATGATTTTATTTATGGAGTCATTAAGCCAAGGAGCTGCTTTTTCTCTTGTAAGTGGTGCATGTTTATCAAGTAACTTGATGATATTGTTGTCGGATTCGGCAATTTTTTCATCAAGTGTTCTAAGGGGAAAATATTATATCAATCCGCGAGCTAGGCATCCTCAAGCAAATATGTCAAGTTAGTAAAACTAAACTAACTTAGCATTTTTGCTTGAGGATGCCTAGCTCGCGGATTGATATAATATTTTGCTACAAAAATAAGCAATTTTTGGGGATGGCTCAGGACTACGCGAGTTATAGGAGGGATGAGTTTGTGGTTTGAATACACAGGGGCAGGAAATTTACCGTGGAAATTTACATACTTTAGACATACGTATATAATAACATTGCGCCAATCACATAAAGTTCTCGATGAATATATAGCAAAAAATTGTTTTCTCTCTTTTTCAAGGTATATCCCCTTATTGAGACTGGGGATGAAGAAAAATGTCGGTGTTGTTAGATAGTTCTTTTAAAATGAAATTTAACCTAAACTTCATTCACCATTTTTCCTTTTTTAGTTACGGTTACAAAATATTAAGTTTCAGAACCATTTGCAATGGTGCATCCCTCCTCCTATTTCTAAACAAGACTTTGTAAAAATCTAAAGAAAAAATTAAAGATAGGTTTTAATGAGTAATTTGCCATGAAATTATTTTGAGTAGTTCAACTTCATTAGTTTTGGAACTATCAGAAAAAAAATTACTGAATAGAAGCAAATTACTGGACGACTAAGCTTGCTGATCTATTGAATATATTTGGCGTTAAATTTGTAAAAATGCATTATTCACAATTAAATGAAACTACGTGATGTAGTATTATTTCTACTTTCTTTAATTTCTCTACCACGATCTAGGTTTCGTTGTATTACATCTTCTGGTGGGATATTAGCAAAGATTAGCATCTTTGCTAATATCCCACCTGAAGATGTTGTAATACAACGAAACCTAGGTCGTGGTAAAGAAATTAAAGAAAGTAGAAATAATACTACATCACGTTATTTCATTTCATCGTGTAAAATACTTACTGTTTAAGGTCCAAATCTTATAAGTGTTGCACCGACTTCATTTGTTTTCGTTTAGCTGTCAAGTATTTCGGGGTCTCAGATGTTCAATATAGTTCTATGAAAATAAAAATCTGAAAAATATTCATTCAAAAAGTATAGAACAAATGATCGGGGCTATTTCGAAACGTTGCTTTTTTATTTCACTTTTCCCCTACCCATTTTCACTGGAAATGCAACTTATTTTATTACATTAAATACGTTTGTTTTGATGCTAAACGTCTTAATAGTTTTACTTTAGATTCGTGGTCAATAGAGCATATGACGGTTATTTTTAGAGGTCCGTAGAAAAACGAAACCCTCATAAGATCATTCACGTGTCTGTATGTCTATCTGATGCGGCCATTTTTCTCAGAAAGCACTTAACGGAGGAACTTGGAATCTAACAAAATAATAAACCATATTATTGTGCCATATATTTAAATACGTAACACTCAGAAATATTCATACAAACATTTTGGAGGGAAAAAATAAGTCCACGAAAAAAAATTGTATATAGTGTGGATTATGCTTATTATAAAAATTTGTATATAGTGTGGCTTAGGCTTATTATAAAAATTTGTATATTGTATCGCTTATAAGGGCTTATTTGTTATTATATATTTAGATATATGTTGAAAAAAAATACTGAAAAATAAGTCCGACCCCCCCATTTCCCAAATTACTGCACAGTAAATGAAAATTTAGACACCGATTGGGGAAAAATGATAACGATAATTCTAGATGTTGTTAGGATATAAGTTAACCATATTGTCAAAAAACTCTTATTTTGTATTTCACTATGACTTGTATCTGTTTTTTCTCCATAGGTGATAAATAAATAAATAAATAAATAAGATGAAATAGTTTTTCAAATAAGTGCCATGTTTAAATATTTGTAAATAATTTATTAGGAAAAGTACGTACCCCTAAATATTTATAAGTACCTAAATGTTTACGGAACCCTCGCAGAGCGAATTTACTTGTGTTTGAAAAGTTTTTTTTTTATAATTATACTTCTTTGCACTTTAATTACACATTTTTATATTCGGCATATCAAATCGTACCATTTAAATTTTCTTATATTTTTGTAGTATCAGTGTAAATTTTAAAGTGCAGTTAAATAGAGATTTACACAAATATCGATTAAAGAGGTTTGTCATATTATGTAAATTGCATAATATGACAAACGTCCTATTAATTAACACACATTTACTTTAAAATCTTATCCACCTTCCTCCGCTAATAAAAAAAATAATAACAACTTTATACACCACAGAGCAAAACAAACATAACTATTAAATAAAGACATAATAATTGGTTTTAAACCACTTAAAAATCACACAAACACGTTTTGGAAGGCGTTAATAATAAAAGATAGTCGAGAGTCTACCAAGTCGAGACGTTACTATAAAAAATACCTCAGAATATTCGTTCGTCTTTTAGAAAACTAAACCGGTTACTTTTACTGATATATTTAAAGAGATATTTAACAAAATATAATAACGTTGTGACAAAATCAAGCGTGCCTTAAATATTAACATGATTGTTATGGACTGTAAATATAAAAAACATTTTTTTCTCAGCATAAGTTGATTATCTATAAACATATTGAATTATCTCATAAGAGTCACTCAAAGTCCAGATATTGAATAAATATAATGAAGCATTCTACTAAATAATGTGTCAATATGGCATATTTACTAAAATTGAAAAGTAGTTTATTGCTCAGACTCCTTTGATAAGAAAAGTAGACGACATTTTATGAGCTAGATCAGGATTTGTGAAAGAGGTTGACAGATTACAATGGCTCTACAAAAGCTCTTATACGACTTAGACAACTCGTGTGAACACGCTTACGCGTGAAAGTTTTGAAAATATTAATCATATTTTATATAACGTAAATATACATATCCTGGTGAAATGAGATAGCGAAATATGTTAGGTTACATTGCGAAGCTTGTCAGCACGTTATGCACTCTTAATGCTCACCAGTGAGGCGCCCATGAGTAAGGGGGCGTCGATACTAGCTTAATATATGGCTACAAAATGGCTAACATATATGACTAACGAACTACATTAATATATGGCTCAGCACGCTACAATTATCAAAATTTCTAACATTAATAATCCAAATTTTCTCCTATGAAAACAAATCCAATCACGAATGAGGACAAAAAGAATGTATGTTACTTGCAGTTTTTAAGGCGGAATTTTATACGATAAAGAAGTTCATTTTCTATATAAAATCTACCTCCACATAAAGGTATTTTAAGCTATTTTAAATTTATTAACATAAAAGTAATATTAAAGTCAGGTTAAGGACAGATATCGACTCATTAACCGGTTAGATTATAGCTGCTGCATGTCATATTTCACACCTTCGTGGAAATAATATTCATGAGGTAGTTTACGCATTCGATGAAGGTAATGAATATTCACTTCTATTCATTAAGATTACAATTTTACATCTGGGTGGGAATAAAATATGTGAACATGGTTTGAAAATTTTACTACTAAATTTAACATATTATGAAATGAGTCGTTCTTGAATTTATGTGGCTTAGCTGTTTAAAGTTAGACGTTAAATGTTCATAAATGAATATGTTAAGAAGAGAGTTAAAAAAAATTGTAATACCATTAAATATCAAAAAAGGGCATACAAAATACATGATATTATGAATAGTAGGGTCTCAGTTTTATCGTTTATTTACCAAATAAATTTAGTCGGTCGGCAATTAAAAAACTAACATTATATTTTTTACATTTTAATCTTCAAATTATAATCCAATAAATACAACAATACCAACAGTTGGTTATGGTTACCAATGTTGGTATAATCACGTGCCAGGTCAGAATTATGTGATGCCTAATTTAAAATAATTTTTTTTTTAATAGTTAAATGATTTGTTTAACGTAAAAATTAAGCTCTACGACTATTCTAAATATTCAAATTTTCTCTACGGTTTATTTATTATTTTTTACAGATGATTCTTAATATTAAATAAGAACAAATTATACAATTAATTGAAAGTATACTTTATAAATGTATATTTTTAAATAAAAGGCTAAAATGAAAATAAATTGAGAAGTGGAAATATCTTTGAAATCGATACCGATTGTGGTGAGACAATTGCGCCCAAATTAGGACTAAAAATCTTGTCTCATTTTAAAAAGAAAGCATGAATTTGTTTCAAAGAGGAGGTATTGAGTTTACACGAGTTTCGTTATATAATTTGGGGCGTCTGGACGTTGTAGATTATGTACGCCAATGTGAACACATGATTGTCGATCGATATATTTACACTTGCAAAAGATATTCAAAGCCATATGTATCCTACTTCTAATACTGTCATCGTGCATTCAATAAAAGTAAGTTGCAATTGAATTATATTATTAAAAACAAATCTTTCATTTAATTTCAATATATACGCGATTAATTTTTTCACGAAAATAACTGCGATAATGTGAAAATTCATATCACGAAAAGCAGAATACTCGTATATTTCAATGACAAGAAATAAATATACGGTAAATGAAATAACCTCGTAGCAACAAATTTTAAGAAGATGACGATTTCCGCTCCCTTTGAAGGTATGCGAAGTGAAAGTAAAAATTGAGCAACGCCGAGTTTTTAGCTAGCTGTAAAGAACTTTTCAAAGGTTTCTTTTAATGTTGCCAATAGCAAGTACAGAAAAATATTAGGAAAGGTATAGAGGTGTCAAATTGAAATACCCTTGATTAAAGTGAATTTGAATTGAAACCGATGTAAACTATTACGTCAAATGAAGTCAATAAATTATGCTACAGTAAGCTATTATAATATTTCGTAGCCATTACCCATTTTAGGTTATTAAAAAATAGCATAATTTTAGGAATTAGTTGGTCTTTTTAGAATTACGCGCCTTAAAGAATAGAACAGTTATAACATCATTTAAATTGATTCTCTAAGCTTTTTGTCTGCTTAGAAATGAGATTGTTCTAAAAACAGTATTACTATAAATGCATCTGAAATTTATTGGAAGACTGTAATAATTTTAAATCTTTTTATGCCGTAACAGTTTTATTATTAAAAGAAAATATTGTGTGAAGTTTAACCTCACAGAATAAAACTTTTAAAAGTGTTTATTCGTACGACTATTTTATGTTTTATCAATTCGCGACAATTATTTAAAAATTGTAAATCCATTAATCTTTCTCCAATCCAATCCTCCTTGAATTAATCCATACAATGAAAACTAGAATAAAATCTACAGAGTAATCAGATCAACAGATGCAGATGCAGATCAACAAAGGCGGTGGAGAACTTAATTATATAACATGTGTCAATATGGTTTAACTTTTATCTCTTGAATTTCCTTGCCAACTTAAATAGTTCTTCAATACTCCAGAAATATTGCTTTTAATTTATCAAAAAAAAAATATAATATTTAGAACATTTTTTGAATATTTAAAATTATTTTTTACAACAGTGTTGTCACATTAACTCTTTTGATATCATACTGTATTGCGACTTGCAATCCTACTAAATGCTGACTTCTTGACCTATATTTTTTCTTTAATATATAACTGCCTATCAGTCACAATAAAATTTACTGAAATTTTTATAACCAAGAACAAAATGCAATACATTCTGCTCCAATAAAACTTTATTCTTGGCAGGCATATAGGTAATAAAATATGTATGTATCTAAATAAAAATATGCCGAAAGGAGTCGGTCCCCGAATACAAAATATGAATAAACCAAACTCTTCACAATTTGAATTGACAACCAACAAGGGAATCAAATTTAAGAGGCAAAATAAAACAATGTGCAACTATCGTTAAGATCTAACAGAACAACTTTAATGGAATTTTAATAAGACGAAGCGAAAATGAAAACAAAAGTTGCCAATCCTACGAATAGAGTCATAAAGTCTAAAGAGTTTTATTAGTTTTTGTGCGCTGAGTTACGGACGAGGATGAAATATTTGTCGAGGCGAAGTTAAGATATCCCTGTACAGTCAGTATAATAAATTAGACCTATTGTGATATATCTGCTTTTGATTTATACTTCAGATGCCTCTCCAACTAGTGAGGTTAGTAGTCAGCTCTGCAGATTTGGCTGTGTCCTAGGCAAGGCGAAAAGGTTCGGCGGCAAGCGTAATGCCTATCTATTCCCGGATATAATGGAACCATAGCTTTCTCCTATGATCGGCTTCCCTTCTCCCACAATTTTCCCCATCATTATTTGTTGCAAGAGCTCCTATCTTTTACGCCTGAGCTCATGCCCCATATATATAACAGCACGTTGATGGTTTGGAAAAGCATGCGTTTCTAGCCAACCTGTCGCAAAATTTCCTCCTTGGTGACTTTTGAGTCCAAGATGTAGACATGTGGCGTCTGTAGATCCATATTTTGAATATTTATATAAGTTTTCTGGGGTTTCTTATCAATCTATTCCTCGCATTCATATTATACGGTTGTAGCACTGGAGTTAATAAATTAGAAGTGAGGTTTTTTTGAGTGGGCCAGGTAAGTCTTCAATATATTAATTTAGTTTACCTCGTTACGGCAACGGAGATGAATGATGCATCCTTTAACGTGGTTTCGATCTAGTTAATTTTTTTTTGGGTTTTGACCCGACTAGGTACTGATAAAATTGAAATTAAAACAAAATGACTGTAACTGATTTATAATATATTAGAAAACACATTTAGTAACCCAGCAATTTTCCAATATACAGTCTATCTTCTCACACCTGTTTTGTAAATGTTAATGAATCCTATAATGATAATTTTTTTTAATTTGTAGTATTTTTTCAGAAACTTATGAACTTACAAGTTTGTGAGTAACTGTACATTATATTGTGCAAATAAAATAGAAGTTCCATTCAGAAGTATTATCGCAGAAACTATTAACCGAATAAGCATCCATCTAAAACATATCATCCTGAAATATATTTTACATCCGACTGTGATGTTTGTGACGAACAAACAAGAGACCATCTCTGATTTCATCCTCTTTGCATACGCCTCTTATATCGATGTTGTTTTCTGTGATAAATATGTTTATGCTAATTTTTGCTGTGGGCGCGGTTTGTATCGAGACATCACTCGTCGGTACTACGGAAATGAGTCTTTCCTATTTAACATTCATGCAACGGAGAAAATGAAGTAGATTTGTTTCATGGGAAGAGAATTTTATCAGTTTCAGTATGGCAACTTTTACTTTTTTTGCACTAGCTGATACATATACGAGTATACATGCGATGGCACACGAGTTACTAATAATTGAAGAAGTTTTAAGGCTGTAAACAAAAATGTCTTTTAATATTCCTATTAAAGAATATTTTGGATTTTTCAAGTATAACTTGAGTCGTGTTTTTGCTGAATAAGTTACCGTTAATGTGTTTAAGTTGATTATTTTTTTTTGTTTTGCACTCTTTTTTATCGACAGATACATAAGATGATTCTGTTTAAACTCTTCCAGTTTGTACGTGTTTAATATTAATTCGTTTTTTTCTCTAGTATTCCTTACAAAACTCTATGGCTCATTTAATCTGAAACAACTCAGGTTTTATAGATATACAGTATTCCTTTATACGTGAAAATCACGAATGGCCTAGTCAGATTTCATACTATATGGTATAAGTAGTATAAGTACTATATGATAAAAGACTAGTATACGTAAATTGTGGAAACAAGTAGGTAATCAAATTCCAATTATAAATGTTAAGAAATTTGATTTTTATTTATAAATGTTCAGATCATTTGTGCCTTAAAAAAATATAAATCAATAAATATTTTGATATTAATGTATAATTTGGAACAATTAAATTTTGATTCAGAAACATTCAACTGTATTAATATTATACCCGCGTAATATTGATATAAACTTGTTAAAATCTATTCAGTACCTTTTGTGTGATATGCGTTGAAACAAACAAACTCACACAAACAAAATGTTTAACGTTACATCGAAATGATACTTTAAAAAATTATCAAATTATATAATTTGAGATATTCTAAGCATTTCAAGTTATAAAATTTTAAAAATATTGTTACAATTTATTTAATAACTTTGACATAATGCGGGTTTAAACAGACAGACATAAAGTTTAAAAAACCGTTTATTCTCTATAGTTTATTTACAGTCTCTTAGAATTCTTTTTTTAATATTGAATTCACCGACACTCACTTTTTCTATTTTATTGTATGTACAATATCAGTCTTACTGAGGCCTTGGAATGAATATGGTAATAATTGTGAGAGTCGTTTGCTGCAAGGAAGGTTTAGCGAAATATTATCAGAATTTCAACAAGTTTAAAAAGAAAATCCTTAAAATATTAAAATGGGCTTTGCACATAAGTAGAATGGAAAAAGAGGAATGAAAAAAGCTATTTTGATAAAATCTATGACTGTTAGATTAAAAGAAATACTCAACCCGCTAATGGATTATTTAGAAAGGGCAAAAACATTTTCGCTGCTAAGGAAGAGTAAGAATCTAAATGTAACAACATTTTCGCTGCTGAAAAAGAATAAGTATGTAAATGTAATAGTATATTGGCTAGTGAAGAGGAATAAAAATAAAAATATAAAACATTTTCGCTGCAAAAAAAGAATAAGTATGTAAATATAATAGTATTTTTGTTACTGAACAGGAATAAGAATCTAAATATAAAACATTTTCGCTGCAAAAAAAGAATAAGTTTGCAAATGTAATAGTATTTTTGTTACTGAACAGGAATAAGAATCTAAATATAAAACATTTTCGCTGCAAAAAAAAGAATAAGTACGTAAATGTAATAGTATTTTTGTTACTGAACAGGAATAAGAATCTAAATATAAAACATTTTCGCTGCAAAAAAAGAATAAGTATGTAAATGTAATAGTATTTTTGTTACTGAACAGGAATAAGAATCTAAATATAAAACATTTTCGCTGCAAAAAAAGAATAAGTATGCAAATGTAATAGTATTTTTGTTATTGAACAGGAATAAAAATATAAATATAAAACATTTTCGCTGCAAAAAAAGAATAAGTATGTAAATATAATAGTATTTTAGTTACTGAACAGGAATAATAAACTAAATATAAAACATTATCGCTACTGAAAATGAAGAAAAATCTAAATGTACAAACATGTTCTAAAATAAAAGAGTTAATTTAATTAAACAAATATCGAGTATTGAATCTTGAGAGATCAGCCTACCGACTTCACATAAAACAATTACATGTTATCCTCCCCAGTAAACGACACAATGTTTTATCTCAATTATGATTTAAAAGCCGAGACAGATTTGAATTAATTCTTAAGTTCGTTCAGACTAAGCAAAACGACATTGATTACTTATTCAAAGAAGATGTAAAAAAGAGTGTAAATTGAGTTTTTTTGAGATTCGATGTATTAAGTATTTTATAAACTTGACATATCAGTATATTTTATAGTTTTCAACACGAAATTTGGCATATGACTTTTTTTTATTTAGTACGATCTCTAACGACAGCGAATGCTATACCTACCCAAAAATGGAGATCTTAAGGGGAACCATTTATTAATGTCCACTTATGCATGAGCTGGTCCAGTGCGGATTCGCGAGCTGTATTAAAATAAAATAATGTAAAAAGATTACCAAAAACGCCGGTCAGTTTTTGGTCGTTGAAAAATAAACTACGAATGATGCATGCAGCATTGATACCTGACACGAAATTGTCTGTATCAACTCGTGGGCTTTTTGGTAAATAATTTTATTCGACAATGTCATTATGTATATTCTGAATGCATATGTATTATTGATTTTAAAATAATTAGAGAGTGTTTAAGTCTCGTATTATTCTTTTTTTTTATATTAAAAAATGTTATTGATAATGTAGTTCTATTTTTAGCTCCAAATAAATGAAAGCCTATATATGTGACAGTATTATCTATTTCCGTATGTTTTAGGCTTCTAGCTTTTGGACGGAAGAAGTTTTTTTCAAGTCTTTAATCTAGAATAGATGTTTTTATTAAATGTCCACAATACAAAAAAAGGCAAATTCCACTGACATTTGAAATATTCCCGTACTTGAATATTTCAAAAATTTCTATATTTCATATTTCTAAAAGGCTTAAAAAAATAAGATAAAAAAGGAAAAATTAAAAGTGCCTTAATTAAACAGTAAAAAATGAAGACACAAGCTTAATCATACATGGCGGTTTACCATATAATCAAAAATAATAAATGAAAGGAATTTGTTTTAGTATTTTGGACATGACATTGTACTAAACAAGGAAAAAAAACATTCTGCTTCTTTTATTTATACTAAATCACACTCAAATGTTCATTTCACCTTTAATAAGAGTTAGATGAATAACATAATGCTTCACAATTAAATGAAACTACGTGATGTAGTATTCTTTCTACTATCTTTAATTTCTTTACCACGATCTAGGTTTCGTTGCATTACAACATCTTCAGGTGGGACATTAGCAAAGATACTACGGATTTTTGCTAATATCCCACCTGAAGATGTTGTTATACAACGAAACCTAGGTCGTGGTAAAGAAATTAAAGATAGTAGAAAGAATACTGCATCACGTAGTTTCATTTAATTGTGAATCATGAATTTCTACAAAATTAACGCCAAATATATTCAATATCAGTGGTAACGTTATGTTATTTTTTCTGAAGTATTTTTCCAAATGGGCTATCCTTTTTCCGTTTTAAAGTATTAACTATCTTAAAGTGAAGCATTGTTACCACTGATCTAAGGCTAGATTATATTTCATTACACAGTTATGTTACTATTACCTTCGAATGAGTTTACATTATGTTACACCTTTATTTTATTATTCCACTTAGCGCAAGGTGCCTTTTTTGGTTATTGCTACACGTTTAAGTGATTCCTGCTCCCAAGCTAGGTTACTTTATACATATAAGTAACCATTACACACACTCTGAGTTACATTAAGTTAAATATTTAAGTTACCACTGTTCTCGTGCCACGTTATATAATGCTACATAATGATCATTTTTAGCCTAAAAGTTTGTTGTTGCTGTTCTTAGTGATTTTAATTCAGTATTTTCGGAAATAAAGGCGGAGAATGCTGTATTTTGGAATATTTTTTGGATTATCATTTTAAACATTAAATTCAAAATTATAGAAAAATAAGCTTGTATTTTTCATAACAAGCCCTTTGAAAGAATATCCCACATGTCGTAAAATTAAGAACAAATAATTTTAAAATCTTTACGTTTTTTGAATTGATTTATGAATATTTTTAAAAAGTTAGTGTAAAATGTGTGGGTTAATAAAATGTATTACTAAGTCAAATTCCAAGTTTCTACGTTGCATGGTTTCTGAGAAAATCGGCTGTGAATATATAAGGCGTGTGAATAAATAAGGCTGTGAATATATAGGCGTAAAAACAGAGCATAATTAAAAAAAGTTATGACATCTAAAATTATCGCTATAGTTTTTTTTTACATTTGTGTTGTGGTTATATGTTCCAAAAACCTATTTTTTTCCATAAATTTAGGTTAAATTGTTTGGTAGGAAGGGGATGCATATTTCTCAGAATATCTACGAAGATAGCAAAAATGGTGAAAAAGTATTTTCGAGAACCTTGAAACTAGCCCTTGCAAACAATTTTATACACTATATATGGAAATAAAAAGTTTTCAAATATTTAATATGTACGCTATTAAAACTCCAAAAATATTTTTGAGTTCTAGCTATTGCTATATGCCCAAGTTAATATACTTTATTAAAATGTTAAATTTCAAGTCTCTAAGTCAAACAGTTTCTGGGAAAAACGGCTGTGATGGACGGACGGACGCAAAGTCACGTGAGTAGTCTTATAAGGGTTCCGCTTTTACTTTGAAGTTACGAAACCCTAAAAACAATTCAAGGTACAGTAAGCGTAAAATTTAATATGTTTTATGGAATAGAAGTTAACGACCGAACTTTCTAATACGTTAAATAATTGGCAAATTGACGCGTTGTTGCAATTGTGTAAATATAATCATAATTTTTTATCACTGCCGTTTGTCGAATGTGATATTACCGATAGCTATTCTCTTTGATCCGACAAATTATCTATTCCGTATTTTACTATATATTTTGTCATAAATCGAGTATATCAAGCATGAAGATAAAATAATGGATCGGAGGATCCCGAGTCCTGAGGATCAATCCTAAGCATCTCAGAATTCGAGATTAAAATATCGAGATTTTCGGGATTATCACAAAGTGGAATTCGCAAATAAAATACAGATATTGAATATTGTTTCCCGAAAATTAAATTAAAATGATAATATAAGTTAAATGCAACAAGTAATAAATTCGCAGTTATCTTTGTCTTTACATTCTGTGAATGTGAGTAGGTTTGATATCGGTCAAGTGATTTTTTAAACGTTTAAAGAAAGAAGTTTAATTACCTATCGTTTAAAAGAAAAAAAGAGTTTAATTTTTTGTTGTTTAAAATAGAAAATGAAGTTTTTTATGTAATTACCATGTTTGACTATTATAAGAATAGCGTAGGAGAAAAAATTGTCTGAGTAAGGTAACAAAAAGAGATATAATTCGATTTGCTCTCTTTTGATACTGAAATTATTAATTAACTTTCATACTGATTAGCTATAAAATATTAATCAAAATTATAATTAAAATTTGTCTAGGTAATTTCTACAGTTTCGGGATTCTTTCATAATCCCGTTATCTAGTTTGGATAATGCCCGAGATTCTTAAGTAAGATCAGGATTGTATTCTCTAATCATGCATCAAAGACAGACGCGTTATCAATGGTTCAGTCATGAAGTCATTAAATAGTCAAAAATGGTGCTTTCGTTGCCAGTAATAATATTTACTTATACAGTAATATAACTCTGAAAAACGTAGTTAATATAGTATAAATTACTAAAGATAGTTTCTAAATTTGATTTAATGAGGTGTAAATTAATTTGAGTCGGTCTTTTTCCCGGGTTTGTTTTAATTTTTATTTATATGTAATTTAACTGAAATTAATCTGTACCCACAAAAAACTGCGTTACGCTGTTATATTTTTTTTGGAAACTAATTTATCTTTCATCTTTTTCCACAAAACTCATTTCTCAGTCATATCACATAAATACAAGGCAAAATTGTGGATTTACGAATTGTGTCATGATCGCCAAAACATTAAAATTACCGACCACCCGTCCCAGGGCGCGCTTGGAAAGCCCTGTCAAATACGTTTTATGAGATGAAGTGAGAAGTTTATTTATGAACGGGGCAGCATCTCGTCCGATGAATAATGCAGCGTCGTCGGGCGAAGCGCGACGGGAACCAAAACAACACGGTAAATATGGATATTTATCACCTAACCAACACATTCCGCATATCATTTCTGTGAACCATATTTACATGCGCATATCTAAATCATTATATGAAAGAGTGATCTTTTATATTCTATTAGATCTCTCATTTGGATTTCAAAATTTGTCAATGCGCTGTCGAAAAGCATTTCTGTAATATCTTTATCGATATACCATCAGATAAATGCAGTCTGTCAAACAACATATACACTTGAGTGCATATGTTGTTAGGTTTAATAACAAACAAATATTCGGTATTCATTTTAAAACAATTCCAGGAATAATATGATTACTATTCAAGGATACGATAGGTCAATTTTTTGTAAAACTAACTGTGCCTCGCGGTTTCACCTATCAATAAATAAACCATAAATAATCACCAACTAAGTTTAGTCAATAAATAAACCGGTCTCTCTTTACCTCGTATCATTTAAGCAGTAAATTATAACATAATAATATATAACCCACAATCTTTCCCAAGGTATGAGCTTTGTCTCTCTCTCTGATCTCGAAATTATTTTTTTAATCATACGTGTTTCAGCATTAATTTTAAAACACAATATTACTTTTGTCTACAATAATTAAATAAAAATATTTATACCAAATTTGTTTCAGTTAAAATCTTGTTAATCATTACTTTTAACTAAAAAATAATGACATTAATTAAACATTTATATTTTTATATTTGATGCAAATACGCTATTCATAGCTGTTATCTTTCTTCACTTACCAAAAGTCTTATAATGCTATCCTATCAACATTTCTGAGGTTTGTTAATCTCCCAGGTAACTTTTCATTTTCCAAAACTAGCACGAACAAACAAACAAGCAAACAAATTTTTATGCTTTATATGTTAGTACAGAACATGAACCTTTAGTGATAAGATTAATACCTATACAGTTGCTGGAAATATGGCTTCCCCAGAAGTATATTTAATAATAAATGTTATGCCGTTATATTTAATTTAACAGGTTGAAAATAAATTGATTTAGTAGAAAAGTTTAGCTGGAGTTTTATATTTTAGTTGAATTGTTTAAATCCCTGTTATTCTTGTTATCGTATATCGAATTGTGGGACTCGTAGTTGTAAACTAATTTTTATACAGTAAAGTATATTTTAACAAAGTTACCTGCAAAATGTGTAGAACATACGTTTTAGGTAACTGTTATTATGTACCGTAATTGTGTATGATATATTTTAGGTAACTTTATTTAACATTAAGCGTACACGTATATAATTCAAATGACATATGTACTTACACACGGACATTATGCCACTGTTTTTGTAAATTAACTGGCCATGGGAGATAAAACAGATTTTTGTTTATTTTTCATTTTCGTAAAATGCACAACTGTAAACTTTAAATAACTTGTTGAGTACGAGTTGAATTCGCACTTCGATGGTTCCGGATATCTAAGGGTAAATAGAATATTTATTAATCTAATTAAACATATTCATATTATTTTTCACCCTCTAAATTTGACAAGCATACAAAATTGAAAAAAATTGATAATTGATTGAATTGATCAATTGATGAAAAATTATTGATGATTGTTGACTAATGAAATACATACGAATTTACATGATTCATAATTATACTAAATTTTAAATCTCTACCTTAAAACACTTTTTGAGAAATCAACTGCAACTGAAAAATAAAATTAACTATTTTACAAGTAGTAAAAAACAGGTATCTAAAAACTACTCTG
Organism: Druceiella hillmani; assembly: GCA_039881145.1. Classification (NCBI taxonomy): domain Eukaryota; kingdom Metazoa; phylum Arthropoda; class Insecta; order Lepidoptera; family Hepialidae; genus Druceiella; species Druceiella hillmani. The sequence goes on from JAYKKI010000084.1 coordinate 3,269,497, forward strand.
AATTTGTTGAAAAAGAAAAACCTCCAGCATTTATACTGGAAGTAAGTAGACTTTGATCGGCTGGAAAGGACCTGGGTTTTATTTTTGAAGAATTCTGGAATTTCTTCGTCTATATAGTACTACAACAAATCCTTGAAAGTTCAGTTAACTAAAGAATCTCTTAAAGTACGCATGCTATTGATTTCTTCCAAAGTTTGGAGGTGTTATACTTTCTCTGTAAAATCAATAAAAATGTGACTCTTTTATAAAACAAATCGTCATTTTGCTAAAAATTAAATAACAGAAATTCTTACAATTACTAAATTTCCGATTTATAACAAAACGTGCGTTTTTTGTACACAATTAGAATGTAACTGAAACACTTCCAAATTATAAATTAATTATTTTTATAGTCAATCATAGGGATCAAAATATTTTTTTATTTATGAAACAAAATAGTAAGACTTTCATTTTTACCCCAGTTATATTAATAAATCATAAGGCAACAAACCCTGCGGCTGCATCCTGCCTGCGAAAACAAGGGTGTGCCTCTCGCCCGTTATTGTGAGGTTCCATTGTTGTTCTCCCAGTGTCTCGCGATAAACAGCCAGCAGCATCCGAGACATGAGGGTCACGATGGAGTTTTAAATCATCTCGCGACACAGCGGTTTCGCAGACTCCACAAAGATGCACCTGACAGGACAGACTGCATTATTAAAATCATAAATCTCACGGAGACATCTACGTGTTTCAAATTTGTAAGCGCTGGTTTAAAACTCTTCATGACTCTCTAAGATTTAGCTATTTTATATAGTTAGGTGTCGTAAATTTGATTTTATTAAAAACTACGTTCCGTTTATTCATCTAAGCAACGCAGTTCCTAATTTAACTCAAATTTAAATTGTTTTAACTCATTTTATATTTTGCGTGTATATTTAAACTTTAAAAAATTTTTACATTTGAGTATTCTATAACGCTTGTTTTATATAAATTGCTTATGAAACAACATACTGAAATGTAATACAAATATGCAATTATTCTAATTGCATATTGTGTAAGTAGAATAATTTCAATTTGTACTGAGTGCGCATAATGCAACATTGAGTCACAGTTTCGTTCCATAAAATAATTCTTATTAAAACTTGTTTTAGTTGTAATTATTTTTAAAGTTAATCATATTATAGGTTTTAGTACAGAATTAATGGCTAGAAGGCAATCTAATTCAAAACTTTTTTCGCTGTATATATATTTATTATTATTAATGGTCTATGTTAACTTTTGAATGATTTATATTTCAAAACTTTTTTCGCTGTATATATATTTATTACTATTAATGGTCTATGTTAACTTTTGAATGATTTATATTTCAAAACTTTTTTCGCTGTATATATATTTATTACTATTAATAGTCTATGTTAACTTTTGAATGATTTATATTTCAAAACTTTTTTCGCTGTATATATATTTATTACTATTAATGGTCTATGTTAACTTTGTACAAATAACTAATTACTTGTTTGAAAATTACTCCATGGGAAGTTGGTTTAATGAAGGCCCTTTTGAAGTAAGGCTCTAATAAGACTAATAATACTAGACACTAATAATACTAGTCAACTAATAAAGCACCCTGGAGTGGGCTATTTGGTAAATTGTGGCACTAATAAGACTAATAATACTAGACACTAATAATACTAGCCAACTAATTAAGCACCCTGGATTGGGCTATTTGGAAAATTGTGCACTAATAATACTAGACATTAATAATACTAGCCAACTAATAAAGCACCCTGGAGTGGGCTATTTGGTAAATTGTGGCACTAATAATACTAGACATTAATAATACTAGCCAACTAATAAAGCACCCTGAAGTGGGCTATTTGGTAAATTGTGGCACTAATAATACTAGACACTAATAATACTAGTCAACTAATAAAGCACCCTGGAGTGGGATATTTGGTAAATTGTGGCACTAATAAGACTAATAATACTAGACACTAATAATACTAGTCAACTAATAAAGCACCCTGGAGTGGGATATTTGGTAAATTGTGGCACTAATAAGACTAATAATACTAGACACTAATAATACTAGCCAACTAATAAAGCACCCTGGAGTGGGCTATTTGGTAAATTGTGGCACTAATAATACTAGACATTAATAATACTAGCCAACTAAAATTCTATTAAGAAAATTCTATTAAGTACGTATGAAGTGCGTAAGAAGGAAAAGTGGGATTTTTTATTTGTTTCAAAGAATAAATTTAGCTTTGAAATAATTAATGAAATAATTTTCAAGGATGTGCTGGAAATTGCACGTCACAGGCGCAATACAAATTGAAGTACAAATCGCTTAGAGGCTTAATATTTCATAAGAGGTTTCCAAGTAAATGAAAAATGATTTAAGGAATAATAATTTCATTTTAAAATATCTATCCTATCCATCTCGAAGTGATATAGGAAAAATCTAAATTTTCAGTGCGATGTTTAATTACAGATACTATGTCGCTGTAATAGACCTATAGATATGAGGAAATGATAAAGTCCCGAAGATACGATACGTAAATTCTATATATAGAAAGATTTGATACATAAGGGGGGAAAATATTGTTAAATTTCAGTCATGTTACACTCTGTGGTCACTTTCATTTCTGTAAGTTTTCATGTGTCCTCTGTTTATATAAAATGTTGTTGCCTCGCTACGACCCAATATTGGCATACCCAAGTATCGAATAAGCTTATAGCTTAATTCAGTATCAAAATTTATTTGACAAAGATATATAAATGAGTATATAACAATTAATATTTCTGTGATTATGGCTACTTGTTCGTATATACCATCACAACTCGTAGAGAAAGTTGCAATAGCGAAATAACCAAAGTTTCTCATTTTATCTACTGACATACCTTTAGTGTACACCTACTTTTTATCTCTGGTATATACCCATCCTTATTAGGTATATATCTTATTGTGTATTTGTCTCTCTGTCACTGTCAATTTTCTCGGAGACCATTCGATAGTGAGAAATGGAAATTTGACATAATCGTAGATAGTAGTTGCTCAATTATAGTAGTTATGTAAAAAAGCGGAAATTTTGTTATGGGAGATAGATTTTGAAGATCTCCCACTTCCAAAAGTTGATAAAATAATGTTTTTAACCGAGGCCATATCTGATATCAACTAAAAGCCTACGGCTATTCCCATCCCCTCCATGCAAGCAAGAAAATTATTGTTCAGAAACATTTTAAACAAAACAAGTATATTGGTTATGGGAAATATATTGATCGATAAATGTCACTAGTATATTACCTCCCACTTTTATAAATTATTTATTTTATTCATTTAAATGGAATTAAAATATGAATTTTCATGAAAGGAAAATAAATTATTGGTGTAAATACATAGTTAAGGTTAACAAAAAAAGGTTTTTAATCTCTTCTTTTAAAATTTTATGAAATTATTACAACTTTAATCTACATTAATGCATATATGACGCGCAACGATGACAGTAGCCTGTAGAGGTCATTAAACAACTGAAAAAGAGAATAAAATTAACATCTCAAAAAAGCGTTAAAATTGAAATTATGGTATTGCACAATAATGATTCAGGTTCGACCTACACTTGGCTGATCTTTTAGTGTTCCGTGGCAAAATTTAAAAAAAAACTAAACACTTATGGAATCACTTCGGTGTCAGTTCATCCATTTCACGGAAACTACTCTACGCAAAAATTGAAAATTTGATACAGAGGTAGAGACTAATGACCCGATTTATAGACACGAAAAATAAAAGTACAGGCTAATTTGAGAAATAAACAAAAAATGGAAATGATTACGTAAGGTGTTAGATGAAAATTTATGGAAGAACGCATTCGACAATACATATACAATACGATGTTTATTATCATGGTTCCATATAAACATTTGTTTGTGAAAAACGCTTAAAAATTGCTATCTGTCACTTTTAGCACCAAATATTTCATAGAAATCATATAAATCATATAAATCTGGAAAAATCATTTATTTATTAGTAACGGAAGGAACCAAAAATATCATTATTGGAAAATTCTACGCAATTAATTGTTATAAACAATTCAATTTTTTATTTAATCATAACTGTTGAACCATCGGTTTTAGAGAAAAATTTCTTTAACAAAAATGTTTTCTCCCTAAGTAAGAAACAATTTTTAATTTGGCTTAACCCAAATGTTCGTCATTCCACTCCACGCATAGACTATGGGCGAATTGATTACTATTAATAATTTGTGTAGGGACTGATGCACAGAACACTAATTGTGCAAGTATAGCCTGTTTTATTTTATTATTTATAAATCACTACTTATTCGTATATATATATATATATATATATATATATATATATATATATATAGAGTACTATAATAGCGTCCGCAATCTCAGAGGTAAATTCCTGTAAAGCTTTACGGGCAGTTGAGGGTGCCGCGACTTCAACTGTAGTATTTGGCGATGTTATACTGGTGCCACGGGACACTAATTGTGCAAGTATAGCTTGTCTTATTTTTTTACTACAAATAACTACTTATTCGTATATATAGAGTACTATAATAGCGTCCGCAATCTCAGTGGTAAATTCCTGTAAATCTTAAGGGAATTTACTTCCGAGGTTGCGGACCGCCGTTGCGGCAGTTGAGGGCGCCGCGACTTTAGTTGTAGTATTTTGCGATTTTATAAGAGCCTAATGGTTCCTAATGAAGACACTCAACTGTTGTAAGTTAACCTGTGAGCTCAACTTTCTTAAAAAACAGCAACTCTCTTTTGCTATCTGGAAACGCTTTGGAAGACAGATAGTTTAACAAAAAATGACTTGCTGGAACCATATTGAATGTATTTTTTCTACTCCATCTTATTTTACTGTATTGTTTCGTCTGTATATGACAAAAGATTAACCCTCACATTTCTTCATTTGTTTTTCTTTTCCTCTATCAAATAGGATCCTAAGGATATTATCGCCACTAGTGTTTCACATCTGCTGGAGTAAGTGTGTTTATCGATACGTTTTCAGTCGATTTATCGATTTTTATCTAACTAAATAGCAAATATTCATTTAATATTCTATAAAATCATTTATTTTAATACTATTGCTTTACGTTTTAGAAAATAAGTATCAATATTGATATGGACGTATTTATCAACTTATACGATACTATTTTTAAATTTTCGTAACTCAAAAATAATTATGAAACCATTAGAAGATCATTCATATGTTTGTCCATCTGTTTCTCATAGGCGTTTTTATCAGACATCGTTTAACGCTGAGACTTGAAATTTAAAATAGTACAATTAGAAAATTAACAGATATCTTAAGAGATAAAGATATATATTTTTGAGAAATTAAATATTATAGTTGAGAAATTAAATACACGGAATTTTCAAGCTTTGTGGGCGTAACCATTGAAAGAGTTTGTCATGCAGATTCCTAAATATTTTTCAGTATCAATGTAAGATATTTCTAGGAATATTGCAGAAAATAACCGTAAGACCATGACCCTCCCTTAATCCTGAAATTTCTAAAGTGAAAATTATGACAAAAAAACGTTATTGGGAGTTTTCCTATACTTTATCTAAAACTATAGCTATGATTCTCAATACAATATTTTTGAAAGATTAAAATAACATTAATGTTTGTAAATAGCTCAATAAATTTATTTCATAATAATGTTCTAGCTATACTCACCTGGCCTAGCAAACGGTGACGGCCACATATTTAAAGTGCAGGATTGTCTCCACGAAGACAATTTCAAACAATAGAACTAGAAGACAAAAATGGATAAAGAATGGTTGCAGCCCCACACATCGCAGCGCAGCACGAGCGATGGAGCCATCATCCAGCGCGCGTGTAATGAGCTTGACATACCTACTCCGGCGGTCGACGGCAAAAAGGAACGAGCCCAAACGCGGGGCCTTTTTGATCAACCTGCGGCACGCGCGGGCTTCCGCGGCATACTCTGTCTCGTTCATCAGTCATCAGTCCCTGTCGCGGTGCTCTGTTTCAGTCTTTGTATATTTCCGTCTCTAGTTTTGGCTACACTTTGTGTGTGCCAAAGGGCGTGTCGCTACCAAGCAACCACATCTGACATAGAATCCATATCTGGATTCAAGACATATGCCTCCATCCATCGTATTCCATACCTGGTTTCAAGACATATTCCTGCCTTAGTTCTCACTTCAGTGTCAATATTAATAGGAAAAAACAAACGTTAATAAGAGCCCACAATCAAATACCTTTATTGTATATTAGAATAGTTCTTAAAACCTAGTATTTTTAAATCGAAAATCTGGTTATTTTTTTCCAGAACCCAGATATGACATTATATTTGCATTCTTAAACTTTGTTTAACGTACTGTTTTTTTAATTGTTTTTTTGATATCTCACATTATGTTATTTTAGCTATTGTATTGTCTGTTTCATACGTATGGTTTCTTAGTTTATTAGTTTATTTTATATTTTTTACTAAAACAGATTATTATATTTTATGAATCTGATAAATTAAAGGTACAATGTTGTTAAACAATCTTAATGTTCGAATCCTATATCTTCGCAGTTATTACGTATCGAATGTCTCATTATCGGCGATTCACTTTAATATATAAGATGGACACAAAATATTATGCAGAAACAATATCATTTATTAAAGGTTCATAAAAAACTAAAGTGATCTCGTGAAATTTCTTTTCAATTCCGGTAAGCCAAAGAAAATTAGGAAAATGTATGCCAACTCTGCAAGAAAAGTACTACAGCACCGAAATTCATAAATAACTAAGAAGATTTACGAAACATCGTGGTCATTTATTTAATTGTTACTACAGGTTGAATAAATAAAAGACAAAGACTGTGATATAGTAAGGAAATATAGTACGTTATATAACTTTACATACCACTTAACGAGTTCACGAACTAATAGTTGATTAGATAATAATAATAATGCTATTCCCGCTAACGCTGTATTAATTTTGTTATATATTTTCGTGACGTTATCAAAATCTATTTATAATTTGTCTCTCTATGACAAACGTTTAATCGATACTGAACGTATATTCGATAGAAAGGCTACTTCACTAAGTAATATTCATAAAATAATTTGTTATTTATCACATTCATAAGATATTAATAATTTAGCCAGCCACGAGTGCTTACAACTTTAAATCAAATTGTATATTTTCAGCCCTCAATATTAATATGAAATATATAAATAAAACCACTGTTTCTATAAACAGATTGCCGGCATTTACTTGAAGCTTTTATTCCATCGCCTTTCAAGGAACACTATCCTTACATTTTCCAGTATAAATACATAGATCCTTTTCAAAAGGAACATAATATCGATATATTTGTATAGTACTTATTACATCGTATTTACGTACTGCCAAGCATAACAAGAGTGCGTTCTATTTATATATAAGATTTATCATAAGCTTCTTCCATTTGATAGCTATTGATTTGTCTACAAAAAAGTTCGTGAAAAGCTTTAGTTAAAGCTATTTGTTAGTTAAATCCAGTTTTTTTAATTGTGCCACAATTATTTCAAAATCTTAATAATATGCGACGTCATTCTTTGTAATTAAAATTATATCCTTTAATGTAGTTTTATATTAAGTGAAATAATCAAGAGACAAAGTGTCGTTAAACGTAAAAGAAAACAAAAACACCTGGTTTTCAACATCACCTTTTGAAAGAAACCTACGCTTTTTTAATTCGGTCAATGTTCGTCGGTCTATTAAATTTATTTTAATCTCATTTTTCTCATTTCCACCGATGAAAAGCGGACAAACGCTGCGCTAGAGGCCGTAAAATATTGTTTAACTGGTATTAAATCTAATTTAGGGATCCGTTCCTGGCATTAATTGCCTCAATGGAGAGGCGAAATTACATTAGAACGAAACAGTTAAGTAATAATGGGACGTTTTTCTGTTTTGTATAAATATTTATGAATATAGGTAAGTGGCTTTGCACAAAATTTATTACAAAAACGAAATTAGACTTTTTTAAATATCTTCGCAGCTTTGGAATATTCAGGTAATTGAGTGTAAAAACTTTAAAAATATTTAAGACACTGTTTGCAAAAGAAAATTTAGTTTACGTTTTTGAAGTGAAATTGTTAGAGACATACTATAAGTTAAATAAAATTAAAAGCGTGGTGAAATAACTACTTTTTCTGTAATGTTAATTGTGTAATTTTTAAGAGTGATTTTTACCAAAGCTAAACAGTAAATAATTTTTAAATTTTAAAATAAGTTAGATATTTATATTTTAAATAATGAATCAAAAAATCAGGAATTTCGTCGACAATGCTTTTTCACAACAGTTACCTTAATGTGAAAACTTGAAATTTGGCATATTTATAAAGTAATATACTTAACCCGAACATCTGTCAATAGCTTAACCCCAAGATTATTTACATGGAAATTTCAGCAGGAAGGAAGATTGAGGAATACTACGCAAAGGTTGTAAGGAAAACTAAAACAATGACTCTGAATGTTACAGTTTTCGAGATATTCACAATAATATATGGTCGCTTTTAAAATTGTTTACCAAAAACCTCCATTATCAGACAAGTTAAATTTATGGAGTCTAACTTATAGTATGCCTCTAGAAAACTATGACGATGACTCTAAATGTTACAGTTTTCGAGATATTCACGATAATATATAGGACTCCCAATTCTTAATTATGTTAAATATTATTAAATATTTATTGCGCTAGATAGTCCATATTGGCATCTGGTCGCTTTTAAAATTGTTTATCCAAAACCTCCATTATCAGACAAGTCAAATTTATGGAGTCCAACTTATAGTGTGCCTCTAGCAAACTATGACGATGACTCTGAATGTTACAGTTTCCGAGATATTCACGATAATATATAGGACTCCCAATTCTTGATTATGCTATTATTAAATATTTAAAAAAAAATTTTGAAAAAAAAGAAAAATATTTACCTTTTACTCTTGGTAATAATCGATTCCAATAATCATATAATTAATATTAAGGGAAAAGTAGGTATTTCACCACACTTAAGATTTAATTAAATAAAACCCAATTAAAACCACAAAAATAATTGTTTATTTGATCCAATCTGTTAAAATGGTATTATATTAACAGTTTGGAAAAAAAACAATGTTTTATCAATATTTTATAATAATTTTTTGTAAAATCCAACACGACTACTACCTAAGTGACTTCTAAGAAAAACGGCTGCCATAGACGGACAGATAGATACGTGATTGACCTTGTAAGATTACCGTATTCCTTTTTGAGATACGAAACCTTAAAAACGTAGAACGTGGTCAGTATTAAGATGGGTTAAGGTTGAGTAGTGTTATATATACATACAATGTTACCTTTGCCACTCTTGTTATGGAGTTACAAAATCACTTCAAAATATCGCAAGTTAAAATCCGATTTAGGCAGGAAAAATATTTTTTTCATGTAATCATTCCCAATTTTCTAGTAAACTCCAGCTAAAAACCTTGATGGATTTATTTGCTGGATCATAACTTCTACTACAACACTAAGTCACTATAGAATTACTTCAAAGACTTCCCACACAAAGTGTTCCAATAGAACTCTATTGTTCTAACAGCGCTCTCGATTCGTCTGTCAAGGATTTCAAACTGTGCATGAAAATCCAATTTGCCCTGTTTACTCTGTTATTAGGTTTATTTTAATAATCTTTGTATCCAGACACTTGAAATTCCTCGTTAAAATTACAATTATTCTCTACTTAAATAAAATATTCTAAACAAATATTTGACTGTAAGTTTTGAGTAATAGAAACATAATATTTTGACTATCACAGTCTTCTTTTATATAAATTTAAAATGTAATGTAAGTTAGAAAATCTTATACACACATTATGCTCAATAAAATAAAATATATATAACCATGACATCAAAGATGTGTAACTTTAATTAATGTAGGTAGGGAATCCTCGTAGCGTGCATCGGCTAATGACTGATTTATTAAGGATCATCGTCTATGCTATCCAAGAAGAGGTTGATATAAACACTTGGTTTCTCTATCTTTTTATGGGTTGAAGTATTGAACATTCCGCGTAATAGACAGTAAAAAATCGATGATTTTGAGATGTTTGGATATGGTGCTAGAGAAGAATTCTGCATATACCATGAACCCCAAAACAACCACTAAATCCGTACTTGATCATAGTATCAACCAAATTATCAACCATCTGCTACCAACTAGATCTCGTTTACTAACTTATAGACAGCCATATAACTCAAAGACAGTCAGATAACCTAAAGAAACTGGTTGTTTTGGGGAACCTTGTAGCCGGTATAGAGCGGCGGATATTCTAGCTGCTTATACTGAGACAAGCTCAAGACAAGACAGCATGGTAGCAGCTGATAAATCCCCTATCAAAGTAATTCAAGACCGATTCTATCTTCAGTAATGAAGATGTGAAGAAGAAGAAGAGAATCTATATTAAGATGGTGCAAGTAGATCGTAAAGAAAATGCTCAGCCTTAGTGAAATACTTTGTTGCAAATCGGCAAAGTCAAAGTTTACATATTTTCATGTCCCTGCTTGGTGATCATAATTACTGGCAGTACTTGCCGCTAGACTTATTTAAGTCTTACTTGGCATTGAGAAAGCTTCTTTTAAAATCACGTCTGTTACTAGGATGTTCGTCAGTGGCGATTTTTTTTCTTTTTCCCATATTCCTCAATTGTATTTTAACTCGTTGTACTTTCTAAAATCGCTCTGCAAATAATGAGCTTTTAATTGGGTTATTATTTTGGATCAATAATATATTTCAAGTACGCACCTTATAACCAGTTTCGATGAAAAATTTATTCGTTAAATTTAATTTTGATTTGATTACATTTATTAATAAGAATATAGCTAGCGCAATATGGGAAATAATATACCTTTATAAAAGTCTATACTTTTGACAAAACGTTCGGTGATTATCTATAAGAAATTCAGTGCTGTTGACTGTGAAATTATCAGTAGTGGTAAAATATCGTTTCTTACAACCGAAAATTTACGAACGTAATATAATTTTTCAGTATAATTGCACATATGTTTATTTTCTTCACTTATTGAAAAATAAACTTTTTTGAAAAAATATTTCGGTTAAAATTAAGTTATGTATAAATACTTTAGTAACGTTATTTATATCGTAATGTTATCATTATGGGGACTCTGATGTAACTTTCGTTGTATTATTTAACAATTTCTTAAATTCTACGTGCTGTATTTTGGCTCAGTTAAAACAATTTAACTATCTGTTCCTAGTACAAAATACAATTACTAATAGTTTATTACTTTAACCTATTAATATTAACGTTTTTCACAATAACAGTCGACCACGTACCTATCGCCTCTTCTACATTCCTATATGTCAAAATTACTATCTAATTTATACCTATATATCCAACTTAAGATTTTTCTTCACTAATCATTTTGAATTACAACATAAATTAACTTTGATTAACAATTTCACGTGTCGTATATGCAACAAAGAAAATAAATTTAAAATATGTCAGAGAAAAATCTTCATGTAAATACTTATTTATGATACATTGCACCAAGTTGTGGTATAAGTTCTGAGTGGAGTTCAGACAAATATATTTTTAATGTTTGCCTTTAAACTTATTCTCCCTTCCTCTCCAAACACTGTAATTTATAATCACCAAGTAATACAGTATATATTTGAATTTGTAAAGATACTATATATTGTACTTGATAAAATCTGGTATAGTCGTAATAACGAAGTAAAAGCGGAATGAATAAATAAAATGTAAGTTTAATGTGACAATCCGTAATAACCTTCTAATCTATCATAATTTGAGATAGCAAAGGTTGATTGCGATTTAAAAAAAAATTTGTACTAGGGAAATCTAAGGGCATCAGTAGCGAATATTTTCATCACAAATTCTTCTAACGTCAATTATTAGACGAAACATTCGGATTTAGAAACATAGTGCTAAATTTATCTCCTTAAATTTATTGAAAACTTACAATAAAAAAATATGAGATAAAATTTCCTTGTATTCATTGCGCGTAAACTTCGTAAAAGCTTTTATATGGTCAAAGGAAAACTGTCATTAACAATTCTCGAAATACTAATGTTTTTCTCCAGTTTAATTAATATTAGTGAATTTAATTAATATTAGTGAAAAATTAATATTAGCTAGTTATTATTTATGACGATTTTTTTAATAAATCTACTGCTCGTTTTTTTGTTCACAGCATATTCGTATTCACAGTATATTCGTACTTGCCGCATGTGCCTCGTAAAATAAGTTACCCGCTCTAAAATCATAATTCTTAAACTGATCTAACAACTCCCATCTCATCCATTTAATGAAGAGTTTACGAGCAGAAGAGTTGGAGCAACGTTCGGGCAGCCTCGTGACGCCCGGGGGTCGGGCGTCCATGTGTATTAGTCTAATGACCAGCACGATATAATGCCAAGGAAATACTTCGCTGATGATACTGGAGTATGAGCGTGTCAAGTAGAGAGTCATAATGACTCTGTTATTTTAAAGCAAAGCTCTCGTTTGGATTGCTTTAATTAGTGTAACCACTAGTCAACAATGTTTTAATTGCTTTAATCATAGTGTGTCCACTTATAGTATAAATTTAAAATCTAAGAGCAAAGTAATTAAATATTATTTAATATTAAACCAAAATTGTTTAGTGTAATTATTTCCAGGTTTTACTTTTTTTTTCATAGTTTCATACCTGTATTACTTTCTTTATTTAAGATTTCTGGAATCCCTATAGAAATTTGTAGAGGTTAATAATATCACGTGTTAATAATATCATAATGCCCCAGTACTCAAATTTAACATTTTCTATAAATGTTTTGCAATTTTTAATCCAAATACAAGAATGAAAATTACAAATTCCGGTATGTCATCATTTATAAAATAAAAGTTAAGTATTATTTCTACCTTCTATAATTTTTAGTTAAAGTAAAACTACAAATTTCCTCCGTACACTTTTAAAGAATCATTAGTAATTCTGATTAACACAAATAACTATCACATACACCAGAACCAATATTACACCTGATTTTGTTCTGTTAATAACCAAGTTTGGATTTTGACATTGACAAGGCCTGTTAAACTAATACGTTCTTAATATCAGTATTGTTTGTTGTATAATGAATTCTCCGTCTTAATTCTTGAATATCTTCTTTTTAACATATATCCTATCTATTGCACCTTTAATGTATTTTCTGTTTTCATTGTACAGGTATACTTACTAAGCAAGTTGATCGTACTTTAACATCGTCCAGCCCGTTGTCCTCAGCCAAATCAACTTTGCTGCTTTGAAATTTATTATAAGTTCTTGTTTAGATCAATAGAAAGATTATATTCAACTTTAATGATAAGTTCATACTTCGCCATTATCCTTTAACTTTCGCCATATGAAAAGATTTTATGCTTCTTGGCGATGTGTTTGGGTCTCTCTCTCTTCCTCTTTTTCTTTTTCTCTGTCTCTATATGTAAATATATATATATATATATATATATATATATATATATATTTATATATATATATATATATACACACATAAAATGCAATTTCGGTCTGTCTTTCTATCTGTTCGTTATAAACTTGATTTTTACTGGATATATTGTGATGTAGTTTTCGTCATCCTGCAGATTATTTATTTTGGAATGTTCTTTTGTATAAAACATTAGTTCAGTTGAAGTTTATGAGGCGTATCCTAAAGCGCGGCTAGCAGGAAGCGCTATAAATTGGGATGACGGTGACGGCGTTGGGTCGCCATGAAGTCTACCAATAACATTCATCGTCAGAATTTCCAGGCAAATGGAGCAGCGGGAAAAGCTAGTAAATATTAAAAGAGTTATTTCAACTACTCTTTCACTACAGTGCTTATTTGTTTTAATGATTTCTTACGTTTAATCTTAAAATATGGGTTTTGAGAAAATTATGAACTTATGCTTTTCGCCTGATGAAAAATGAAATCTCGTTCTAAATTATTTAGTTCAGTGTTATTATTATACGCGACTATCGTGTGAGATAAAGTAAATTCAATACCTTTCACTTTACCTCGGGTCAAAGAATGGAAGCACGACCTATCACTAAATTTAATTAATGGTATTAATAAATTACCGACACCGATCACGCATTCGTGTCCGTCGTTCACAATGCCAATAATTATATCGATATTTATCAATACGTACACAGAGCAATTTTATTAAGTACATCCATTGATTGTTTCACCTTTCACCAGACAACTGATCCAATAACCTACATTCGATAAATCATTATGATCAACACGATCGATTTGCTGTATTGATTATTGTGTAATGCCAACATCGCCTTGAACCGTCTCTTTATTAAGAGTGACCTCATGCTTCTTATCGACTCTAATATTGAGGCTTAAGATATATTATATTTTGTTTCAATCTGTGTACGATATTTCGCGTAACTCGCACCAATCATTGTAGCTTCGGTCTTATACAATGACAGGACGATGTCCTGTGGATAGCGTAAATGAGAAGATCAAACAAATGTAAGTAATACATAAATTGAGAGACAAGCGACTTGTTAATGAATGTAAATGAGAACATGAATATTAAATATTTGAAGCGGGTGGCAATGAACTGTGGACGAAAAAAAATAAGGCGTAGTACACATAACATCACATATCGAACGCAGTCGTCCTTTTGTAAGATTCATTAATGGTTGAATTGTATTAACGACATCAGCTTAAGAAATCTTTAATATTCATCGCATCTGATTTAGCGTTACCAGACGTTCCGCATTTGCAGAGACGTTTCGTATTTTAGCCATATTTTAAATGTCCCGTCGAGATAATAACTGTTTTGTGTTTTTTGGAATCCATAGTGAAAAAGACCATACATAGGCAAAGTAAACTTATAACCATTGTCTGACAATGATGAGTGAACAATGGTGGCCAGTACATGTCGTGAGTAGCTCTATCCTGGCCTCCTAGGAATAAACGTATAACATGAAAAAAAATAATGTTTCAATTTTAATGAAGAAAATATGATTCTCCTTGTTTTTTTGTACGTTTTTAAATAATGGAATCCTGTATTTTTTCATTTTTTTTACCGCGAACCTCATAAATACGAAAAAATCTAGCTGTCCTAAACTGAGTGCCATTTTGTGTACTTATAAAATAGGCTCCATAAAGAATTCTAAAAGACGCACCTGCTGGAGTTAAGGACCAAGTAGATGGATAAAGAAATTGACCTGATTACTGGAATAGAAAAACTATCATATAAGATTTACCAACAACCTATTAGAACAGTTATAACTAGACAAATACAGTACTGCGAACTAGTAACATATTTTGCTATTTAGTTTCAATGCTCATCTCCTAGCAGGTTACCGTGAAATTATCTAAAATATTTAATTGTAATTTTTGTTACGAATAGGCTAAGCCAAATGTAGATTTCAGACGTTGCTTATCATAAACATTTTCTGTAAATCATTTTTCTTCACTAAATAATTTTTTTATTTAACTTCAATTTCTTAATCTCAAACTTTTCTAACAAAGAAATAATGGCATCTATATATAGAGAATATATGTAAACAGTAAGAATATGAACAGATTAATGCGGTATTTTGAAAGCTGTCTTATTCCCGGCTAAACCAAGTAAGTACTACTAAATATTTGTCATCCTATCTCTTAGCACTGTGTACTTTCCCTAATATCTCAATATATCTCTTTCACGTAATCCCTTATGTTTTCTCCGATATTTTTTATCCTTTATATTACCATATTTTAAATACTTGCCAATTTCGAAAAAAATACTTTTTTCGTTTTCTTTATTATACAATTTTTGTCAACATTTCCTTGTTTATACTTGCATTACGGTCAAACCATCGCACCTTTATTTTCTAAAATGTACTTCTCCGCTATGACATAAACTAAAGATATAGTAATAAAATTAAGAGAAATAAAATAAAGCCAAGTGCGATTCGGACTCGCGCACGAAGGGTTCCAAAGCACCAAATGACACTAAACTTATAAGTTTGTATTTCTCAAGGGCACTGTGAAAAATCGTACCGATAGCTGGTACCGAACATATCCCATATTTCAAAAACTACACAACATATCTTTGTCAAAAAATTTTTCAGAATTTTACACATTTATTAATTGAAAATTTAGAGAGGAGGTACACACTCTTTAAGACTCTAGAAGCGCATGTCTCACCAACTATTAACTTAAATAAAAAAAATTACCTCTATTTTAAGACAATACGCCTATGTGCTCTGTATTTTTTTTCATCCCTCAGTTACATGTACCCCTAATATTATTTTTTTTTCATAAATCCACTATTTCATGGTATAGCGGTTCATAGAAGATACCTATCAAATTTCATCTGTATAATGTCAACAGTCTCCGAGTAAAGTGTCTGTAACATATGGACAAATAGACGGAGAGAAGTAGGACAAGGGTTCCGTTTTCGCCATTTGGCTACGGGACCATAAAAAGACCAAATTCTAATTACAGTTTTCCTACAACCTTTATGCAAGCTTTAGAAAGTGTCATTTTTTTCATAATTTTAGCTTCAGTAGTTTCGGAAATAAAAGTGGAAACATATTATTTTTCTATACTTTTCAGTATATCCCTGAAAATAAGCTGCCTAAAATTATGAAAAAATATTCTAACTAGCCAAAAGTGCGTATTAAACTACTCTCAATTAGTGTGACGCATATAATGTTAGACGGCAGGTATCGTGGTCTGAGTCTCTCAAGTTTGGAGGGTTCCGGCTAACTCACCAACCCGATGTAAGCCAACTCGACCTGACCCTAGCCAATTCGATCCGACTTGACCCAAACCGACCCGATGCGACCTACAAAGCATAAAGAATTTTGTCTTTCATGAAAGCATTTAAGGTACTGGGGCCAGTTTCAAAATTAGATTGAAGTTGAATTGGGGCGTTACTGGCGTTGAGGTATTGAACAAGCTAAGAATGGTCAACACGCCTAAGTTTTATAGTTCTAACTAACCCTTTCAAACAGTACCCTGCACTATATGAATATATAGAGTTTTAAAAACATTACTTCGGGTACTTAATTTGATGAGAAGTAAGTATCTCCTCTATACTGAAAACTATCAAGTATGTAGTATATATATATATATATATATATATATATATATATATATATATATATATATATATGTATATATATATATGTATCTAAGGTTGTTTTTACTTCTTTAAGGTGTTTATATTATAGAAAAAATATACCCTACAAATTTTACTACTTTACATCGTACCCTACAATGTTAGGAGGCAATAGTTTGATTAAAATTATTAAATCTGTAGAGAAAAACGTTTATCCCTTTATATCTCTTAGAAAAGGGGTTTTAATGAAAATCCTTTCTCAATGTAAGAAAATACCTCAAAATTCTAACTCAAGTTTCAAAGGATACTTCAAATAATTCCTAGCGCAGGTAATTGGTTTGTTATCTTAGTCAGTAATCAGTGGAATAATAAATGCCGTATATATTATTTATCTATAGGTGTCATATAGTAAGGTTTATCAGTAAATACTAATGAGTATAAAAACGATAAAGTTCTTACATCAAATACTTGAACAAGGAAGGAAAATTGTCATTGCGTTTTTGTGTCAGTCTTGCAACAGACTGAAAATATACTGAAAAATTTAAAAGTGTTAAAAGTTTATTTAATAATTTCCTATCTATTATAGAATGAAATACAAAAACTTAATGGGTTATGTGGTTATCGTAGCAAAACTGATGTCACTTCTGACCTTAATTCGATCAATTAAAGTACTGTCACCAGTTTTATAACCGGATTGCAATGGATCTAGGGATATATGAGCGTTAAGTAAGTTGACCTGTTGGCCATGGAAAGTACACTAAGTTCTTTAAATAGAACTGGTTGAATAAAGCATATTTTAGAATTTGAAATTGTTTAATCTATATAGATTTTCATGGAAGAATGGGTTGCTAACGCAAAATTAAAATTATATATTACAATTTTAGTATTGGTGTCTGTAAATAATTTTGGGATGTCAATACTTTTACTATAAATTTTCTAGAATTCAATACTTTTGCTATAAGTTTTCTAGAGTTCTTTAAATATAACTAGTTAAATAAAATATATTTTAGACTTTGAAAGTATAAACGATATAGGTTTTCGTAGGAGAATGTGTTGTTAACTCAAAATTAAAATTATATATAACAATCGAAGTATTGGTGTCAGCAAATTTTGGATTACAATAATTTTGCTATAAGTTTTCTAGAGTTCTTTAAATATAACTGGTTGAATAAAATATATTTCAGACTCTGAAAGTATAAACGATATAGGTTTTGATAGGAGAATGTGTTGTTAACGCAAAATTAAAATTATATATTACAATCGTAGTATTGATGTTTACAAATGATTTTGGGATATCAATACTTTTGCTCTAAGTATTCTAGAATTTAAGGTAAATTGGTGATTAATAAACAGAACAGTTAAGCCAATTAATCACTCAATTAAAATTACAGGTTATAATGTGAAGATCTGAAAATAATTCAAATGTAGAATTTAAAAGAATTAATGTTTGTTATAATCTGGACTCTTTTTATACTCTTGACATGTTATTAAATACCAATATTCCGTTTTTTTTCTCTCTAATTCCACTTATCATTCTTCTTTCAATATTTTTTAAATATTTTCAAATCAGCACAGATTTGGCTGTCAGTTTATTTAATATTTAAAAATCGTATTTAATTTAATTTTTTCTATACACCAATAATTGGTTAATCTTTAGAGAAACCCATTTATTTATCAATTTATATTCATAAACCTACAACCAATTGTGATCAAGTCATAATTAACCACCGGCAGTTAGACAAAGTGGTCGGTACGCGTGACAGACAGTATATTGGATGAGCAAATTCAAAATTGTATTAAGGTATCTTCCAAAATTAAGAAAATCAATTTTATTAAAAAAAATTAATTAATATTTCTAGTAATTAAGTAAATAGATAATTTCGACCAGTATTGATCATGTTCGTATGTTAATCGTTTTATTAACAATTTCGTAAAACCGACGACCTAGGGAGTTTTTCCTATCGACGCCATCGCTGCGGTGCCCGAAGGCTAATCGCGTTATAATAAATATCTTAAGTTCGTGACTCGAGGCAATGTCCGTGAAGCGAATAATTTAAAATAAACAATTCTCAGCATTCTGACTTTAACATTTTCGGATCAAAGTGTAGGCATTGTGGCGGCTGTTTTGACGTCAAGTCATCTTTTGAGGCAATTGACGCAACGTGACCAGAATATCGAATACAAAACACTATATACACTTTCCAGTCTCAGCAAAAAGAATTTCATAATTTCTTGTATTGACATAAAGAAATAGTTTCTCATTTTTTTTATCAAAATTGTCTGTGTATCGGAGCGTTAATTTTTTAGAATATCCATTGTCTTTCGTTTAATAGAACAAAGGCTTGTCTGCTCATGATTACCCTCTGAAAATTTACTCACTCCCCTTATTCTTAAATAGATCTGCGCCTTTTGTAAAAAGTTTTTAACTATCGAAGCCGCAGAACTTGAAACGAACTGAATTCTAACAACGAGAACTTTGAAGATATTCCTCAAAGATAAGAAAAAGTCCGACCTAATCGAAACCTCTATATATTTTATTTTTTCCATTCTAACTTACGAAAGTAATTCTTTTTTCATCTTAAACTATTAAAAAATTGTTTTTATTTAATTTTTTACGTTTGTTATTTTTAATTATTTAATGATCTGCACCAGACCATAATCGTCAATACTACATAATCTATCTTTGAAACTTAATTTATTGTCGTTAACGTAAAGTAGTCACTCATATACCAAAAAGTTTGCTGTGTATACATACATATTAATGTATATCGTATACGTATAAGACTTAAAATTAATAAATAATATTTTTAATTAATTTCTGAAAACAAATTAAACTTTATTAATTTTATTATATATTGACGTCTATTTTTTATACGAACCTTTAACCTAATTACATTTCAAGCTATATATATTGCTTTTTGAAATGTATTACTCCTCTTTATGTATTTAAACGTAATTTAATCTCTATCTGATACAAATAAATAATTAAATATTACATTTAATTACATCTAATAAACGCGGTTATATTTTAAAATTTGTATATTTATTAAAATATTTTTTTGTTTTGTATATACAATCCGTTTATAACTAATTAAGCTTACAATACAATATTTGATCTGTAATACTCCTCTTTGTGTTCGGGGGAAAAGCCATCAGTGGTATCGGTTATTTCTAAATTTTTCATCATTCGAATAAATGATTAAAATCATATTTTTATTTATTATAACTTACCCCAAATTATGTAGATGAAACTTCGATAACGGCAAAAAGTTTTGTGTAATTTCCTATTTTAGTTATTTAGAGCTTATATCTGCTTGCGATAAATGTTAAAAATCGTATTTTTATTTATTATAACTTAACCTATATTAAGTAGATTAAATTTCGTAGTCAAATTAAATAATATTAATTCAGAAAATCGCTGAATGCTTAAATAAATTCTCGCGGTATATATTTAGGTAGCACAGCATAAGATGTTTGTAGAGTCTCGAAATATATATTATGAAACTTCGCTTTGTGAATACTGTTTTTTTTAGTTTATTTGTGCATTAGAACTGCATTTTAATTTGTTTCAGTATTTTTTTAATTTCAGTATTAGAAAGTTAGCAATATGTTATAGTCTAAAGAATAGTCACAGTCAAAAATGAAAAACAAACTTCTAAAAAATAAAGTTAGCATTGTGTAGTATGCTAATAATATGTATTATTGTTTATATAACTTATAAATAAAATATAGTACATTATATTCGTTACTTTTTATTTCTCATAGTAGTATTCTCCACGTCTGAAATAATAATATTGACAACTGCTTATCCCAAATAGAGTAAACGTATCAGAATCGTAAGAATTGTTCATTATTTTGAAACCATTATTGTTACTATTCAGTTAGGTTGGCGTATTTCATAATTTTCATAGTAAGAGATTTCATTGATAACGGTATATAGTATATTGACATTATATTTTAAAAAATGTATTATATTTAATTAAAAAATAAACAAAAAATAATAATCGAACGTTAGTGGCATCGATCAATTTTAATCATCAATATTTATTTATCTCCAAGATTCGAAACTAGGAACTTTTCTTTTTATGTCAGTATATTGTATATATATATATATATATATATATATATATATATATATATATATATATATATATATATATATATAATACAGTTAGTTTCATTGAGGCACACCTACTTTCGATACGACTCCATGTTCCACAGAAGTGTGGTTATTCCCCTTTTAAATAACACTAATTATTATTTGTTATAGAAAATGACAAGAGTGGAAGAATATAAAAAAACAAACAATTGTGATAGAAGATATCTCAGATTTGTTTATTTATTTATTGCGTCTTCAATCAAACATCTCCAAATAAAACCACTTTATTTCCTAAGACCATTGAAAAGTAATTTACAAAATCAATTATGAGGTGGATTACAAAACATTAGAGAAACGATATAAATTGTTTACTGACTGATATTTAACTATTTTTCTTATACGTTCTTT
Source organism: Druceiella hillmani (assembly GCA_039881145.1). Lineage (NCBI taxonomy): Eukaryota > Metazoa > Arthropoda > Insecta > Lepidoptera > Hepialidae > Druceiella > Druceiella hillmani. Next base: position 3,291,121 of record JAYKKI010000084.1, read on the forward strand.
CTTTGTTTATCTCTTTCATAATTATTTAGTCATATAGCACTGTTTGGGGCCACATTTTTGTTCTTTTTATATTTGTGTAACGTGTCTATTGAGTACAATATCAATGGCAGCAGTTAAAGATTTTCTAGTAAAATGAAAGTCTGTTATGTAAGATGTTAGTGTTTACCAAGAAATTCGGCAAAATCTTTTTAGTTTCTTCACAATTTACGTTTTAAGAAATAAAAAAAATAATAATGAATTAAAGAGAAAAATAAAATAGACATTATTTCAAATAAAGCCTAAAATTACTAATTATCAAATTAGAACTACCAAGCAACTCCATGATCGCATTCCTGAAGCAGTCAATGGAGTAGAAAAAAATTCAAGGTTTGGCTCCTTTCGTAATATCTCGTTGATTAACGTAGGCGCGTGAAAAACTGGCAAATGATGCGGGATTTTCGTGCGCGTTCTAGGCAGATGAAATAATCTGTGACTCCGCCTTCGCACGTAACAGCCAGGAGCATAAAGTATTACCAAGCCCAAGTCCGAGCGGTTATCAACATAATTATCTAATAATTAAAAAAATGGATGGTCGAAAGAAATTCCCGTTAGAGTTGAAGCGAATTAGAACTGGTTGTATCAATTATAAAATCTGAAGGAAACATGATTATGGTACTCGTAAATTTGTTTATATAAAAATAGATTAAACCTTTTTAATACTTTCCCCAACATGTTTCTTGCGGAGTCCAGATGACTGCATTGGTTTCAAGGATACTACAGATTGACGAATTAAGCAAGGTACTATAATATACCCACTATCGTGGAAATCGTGGGAATATTGCATGGCAAATCCTAGTACTCTACAAGTCTTCTGACAAGTTTCAATGATATGACAGTGAAATGTTGGATGCTCATCCATAATTTCACCAAGATTTTGCACGGGATTTCGGTGGAATTATCATTGCATTTGCTCACATGAAATTGCAGCTTACTGCTCAGACTCCATTTAAATACTGAGGCGATATCACTTTGAAACAGCTCACAATCAAATTGCTTTTCCATCCCTGAGAATAGTTTCAAGAAGGTTATGAGCTGTGCTACAACTGAGACTCTTATATAGATATCTACGTACATTACTCAAGGAATTAAGGCAGTAAATCTGGAATAGGGAGTTAGTTCCGTGTTTAATGAATTATTATACATTAGGTTTTCCCGCGGTTTCTCTAGTATAAATGTATTTTTTTTTAAAGAATCTTATTTGGTAATATATTCACTTGCCAATAGTGGAATTTATTTATATTAGGCATCATAAGTCTTCATAATAAATAGCCAGATATGACTTATTCAGCAGTAATTAACTTATTTTGTGCTATTAAATATTGACCAGTGGTATATATCGTCGCAAACTTTTCCTCTACTTTTGACTACGTGTTGAGTTTTTAGTATTGGAGACGTTATTTAACACACTAATATATTATTATTTATATACTATTTACATTAACCTGGAATATATAATAATTATATATAGATCTACATTTCAATCTCTTAAGTTGATTAAACTTGAAAGAAAGACATACAAAAAGATTTTCCACTTTTATTATGTTATTAGATATTTATGTCTGGCGATTTATTTATCTAGAAATAAATATGAGTAAATATTGATATTATTGTTTTGTAAATCAAGCTTATGTAAGAGTAACGTGTAATTATAGATTTGAGAAGAATATATTTTACTCTGCATTTTTACACTATCTCAAATTAGCCCTAATTGCGACATAGATATCTTGTGAAAAGCTCAACTTCGATGAATACTTAGCGTAAGCATATAACTTTTAACAATAATGATCCACTACAGCAATAGAATGAATATTAGCTTATAATGCTTTTTATCAATAATTAATTAATAGCATATCAGAAATATCGTCACCTCCTGAAGATCTCAGTTTCGACGAATATTAAGTGAAAACATATAGACATATGACAGCTGTCATCCAAAATGTCCCACTGCTAATAATTTAAATATTATCCTGTATCTTTACATAAAAAAATTATTATTGATATAGATAACTTAATTTTCTGATTAATATCTGAGTTTCGACGAATGCTAAGTAAAAGCACACAAATTTCATCAACAATTTTGCACTGCAACAATAAATTAAATATCAGTCAGTAATGCTTTATATTAATAATTAATTATTAGCCTTTCAGCAAGCTAGTTTTTTCAAAAAGATCTCAGTTCCTCCGAACATTGCATGAAAGAATGTAACTTTCCTCAAAAATGACCCACTGTAACAATAAATTAAATATCAGTCTGTAATGCTTTATATCAATAATTAATTATTAGCCTATCAGCAAGCTAGTTTTTTTCAAAAACGATCACAGTTTCTCCGAACATTAAATGAAAGAATATAACTTTCGTCAAAAATGTCCTACTGCAACAATAAATTAAATATCAGTCAGTAATGCTTTATATCAATAATTAATTAATAGCCTATCAGAAAGCTAGTTTTTTCAAAAAGATCTCAGTTTCTCCGAACATTAAATGAAAAAATGTAACTTTCGTCAAAAATTTCCCACTGCAACAATGAATTAAATATCAGTCTATAATGTTTTATATCAATAATTAATTATTAGCCTATCAGCAAGCTCGTTTTTTTAAAAAGATCAAAGTTTCTACGAACAATAAATAAAAGAATGTAACTTTCGTCAAAAATGTGCCACTGCAACAATAAATTAAATATCAATCTATAATGCTTTATATCAATAATTAATTATTAGCCAATCAGTAAACTAGTTTTTTCAAGAAGATCTCAATTTCTCCGAATATTAAATCAAAGAATGTAACTTTAGTCAAAAATGTCCCATTGCAATAATAAATTAAATATCAGTCTGTAAGGCTTTATAACAATAATTAATCATTAGCCAATCAGTAAACTAGTTTTTTCAAGAAGATCTCAATTTCTCCGAACATTAAATAAAAGAATGTAACATTCGTCAAAAATGTCCTTCACATCAGTAAGTGCTTCGCATCAAGAATTAATTAATAATGAGTTATCAAAAATTAAATCAGAAGTTAGTTGCCAAAAAGTCATCGTAAATATAAACACACATTAATATTTACATCTTTATATAACATATATTACCTATTAATCACACGGATGACATGACGCAAACGTGGAGCTAATATCATAATAAATTTAATAGACATATTCATCATCATGAAAATTGTGGAAATTTCCGCAGTCGCTACACGTGCAAGTATCGGTTCAAGGAACTCGATCTCGTGTATCATTCGATTAAAGGTCTGAGCCCTACGAGAGGGCTTTATAGATTTCCCTAAAGTGGTTGTAATTAGGACCTCGTGGCCGAATCAAGTTGAAGGGCAGATTGTAATTATCTTCTGGTTGTCCGGGAGTCCCCGAAGGACGGGCGTGAACTCAATCAGTCTTACTACTTAGTTCGAGTCGATAGTGGAATCAGTTACTTTTTATCGTCGTGGGTGATTAAACCCGAATATTGACGTAATTTAAATAAATCATTGCTTTGAATTTGATTGAGGTGCAATGTGTGCCTTTTATAGGTTTATTTCTGTATATTTTTCCTCTAGTGAACAAGCCTATATATAAGGAGCTCGATGACACTGCATACTTTAAAGTAACTCACACCAGCCGAAGCTGTGGCCTTTTACACCAGTTATCCGGATTAACGCTCCATTTAATTCTGGAGTACAATTTTATGCGAAAAACGCCGTCAGGTGTAAGAATGAAAATGGGGCCAGGGTTTCTAAAGGATAACGCAGATTACTGAAAAGGTATTCCTAGAACGTTTAAAAAATGGAACAGAAGATATTAATCTCCATTTTATGCCAAGCTATTCTTCAACCAAACTGGATTGTTATTTTAATGTTATTTCACAGCAAAACCGATTATTAAGGCGATTCTAATGAAATAATTTCGGTATTTTAAATTTTATCGTATACAAATATCTCCAGTGCATGCAAAAATGTTTTATAGCACTTGTGTAGAATAATGACCCGCAGTATTATAGGAATGGTATTCCGCATATAATCTATAACTTAAAAAAAACACATTTCTATTCTGTACAAAAACAAAAGAAAGGTATATTTCTCTACTCTACTAGGTATATATTCTCTTTCTCTTTCTCTCTTTTTAAATAGAATCTCGTTCTTAGATTTTTTCCTTTTTTTGCAGGATACATGGGTATCTATTTAATAGTGAATAGTTTAATATTTTTCAATTTTCCATGATATTTGACTACAAAAATTACTAGTAATTTTTATACGAGGATGTGAAGTATATCAAGTATTTGAGGATAAATTATTTACATGTAAAAAATAATAACATTTCAAAGCGTAGATTGTATGTACTATGATTGCCATAACAACTATTTCTCCACGAAACTCTTGTCTATCTTTTAGATACGAGAAACGTTAAAAGAAAGACAAACTTATTTTCTTTCAATTTAAAGTTTTAACGAGATATATCTTTGAAGTAAAAACTTAAACGAGTTTCTTTGTATGAAATGTTAAGTAGCAGTAGAATTTAATATTTATTTCCTCCAAGGCTGTTCTGAGTTAGTTTAAGAATATGAAATATTCGTATTACTTGGCTGTTTCTACGTATTTGCCTACAGTTAATACTTTTATGCCGTCGGCCCAAGGCTCAACTCACGTTGCCAATTTTGTTACAAGAAATAGAAGTGTCAAATTACTTTATTACTATTATTTTTAACTGTCTATCAGCGTAATAATTTGAATAATTTTACTGTCTTACGCGTGGTGTTTTAGGTAGTCGAATGTTAAACATTTCATTTAGATTCTAATGGTTTTTAAATGAAGTTACGTGAAATAAATTACTGTGTGTCATTTTATGGAATGAAAACTTTTAAAAATATAAAAATGGCTACTTTTTAGTATTCTGATATTTTGGATGGTAAAAAGAGTAATAAATTTATTTTCCAGGTCACTAAATTATCTAGCAATGAAATCTCTATCAGACTGTCTTTAGTACCTAATTATTACATATCTAGTGTCAGAGATTTAAGTAAGAAACTTTATGAAGTATATTTTTCAGCAATGGTTTTCAAACAATGTTGTAACTAATGTATATAAAATTGTCATTCATGCATGATCTTTTTATTCGTGAATTGATTTCGATGTATTTAAAATGTATTAGAATCATCAATTCAACATTAATTGTGAATTAGGTTTCAAATTTAGAGGTGTGACGATGTAAAATTGTATTTCCAGGGTAACATTTTTTTTGGGTGCTGATAATGTTTATTATCGACAATTAATTTTTCGCCATGGTCGTACTACATAAATTAACAGAATTAATTTTTATTCAATTATACTGCCGATTGTTGTAATCTCAATACTAGTCAACAAAATTAAGAAATTTTTAATTTTTTCAAACTTATCAGACATAAATCGGTACAGCGTGATTGAAAAAAAAGAAGTATAATCCATGAACTTCGGCGTTCCTGTTTTAATAGCACGTAAGTCAATAAAAGAAATTGTATAATAATCAATAGGATATGTGACTGATCTAGGAATGTTTGGTTTATAAGAGTCAATCTATTAATATCATAAAAATATATTATATTTTGATGATATTACAGCAGTTTTTTTTTCTCATAAACGCCAATACGAAAATTTTCTAAAATTTATATCAATTTTAGATACAAGATAATTTTACTTAATCTTTTTGGAAAAGTTACAATTTAAAAAAAAAAGGAAAATATTGTTGGGCAATGTATTTAATAATATAGGTAACCTGTTGTCCTCACAACTATGCAGCGATTGCGGCGTAATGCATCCCTCGCATACTTCACTTGATTCATCATTTCCACACACTCTTATGATTTTCTGTATATTCTGAGAATTTTCAGTATTTTATGTACATTTTTTTTTTAATATTTGTTTACTTTCCGCATATAGTTTACTTTTCATATTATAACAAGTTTTCATCGAACGAAATTTTAATTCCATTATTTTTTGAGTAATATTTTAATATTTATTATAATGGTTTCGGTTATATCTAATTAAAAATAAATAATAATTTTTTCATTCAAATATATTATCCATCAATTTTTATAATTTATCACTTTTTTTCTTCTTTTTATTACGTAATCAGGTAATTTATGTTGTTTTACGTTGAATTACTGGGAGTTGGTTCGGAAATGTTAAATATGCCTACAAAAAACATCAAATAAATAATGTATCGTTAAGGTCATTAAGATGTGACTGACGTATTTGTATCTATAATTAAAATCAAAGTTTTATTTTTTACGGTTTTTTGTTTGAGAATTTTTTCCTAGAATTCTTATAATATGAGTATGAGACTTACTTCTCTGTAAATTCTGGAGTTTTTTACGAACTTACGAAAGAAATACATTTTATTTATATCTTGCTTCTTATAAAGAACTTTATTGTACACATATTCAATTTTTAAAACTATCGTATTAGCAATTTGTCATAATGAATTTACAGCTGAATAACCTCGGTCGAAAACTGTTTTGATGATAAAACCTTTATGAAAGATAACATATTTAAAGAACTGGAACACCCATGTTTATCGATTACCAAAGGTTGTAGCTCTATTTTACCAAATACTTGTTACATTGGAGATACATTTATGTGTTTATACTCAAACATAATATAAATAAATATAATGACAGAAAATCAAAATATACTTTTGAGAAAATGTCAGTAGCACTTCCGTTCAGTAGTTTGGTATATTATTTTCGTAAATAAATTTATGTACGTTTATCTATAATCTATAAGGTCATTTGTCTGTAATTCGTCGATTATTTAAACTTTTTGAAAATATTCTTTTTTCATGATTGTAATTTGTTTTAGAGTCATATTGCCTCTGTTTATCGATGAAGACCGAACACAAAGAAAAGCAAGTGATGATGATATATTCTCTAATGAATTCAACTATTGCTATTAACCATGAAACCTCGGTGTGCTCATGAATTACATCCTACATCCGTGGTCATATTATGATTATTTCCCGAAGATTGTTTGAGATTCTTGGGTTTTTTTATTTTAGAGATTTTAAAAATATTTATTCTTCTAAATTTTTTGAATGCAATTTGTTCGAACCTCTTACTAGAAGTAATTTTTTATGATTGTATTAATTTTCAGTACACTAGTAGAACGTAGTAATTTATAGACTTATGTAAATTTGCTTGTAAGGATTTAAATTAACTGAGTACAAAAGAGAATATTGATAAGCGGACAGAAAGACGATGGTTCCCAAAATGTTATATAATCAATATGCTTCTTTAGACTCCAAGCAAAACAATAATGACTTACCAATATCAGTCTAGTAGTTGCTATAATCTATATATATTTTTATACAAATGTACAAGTTGGCAGACGAACAATTAAAAATGTCTACTTTCTTGTAAATTACTATAGACCGGGAATTTTACTTTTCTTTATTTTTAGACTGAAAGAAGCTATGTCTTATATTTGAGTTGTGAAAGCCGAACTACTGTAAACGTATCTATCTAAATGTTTATCTGTATCTGTAACGCGATGAATTTTGCGTAACTTAACTTTAACGAAATTTGGCAAAATATTCTTTACATTGTTCCTCGATTAAAATTAAATTTTGGCAGAAATCCGCATCTTGAACCGTTCTTTTGAAAATTTGGAAAATAAATATAGCTGTATAAAACAAAAGGCACCAAAGAGTTTATCACGAATATACGTATATATAGTATTTTGAATATTTTCAGTTGCGATTGCTGCTGTGGTGTTTTGGGGAAATTAAAAAACAAATATTTTTGAAAATGTTGAATGTGGTGTTAAATTATTGAAGGTTAGCTGAGGGTTAATAATAACAAACGATCTTTTACAAAGTACTTTGTTTTGTAGGTTAGTGCTTAGGTTAATGCCTTATCTGATCTTCCATTCCCACATCTTAATTCCTATTAAAAATCATGGCTGAAATAATTTTGAATATTCCAATATTTTTATTTCCGCCATTTTGTTATATGTACTCAGTAATTACATAATATGGTACGCTGATAGCAGCTAATCTGTATTGTTTTATTTTCAGGCTTGTAAAAAAACTTATTATATATATATATATATATATATATATGTATATATATATATATATATATATGTATATATATATATATATATATATATATATATATATATATACATATATATAATATTTATATATATTTATTTTAAAAGTGAAAAAGTTGGGGTAGGTATGGACAGAAAAGGCGAAAACGTCGACATTACCCGCCAGATGAATTTTTTATCCACACGCCATCATTGACATATTCAGTCATCATTACAGCTTTTTTCTTTCATATCCGACAACGTTTAACCTGCCACAGATATCGATGGATTGCCGGTGAAAAGTATTTTTCAATTTTCACTATTTCTTTATTTCGCCTTGGTCTTTTGACGATTGTACTCCGACATTGTGCTGACTTTTGTCTATTTTCAACTTTACCCCAAAACAACTTCACTATAATTTACCAACTTTATTGTTTTATATATAAATTTGTTATCTATCAAAACTTGTGTTATCGACTAAACTTAAGATGAAACTAGATATTTCCAGAGACAAAATTTGCATTGTATGGAAATTCAATACATTTCGAAACGAACTATTTTCACGAGACATAACAACGGTTAGTTGGGATCTACTAAGCCATATGCCCTTTTATTTCATATCAGATTTTCATTACTATCAGATTTTATGAATTGGTGGTGTTAAGTCAAAAGAAATTTAATTGTTAATTTGAACGTATACGAATCATTTTTTCAACTTTCAAATACTGCTTCACCTCCATTACACCATTGTAAAATATTCCCACCTGACAAAATTCTAGTAGGGATTCACTTAATGTTGTTAATTTTCTTTCAATTGTTTATTGTTGACAGTTTTCCATAAATCATTTTCATTTTTATTTTCTAAAACATCTTGAAAGCTTCAAATTTGACAGATTCTTGCATGATACATATATCGAAATCAAAATAATATTTTATTTTTTGTTTAATTATTAAAAATTGTGTTTAATAATAGCAGGATTATTGTTTGTTTCTATTTTTTTGTCTCCGTAAGTATTTCCAGTAATCATTTGAAAATTTTAAGCAAAATAAAATTAATATTAGCTCTATTAAAAAAAGAAAAAACTAAGATGTATCTACATAAAACACTTTTTCAAAATTTGGAGGAACAAAGAAGAAAGATATTTGTGCATAACATAACAGGCTGAAATATTTTTTGTTTCTTTATTTGTCTTTCTTTCACATTTTAACGGCGTAATAGATTTCAATAATATGTTGTATATAGATAATCTAAGATATACTATCATATTTCTATGTTTTCTTATCTAAGACATATTGTCATTATATAACAACATGTTATTGAAATGAAGGTATATTGTCATTGCATAATAATATTTTATTGAAATCTGTTACTCCGTTAAAGTGTGAAAAAAAAAACAAAGAAAGAAATAAAAAATGTTTCAGTTTTTTAAAATGTTTCAGTTTCCTTTTTATACTTCCAAGATTTTAAAGAATGTTTTGTATTTATATATGTTAGTTTTTTTTCTTAACACTGCTATATAATAAAATGCCACGTAACACATGAACTTGGCATATTAAATTTATCATATTCCACATTGATTTTTCGCATTTTATTCCAGACTACCATTGCATAAATGCCGCGCTTCACTGCACCATAACACATGTTATAATATCTACCTGTTGCTTTAATAAAAAAAATTACATTTTCCTGACATCACGCGGGTGAAACTGTGGGCAAACGCTAAATATGAATCCACATATTATTAAAACACTTGGTAAGAAAATATATAGTTCACAACTAGCTATAACCGGTTTACATTTTTATTACACTCATAACATTAATATTCATATGTTCTAAAGTTTAATAAAGGGGTCTAGAAAGAATGCACAGTTCGCGTCCATAATAATAATATTATAGTACGCTCATAAAATATATTCTAAAGTTTATAAAAATATCTAGAAAGAATGCACAGTTCGCGCCCATTATAATAATATTATAATACGCTCATAACATATATTCTAAAGTTTATCAAAGAGGTCCAGAAAGAATGCACAGTTCGCGCCCGTAACAATAATATAATACACTCATAACATATGTTCTAAAGTATAATAAAGGGATCTAGAAAGAAGGCACAGTTCACACTCATAACAGTAATATTATAATACGTTCATAACATATGTTTTAAAGTTTAATAAAGGGATCTAGAAAGAACGCACAGTTCGTGTCCATAATAATAATATTATAATACGCCCATAACATATGTTCTGAAGTTTAATAAAGGGATCTAGAAAGAAGGCACAGTTCACACCCATAACAGTAATATTATAATACGTTCATAACATATGTTTTAAAGTTTAATAAAGGGATCTAGAAAGAAGGCACAGTTCACACCCATAACAGTAATATTATAATACGTTCATAACATATGTTTTAAAGTTTAATAAAGGGATCTAGAAAGAACGCACAGTACGCGCCCATAATAATAATATTATAATACGCTCATAACATATGTTCTGAAGTTTAATAAAGGGGTGTAGAAAGAATGCACAGTTCGCGCCCATAAACATTTATGTTATACTCGACTTCTATCTCATCTCCAAAATTCACTCCCAGGTTATATTTTAAACTAAATATTACCATGTTTACACTTAAACTCGGCAACAAATCTTTAAGCGTCGTTGGTTTCATTCATTATGCGTTTTATCTCTATCGACTAGTGGTAAACGGGTACACAATTAGCCAAGCGCGAATTGTATTAAATCACAACGCACGGCGTAATTGAATAAAGCGAGCCGAAATCAGATAAGCACTCTAAATAAGCACCGGTGTATCAGCCTTAATGCTCACATTAACAAAGTTAACAGGTAAATAAAACTAGATTGTATGCAAATGAATACAAGCGAAACGCAAAGCGACCTTAACTTAGCGTCTCACTTGTTATTCTCGGCCTGTTCTAGAAAAGAGTTTTATTTGGTGAGATTAAACGCGGATGAAGATAACCGCGAGACGTTGCAAGGGACCGAAGGGACGAAGCGACTAATAAATTTCATGTTTTAATTAGGGTTGGAGCGAGAGAAGGCGCTCGTGGAGCGGCGCGAAATAAGAGTGGAATAACCGCGCCAACAACTCGATGACTGTTTTAAGATAAAGGCGAAAAAGCCGAACTTGCACGCGTAAAGTTTTGGGCACAAATAATCGAACGAAATTAATCACAATCAATGAAACTACGTGATGTAGTATTATTTCTACTTTCTTAAGTCCTTTACCACGACCTAGGTTTCGACGACCTAGGTTATCTGCAGGTGGGCTATTAGCAAAGATAGCCCTTCAACCTACATCTTTAGGTGGGCTAATAGCAAAGATAGATCTAAGCTAATTGCCACCTGAAAAAGGTTGTAATACAACGAAACCTAGGTCGTGGTAAAGAACTTAAAGAAAGTAGAAATAATACTACGTCACGTAGTTTCGTTTAATTGTGAATAGTGAATAAACAATTAACGCCAAATATATTCAGTACGAAATTAAATGAAAAAAAATGTTAGCATTCATGAAATGCCTGGCAGATGTGAAACAACTAAACTTTTTAAAATTTTGTATTAAAATATTTTTATTCGAACGAATTCGAAGCGACAAAAACTAATATTCACTTAGTTGTTAATAATAAAATATTAATGGATGTTTATTATTTTATTTTTAGAAATAATTTATCACGGCAATATTTCCTAACAATGTATTGAGAATACATTGTTAATTTAAAAATACTGTTAAGTTGCTTTGTCAAATATATTTTCATCCTGTTTTTCTGTAATTGTAAATGTTGACGCTAGTTTTGATGGAATGAAAGTGACAATTTTCCGATGATAGCTGAAATATGACAAGAAAATCACTTTTATTATCACTGTAGCTCATATTTAAAATTAATAAACGCTTCTAATTTTTTAACACAATTTAATTCAACGAGTAAAGTTGTAAGCGTTATTAAATAAGAAACAATGCTGATACACTAAAGCACACGTAAAGTAGCATGTGTGAAGTGTAGCTGAAAGGAAAGTGTTAAGTCGGAAAAACCGACAAGACGCGAAAATAGCCGAATTAAGTCGGAAAGAGCCGACTAGACGCGAAGATGGCCGAATGGCTAAGCGCGACGGACATCAGAACCTTTTAACTCCCATCCAAACGCGCTATTTGATCTTTATATCAAACATTATTATGGTATTCTCATGTAAGTCTTTAATATTGTGTAATTTTTGTCTTGATTTTCAACCCAACAATTTGAATCTTACTACGATAATAATTTAATAATTTTGGTAAAATATAGAATTTTTTTGTAACACTAGATTGAGGAGAAACAGATGAATTTCATGCAATAAAAAGACATTCTGTTCATCACACGTAATTGACATAATTTTAATAATGCCATACTGTTAATATTATTTCACTCGCTGGGAAATATCTTTCCATCCTAACTCATGTCATATATATGTATATATATATATATATATATATATATATATATAATATTCATATCAATTGATTTCTGTTTTTAGAGTTTCTTATCTCAAAGGATCCACAAAAAAAGGATATCTTGGATCCTTTTTTTGTTGTCTAGACAATTCTTTCGATTTGTCAAGACCTTTTTTCTCAGTAACGCGTAGAGGCTTCAAGTTGAAATTAATATCAAATACTTATATCTACAGTCCCTTGGAGCTTTAAACAAATCAAGCTTCTAATTCACCGCAATCAAAAAATACCGCAATTATACCGCATATTTTGACACTCGCAAATAAATCAAAATCTATAGGTTACTCCCCGTTGGCCTAGAATCATGAAGTTAGGTAAGAAGCAAGGTCTCAGCACAAGTAAAGGAAAAAATTGAAAATTGTTAATTTGTAGTTATATTACATAAAAAATATTTTATTGAAATATGCGCCTTCGAAGGATATAGTAGGCAATATATTTTCGTTCTAAAAAATTTAAATTTCATAAATAGGTTAATAAAAATATTATGTACGTTTAAATGTTTATAAATATCTAAATGTGTACGAAACCCTCGCATTGCAAGTACCACTCGTGCTTGTCACGTGTTTTTAGTATAACCCACTGTTACTGTCGTTTATTAAGGTTTTTCTTTAATTTTTTTGTATACATTTTACAGTTCCTATTTTCACAACTCTTATGGACTTAGTTACGAAACAATGTGTATATATATATATATATATATATATATATATATATATATATATATATAAACAAATAATAGTTGAATGATCAAACAACAATTGATTTGCTTCCTTTATATTGACTGATAAAATACTAAGGATGACTGATGGGCGTATAAAATTTAATTGGAATATGACGCCTTCTATACTCTGTCAATCGGACAATTTATTTATGCATTTCTGTACACGAATATTGAAATTGTATTTACAAACTACCAAGGGAGTTATTTATTATATTTTAAGTAAGATCCTAAAATAATATTATTTATTGTACATTTATTAAAAATATTTAAATAAGAAAGACCGTACGAGCAATGTTTACATCATGTAATATTAACGAAATCCATTGTTTTATATGAAAATAAAATAAAATTATTTATCAATAAAATATTCTCAGTGAAAAATTTTCACTTTAAACGCATACATTTCCAAAAATAAATTTTTAAATTTGTTCCCCTTATTCTTAATGTACATATTTGGGTTAATAAATATTTGATAACCACTTAATGTATTATAATTTTTTTTCTAGTTATTATTTAATTTTACAGTTATAAAACCTTTTCGTCTAACTAATATGCCAAAGAATTCCAGTATATTCAAACAAAAATTTAACAATATATCTGAATTCTGATGATGACACACAGAAATCAATATTACAACGTCAGTTTTTTTTAAAACTTTCAGGTACGTAAGGAGAAATAAGATAAAAATGTATAAACGAACATAATGCATCAATTAATAAACTTCATTAAAAAGTTATTTTTTTAAATTTCTCTAGCAAATATCCTTAATAATTTTCACTACTATATACAATCGAAATTCGACGAAATACTTAACAGGTCTAACAGGAGAAATACATGGAGATGTGTAGTTACAGAGTCCGTTAGAGTTATATGAAAATAAACTTGTACTGAAACCCGATATAAAATTTTATCGATTATTTTTATAAATGAAAATTTATTTTATGTTGTTTTCTATGTCCTTATTAATGTCTATTTATTATATATTTCTGATATTATAAGATATTTCCACCTTTTATTATTTTTGATAATTTTAACACCATTGCCATCTGTGAGGATACTAAGTTTACATATTTTATTGAGTACTCGTATATATACATGCTTTGTGTAACGATAACTTAAGCCATAAGTATTATTGTAATTAACAATTACGAACATTTCATCGAAATAAACCGTAAAATTGTGTAAAATTTATTATAAATAATTTAAAAGCTTGTTCTAACAATGCACCAAAATAAACAATGAACCGCTTTTTTAAATAAAATAATAAAGCCTAAGGCCATATATATATATATATATATATATATATATATATATATATATATATATATATATATATATATGTATATATATATAAATTCCACAGAAATCTATATATCATAGATTAACATAAATTTAAAATAAGATTGCATATTCAGCATATTTTTGGATAATCCGAATTGTATTCCATAAATGTAAAAATATATTTTTCTGTAAATTATTTCTTAATATGATCTATCCCTTACAGTAATATTTCGTCTGAATTATACTACGTTTATTTTTAACCAAAACCACCATTTATTAGTTACATTCCAAGCGTGTGAATGAAACCTTTTGCTCGTACAAATAAAAAGATGATATAGATAAACCCACGGCGCGTCTGGGGCGGTTTAAAGAATCGTTACAGCACAGTGAATGCGTGTCTTTGTCGCTTGCCGACTTCACTGCGCCGATGTCTGATACCAATTAGTGATGCATTTATAATTACAGGCATTGTAATGAGAGTGCATTTAGCACATCCTATCAGATTTCCCCCAAACCCTGTCTAAGAATATCGAGTTGAATCGGAAAGCTACGATGGTATATATGGTATGTATCTTCAAACAATAGCACCATTTCAACCACTTGTGCCAATAATCATATGTAACCTGCAAAATGTTATTTTTTTTTTAAATTGTTTGCCTAGTTTATGAAATAATTAAAGTTTAAATTTTATATGAAATAATAATTGTGTATAAATCAGCATTCTCTGTAAATAGCGCCAATTGTCAGTTTGGCAATATGTGACGTAATCAAATGTCAAGATGAATTGTCTTTTTTCTGTAGTATATATACATATATATATATATATATATATATATATATATATATATATATATATATATATATATTTCATAAATACTCTTAGCGATACAATGAATGAATGAGTCAAATTCAACATTGCATCGCTAAAAGCAGTTGTGCGGTATTGCCACATTTCTTACGTATATCAAATTAAGGAATATAGATTGATGCATTTCCATGTTATTGACTTGTGACAATTTTTGAACTAAAAAAGTGGTATAATTTTAAAAAATAGGTGTATTGCAATTTACTGCACTATAATGGATTGAAATAGCGATATTTAGTAAAAATACATGTACAAGCTGATTATAATGACAGTAATTCACAATTAAATGAAACTACGTGATGTAGTATTATTTCTACTTTCTTTAATTTCTTTACCCATGACCTAGGTTTCGTTGTATTACAACATCTTCAGGTGGGATATTAGCAAAGATAACGAAACCCAGGTTGTAGTAAAGAAATTAAAGAAAGTAGAAATAATACTACATCACGTAGTTTAATTTAATTGTGAATAATGAATTTCTACAAAATTAACGCCAAATATATTCAATATGACATTAATTAATAATTGTGAAGATTATTTACAAAAGTATCCAATTGCGTGAAGTATTATATACAAAAGTATGCAATTATAGATTTTGAGCATTATTTGTATCGGGTATTACTCAACTTTCACAACCAAACTTATATTCGCACGTAAGTGTTTACCAGTTCCATATGATATACGCGTAACCTTTGCGCTTAAAACGTTCGAATCAATTAATAAACAGTGTTACGAAATACTTTCATACATTTTAATTTGAGGAAAGGTAATGGTTTTTTGGTCATTGTAAATATACTAAATATTTTTTTTTTCATTTTGAGTAATTAAATTATTTACAGTAAATATTATATTTGGAGAATATTGAAAAGTTATTTTTATAATTAAATGAAACTACGTGATGTAGTATTATTTCTATTTTCTTTAATTTCTTTACCACGACCTAGATTTCGTAGTATTACAACATCTTCAGGTGGGCATTGATATTAGCAAACATTTATATTAGCAAAGATTCAATGAAACCTATGTCGTGGTAAAGAAATTAAAGAAAGTAGAAATAATACTACATCACGTAGTTTCATTTAATTGTGAATAATGAATTTCTACAAAATTAACGCCAAATATATTTAATATCAAGGTTATTTTTACTTTTCCTTCAATATTGGTGTTTCTGTAAATGTGGGATTATTTTTCTAGATTTTTGCAATTATTACTATTGACCGCCTCTCCTCTATTGTAAAATACATTTAAAAATATATCATAATTTCTTTTCTTCAAGCAGTTTTGGGTTAACAAGCTTAATAATTATATTCTTTACCAAAATTTAACTTTCTCTAAGCTGCACATTGCAAATTTTAGAACATTCCGGAAGACAATCATCACACCAAAAAGAAACCCTAAATCGCCACTCTCGGGGTGAAATATTAAGAAATATCACAACCCCGTTGGATGTTAGTGTATTCAGTATGGTCGTAATGAATTAGTTCAACATTTGCTGATGAAGAATGGTTTTTATTTCTATCAACGTAAAATAATTATTATTGACATTTTCTTGCTTTAAGTACGTTAAATATTCCATAATTTCGACTTTACTGTATAGATGAATTGAATGATTTAATGGCGTAGAAGACTAATTAATTTTAACATAAAATCGTAATAAAATTCTATTGTAAATCAATTGAACTTTTTTTATGTTGGACGTAAAACAACTAAAGTATTCCAGCAAAGTTTGCTTCGGAAATGAACTTTTGTTTACAGCCTGGAGCCATAATGTAAATTGATGTGATGAGTTCGTTTGTTAGCATAGGAGATTAAATCGTTCATTACAAAAATTTATTACTTACGATTATATTTTATGAAATCAAGATCGCGTTTGCTTTTATTATCTATTCGAATAATAAAGTCATATTTTTGGATTTATTAATAGGAAAACAATACTTAATTTACGATCGGCCCGAGTTAGATATCTTTAATTCATTATACTTCTTTATGATATATGCTGCTTTTGAACCGGACTCAACTTGATGTGAGACTACGTGGTTAATAAATGCTATTTAAATATTGTTTTGTCAAAATTATAAACAGGTTAAACGACGGTTATTTAGAACATCAAAATATTTTTAATTTTTTATTACATTTACGTTATAATAATACTCACAGTTAAGATTTAATTTTAGCAATGAAGAAAATAGTTGTATGTTACAACAGGTTTATTTTTACATGTATTTATTTATTTAACAGTTGTGCTTGCGCCTTCGTACAACCAGACCACTCAAAACGTACCGATATCGTTTATAATAAGTATACTTCTTTTTGCCACTCCCATTTCGACAAATATGTCTGGGTCGAAAACTTTATTGCGCAATTTAAAATACATGTAGCGCCATCTATTGGTGTACGTATGTACACTGTACATTTGCGTAATTATTACGTTTTGAGTAACTAGGTAGTTCTTTGTTGTATAGTAATAAAACAATATAAATAAATTTGTATAGAAATGAAATAAAAACTAAACATCACTTCACGTCGATCCTTATATTTTTTATCGAATTGGATCTGTAGTTCTTACGTGGTGCACCCATAAACAAATAGAGAAACGAAAAAATGTTCCGAAAATTCTTTTAATGCGTTCTATTACTTATCTTTTATTTCCCAAGTTATTTTTTGCAATTATTTGTAGTATACAACATGCGTTATTATATGTACAAATTACGATATTTATCGACGCAGGTAACAAAATAACAATAATTATGAATTGAGTACACACGAGTTTTTAATGGAATTGTGTCTAAAATATGATATAAATTCTATGAGGTTCTACTAAGAGAAAAAAGGAAATATAAAAGATAGCCCACGCTTCTTTATTCATTAAGTGATATTATAACTTTTTATTTTAATGGTATTATTAAATATTTTTATTGTAAGTATTTCACCATTTATTCATTAAAGGAGAATATGTATTTTAATGAGTATTTTTAAAATTCTGTATCTAAATAAGAAATTATTACAAGATCACTCACGTGTCTCTCTGTCAGTCACAGTCTTCTTTCTCAAAAATTACTTGACATAGAGACTTGAATTTGGACGTAGTAATAAACCATGTTAAACCCCATATATCTACATTGTAACACTCAAAAATATTTAAATTGAAGTTTTAGGGAGGCGTAGTAAATACTTGGGTTTTTTTTAATTCGAGTAGTAAGTAGAAGTTTTAGATTTAAGAGAGTAGTTTTAGATTCTAGATCGGGTTTCATTCGAAAGGGCTAATAATATGAACAAATTTTCAGAGATATTCTGAAAAATATGCAAAAATATCTCTAAAATCATAATAAAAATGAAGAAAGAAGAAACTCCTTACTTCCGAAACTACGTAACTTAAATTATGAAAAAAATTTCAGAAACCTACACAAAGTTTTGTAACGATTTTCCTAGATCTTAAAATGTTTGAAATGTGTCCCATATTTAACGGCTAGGAAAGATATAGTAGGCAATATTAAATAAATTTCCCAATAAAAATATTACGTACCGTTAAGTAGATTCCAAAAATGGGCAGACGATCCACTAACATCTCGATCGAAATATCTCCATCGAATTCCAAAATACACGAAGACATCTTTATAACAAAGCTATTTCTTGATAGTCGCGTTATACAAAATGTAATTTAACGTAAATAAAGCGCTATCATACGTTGAAACAAACTTTTCAATATTGTAAAATTCCAACACTGACGACTTCTTTTCGACTAATAATTTTACCCAACAGACGGGAGTTATGCACATAACTAAATGCATTATTTTAAGTAAACCAACCTTCTTCATAAATATTTACACATGTGTTGCTTTATAAACTTACGTCAAATATATAATTAATATTTATAATATCTGTTTGCATAATAAGCACAATGAATCGTGGGCCGAGGTTGAATGACTGATGTACTAAATAGCAATAATTGTGCAACAGTTTAATGATTTGAAGCAAACGCGTCTTAATTAGCATTGTATGTATACTTGCCCACGTACGATACACCTTAACTTGTTTGTAATTTTCCTGTGCGCAGGTGTCGAGTAGGCGCCTACTGTTATATACTTTGTACTGAAAACTATATGAATACCTATTTTTATGTAGATTCTTGTATAGATTTTCAAAAATAAATTTATTCTAACATTATATTTAATTTTAACATTACATTTTCGCAAAGTATGAAAATGCAAAAAGCTGGTTATTTGCTCTGTGGAGTTTAATTTTATTCTTAGTGTATTTGTAACACAGGGCTACCGTGATTTAAAAAGTAAATGTATTACTTCAACAAATTTAACACAAAAGTTATTGAATACGGTGAAAATTCATGCTATGTATATGAAATGTCAAAAGCAAGTGGAACCAGACTCGTGTGACGATTAGTTTTTTATTTAAATACGATACACAAAGTGCGTTAATTTGAATACGGTGAAAATTCATGCTATGTATATGAAATGTCAAAAGCAAGTGGAACCAGACTCGTGTGACAATTAGTTTTTTATTTAAGTACGATACATAAAGTGCGTAATTTGAATACGGTGAAAATTCATGCTATGTATATGAAATGTCAAAAGCAAGTGGAACCAGACTCGTGTGACAATTACTTTTTTATTTAAGTACGATACATAAAGTGCGTTAATTTGAATACGGTGAAAATCCATGCTATGTATATGAAATGTCAAAAGCATGTGGAACCAGACTCGTATGACAATTACTTTTTTATTTAAGTACGATACATAAAGTGCGTAATTGGATGCTTGGTTATACACGTAATTATAATTAGGTACAAATTTTTTATTACATGTATAAGAGTTACATACGATATTTTTAAGCTTATAAGCTTCCGAATACTGCAAATTACTTGATTATTCCAAGTACTCGCAGTTGCGTGACTTAGTATCGACAAGCGTCAGCCTTGAGTTTTAACGATATAAGTAATTAGATCTCGGATAATTTTACGAGTATAAGTATTTTTCTATATGAAAGATACCATTTTTTAATTTTCATGAATATTTAGGCATAAGGACACGCTACAGGTCCCAATTCTTACTACGGCAGAGGATTTTTTATGAACTTCATAGGCCATGTATTTATGTATGTATGTATGTGAGTAAGTTTGTTCCTACATACAGGTTAAACCACTGAAGTGTTTCAACAAATGAGGTGTCCTTATATTCGTCTCGATCCAGAGAGTATCATAAAGTACCTATGTATAGTTATGTATTTCATAAGCTATGTATGTATATATTTCGTGCTTTTCAGTTACTTTCTTCCCTAGTCTAGTTTTAGTTTTTCCTCTTGCAATGGTTCTTTTTTTATCGATTGGTCAATGTTTTGTCAAGCAGGTGTAATTTCAAAAATATTTTTCTACAAAAACTGTCTTTTTTCGTTCTCCTCCTCCGTTTTTTGCGGACCTTCTTGCTTCTTTTCTCTACTCCCTAATATTTTTAACGTGTTTCTATTTTTAAATTTTTCTTACAATTGTTTATTTAATATACATAAAAAAATTCAGCCTATGATTTTGCCAACGATTTTACATTTTATTTTGCTATGAGCAGCTCATACATTTATTATGATGGTCTGGTGAGTATTATGAGTCCTCTAACTTCATGTGGCCAGCCACATCATTAATAGCAAAAGATAATAGAGAAGCTTCCAATCAAAGAGTGAAGGTGACTAAAACTATTCAATCACTTTTCCCCGCCCCTGATAAACCGTCTGCATAATAACATTTAACTTACTTAAAGTTGCAGAAATAACATCTGGAAACCTTCCACCGCTTTTCGTACCTTTACATTATGTCAAACGATTTTCACTTTACAGAATTTAAACAATTTTATTGAAATCTATATGAAATATATATATATATATATATATATATATATATATATATATATATATATATATATATATATATATATATATGTATGAAATAAAAGTAAGAAATATTTCATTTTTCACCAATTTTTAGTGTATTTTTTCTCTTCTTCCTCTTGAAATGTTACAAATAATTAAGTATTTGTGTGATACTTGGATTGATATGTAATTGATTTCTGATTCAATATTTGTAATGTCTATTCATCTAATAAATAATTTAAGTGTGTTATATTCTAATTGTGGATTCCAAGCCTTATTTTTAAAATGTATAAATTAAAACTGTACATGCTGAAATATGTTACTTTTCCTTCTCTGTATAAGGTAGGTCTGAGATATCTGTATAAAATATAAACTATATACACATCGCAGAGATGACAAATATCCCTTCGAATAGGTAAATAGGTCTAATCGTGATATATTATGGTTAACCGAACAAGACGTTCAAAAGAAAAATAGTAAGTTGACGCTTATCTATGTTACTTTTATTTCTCTGTTTAACCTAGGTGAATATCTAAAATATCTGTATAAAATATAAACTATATATTATACACATCGCAGAGATGACAAATATCCCTTCGAATGGACAAATAGGTGTATGCATAAAATATTATGGTTAACCGAACAAGACGTTCAAAAGAAAAACAGTAAGTTGATGCTTACCTATTTTACTTTTACTGCTATGTATAAGCTAGGTGAATATCCGAAATATATGTCTAAAATATAAACTGTATATTGTACACCTCGTAGAGATGACAAACATCCCTTCGAATTGACAAATAGGTGTATTCATAAAATATTATGGTTAACCGAACAAGACGTTCAAAAGAAAAATAGTAAATTGACGCTTACCTATTTTACTGTTACTTCTCTCTATAACCTAGGTAAATATCTGAAATATCTGTCAAAAATGTAAACTGTATACTGTACACCTCATAGAGATGACAAATATCAATTCGAATGGACAGATAGGTGTATTCATAAAATATTACGATTAACCGAACAAGAGGTTCGAAAGAAAAACAGTAAGTTGATGCTTACCTATTTTACTTTTACTTTTCTGTATAAGCTGGGTGAATACCTGAAATATCTATCTAAAATATAAACTGTATATTGCACACATCGTAGAAACGACAAATATTCCTTCGAATGGGCAAATGGGTGCATTCATAAAATTTTATGGTCAACCGAACAAGACGTTCAAAACAAACAAAAATAGTAAAAGTTGACGCTTACTTTTATAAAATATACCGATATAGAACGTAACTTAAATCCTATAAAGCCTACCTAACTAGAAGGTAACTTAAATCTATTTATATGACAACATTGACGAAAATATTAGTAATTGAGAGGGCGGATGAAAACAATCTTTATCACGAGCGCAGGTAAAAAGTTCGTAGAATGGGGAGGTTCGAGGTAAACAAGAACGTAAATAATTTTTTCTAAATATTCTCCATTATGACGGGCATCAAAATACGTCCAAATTACTGACTTGATTTCTTCGTCATAAATATATTTCTTTGAAACTGTTTCTTAATTTTTGAGAATAAGTAATAGTGGGGACCGAGTCAGAACTGTAAGAAAGGTGGTTCGTAATTTGGAACTTACGTACTTACTTAGAACAGCCAGTAAAATATTTCACAAATGTTTTTTCTCCTTTGTACTTAATTTTTGAGAATAAGTAATAGTGGGTGCCGAGTCAGGACTGTAAGAAAGGTGGTTCGTAATTTGGACTTACGTACTTACTTAGAACAGCCAGTAAAATATTTCAAAAATGTTTTTTCTCCTTTGTACTTAATTTTTGAGAATAAGTAATAGTGGGGGCCGAGTCAGGACTGTAAGAAAGGTGGTTCGTAATTTGGAACTTACGTACTTACTTAGAACAGCCAGTAAAATATTTCACAAATGTTTTTTCTCCTTTGTACTTTCATCAAAACTTTGAACCGGTTGCGTTAGCATCTCGAGGGGCGTAAATGAAAAAGGGGTTTTGAAAGGAAATGTTGGTGAATAAATATGAATCACATCGGAGTCTGTGAATAACAATATAATGTACGTATGTATTTACATGCGTATTTATGCTTTCAAAGGTTTTTAAAACCTGAAGAGTTATTATCGGCTTATTGACTAGAGACTTTTTGAAGTGAAACTTCTTTGAATGTCTTTATGTACGTTTTCATACAACTTTTGATTGTAACGATTGAATGTAACAAATCTATCGCAAGAAGGACGGTAAGTAGGTATTTAGCTAACAACCTAGAGGGATTGATAAACACGATAGGATAAGGGAAGAAGTGCACGCAACCGTGAAAACAAACAAAAATATCGTTCACTACTACTATCAACTGTTTTGTACGTTATGTGTGTCAAAGCAAACTGTCAACATTTTGTCGATTTATTTATGACCGATTTATTACTAATTTTGTGTTCCTTCATCTATTACAAGACTAATAACATATATGCTTAATTTATTTATAAATCCGCAATAAACCCGCATATATGGTTGTAAATTTAATTTACAACAGGACCATTAAATCCCGACTTACGTCAGTCTCATTTAGCTGTGTTCTGGTACCAGCATGCGACTATTGTTTTAAATTGACTTAGTCTATGTGAATTCATATGAAAATTTTATTATATATTTAGGTCAATTCGCAATGACTTTTTATTAATTTTCCTAAATTTATAGCATTGTCTTCTTATGCGTATTTTATACAATATATGGAGTTACAATTAGTATATTTTTTTCTCTTTCTCTGCCGTTTTATCCCTTACTATGTACTTACAAATCGAGATTTAGATCACCAAAAAAGTTTCATTTCTGATACGTGTGCAGCCTACACGTGCAGTAAAGAAAGATGACCGCCGCGTTAATGCATTCACTACAATTACTTTGTTTGACAGCTCCGATTATAGATTATTCTTTTTTGTTGTAATTCGCATTATGTGATGTGAAATCAAGACTAGCAGACTTTTCCGAGGTATTATGACCCGATGAGAGGTTGGTTGATTTAGCTTATCCGAGATATTATGACATAATGAGAGGTTGGTTGATTTAGATTATCCGAGATATTATATCATAATAAGAGGTTGGTTAATTAAGCCTATCTGTGATAATGTGACATAAGACGAGGTTAATTGATTTAGTTTATCCGAGATATTGTAACATAATGGGAGGTAAGTTGATTTAGTGTGTAACATTTTTATTAGTGTGATTTACACATTGCCTCATTTTGTTGAAAGTTTTATTTGGGAAAATCTATCTATCATTTCTTGTTTATAATTTTCTTCAACCATCAATAATCTTTAAAAAGCTTAAAATATCATAAATATCTCAAAAAGTAAAAAATGAAATCTAGTTCTTTGCAATTTTGGCCTTAACCGTTGTTGGGACATATTTTTTACCAAATTTTCAAAAATATTTTAGAGATATCTAATAAAAAATCTAAAAAATAGTTTTCGAACCTTTTTCTCTTTCAATTGATATTTCCACGCAATTTCGAGTACGCAATTCGTCTCCCCTATAAATTTGTTTGAGTATTTTTCAGTATTTACCCCTGAAACGTATGCGATTTAATACGCTGCGAAAATCTTTGCGGAAATTTTGAGCAGTTTTTCTTGAATACGTAAAATTATAAAATGGTAGTTTGGAAATTCGTTCACTTGGGGTTCCATACGATATACTAGATTAAAATATCGATTAAATACATTGTTTGCCACCTTCGTAATTTTCAAATATTTTTTAACTATTGAAATATATGCGTAGCAATATTGCTTCGCTAAACTTCAAGTTCCTACGTCAAACAGTCTGTGAGGAAAATAGCCATGACACACGAACAGATGGACGAACACGTGACTGATCTCAAAATGATGTCTTTTTTTGTTTTGAGATACGAACCCTAACAACAGTATTCATCAGCTTTTCTATTTATTTTAAAATTTATGTTAAAATAATTTATAAAATTAACCTTTATGTCAAATCAAACGTAAAACACAGCAAGGGTTCTTGTAGTTAAATCAAAAATCTAACTGATCCAAAAGTGTATCTTTCAACAGTTTTCTGAGAAGAAAAAAGGAATAAAACACGCCCATCACGTGGAAAATAGTTAAAAAGCTCAGATACAGAATTATGAAGGGTGAAAGTCCTTTTTAGATGCCACGTGTACCTTAAATTTGAAAATGAAGGAGATTTTACGTTCCTAGACAGTAATAGATTCTGTGAATCTGACGTAATTGATTAAATAATTTTATATAAACCAAATTTCGATTTCAGCAAGTTTTGCTCATAAATTACTTTATTTCGGTTCTGAAAATAGGATTATTCACCCCGCTATAGACCTCGAGCGTGGCTACTATATTCCGTCGCTTGTGATTTATGTTGTCAGTAGCTACTGGCGAGTGATATACTGCTTCATACGAAGAATAACTCCCTAGGGTTTTGTAACGGTATTAATCCTCGATTTAGCACATGTAGACCCAACTGTTTATGTACTAATTCAAGTGAAATCTTTGAGTATCAAAGTTAACAACGTTTTGTATAATATATAAATGAGGTCATAGTTAATTCCATTATTTCCTTATGTTTTCAAATACTAGTGTTTTAGTGACTTATATATTTATATATCAGTTCTAATAAATCATTTTCAAGAGAGGTAGTCGTTAAGGGCTGATGTGATATTATTCAAACATTTCTACATTTGAATAGTATTAAAATAATTTTATAAGTAACGAATACTTCAAGGATAAAAAATTTTATCGTGATTTAAATTTGGAAAACGCCATCTATTAACATATTATATAAACAGAAATTTTTTTCAAGTTTTGTTTTTATTCCTCTTACGTGCATTATGTTTTTTCTTAGTTTGACAGTACACTTAATATATTATGGAAATATATTAGGCGATAAGATTGTTTCTTTTTCCATCACATGGGTATCGATATATTTATTAAAAACATTTGTCAAATTTCTAGCTCTGCTGTGTTTTTGGAGATCCTACTTCATACTATTTTTGCCAAATTTCAGGTGATGAAGTTTATAATAAAAATAATAAAGGTAACATTTAATGCAAAAAATGGAATTCTAACTACTACAGAAACTTTCTTCATCAAACCTCGCAAGTACGTTACAAAGGTTTAGAAAAGATTAGAAAATAATTTTGGTTATTTAATGGAATCGAATGATAATGTAATCAATGATAATGTAATCTTCGCGTCTAGGTTTTAGCCACTCTTTAATATGCTAAATGTGTTTTAAGTTTAAACGGCATTTTTAAAACTATTATAAATAGTTCATCAGATTATCATACAGCTTCCTTGTCTGTTAAACTAACATGACCCTTTCAGCGAATTTTCTTTATATATGATGATACCACTGAAACCGCCTTGTTCAAAATATGCAGTTTCAGTTGCAACCGGAAAATGTGGAGAATAATCAAAAAAATCACTATATCTTCAAAAAAATGGGCCTACCGATAGTTCATATGTATTTATTTAGTAACAGATTTTTCAACCACAATAGATTTCACAATTGTTGGTGAATCATTTTCAAAAAAGAAAAATAGCCAAATTGTATATAGTCATTCGAAATATGTGAAACGAGCTAAGGCAGTGTCTTATTTTGCCTCAAAAAAGTTGCAAATAATTTACAAATTTCACACTCTTTCGTAAGTCTGCAAAATAATAACTTAAAAATTAAACATAATGGAATTTCAAACACAAAACTGATTGCTGCTGGATCGATATTTTTCAGAAATTCGGCGCTCAAATGGTACTCCGATAGGAAACAACGTGTGCACTGGATGCAAAATGGTACACAAAAGATACGATAATGACGATACGATTGAGTGTGAAAAGGAAATTATCTACAATTCCGCATGTCTCCTTTTTTAATGGAGTACAATATATTGAAAGTAAAACGTAACGGCAAGTGAAAAAGAAATTATAAACAAAATTGATAATAAAACACAATAAAGTAATTCAAAACAAGAATTGTAAGTAAACTCGAATTCTTTTACATGTACATGATTCTAAGTTTCGTCAAATCACATTTCGAATTAATTCTTGTCAGCATATAAATTATCAATATTTATTCCCTTTTGCCTACAGCATCTTTCGTTTACAAATAAACTTGAATTCGATTACATGTACATGATCCTAAGTTTCGTCAAATCACATTTCGAATTTATTCTTGTCGGCATATAAATTATTAATATTTATTCCCTTTTGCCTACAGCATCTTTCGTTTACAAATAAACTTGAATTCGATTACGTGTATTTAATCCTAAGTTTCATCAAATCACATTTCGAATTTATTCTTGTCGGCATATAAATTATTAATATTTATTCCCTTTTGCCTGCAGCATCTTTCGTATACAAGTAAACTCGAATTCGATTATATGTACATGATCCTAAGTTTCGTCAAATCACATTTCGAATTTATTCTTGTCGGCATATAAATTATTAATATTTATTCGCTTTTACCTGCAGCATCTTTCATCGAAGTTTTTTTACTATTCTAATGGTATTCTCAAGTATTAATAGTGGCATCTACAGAGTACTCTGGACCAAGATGAAAGTAAATTACATATTACTTTGATCTTTGAATCTGAATCGTTGTGACTATCTCAACAGTTTCTATTCAACAGCTTAAAGCTCGCCTACTTTATGCTTTGGCGTGAATGTTAATAATTTAGTTATACTTCCCTTAGGACATATTTAATTAAAATCGCATTTTAATATATACTGCAAGAATTACACATTAAAAGTACTATCCAAACGTGTTCCGTCCTTTTACGGTAACTATACTATTTACAAATATTAATTTTTCACAACGTAACTTTCGTAGATCTATTATATTTTTCAGAGGCATACAAAGTAATTATAAATATGTAAAATTTCATACAGAATTAGAAACGATTATTTTTTGGATTTTTTTTCCTTTTCCTGGCCTCCTATTATGTCAACGTTCAAGATTGTTCGTTGATCGGAAATACTCTATAGGTTTGATGATCATTGTATGAATAAAAATACGCTTTAAAGGACGTTAACTTGTTGCGCGAATCAAACACGTGAAACTTTTGTAGCATAACGCTAAAACCTGGTTTTGGCTTCTAATCTCTTTGACATACGTCCCTGATACAAAATTGTATAAAAATGGTCAATGATTAACCGCCCCCCGCCCCCCTCCCCCATCCCTATCCCACCCTCCTAACGATTTTATATAATCATAATAGTATAGATAACCTAATGGTAACCTAATGGTATTTCTATAGCCCTGTACTAATGTACAGGGCTATTAAAATTGTATCTTTTCTCGTTATTTTATCGTTTTGCAGTATTCTCATATTCTTATATATTCTGCTAATACACTACACCGTCTTGTACCGAAAATTTTCTCAATCTTATTTTACGATAAAGAATATAAAAATTTAGTACGACTCAACTACGCAAGGTCTTATTAATAAACTGAAGCCTTGAGAAAAATGTTTTTCGCCCCAATTTCAAATACAATCTCGTTACTCTCGCCCATTAAATTAAGTTTCACGCCATATTTCACACGGAGAACTTAAATTTAATTGTGAAATAAATTAATTGCTTTATTAAACGTAATTTAATTTTTCACTACTTAATGAAACTATGTAATGTTGTATTAGTTCTACTTCATTTAAATTCTATACCACGACTTGAGTTTCATTGTATTACAACATCTTCAGATGGGCAATTTATAAAGATGGATCTTAACAAATTGCCCACCTAAAGATTTTGTCATATAACGAAACCTAGGTCGTGTTAAAGCATTTAAATAAAGTAGTAATAATACTACATAACGTAGTTTCATTTTGTTGTGAATAAAAATTATAATGAATTTCTACGAAATCAGCGTCAAATATATTCAATATTCAATTATTAAACGTAATTAACCAGTTTACAGTTTAATTTCCAAAGTTGTTTAATAAAGCATAACGCTTATTATTAAATAGGTATAAAGTAAAGTTTTTACTACTACAATATTACAATGTTGAACTTATTAACGTATCTTAAAGATATCGTAGATCAAATAAGAAAAGATGAATTTGTATTTAATATTATTTATATTTTACACATTTTGTAATGAAAGAACCACTTCCAAAATTAAAGTAACAAAAATTAGGCCGGAAGTATATGAATATTCAAAATGGCGAGAAATTCAAAATTATATTATAATTAAAAGATTATTAAATTTATCAATGTAATAATATCAATATAAAGCTATCAATATAACCAGTTATATAGACGTGAAAGTTATAATGGTGCGTTTGGATGGGAGTTAAAAGGTTCTGATAGCACGTTGCGTCTTGCCATTCGGCTAGCTTCGAGTCTTGTCGGGTCTTTCCGACTTAACGTTTCCCTCTCTACTACACTACACATATGTTATTTTAACTCTTACAACTTTACTCGTTTATACCGCTGTAAACGACGACTTACAGTGATAGTAAAAGTGATAGTGGAATTTTGATGTTCCCTATCTGCCAGGCGTTCCATGACTACTCATATTTTTTTAATTTTCTTTGTGATAGTATTATTTTCACTTCTATAACTGATTAGATGTAAATAATAATTTTATTCTTGTTATAAGAATAATAAAAAAAAATTATATATTTGTTATACAAGTCAAGAAATGTAAAGAGATCGGAGTGATTCATAGCCAGGTAAAATGTAATTTAGATTAAATACTAATTATTATAATAATATGTTCATTAGGTTATAGAACTCTTATTAGAGTAATGGACTTGAACTTATGTATTGATAAAAAGTCTTCAGGTGACATTATTTCCTTATTTTTCCAAATACCAGTGTTTTAGTGACGTTGAATATATATCAGTTCAAATATTTCCTTTCCAAGAGAATGAAAAGGTGGTCGTTAAGGATAAATTTGGCATTATTCATGTTTTTTTGCATTTTATTAGTATGCAAAACAATTTTACAAGTATGGGTTGGTATTAGACATATTTATTTCTTCTTATAGCGAAGTGATATATTTCTTTCTTCTTATAGCAAGGTGAAATATTTCTTTCTTCTTTTAGTGAGGTGATATATTACTTTATTTTTATAGCGAGGTGATATATTTCGTTCTTCTTATAGCGAGGTGATATATTTCTTTCTTCTTTTAGTGAGGTGATATATTTCTTTCTTCTTATAGCGAGGTGATATATTTCTTTCTTCTTATAGCGAGGTGATATATTTCTTTCTTCTTATAGCGAGGTGAAATATTTCTTTCTTCTTTTAGTGAGGTGATATATTACTTTCTTTTTATAGCGAGGTGATATATTTCTTAATTCTTATAGCGAGGTGATATATTTCTTTCTTCTCATAGTGAAGTGACATTTTTCTCTCTTCTTATAGCGAGGTGAAATATTTCTTTCTTCTTATAGCGAGATGATATATTTCTTTTTTCTCATAGTGAGATGATATATTTCTTTCTTCTTATATCAAGGTGATATTTTTCTTTCTTCTTTTAGCGAGGTGATTTATTTTTTTGTTCTTATAGCAAGGTGATATATTTCTTTCTTTATATATTATTGAATTTATATTGAACTCAGTTCATATCTTTAAATCAGTAGTTGCAATATTCGGAAATATATAGTTCTTTGAATATTAACTAAGCCTGTGAGCAGAGAAACAATCCCTGGAGCGAAATAAGAAAAACTATGCGTTACGGAGAAGGACAATTTTATAACGCATAATTTTTCTCATTTCCTCTCTATTTCAGAATTCGCATTTAATGTACAAGTAGTTACAATTTAAAAAAAATTAAGTTAATAACTAATAAACCCGCCACCCTTTTCATTCCGCCATCTCTGGCATGGTATGTAAAGAGCACGACGCCTATTGAACATAAGGCAACTAAGTTTCGGAGAGTAAATAACAAATAAAATATGGAAATTTCGCGAAGAGAACTTAGAGTATTATTGCTTCATGAATTCCGTTTAAAGCAAAATTCTAACGAAACCATACGCAATATGTGTGTATAGGTAAACTATTCTAGAACACTGCAAAGGCCAAAGATTCAAAGAAGAAAAATGTTTCGTCGAAGTAACCACATAAATTTCGAAACTTAATGTTTCGATAAAAGCTTTATAAAAACAGATCTGTAGTTAAGTTCGCTTTATCTGGCGAAGCAACTCTCGTGATCATATACTAATTTAAAAAACAACTTCATGCTTAGGGGAAGATTTGAGCTAATATTGATGTACATAAACATGAGCTAACATCGATAAATTGAGATGAAAGACTTTTTAGTTGTCAGCGTAACATCAACGTAGTTTCAAATGCAGAAAGTATAACCAATGCTGGAATTTTCACCATATTTAATACTTCTTCTGGATCTCAAAAAATTTAACAGTGTAGTCGAGAAATAATAATGATAATATCAGTTTTCCTACATGTACATGTTACCTTTAAATAAAATAAAATTGTAGACATATTACATAGTTATTGAAGTTATACTTCTTTAGGCGCGTTATGAAAAAATGATGAGAGTGAAATTTTAAGATTCGTCACACAAAAGTTACAGTATGAAGTTGCAGCGGTTGCAGTTTCGAAACAAAAGCTATTGGCACCATCGTCGCCTCTGTTCACTGTTTTCATATTCATAGTATTTATCCACATGTTTCTAGTGTCTACATTCACACACGTATTTTAGTTTCATATAAGTGCCATTTATATATGTGCTGATAAATTATATTCAGTAGTGATTTAAATTCAATATTTTGATTAATATATTTACTATTCGTAAATATTAGTGAAAAAATTGTGTTTATAGACTTTTTCAAGTGCTCCAATATAATTGAGATTATCTATCCGTATGTATTATTTAATGATGCCAAAGAAGTATAACTTCTCACGCGCGTACATAAGTACCCTTTCTTTTATTATTTACAAGTGTAGTTAGCAATATTTAGATGCTATTACCAATTAAATATTCGATTAGTTAATAGAACCAGAACTGTTATTTTTATATTTATATCAAAATGTTTGTGTACAAAATACGTTTTTGTATGTGTATAATTTTCGATAAGACAATTGTATTAAATGACAATTGTATTTAAAATAAAATAAATTATATACATATTAATTTTCTCATTTCCATTTCATGAGTATGCAAATGATATTTATAAGGTTTCTGAAGATAGTAAATATATATACATATATATATATATATATATATATATATATATATATATATATATATATATACTATTGTACATAGTCATAATCTATTTACAGTTAAATAAATACAATCTCAATAATCTCGAAGAAGGTTAAGAATGATTGATTAACTTTGAAAATCTTAAATAACCCACTAGTATAAGTTTAGCACTACACGTAGCTAGACGTACAGTACGAGTACGCAATAAAAATTAAAGTTTCTAAAAATTTCACACAAATTACAATACGACAAATTTCAAATTCATTAGGCTTTGGTCGTTATCATACACAATGTTAATTTATGATTTTTTCTGGCTACGTTATAACATTTCCTAATTAAAAAAAAGGTTCAACCAATATGAAAAAGAAATAAATGGGCACAAAAAAGACAAAATATTACGTAAAATTTTCGATTATATGTCAAAATATAATTATAAAATATAAATTAATAAAGAAGATTAATGCGGTATGGCCAACAACCTGATATCATCTTGAGCACTAGCTTTCCTATTAATATATTTTCCCATTCTATACATGTGTCCGGAAATAAGTGTCGGACAAAAAAATACAATTTTGCATGATTTTATTATAGCCGGAACATATTTGCCACAAATGCCTTATTGCAAGTTGTGGTAATTATATCTACATATACACGGTAAATTGCATTTACATATACATCTTACTAAAACTTGAATATCAGTATCAAATTTAATAACTTTCGCAATTTTTAATATAAAGTGTTTTATCGTATAAATTATGCCATAACTAAATCAGATTAGATATACCAAACAATTAGGGTAAAATTGCTATAAATACATTTCATAAAAATGTTTAATTCTTTTTTGCTTATCATGCTTTTTAATTAAAATTTTCTCACGGCTTCTATTCTCCCAAATAAGAGTGACCTGTCTCCTGTACAAGATCATTATAATTTTATTGTAGAATTATATTGTTCAAGACAAGCTATCCTAATTGTATCCGGTGTTGTGCAAATAACTGAACATATAAAATTTCCGACTGCCGCGTTGCATGGCAGCCTTATAAAATTCAGATTGTTGTTAGCAAACATATATTTGCATAATTGGTTTATCTATCATATTTCTGTCCTCAGGCAATTTTAAATTTAGACAAATTTATTACTAATAACTTAGCATCGTACACTTTCGCATTAACTCGCAAATAAGAGCAAAAACGTAGAACGTGGCTCCATATTCATCCCCTGTTTATATTTTCTTACTTTTCTATATTTTCTTTTAACTATGGTTTTTGGTTTTTCTTTCGCCGGTTATCCAATAGAAATATTCAAACCAATTCATTTTTCATTTCTCTCTTTAATCCCTCTTTCACTTCTTTCATATCGTTCTTATAATTTTAAAAATTTCTTTCCATAAATTAGATAATTGTACTAAGTGTTGTAGAATTTAAATTAACCATAAGTATAATAAAGCATAAACAGTCTTTCTTAAACCATAATAATTTCTGCTAAAAGTGGTTTCTATATATTTTATTTCAAAATAATTATAACGTACCAAAGAAACTAGAGCCCGCTGATTTCATCAACAATGAGAAAGGCCTTGATTACTATAGATAACGGTGAGAAAAAATTACTACAAAATGAACAGAGCTAAATTATTTGAATCAGAAATATTATCTTTTTAAAAACACTTTCGTTTCTAATAATCGTTAAGTGAGAACTTAATCCTTAGAAGACTTGCTGTCGAGACATTGAGAGAGGGTTGACGCAGCCATTTTTAGACCTTTTCTCTGGAGTCATACCTCAGTTCAATAACATGGAACAACGCTTAAATCATTATTAACTTACAATTACCTCGAAGAAGCCTATAGTTTCAAACGTATTTATAATGTAACCTTTGGCATTATTCTCACGGATATACATAACCCAGCTGGTAATAATCCATAATTACTGACCCCAGATTGACTGGTTCGTTGACTTTTACCTACGCAAATTAATTTTAGTCTCTACCTCGTCTACCCAATACACACTGTCTATTGACAACTAAGGTATAAACCGATCGAAGTTTTGTACTCTAAGGTTTTGTTTTATTCTTTGGATTCATAAGACACATTTAGCAATATGGGTAATTTTAGCATATTAAGAGTCCACAATCAAAAATATAAATAAATCTATCTTAACTCCCGTACAAGTATTTTTGATACCGTGATACTTACGTTTTTGATACCGTGAGTTTACGTAATAAATTCATTATCCAACTTTAATTTTTTTCTAAATAGGAAATAAAAGACTTCTTCATCGCCATACTTTAATTAAATTTTTCAGCGTTCACCTCTCGTAATTTCTCTATTTTTCTCAGCTTAATTTTAAAGTATATTCCTTATTTTAGACTAATATTAGATTTAAAAACTATTTATATAATATTAACTGATGTAATATAGCTTAACTTTTACATGCAAAGCAAAATGGATTATTAAACGTGAATTTGTGCATTTCAGAAACAAGAGACTATTTCCACATAAATGTTATATTTTTAAACTACGCGTAATTAAAGGATTTCAGTAAAGGAGATTAATGTTGCAGTTACAATGACAGCAAATGCTTAAAAGGATACGACAGAAGTCCTGGTGTAACAATACTCGTTGTCTAGTAACAGCAGCAACCGATAATCTAGGCTCACGGTAGTGTACATCTCAATTTAGAAGACCTTAGGCCTGGTCTAGTTGGCCATGGTTGGGCAGGAAGCATCGGATCCGCTCGTTGGGACATTGCGGGGAGGTCTGGGTTTTCACGGCCACAAGGTAGGCTGACGATTATCAAGTGGCGAGATTTTCCCAAACCGGTTAAATCATCAACATCCTAAAGTCAAATTCCCATGGTATGTCTGCAAGGACATTTTTATAAACGGCTAACAGAAGAACTCCTGCTGGAATAATACTTATTGTCCAGTGATAGTAGTGACCTATAATCTAGGCTCACGGCAGTATACCATCCAAGTTAGTCAATATTATAACGAATCGTTTTTACAAGCCTAATTTCTCATGCTCACAATATTTTTCTCCGTAGAACTAGAGATACAATTTTATACAGTTTTATAAAGTTTATATCAAAATAATACTGTAAACTTTACTTAAACTAATGTCGTACCCGTGAGTTATTTAAATATAACTACAACTGGAAATGTGCTAAGTAAAATTAAATTTAACTTTTTAACTTAAGTGAATTGAAACGTATTATGTTCATTATATAATATATAAGTTAGATCGTCTTCGAATCAACTGGGTATGAAACCGTGATATAGAATTAAAAAAACCTGTCATGTACCTATCCTATATATATATATATATATATATATATATATATATATATATATATATATATACATATATATATATATATAGAACTCGTACTACGAGTATTCCGTACATATTTCGGTGTTTTATGTGTACATAGTACTTCTATTAAACTATTAACCAATATAAATTTTTCAAAACGTAAATATATTGCCTACTGTATTTTTTACAGGCGTAAAAACGTATAGTATATTAAAAAAATATAAGATCTAGGATAATCTGTAAAGCTACAACCCCTGGGTAGGCTTCTAAAATTATAATTTTTTTCATAATTTTCGTAGTTTAGAAATTAAAAGGTGGGACATATTTTTTTCAGAGGATTTCTGAAAATTATGAAAAAAAATGTTTTGGGACCCTCATAACTAACGCTTTCAAAGTATACCCCCACAATATGTGTGGAATAAAAAAAATTCCTGTAAGAAATTTGTACCCCCCATTCGCACTTGCCTTTAATTTCCGTATGACTATTTTTGAGTGTTAGCCATCGAAATACGTGCGGAGGAAATCACTTTACGCAGAAATTCAAATTTCGTAAAGTGGTTTTTGAGAAAAACGATTATGATAGATAGACGGGCAACACATGAGTGATTCTATAAAAATCCTGTTTTTTTTTCTTTTGAGATAGAAAACTCTCAAAATGAACAGCAGGCATATAAGTAAAATTTAAATCAACATTATAAGACAAATTGTTGGCGTTTTCGATCTCAATTATTTTAACCGCAAAAGTATACTAGTATATTATATTCTTCAAATCTTCAAAATAGCATTTCATGTCATATCCATCCTGAAAAGGCCTGGTGGCTTCCTTTATTAGTTTTTTTTCCATTCAGCCCTGTCCTCGGCTTTCCTAATACTAAATACTATTATACAACGCTCACAGGCCTCCCCTGTGAGCGTTGTAACCTGTAGGAAATCTACAGCGGGATCGTTCACCATTGACTTTCCGTATAACCATTAGCTTTTCTAAATTATCTGGTTCCCTGCGTGCAGTGTGACCAAAATAGGGAATTCTTTGGTAGCAGATGGTAGACAGTGCGTTTTTGATTCTAGTTGTTTTCGAATCCATATGTTTTTACTTCTCGCCGTCCAGGGTATGCGCAGCATTTGTCTCCGACACCACATCTCGAATGCGTCTATCTTCTTGCGCTCCATCGAACAAATTTTCCACAACTCAGAACAGTACAGGAAAATCTAGAAGACTAATGTTCTTACTATTCTCATTTTGATAGTATTAAAGACCTTTCTGCTTTGCCATATACGCAGTAATTTGGCCATTTGCGTCCTTCTTCGAATTTCTCTATCGCTTCTTCCCCGGCCAGTGAGTAGCGATCCCAGATATATAAACTCGCTGACAAACTGTAGGTCAGAGAGCTTTCCAGTCCATGATACTTGGCCAACTTTATATATAACCATGACCTTCGTTTTAACTCTGTTTACTGAGAGTCTGATCTGTTCGTTCTCATACTCGACTCTTTTGAACAAGTAAGCCACTTCTTTCTCTCACGTCGCAAAGAGAGTGTTGTCATCCACATATCTAAAATTGATAATTTTGGTGCCATCTATTAAGATGTTGCTCTCCTATTCCTCCTCATTATGAATTTGCCTTATATATTAAAAAGAATAGGAGATAGAATACATCCTTGCCATACACCTTTTCCAGGTTCAAACAGTAGAGATAGCACATAATTTAGTCTTATCATGGAGGTGCCGTCTTCGCACAGGTTTGCTTTGAAATTTATTAAATGCACAGGTATGCCCATTTCCAGTAGGCTTCTCTACAAACAATTCCATAGTACACAATTAAATACCGCAGAATAGACAATAAAGCACATTAGATAATATTAAAATTTGCTATCAGCAATTTATGGTCGCTTCCACAATCAGCTTCTGGTTTACCTTTCTGAGAATAGCGGCTTTGACACACGAATAAATGGACATCCGAGTGATGCTATATGGGCACAGTTTTTTTCTTTTGAGGTGCGGAAATAAAAAAAAACGAACGCCAACAAATAATTATACAAATAACAAGATTGAAATGGATATGGACTGATCACATTCAGAAAATTGAAGACAACAAGTGGTTTAAGACAATAACAAATTGATATCACATGGGCAAAAAATGAACACCAGGGGAATCCTGGAAAAAATAGAATGACGGCATAAACATAGCACAGAACTTGACTGCTTTTGGTGAGATTAATTGGTACATGTTTGATTTGCTTATACTTAAATAGAGAAATCGAAAATTGAAGCTAACATTTATAATTATAATAAATGTTAATAAATAAAAGCCTTCTTGGCATTTCACAACATTAGAGCAATAGATTTATATGCTATTACTTTCAACGAATTACAACACAGTATTTCGTTGAAAGTAACGAATTACATCACAGCATTTCGTTTAAAATAACAGTTGAAAGTACACCACAGTATTGCCAAACTCAAATATGTTATACGTTGATAAATTACTCATATTGATAAATTGATAAGTATATCCCAGATAATCATGTTCCTAAAGACGAGAGGCTACTGGGTGGTTGCGACTACAACGTTGTGTAATATTTTTTTGCAACATTATCATTGTATAACACGAAAGACGTGAGCTTGAAAGAAAGTCATCAAAAAAATATCATTATTACAGACTAATTTACTTATTACTTTCCTTTCTGAAATATTTTTTTTATAGGGAATTTAATTAAAAAGAGAATTATTAAACAGAACTTTTGAAAAAAAGTTAAATTCCTTAGGCTATTTTCCTTTGCTACTTTTAGCGTAATTTTGTAAATACCATAAGTAATCACTAACATGGACTTCTTAACGCAATAAGTATTTAATAAAACCTAATATTATTAAATAGGCGTATCATATTAAGGTGAATACCTCAAAAACCGGTGCATCTATAATCATCGTTACACTTTTCCTATAGCATTTTTGTAGGCATCTAAACATCCTATTTTTCATAAATTTAGGTTCAATTTTTTGGGAAGTAAGAAGAAAGGAAACATTTTTCTGAATTTTTGTAGTGTTTCTTTGAAGGTATACTAAACATGACAAACATTTTTAATATTATAAACGGCGCTTTCAAATACTTACCCATACTACATAAGGAATTTTAAAATTCCCGATCCATACAAATATTGTGAATGTTATTGATTGATTTGCTTTTTTACTATGGCAAATTTCTACATTTCTGAAAATAGCGGCTGTGATAGATGAATGATCCTATAAGGGTACAGCTTTTCTTTTGAGGTGCGGAGGTCAAAAAAACGAACGTCAACAAATAAGTAAACAAATAACAAGATTGAAATGGACATGGGCTAGCACATTCAGAGAATTGAAGATGACAAGTGGTTTAAGACAATAACAAATTGATATCATGTGGACGAAAAATGAACATCAGTGAAGATTTTGGAGCAGAGTGGAAAAAGATAACCTACTAGCGTGACCCGTGCGAAGTCTTCGCATTATTTATTCCATTATGAAGCTCAGATGACAGATCAAACAAATATTTTACTAAAATTGACATATAAAGGCGCAAGTATCAAAAGTATTGAGCTAAAGCGCCACTTTATTTATACGTGAGTGGATTTGAAATTAAACAAAAATTTTACCGACCGTCAATCATATTGACGTTGAGCCTTTAGATGGCAGCATTGCTGTTTTGTGTATATAATTTTAATAATTAATTAATTTGCAAAAACAATAGCAATAATAAATTTTTTAGTTGTGGATGCCGGTAGAGCAAGCAATTATCTATAAAATGAGATATAATTTATGTGGATTAGTTGTGAGGTTTTTTCTAAAAAGGGAGAGTAACATCTTAACCTTAGCGTATTAATATATATGATGATGATTGTTGGAAGCTTTTAAGCAAAGAGTTTATGTGCTGTACTAATAAAAATAGATTTAAGATAAATTAATACCAATTAACAAAAAGAAATATATTGACTAATTTTTGCGAATGAGTAAAAGAACTAAATAAAGTTATTATAATTTTCATAACCCAATATTTTTCATTTATTTTCATCAGTGATCTCATCTATTTTCCTACCGTCGTTCACTATCTAATAATAAAAAAACCGATAAAAATGAAATGAAAATATTTTTGTAATGACCCCTATAAAACTAAATTGAAAGCCCGGAAACACTTTTTCGATACTAATGAAATACTACATTAATATACCGTTTATTTTTTCAAACTCCTATTAGAACATGAAATGGCTTTCATTTTCCTGTATAATTTTTAGTAAGACTTTTAGCAATATAAAATACCTTTTTCTGTATAATTTTCTCAAGCAAAGAGCCCCAAAGGAAGACTAATGTTACGATAACGTTATCCTTCCGTCTATCTGTCAAGGGCGTCTAGCACTTAAACTGAATTATAGACTTAAATTTTACACGTGTTATGTAATTCTTTTTCCCAAAACCTAAAATTCTATTTAAAATTATGTAAAATTTTACATTGGCGTAGGTAGAGTTGTCCATGGGCCATACTTTCGGGAAGAGTAGGGAAGTTACATACTGTGCAATTCTTTCTCACAAAACCGAAAATCATGTTTGAAACTATATACAATTTTACATGGACATACAAGAGAATCTATACTTTCGGTAAGGGAAGGGAATTTACACGTTTTATGTAATTCTTAGTCACAAAAACCGAAATCGTTTTGTAAATTAAATACAGTTTTACACGAAAGTATAACAGCGCCGTACTTTCGGGAAAAGAAGGGAATTTATACATTTTATGTAATTCTTTATCACGAAACCTAGAATCATTTTGTAATTTAACACAGATTTTTACACAGACTTACAAGAGAGAGATTTTTACACAGACTTACAAGAATTTTACACAGACTTACCCGAGCGCCCACACACTTTTGGCATATGAAGGAAGTTGAAGTGTTTTTATCAAGCGTTAAGATATTATTGAAATAAACTATTTTAGTTAGAATAAAGCTACAAAAAAAATTTTCTATAAAAAATAATATTACACAACAGGTCAAAAATTTCATATTTTAGACTCGTTGTGATACTTCTACCATATTCTATGATCAGGAAATAATATGAACAACGTAACACTTATACCAAAAAAATAAGGGCGAGGTTAAAGCGAAGTGCGTCACGGTTTATATTATGAATTTTAATTTAGTCATTTTGCAACAGAAGCCACTTGCGGCATATGTCAATGAGCAGAACCATCGTCTTGAATTAACTTATATTTAGGCCATTAAGTAATGCATTACTTAAAAAAATTGATCGTAGAACTATTTGCTAAAGTTCACTGACGATTTTTTGCCATTCAATAACTTCGAGTATCTTCTTTGGTGTTATTTATACTTTACATTGGGTAGTGGATAATGATGATGGATATGTCACTTATGATCACTTGCGATAAATTGAGATATACTTAACAAATATATATATATATATATATATATTTATATATATATATATATATATATATATATATATATATATATATATATATATATGTATATAAGGTACGAAACCCTCATAAGGTTTAGGTTTACCTTTGCCGTGGTTAATTTATTTATCTTTAAATTAGTACTGAAAATTTAAATGGCAATACAAATAAAATAATAGTTCTTTAGCAAAGTTTGTAGGCTTGTTTTTATTCTAACCTGTTTGTTCTCAAGCGTTCACTTTGAGATCTTAATTCTTCTTCAACGATCTTAAAACACAACATCGCGCCTGTCGATGTTGTGTTCGGTGCCGTATTATGGTAATATGTATTGAGCGATTACGAGTTTTTACCTTTTTAAGATCTCAAGATGCACGCTTGAGAACAAATAGGTTAGGATAAAAGTATGCCTGCAAAGTTTGCAATCATACTTTTATCCTAACCTATTTGTTCTCAAGCATAAAAGTATGCCTGCAAAGTTTGCAGTCATACTTTTATCCTAACTTATTTGTTCTCAAGCGTGCATCTTGAGATCTTAATTCTAATATATTTTAGAATTTGAAATTATCGAACTAAACGGTGGACAAATGTATAATATAGGGTTATCAGGTCTAAATAAAATATAATACCTCTTATCTAATCGAGAAAAAAACTCGGAGCACGGCATGACGTGACGAATCGCAATAATCGGCTTGTAAGTTTTAATACGTTTAATTGGAAGCTGGAAAAAACATGAGAAAGATTTAATAACATGGTCTTACCACTGAACAAACTAAGCCAGTAATCGACCCGGAAGCCGTCCGTTGTCTCTAAAGGCCGTCAGCGGCGCGAAAGAAGCATCCGAACCGCGCCAGCTCGCGGAGCGAGTTTGGCATCTATCATCTCCGTACATAAATAGTGTTGTCGGGCGCGGGCCAAGGTCACGCGTGACGTCACCGTGGCCTGCACAACGACCCCGCTCACCATATTGACTTTCGCGACGCGTCAATCATGTGTCGACTGCTCGACGCTCGGCTATCGACCGCTCCTAGGGGTGGGCGCCTGTCGATGTAGTGTTCGGTGCCGTGTTATGGGTGGAAATTATCTAAGCTATTGATTTGTTTACCGTAAACATCGTGATATGTATTGAGCGACTACGAGTTTTTTCCTGTTTACTTTGTTTTTGTGTAACATGCCACTCAAGCGGAAAAGTAGTGAGGGTATATTACAAAGCCCTGACGTCATTGTATAGACTCCCATTTTAATATATGAGCATATGAGGAGTTTATTTTAATTAATTTTAAAAATAATTTTAGGTCGGTATGCAAATTTAATGAATTTGAATGATATGAAATGCAAATCAACGAAATTGTCTAAAAACAATAATATGAGATAACAATGGCGTTGTATTATATACGTTATAGAAGATCATAAACGAACAAAAAGTGACTGCGCTATGGGGAGCCAGTTCATCCTTAAAATTATAAAAGAGAGGGAGAGAAGTAGAAAAAATGCGTGTATAAGAGAGAGCTGCCTTAAAGAAATGGCAACCACTTTCAGAGCACCAATCCTACATCATTTCTGTACTATGTTCTTTATAAAAATAAAAAGGTAAATAATGAAATTAGTATATAATATATATCGACAAGAAGAATTCGGAACCGCTTTAAGAGCACATATTCAATTTCGAATTTTATTTTTATGTTGTTTTGAATGAATATTTCTGTGAATTTTTTTAATACTCTATTAAAAATATATTGACACTAAATTGGCGATACAAAAAGGAATAAAATCAATCCTTTAATATTGGACATACAAAATTAAATACACAGCAAATAAAAAAGTGTGCATAAAATAGAAAAATAACATTTATGATTTTCATTTATTATAAATAAATAAAATTGTAATAACTACACAATTAATTATCATAATTAGTAGTTTCAATCTCATTGTACCTCTCTTACCTAGATGTGGGTTGTTGAACACCCCTTATATATTTAATAACTGCGAAATATCAACTAAAATAACAAAAAAAGAAAAACATAACATCAATAGGAAGCTATAATTATCAATGTAAGTACTTTGATCATTATATATATAGCGGTCCAAAGGACTTACAATAATAATAATATACTGATATAGACGTATATATACTGATAAAAATACACGACATTTCTGAAATAAATTCTTCACTCAATTAATGTTACTAGACTAAACTATTAATACTAAAATTAATACCAAAAAACTATATATAGTATATAACTTTAACCTAAAATAACATAAAGAAGCAAAATATAAAACGAAGAGGAAGTTATAATTAGTAATGTAAGTACATTAAGTCGTGATGTGTACAGCGACCCAAAGTACTTACAATAATAATAATATACTGATATAGACGTATATATACTGATAAAAATACACGACATTTCTGAAATAAATTCTTCACTCAATTAATGTTACTAGGCTAAACTATTAATACTAAAATTAATACCAAAAAACTATATATAGTATATAACTTTAACCTAAAACAACATAAAGAAGCAAAATATAAAACGAAGAGGAAGTTATAATTAGTAATG
Organism: Druceiella hillmani; assembly: GCA_039881145.1. Classification (NCBI taxonomy): domain Eukaryota; kingdom Metazoa; phylum Arthropoda; class Insecta; order Lepidoptera; family Hepialidae; genus Druceiella; species Druceiella hillmani. The sequence continues at coordinate 3,334,958 of JAYKKI010000084.1, forward strand.
TAAGTACATTAAGTCGTGATGTGTACAGCGACCCAAAGTACTTACAATAATAATAATATATATTATTCAAGACTAAAATTAAGACCGAAAAAATATATCGCGTTTAGAACTTTTATTTTTAGCCTTCTAAACCTCAAAAGGAGAAAACATAGGATTTTTACAAGATAAATCAGGCGTGTGTAAGACAATTTTCTTCGAAGTAATTCAACGTAGAACCACAATAATATAGTATATAAACTTTCATATAACACAATTGTATCAAAAGTAGTTGCATGAAAATTTTAGAGGGGGCAAATTATGTATAGATATTTTTGTTTAATTTAATGTATAAAATGATATCGCTTAAAAAGACTAGTTATAAAAACTACGTTTTTTAATAAAAACTTCATTACTACATTTTCAAAAACTACACTCCGCAAATGTAAGTATTTGTCGAAATTTTCTTGACAAAATATATACCAAAAAACAGATCCCCTTTCTGCTTCTTCTAGACTGTTATATAAAATTTATAGGAAAACTATAACGAAGATGCTTGACGTCATAGTTTTTGAGAAATCCGCGATATTCTAGCCCGCCTATGATAAATTTGGCAATATCTTTATAAGGCGAAAAATAATATTAATACTAGGAAATACTATTTACCCCTAAATATTTTTATGATTACAGAACTAATATAGCGCGAATTCCACTCATACCTAATAAATTTAATCCGTCGTAGCCCATAAACCATAGTTTAATTCTTTTTCATCAACCACAATAAATTCAGTGTCAAATAGTACACTAATGATAATTAGTTTATTAAATACTAGCCTAAAACTATAGCCATTAACAATATGCAGCTCTCAAAATAGCATTATTTTATAATAAGCATCTCAAGTAAGTAAGAAACACATTTCTTACCTACGAAATGATATAACCTTTTATGTATTCGTCGAAGAAATGTAATATCAAATGAAAATATAATACATGTAAAATACCTAAGTTAAAATAAATTTGACTTAAACGTCATAGTTCTGTAGGCCTATATGTTATACGTTTTATATTACGTATCATCGACATAAGACAGAAATCGAATTAAACAGCAAAATATGTATCACGCGTCAACTATTTCGCATAAACTCTCCCTATGTAACTAGATATCCTTGGAAAATATGACACCGAATACCACAGTGTGGTCAGGCTTAATGTTAAATATAAAAGCACTTTAATAAGAGACGTGACACGACCTATGTTTGCTACTTTATAACGAAAATACGTAACATAAGGCTTATATGGAGTCTTATAATTTTCTTGAATTTATTATTGTGAAAACTGTAAAACTCAATGTAACCCTACTCGATTGTGAGTATGCTTATTATATTATAAACTTATTAAAAAAATTAGTTTATAGCTTAACCTCCAGAATTTGACGCGGAATGAGTTTACATTGTTTAATCATCATAGTGGCCATTATGGGTGCTTTCCAAAAGTGTTGGCCTATTGACCGCCAACGATAGGTAAATGGAAAATACCTCTCTGGCGAGCAATATTTATTTGGGAATGTATAAGCTATAATTACTAACTCTTTCACGATGTATATACAGTAGATAGGTGCTATTGTTGTTGCTATGTTCATATTTGGTACTGACAGACGGATAACGAAGTGATACTATAAGGTTTCCTTTTTGTCCTTTTAAGGTATGGAACCCAAATAATTAAAATGATTGTTATTTTTAATCTTTTACTTTTTAAAATATTAAAAATTACAATATGCTACAAAAATTTTTTCAATTTTAATAGTTTTAAAATTATTATGATGAAATTAATATCTTTTTTTTTTAGTTCTAATATCTATAAAATTTGTGAAGATCGTTACTTCACCATAGAAAACAGAAAATAATGACGTGATAGCTCGTTTCCGATGTTTTACTAGACGCCACTAGAGGGTCCATTATGGAATCGATTACGGGACACCTGTCGCGACTCGATATGCTCACATCACTATCGCGATATTGTAGTTGGGCCTTCGCCCACGCTTGCCGACGGCGCTCGTGTCGCCTACAAATGTTTCTGTAAATTAGCACGAGGCTTATATTTGCTCTTTTTTTGCGACTCTGTATGTGGGCTCGTACATACTTCCTATTATACTTTTATTCATTTTGTTTACTTTAGTAACTAACGTCGCTACTTGTTCAGATGTATGTTCATATCTATATTCTATACACATTTCTTGTGTAATGTTCTTGCGTGACGCAGCATTAGGAGATGAGCTATTGACATTCTACGTCTCCAAATTATCTTCCAATTATATAGAATGTCGTATTTTTTCTAACATATTTTTTAAATTTTTTTATCACCACTCTGTTCAATTAAAATATTACTTCCACCTCTGCCTTTTATTCGTTTATTTAATTCTCGATTTATCTACAATTAATTAATTATTATTTAATAACAGCTGGCTAATAGTTGTCTATGAATTTTATTTCAAAATATAAGTATTGTAGTTACTTATAACTCATTCCATTTCAAAAGAGAATGTTTGTAAACAAAGCAAGGTCAGTACTGTAAACCTTTTTCTTGTATTCTAATTAGTAAAACAATGTATTTATGATTAAAGAGTATATTTATGTATTTTTATACACATTTATTTTTTATAAATAATGTTTAAATGATTTTATAGAAAATTATTGCCATACATATTTATGTTGTATTTTATAATGCCGAAGTGCATATGAATAATGCCGAATTGATATTAAAGATTTTTAAAATATTTTTTCCTTAGACAAATATATCTAACGTTAGAAATTATCATCGAAAATATTATAAAAAACACTGCTATGTCCTATGAATAAAATACGCATTTTCACTATCGTTATGCCAAATACCCTCTTTATATATATATATTTAAGTATATTTGTTATATAGCACCAACGTTCTAACTTGTTCACTTCTTCCGCCTCAGTTAAGAGTCACGGTAGAAAGATAGTTGAATATCGTTTATGACAGTTTAAAAATGATTTTTTGCAGATATTTTACTTCAATATACTATAAAGTATGTTACGAGATAACATATATGTCTATATAGACTTTGTATGTATTGTAATATCAAACATTTTTCCAAAATATTTTATAACTCTTTTACGGCAAGGTTTGTCCATTTTTCTCCTATAAATTTTACAATTGTTATTAGCAAAATAACTGTGCAATGTTGTTTGTAAAATTATTTATCACGATAGTTTGTTAAATTAATATACATGGTTTAATAATATCATAGGTGAAATAAAACAATTTTTGTGAATTGTCGTTGACTGATTGAATATATATTTGTGCCAACCATATTTTAACTATCAAATTGGTTTGTTTACAAACATTCTCTTTTGGAATAGAACGCAGTATAACTAGCTTTGATTTGCGGCGCTGCTCGCGTGGAAAAAGGAAAATGCGGCGGTGAAATTTATTCGCAAGATTAAGACGATATTACACACTTACATACATACTCATGTTCAAGCTCTTAAATCTAATGATATAACAATTCAATAATAAAAAAAGTTATTCTTGGGTAAAAAATATTTATCTCCACGATACGGGTTATATTATGTATACCATTTTTGCAGCGAGTATTTAAGGCGTGAATTCGAGACAAACAAACTGACATTTGTTTTTATAATAATATTTAGTATTAGAATTAAATGCTTTGTATCATCTTCCGAAATTTAATTCAGAGTCGACAGTACAATATCGCCGATGTAACCAAATTGGCATTTTCAAATATTGAATATATTTGGCGTTAATTTTGTGGAAATTCATTATTCACAATTAAATGAAACTACTTGATGCAGTATTATTTCTACTTTATATAAATTCTTTACCACGACCTAGGTTTCGTTGTATTACAACATCTTCAGGTAGGCTATTAGCAAAGAATTAACTATTCTTTGCTATCCTTTTCTTTGCTAATAGCCCACCTGAAGATATTGTAATACAACGAAACCTAGGTCGTGATAAAGAATAATAGCCCACCTGAAGATATTGTAATACAACGAAACCTAGGTCGTGATAAAGAATAATAGCCCACCTGAAGATATTGTAATACAACGAAACCTAGGTCGTGATAAAGAACTTAAAGAAAGTAGAAATAATACTATATCACGTAGTTTCATTTAATTGTGAGTATTAGGATTAATTATTTGACCAAGAAGTATTTATTTAAGCGAAATAGTAGTATGATTATCTAGTGTTACACGTAGAAAATTCTGTTATTATTAAAGAAATTGTTTTTTTACAGGAATATTATGTGGAATAGTATTTTTCTGAGATTTTTACTTGAATCATTTATGTTTGTTCATAATTGTTTATATTAGTTTGTAAAATTTGGCTAGGAACGGTTCTATACATAGCTATAAAATAACAAACAAACAAACATATTTTTCATCAATTTTTCGGTACTTAGTAGTTATAAATTTATTTGTTAATTAATCATATATTTGTATTTACTTATCTATGCTTTCCAAATAAAATATTCTCACTATCTTTTTTCAATTTATCTCTTAATATAGTTCAAAGAACAAAATCCCTTCCTTGCATATTATTTTGTCAATATGTAATATAATTGAGCAAGCCTCAATATGTGTAGGTTAATTTATACATTGTTACGAATAAAAAATGCTTAAACTTAAGTTATTCTGAAAATACTTATATTGTACATAAGGTTTGGATGACGAATATATTAATTAATACTATTAAACTCAAGAAAATTACAGAATAGCTATTCAATTCGTACAGTTGAAACTGTCGAGGAGAAATATTATTTAATTTATTATTTGGAACTGCAGTAAAAGCAATATTTATTAACGAAAATTTTTAAATAAAATAAAATTAAGAGCTATTCTTTCAGGTCATATTCTCATTTAATGCTAGAATATTTTAGGGGAAATTGTGACATCTTGGCAACATCGCGCTTCATAGACGAACATGTAAAATATGAGGTTATATCTCTGAATATGAATTACAATTGCCACATCAGATGGCGACTTTCTTTAGAATTTTCTCTTTTTTCCAGTTATAAAAGAATGTGAGATGCTGGGAAAAGGGTATGACGTGCGTATGAAAATGATATTAGACGGCATAAACAAATAATGGTCAATTTAAAATTTCTCAAAAACAATTTTGGAAAAATGTCACAATTTGGCTTGGAATATAACTTGAAAGAATAGCTCTTAATATTATTTTATTTAAAAATTGTCGTTAATGAATATTGCTCTTGCTGCAACTCCACGTAATAAATTAAATAATATTTATCCTCGACAGTTTCAATTGTACGAGTTGAATAAATATTGAATAAATGTACTTATTACATTAAAATAATTATAAACACAATGCAACGGCAAAAACTGACGTGCTCTTAGATGACTTGCCGAAATAACAACTTTTTTTATGTTATACCTGAGCTAAACTTAGGTCAAGGTAGGAATAATGTTTTATAGATAAAGTTATGATGAGCTTATCCTATACTGCTCTATTTATGCTAGGTATAACTTTCTATTCCAGCTTTATTAGTACCAGTGAGGTAATCAAAACGGTGTCCGTAAAATTATTGATAGTATTATTATTATTTTTATTCTAAAACTCAAACTAGCATGAAACTGTATCTCTTACAATACACATGCTACTCTGTGTTTTCTTTATTCTGTTTTTTTTTCATTTTATTTTAATGATGATTACTTTAACGTCACTTTTGTTCAGCACTACACACAACAAGTGAAGTTTATTTTTTTTATTTTTAGGATGCCGCTAAATATATTTTTAAAATGCAAAAAACATATTACTGTTTTATTTTATTGTTGTGTTTCAAAAGTACTTTGTTCAGAGAAGAAAGAACAGAGTTCAGTTCATAAAAAAATATCATTGTAATGCTCTTTCTCCCTTGAATCGCCTCGTGTTCGACATACAAATACCCACATTGTTTATTTGTATAGGCAAATTTTGTAAACAAGTTTTTATTGGTAAAACAAAATATGACTATTATTTGAGATATAAATTATTTACGATGTGGAAAGTTTGGAGAAAATCATTGAACCCGTTTTTGAAGCAGTAAACCTAAGTGAGCTGTCACACTCCGGTGGTCGACACATCACGCTTGGGTCGGTGACGTTGGATCAGGAACTTCGGCATCGGCCAAGTGAGTCCTAAATTCAAAAATGATGAAATCTGATCAATTCAATGTGCACTGCATTTTTCGGGAAAACTCGGCTCCTTTCGCCATCGACCTACCGAGTTCACTGTATAACACGAAGTGATGATCGAGTTCACTCTATAACACGAAGTCCAGATTTACGTTTTATTTTTAAATCATATTGTATTTGAGTATAATTTAATGCAATACTCGTACATCATTTATGTTTTTTAATTTTCTTATTGAAAATTACCAACATACACAGTACGGTTATATTGGTTGCCAAAGTTTCCACTCCTAATTTTTGGTCTTAAACACACTAAATTTTTAGATAATCGAACTGTTATTTTTTCTTCTATATAAACTACCTTTCTAAGAGTAGAAAATAAATTAAAAACACTGGAATATTTATAAAAAAATTTCATCAAAATCGCTTCATCGACTCTGGTTCTTTATCTTGTGATAGATATGTAAAAATATTTATTTACTCTTTTTTATGCTTTAATCCTGTTTTCAAACTTACTTTATTAGTAAACTCAGTCTTTTTTTAATAGAAATGTATTAGTAAACTCAGTCTTCTTTTAATATAAATTTATTAGTAACCTCAGTCTTCTTTTAATATAAATTTTGTTAGTAAACTCAGTCTTCTTTTAATATAAATTTATTACTAAACGCAGTCTTCTTTTAATATAAATTTATTAATAAACTCAGTCTTCTTTTAATATAAATTTATTAGTAAACTCAGTCTTCTTTTAATATCAATTTATTAATAAACTCAATCTTCTTTTAATTATTTTATTCGATGCTATTTTTATTACATTGCTGTTTATTACTTCAATTGCTTATTTCTGTATAAACATTTACAGCTCCTGTTTTTTTTGCTCAAATGAAAACTTGTATATAATAAAAAATCTCTATATTTACGCTCCAAGTATTTATTTAAATCTTATATACATTTTTAAGTCTATAATTAACACTTTATATTTATTAAGTCTCAAATCAGTATATAAGATCGTTCTCTGCGCAAATGTTTGCAGATATAAGCCTTACTTGACTTTATTAACCTGTCTTGATGCTAATGAGGCCATATAATCTGCATATATTAGACATAAGTTTGGTTTAACAGATTTTATTATGTAATAAATACGCATTACTACTGGCCCTTATAATACTTAAAGTGTATTGAATTGTCAGATAAATGTTTTTATGAATAAATATAAGGACTGCTCATAGCGGAAACCTTTACTTATTACATGAAAACGTAATGAAAAGACGGTTTGATCATAAATCAAGTTAATATTGCAAAGAGGAAAGTTTTTTTAATTTTTTGTATTCCGTGACGCAAAAGGAATAAAACACCGGAAACTTATAATATTACTTACGTGTCCGTCCATCTGATTCAGTTTTACAGCCACATTTACAGAAATTGTGTGACGTAGAAACTTGAAGTATGACGTAAGGAAAAAACGTATGAGGCCACACATAGTCTGATAAATTTAACTTCTAAAGCTTCTAATCTTCAGTATTTTTTAAGATATTTATCTACATGCGAAGACTTCATATATTCTTATATATATATTCTCCAACGCGCGGCGCTAGAATAAATAAAATTAAAATAGTAAAATAGTGACGAAGCCTTAAATGGTGCGATATCTCTACCTGTCCTACAAATAGAGCGTCTGTAGATAAGTTATATATTGCAATGTAAGTTGTAAAATCAATATAAAAGTAACAATTCGATACTCATGGTTTTGACAATAGTTTTAAACTTACTTTCACACTCTACCCATACGTACAAATAGGGCGTCTGTAGATAAGTTATATATTGCAATGTAAGTTGAAAACTCAATATAAAAATAACAATTCGATACTCATGTTTTTGACAATAGTTTTAAACTTACTTTCACACTCTACCTGTCCGTACAAATAGAGCGTCTATAGATAAGTTATATATTGCTATGTAAGTTGTAAACTCAATATAAAAGTAACAATTCGATACTCATATGTTTGACAATAGTTTTAAACTTACTTTCACACTCTACCTGTCCATACAAATAGAGCGTCTATAGATAAGTTATATATTGCAATGTAAGTTGAAAACTCAATATAAAAATAACAATTCGATACTCATGTTTTTGACAATAGTTTTAAACTTACTTTCACACTCAACTCTCCGTACAAATAGGGTGTCTGGAGACAAGTTATATATTGCAACGTAAGTTGTAAGCTCAATATAAAAATAACAATTCGATACTCATATGTTTTTGGCAATAGTTTGAAACTTACTTTCACACTCTACCTGTCCATACAAATAGAGCGTCTGTATATACGTTATATATTGCAATGTAAGTTGTAAACTCAATGTAAAAATAACAATTCGATATTCATATATTATTGGCAATAGTTTTAAACTTATCTACTTGTCCATATAGGTAGAGCGTCTGTAGATAAGTTATATATTACAATGTAAGTTGTAAACTCAATATAAAAATAACAATTCTATACTTATATGTTTTTGGCAATAGTTTTGAACTTACTTTCACACTTTACCTGACCATACAAAGACGGATTTCATTGCGTCAAATTTTAAAATATATCAATAGAATTATATTTTCCTAGATTCTACTTCCATAACTTCTTTATTCGTAGATAGATAAATATATGAGAATATATGTTACGATGCCAAATGGTGTAACTTAAAAGATTTTTCCTTTATTGTCTTTTATTATATTAGATTTAAATTCCAGCAAGTTTTAGAATTCTATTTTTTTCATTCTATTTAAAAATAGTTTTGAATATATTTTTGAAAATATTCACAAAAATAGGTATCCATTAGTCGTTATCCTACCCCCACCATCATCGCTGGGAATGCTAAAGTTAATATAGTTTTTTTTTAAATTGGTTAGATAGACCTGTTTTTTAAAAGAAATTTTCAGATACCAAGTTATTAAAAATTAATTTCACAATTAAATGAAACTACGTGATGTAGTATTATTTCTACTATATTTAATTTCTTTACCACGACCTAGGTTTCGTTGTATTACAACATCTTCAGGTGGGATATTTTAATTAATTTATAAAATTTTATAAATTATGTTTATTTTAGCACCCCATTTCCCGTTAGTTATATTAAAATGTTTCTTAAACAAAAAAACTTATAGTTTATATAATGCTAAATAGTTTACAAAATGTAATTAATACATTTTTTAAACTATATAGTGCCCAACAAGTAATTTCTCAGCTACTTATTTTCCCACTATTTCACTGATTAATTCTCTTTTAATAAATTGTAAGAGCTCGTGTGTCCTCTGTCACAGGGAGAACACTGTTTAAAAATGTTTGTTTATTTGTCTGTATCAGAGAAAATAATTTGTGCAAAAAACTGAGTTATATATGTATATATATATATACATATATATATATATATATATATATATATATATATATATATATATGTATATATATATATATATATATATATATACAATATCGTAAAAGTTAATAAGAAGTAAAAGTATGTATTTTTATGATTTTTTGTATGAATCGAAATAAATAAAAAATGCATCTTTTTATCTCTATTTTACATATAATTTATATTATTGTAACATTAAATAAGTGAAAAAGAAGCGTGAAATAAATGCAAAAACAACACTTTTTGCGATTTTCACTTTCGTACGTATTTACAAATAAGATGAAAATACTTAGATATTTTATATTTAATTTAAATTCACCAAGAACTATATTTATAAATCGTTTTTATTTTTACGATTTCGTAGTTAAAATAATCTTTAATGCAAATCACATTTTTCGTTTTTTGTTTAATATGTTTTTTTAAATATATTTATGGCTCGTATGGAGGTATACATTTTACCTCCATGGTGGTTCGTTTTGTGGTTCGTATTTAATAAAAAAAACCATTAAAGTCTTCTAAGTATTTGTTATACAAATAATAATCTACTATTAAAACATGAAATTATTTACTTAAGTTATTATTATCATAATCCTTTGCTTGTTGAGATCCAATGTCGAAAAAAAAGTCTGCTCTAAATTTCTCATTTGATAGTATATAATTATTTGCTTAAGATATTATTCCTATAAATCTTGGTGCTATATATATATATATATATATATATATATATATATATATATATACAATATCGTAAAAGTTAGTAAGAAGGAAAAGCATTTTATCTAAGTGTCTAAATATCGCGTGTTTTATCTATATATTATATTACAAATTTTCCACTATTCCTTAACGCCTAGAGCAATATCGGAAAAACAGCAACTGAGAAAAGAAAATAGATATACGGCTAAGTGGCATTAAACTCGTGCCAATTCATGTTAGTGATTAAATTTCAAATTAGGTTATGTTATATTGCAATATCATTCATGTTTAACTTAATACGTATAAAACAAAGTAGAAAGCTCCTACGTTACGTAACTAAATTGCATTATGAAAGCACCCAATTCGAAGTAATACGAGTAAATAATCTTGTGCCACATGGTTATGTTCTTATATTTAACCTAAATTTTTCTCCAGTCATTTAGTACATAAAGAACTCGTTAATCCCGACATTTCATTTTTGCTAAATCGCACATTTTCTTGAAACTTGTTGAACCACACACCCAGCATAAGATGGCTTTATATACTCTAGCGCGGGATGAGAAATTTCACAACACATATAAAAACAACCCTCACTTTTCACGTATCATCTTATATCCAGCCAGCCTAGATACAATATATTAAAAACTTTATAATGTAGAATTCCGCAACCTAGATGTAAATAACGTAACATAGAATCTTTGCTAATAGCCCACCTGAAGATGTTTTAATGCAACGAAACCTAGGTCGTGGTAAAGAACTTAAAGAAAGTAGAAATAATACTACATAACGTAGTTTCATTTAATTGTGAAAAATGGATTTCTACAAAATTAACGCCAAATATATTCAATAACTAAACATAACACGAGATATTATTGAAAATAAATCAGTTATGAATTTTAATATTAAAAATATTAGATGAATTCTTGTATTTAAAACTAAACAAGATGTAAAAAAGTAGTCACTTTTCAGTACATTTTGGATAATATAAGCGTAGAGTTTAATCCACATTTACTTAGTGAAATAATATTCATAAAATATAGTTTTTTAAAAATACAGAAAAAAGTATGTTTAAGAGAACACCAATGGCCACGAGCAATTATGGCTGCAAATAAAAAGTATTACCCTATTTTATATTCAAAGCTTTCACAGGAGGTCTTTAGTTCTTAATATTAAGAAAATCAATGTTATACTGTCTCTTAATGTATTTAATAAATATATTTATTCCGTTTATGAGGAACTGGCTTTTGCTTGCTTCTTCACTCATATAGGTTTTGATGATTGCAACGGAATTATTCTCCGAAAAAAATATTTTTTTAAATATTAACGTTATATACGTTTTCATTTCAATCATTTCAACAATGGTTTTGACTGGGATACAATTGATTTATATCTTAGCTCTAACCTTAAGCTGAATTACTGTGGCAGCATCAACATTTTATATTCATCAAGTTTTAATTGCACTCGGCTCTTAATATGTGAATGCTAATACTTGAATTTCAATTCCATTAGAGACTATTTATTGAAAATCTCATTCAAGTCGATCTATTAAAACCACGTTTTCATCCCAAATAGGCTCTAAATTTATATTGAATCAATGTGACCGCACCAACAATTTCTATTCATCACTCTTTAAACTCGAGGACTTGGCTCTTACTGTGTGAGGACTAATAATTGAAATTCAAGTTCATTAGTGGAAATATATTGAAAATTTCATTCAATTTCTCTTAATCAGTATATGATCTCATTCATTGGCTCTTACTGGTTAAACACTAATAATTGAATTTCAATCGAATTAGAGAAAATATATTCTAATCAATTTCTAAAAAAAATGTCATTCTAATCAATCTTTTAAAACGACTTTTGCATCTCAAAAATGGCTCTAATTTTATTTTAAGCACCGTGTCAGTACCCCCAATTTCTGTTAACCGCCCCTTAAGTACATTCACTTAGCTCTTACTGCGTCAGCACTAATAATTGCATGTCAAGTACCTAGAGCAATTATATTGAAAATTTCATTCCAACCGATCTTATGAAACAAAGTTTGCATTTAAAAAATTGCTAACTATAAGGCATTCAAAATGATTTGCATTCAAAAACGACTAACTATAAGCTGAATCACTGTAATAGTACACAACAATTTTTGTTCATCAATCCTTAAGCTCGGGTACTAAAACTTTTACTTTTTACTTTTTCAGCGTAAGTGTTAATAATTGAGTTTTAAGTAAATTAAAGGATATTTTTTGAAAATATCATTGAAATCGATCTGATGCTTTGACAAACAGAATTACAAACTAAAAAAATTCCTTAGGAATATTCAAAGAAAGTAGAAGATTGCTGTGTTATTAATATGAACCTCAAGTATTATCTGAACGAAAATCCTATCTAAACCAGTCTAGTAAACTTTGCATCCTGCTGTTACAAACATATAGATAACTGAGGAGGATATAGATAACTGAGGAGGATATTTCACTAATATATAAAAAACGGATATTTATTACACAAAATATAAAATAAACGCTTTTTTGCCTTGACAAACACTCCACAGACTATTGAAATAGGAATTTTTGAAATCACACATTTTTGAATTTTGAGCTGTCATTTGAAATGACAGCTCAAAACTCATTCAGTCAATCTGACATTTAAAAATTCTTTAGCGACAATCTCTACTCTGTGCGACTGTTTGACCACAGACTATTTCGTGTTTGACATTGACATTATGCACATAAAGGATGAATATTTTATTGTTGAACGTAAACAATAAATCTTTTAATGTAATTGTAATATATAATTGAAGGTATTTGTTATACATATTTTACATACATTTTAATTTTCTGCACTCCTCCATATAAACTTTATTATACATATTTAAATTCACACAGTAGTGTCGAAATGGCTTATTTTACTCATGGTATCTTGATTTCCATGATACTAACTTTTACTTGTCGCTTCACATGCGTGAATTTTGTACTTCCCTTAGATCAATCTCGGCCAATTTAAGCATCTATCCTAAACACAACTGTCATAGGAAAAGCGCGAAAGCAAAAAAAAAAATACATTTCGAAAAAACCTGTCTAGTACGAGAAAAATTCGCACTACGAAGATTCTGCACATATTTCAACACTTATGAATATTGGAGCATACTTAGTAGCAAGTTGTTTAATAAGTTTTGCCGTTTGATAACAAAAAACACGATTTTACGGTACGAAATTCATTTTATTATTCAATATACTCTCCCTGAACTTCAATACACTTGTTCCAGTGATCTCCTAATTTATGGATTCCATCCATGAAGTGAGAATCCGGAAGACTGCCGAAATACGCTTCTAAGGCTGCTATTAGATCTTCGTTCGATGAAAATCGTTTCCCATGAGTAATTTTTTGGGATGTGAGTATTTCCATTCAAATATTTACGAATATTAATTTGTCACAACATATATTGCAACGTATTATAATACTGTAACTCCCATAGCCATAAAAATATGATGCATATTTCAAAAATTAAAAGGTCTAGGATTATTCTGGATTAATTTATAATTTTCTATAATTTTCCTGTAATCTACCAGTTGGACTTTACCAACCATATTTTTTCATGATTTCTGACTCAGTAGTTTCGGAAATATGGAGACTGAATTTTATGTTTTTGCATATTTTTTAGAATTTTGTTTAAATGTGCAATTTGAAATAGTGAAAAAAATATATTGTTTCTCCTAACAAACCTTTTCAAATGATATTCCACAAGATACATAGATGGAAAAAAAAAATGTATACTTCCTCGTTAATTGTTATTGAATTTAAAAAAAAATTGTGGTGTAAAATATGTAGATTAATGAGATTTTTTACATCACATAGTTTCTATGAAAATCTATTAATATACAATTTTAAAATGAAATAAAACACTTATGAATTGTATTGATTGCCATGAAATGGACCTTATTCGTAAGATATATGTTTGCGATTCTTATTTAACTACGACTCAAACGTTGTTAAATCGCTCGATATTTGAGGCCAATTTACAAATTCAAAACTCGATATTATCTGCCCACCAAATGTTTCCTTAATAAATCGATTATGGCACGCACTCTGTGCCATATTGCGTCATCTTATTGAAACCATATATCCCCTAATTTAATTCAGGTACAAAAAAGGGATTAATCATGGTTCTATAGCGGCCACCATTGATTGCAACCTTTTGGTGGTTTGGCTCAAAAACGATGCCATGTTTTTTGAAGAAGAAATGACCAATGGTTCCATAAGTCTATAAAGCATACCAAACTGTCACTTTTTCTGGACGTAACGGCATCTTAACACCGGTTTCAGGTTAATTTTCACTCCAAATGCTGCAGTTTCGTACATTAACGTAGCCGTTTAACCAAAACTGAGCTTCATCGCTAAACAACATTTTTTTGTGAAAATTGGGATCGACAGGAATGTTGTTTTAGACCCATTCATTAAATATACGTCGTGTTCGGTAGTCGTGTGAATTTAATTCGTGCATTAGTTGGATTTTGTAAGCCCGCAAATCACGATCTTTCCGTAAAATCTTCAATAAAGTGTATGGACCCAGATCCAATTAATGTGCGCGATGGCAGATGGATTCATTCGGGTCTCATTTGATTCTACGGTCTACGGTAGCAATGGCTTCTTCAGTACGCACAGTACGACGTCTCGGGGGATGCGTATTATCATTTAAAATAAACGTCGTGCAAAATTGTTTCATGATTAATCGAATTAACTGCTGTGGCGGACGATTATGTCTTTCGTAAAATGGACGTAATGTGCGATAAATGTTACAACTAGAACTATTTTTTTTTCGAAATAAATCTGTACCTTTTGCAGGCGTTGTTTAGGCGTCAGTCTATTTATGATGAATGAAACCAAACTAAACATGAATGAAGTGACAGCTGTCAAAATGGCTGTAATTGAAAAAGCAACTTAAAATTGTATACCTTTAAAAATCCGTTATTAAAATATGTTATCGTACTAAGAAATAACAAAGCAACAAAATGTAAACGAAAATTTCATTTGTATCAAATAATTGTTTCCTGAGTTATAGATTTCTTTTATTTATTTATTTAGGTACTTTAATGTATACCGCTGACACATATAGCAGACTTACTGCTACGAGCGTAATCTTTTACAGCCAACCAGAACACCAATCCAGCCTCACTCGACGAGCGGTAGGAGTAAGTCCACCAAATTTGCATTTCAAAGCTTACATAGTTATAATAAAATGAATTACTACGCGCTAAAGATAAATTGTGATATTTGATAGTTCACTGCACAGATCATATTTGTATAAGATCATCGGCTAGAAATGCACACCGAGGCTCGAGCCGCACTTCCATATACAAAGAAGTATCCGCAAATAATAGATTGAGCCGACGGACCGTTAATAACAACTGCCAAGTGGAATGTAATAGAGGTAACCTTGTCGTCGAATGTTGGCAAGTTCAATAGCAATCATTGTCGGTGCGCGACGATTTCAGATCAAATACCTATGCATGAATATGTGGCTGCTGTATAGTCAATTGGTGGCCTATGTGTGTCACTGTGCACAGAGGAGGGCACGGCCGCGGCTGGTTAGCGACTGTAGCAATGGAAAGGTAATTATATTTTCATTGAAGCATTAAATTGGACCTCATTTGCATTCGTGCCAGCAATAGTTTTATTTGTTTACCGGCTGTTGCGTTCAATCGGCTGGCTTAAATCAATGTTATTTTATGCTGCAATGTAACGGTGTCTACTATTGAGACGGAATTAAGAAATGAGTATAGACCACCACATTTAGTTCAGGTCCAATACTAGTTTATTAATTATTTTATAAAAAACACGTTAAAAATTTTCTATTTTTATATATCAGTAAGATTTGATGGACCGTTGCCGAAGTACCATTAACTTTGTTTTTGTGGATCTTTAGATATATCATTAATGATTACACATAACGACATATATTGGAATAATTATAGAAGTATTTTTTTTAAAGAAATGCACCTTGTATTGAAATATCAAATTGCTACATCTTCTATTTACTTGATCGATTGGGATGAAGTATAATCTATGTGTTACTCCATATGCAACAGGATCCACTAGTGAAAACTTCATTGAAATTTCTGAAGCTCTCCATGTGTGATCGGTGAACAAATAAGACTCACAGACAAATATACAAGAATTTTAAAAACAATATTTTTGTGTTCTAAAACTTCAATTCAATTTTTATGAGTCCTAAATATTTTTTTCCTGAATATCTTCAATGTGCAGAATCACTAATTCCACAGTTTTATTACACGTATCGATACAAACGTAAATTACAACCAAAAATGTAGCCTAACATTAAACCTGTAAAGTAATTAAATTTAAAATATTAACAAAAGATTCAAATGTTAAACAAATTGAGGAAACTAGAAATACATATAATAATAAAAGACTATACGCGGAAGACGACGAACAATAAAGTCTGCCCCCATACATCTACCCACATTCGGATTGCGTATTCGAGCACAAACCCCTATTGCGTCAATCTACCCTTCGTCTCGGCCCACGTTCGTTTTGCCAATGTACTTGCTAGTGCGATCGCATAGCTACACTATATATTTCAGTAATTACTTTGCGTTGAGTAGCTAGACACTTCTTTGTTGTTATTTTACTTGTTCAATGTAAATGTATTTTTGAAAATATTAAATTCGCATATCTTCTGATAAGTGAACTGATTTCGATGAACTGAAAACGAATTATTACTTCAACTTGGTTCCCATAGTATTCTAAATTTCCCTATCTTAATGGCTTCATCTAAATTGTATCACTAGTTTTTAAGTAACGTGTCCACAAACAAAGACACAAACAAATAGACAGGCAAAAACTCCAAAAATAATATTTTTGTGTTCTATTACTTTTACTCTTCTTCAAGTGTCTTCTCCTCATCGGGGTTGGCAATCTTAATGGCTGTTCTCATCTCGGATGTTGCTGCTTTAAAAAGTTCATTTGTTGTACATCCATACCATTTTCTTAAGTTAGCCATCAACTCATTGTTCATCCAATTATTCTTCTACCTTGTAATTTACCTTGCTTCACCAATCTTCAATGGTGTACCTTGATCCTTGTGTTGTGTCCAAGATATTATAATTTTCTGATTTTAATTATATCTATAATTTGCATGCTTTGTTAAATGTTCTTACGATTTCGATGTTTGTTACTCCATCCATTCTTGATATTTTAAGAATTCTCCTATATAGCTACATCTCAGAAGCAGTCTTTTGATGATTACCGCCTTAAGTGTACACTTTGTCAATCGAATTCTTAACTCCCAAATCAAATTTTTATTTGTGAGGCTCTTTTTCAATTTACTAAATTTCTCATATATATTTCGTTGGCGCATTCGTTGAAAAAGTTAGTCATTGTGCCTAATATTACTTTTATTATGTCCCCCTAAATCATTTTTTCATAAAAAGAGGCTAATTATAGAGTTTTATTATATGTATAAATAACACCAAGATATAATAAACACAACTTAAACTCTGTAGTTTTATAGAAACTATTGGGGTATAAAAATAATTATGGACGTTAAGGAATTATGTGAGAAGTAATCAAGTGTCAGACTGGGAATATAGGATTATATTATCTGATCTACTATTTTATAATTCTACCACATGTGAGTCGAATACTAAGTAATAAGACGATAAAATTCTATAGTTTTTTTAACTCTGGCCGTGCTAATATTGATAGAATAGACTTAAATTAGCAAAATTGCACCAATAATCCAGAAATTGTTAATCGTGCCCTTAACAATTTGAATACTTATCAAAAATTATTCTGCTGATATTGATTTAAATCCGTAAGAATATGAAATGAATATTTCATTATTAGTCTCATTTGTAAATATGTGTACGCGACTTCATTCGCGTATGAAAGTGTGAAAAAATTATCAAGTTAACTATAAGATTAATACATGTAAGATATCCATTAAAATAATTAAAAATAAACTTTTTTCAAGTAAGTGCACTTTGTTTTCAAACGTCAAATTTTCATATCTTCTTTTTAGTTGGTAAATTGCGAGATAACATTCCTTATATTTTCCTCAGACCTTTTAGCTGTTCTTTTATAACGTGCAAACAGTTTCTCAGATCAATGGAAAACATCAAAAAATATATATTTTCGTGTTCTTTTACTTCTGTCATGTTCCCCTAAATTATTTTTCATAAATACCTTGAATGAATAGATCGACATCTTGAATGCAAAAATCAACAGTTTTATTATATGTATATACAATAAAGTACATAACACTCGAATTTATGCCGCCAAATAATAAATTTACCAAAATAAATTTAAACAAATGCAGAGAACATTTTATATGCCGAAGACGACCAACGCACACATCTGCGTTCATGCATCTACCTGCATTCATATTGTTTATTTAAACACCTGTCCATTCCGCACCACTCTACACTTCACCACTGGTCGCTGTTTCACCAGTAGATGTACGAGTGGAAAATTCCATTGCGCGATTTAAATTAGAGGTAGCGACCACTGTTGGTGTACACAGTTACATACATTTGTATAGTTACTTTGCGTCGAGTGACAGTTCTTTTTGTCGTATTAATGCAATGTAAATAAATTTCTGAAAATATTAAATTTACCTATCTTTGAATTAATGTATCGATCCCGAAGAAATAAAAACTTAATTTTACTTTAAGTTATCACTTATATTCTTCAAAAGTTCATTTTAATCAATACGTAAACTGATTCAAGTCATTTAACGCGATGCATGTTCAAACGAACAGCCAAATAGGCAAAAATTCTAAAAACTATATTTTTGTGTTTTTTTTCTTTTATTACGTAACTCTTTATCATTCTTTCATAAATATCGTCAACGCTGTTAATTAAACAGGTTCTGCAATTTTATTACCTATTTGGATTTATGCAATTTTATTACCTATTTGGATTTATGCAATTTTATTACCTATTTGGATTTATGCAATTTTATTATCTATTTAGACGTCATAGTAAGAAATCTTCTTCTCTCTCTCTCTTTCGTTTTCTATACTTTTCTTCTTAATTCTCCGATTCGTTCCTTTCTTATTTTCATGTGTCTCTTTTTTAATCAAATAACAACATAACTATTGTTTCAAAATAAGTTTGTAAATTGTCTTATATATGCGGAGCAACAATAGTTGCGCCATTCTTGTGGCCTAAACAATAATGTTAGAGCTTGCATTCTGAATGTATCATTCTAGTTATTGGGTTGTGTTATCTACTATATTAATGAATTTACTGTTTGTTTAGATCAATTATAACTCAGTTCCAAAGGATGTTAAACTTTAAATAAATCAGTGACGGTTTCAAAGGAAAATAACAAGACGTGAATTTCTTCAAATAATAATCTTTTTACTAATTCGATTTTAAAATTGTTATATTTATATATATCAGTAAAATTTATTCCAATTTATAGGTTATTATAATTTTATTATTATGTTAAATAATGAAAAAATGTGAAATTTTGAAATATCGCTTTTCGAATTGAATAAACATTGATATTTTTTTCGTCAATTTCTGTTTAGTCAAATTTAAACCAGATTACCATCCATTGATTGGAAGAGATTCGCAATAATTATTCTAAAATTACAAAACATGGAAATTATTATTTTTTCTTTTCAATTTAAATTTACGTTCTAAGATAATTATAGAAAAAATTATGTAATATGATATGCAAAATTACAAAAAAATTATGCATATTATATTAGCTTCGTATCCTATATTTTAGTAAATTTTTAAGTTTTTGTATTTCGGAATAAAAATTAGGAAAGAAAATAAATTTGTTTGATAGACAGTTTTCTCTCCGTGTGTCTGTCAATCATATTTCCATCTGTGTCTGTGTCTATAGAGACCATTTTTCCAAGGAATTACCAAAGATATCAATTTATATCAAATTACAAGTTCTCCGGCCCGTAACCCTGTTAAAAAGTTAAGTTTATAACTGAATGCAATAAAAAGATACGGCTTTTCAAATACCACCTATTCTGATACTAATTTACTCATCTTAAGCTATAGGGTGCTTCCCATTGTCATCGAATCTTGAAATTTAGCTTCGTGCTAAATTTTACGTGCGTGTCTTCCTTTGTGCTAAATTTAAAAGCAAAAAAGTAAAAAACTTATTAATTTATAATTATGTGTGGAATTGTTAGGTAACAAAGTTATTATTTTTACTTTTTTCATTTTGGTATTTATCAAACCACGGCCATACATTACAAATTTAAACTCTTTGACTAACGTAATTTTCTAGATAAATAATATTACTATATCAATATAAATAACAAATAATTTAAGTTGTACTTAAAGTTAGTCGTATAAAACTTTTAAAAATTAACTATTTTTTTTAAAGTCACACATTAAGCGACAATGCATTTTTCAAGAATTATTTTCTATTAAATCACCTGGATATTTTATTCTTCGTAAATCTCAAAAATTCCACGTGAAACAAGTATGAGCAAAATGTTCAATTCTGTATTTCTTCAGCAAAATAATAACAAATTAAATTACCCATTTCTTTAATTAATTAAACTATTTGGAATTTAATAATTCTTCGCGGAATAATTCTTCTGGAATTTAATAATTTAATAATTCAAGGAAATTAATATAAAGGAAGTCTACAGTAATTAATAATATTAACTGTATGTTTTTCCTTTTATTACAACCTATTTTGTCGTTATTAACAGGGTTCTATGATAATATTATTTTAACTTAAAGATTTTACGTATACCAGAAACTCAATACAATTAACTTACTTTTTCTTATTAGTTTTTGGATTAATCCATTCACTCATATCAAAATTATAAATTGTCTCGCTTAATCATACCAAATTAGTTTTAAAAAGTAAATTTTCTCACTCACTCATAATCTCTAAATGAGCTCACTAGAACCACAGGAGGTCCAAAGAACGCCGATCACACGGCACTCTAAAACAAGAAATATCCGATGCCATTACTAACCCAATATCGATAATCAAAATTGAGACTTCATTCTGTATAAATATTCAGTAGTAATAAATTAAATAAGTTATTATAAAGAGTATAGCCAATTTTGAACAAAATTAATAGTATTATTAAAATGAACAGCAGGGTCACTAAGATAAGCCCCTTAGTTTCGGTTTCGTATTTTTGTCAATAACAATTTTTTTTAGAGTTTTATTACAAAGGAAACCTAATTTGGAAAGAACGTATCTTCATCACTGTTTGAATTGATATTTTACACGTTTGAATGAAATATTAAAAAATACATTTCAGAAAATAGATCCGTCATTTTTAAATCTGTTAAAGTCCATTATTTCTAAACCCGCACTACTTAGATTTTCTACGCATTTGGATATAATAAACCTAGAAAAAGGGGGAGAGAAAATAATTTAAGGAAAATAGAATTCCTTACTTCAAAAGGAAAAATTGAACCATTATAAGATCAGCCACGTTTCCGTTTGTTTATTACAAGCGTTTTTCTCAGAAACTGCTTGATGTAGAAACTAAAAATTTGGCATTGTAATAAAGCATATCAATCTCCACATATCACAATAGCTAACGCTGAAAAAATATTTATATAAAAATTTTGGGGGGACAAATATTTTCCTCCAGTTATTTCTGAAACTATTGAACTAAAATTAAAAAAAAGCCTCGAGAAACCTACGCATAAGGAAAACTATTACGAATATCCTAGATCTTACAGTTTTTGAAATATCCACCACGTTCTTATGACTCTGAAAGAAATAGTTGGCAACATATATAAGTTGTGAGAAACTAATATTTTTAGATACTTTAAGAAAAATAATACGTATTTTTAAATGTTCATAATCGCCTAAATCTTTACGGAATCCTCGTAGTCTGAGTTCTATTATACGGTTTTGACAGATTTTTGCAAATGTGGCAATATCTTTAAAATTATCCTTCTTCATTCCTTGTTCTTTCTGTTGGTACCTCAAATGGCACAGGAAATAAAAGAAATTGGTATTTTGCCTTTGCCTAGGCTGAATACCTTTCTGAACTTTCTGCACATACTTTATCACTAAGCGACATTTCAAGTTTCTTTGTCATAGGGTTTCCGAGAGAAATTTTATACATATTTTCAGCAACATTTCTTCAACTGACTTTTAAAAAGTTAACCTGAAAATGTAAGTTGTCGAAAATAATGAAAAATATATTAAATATGTCTCCACCAATGCAAAAAAATTCACTATATATACATATATATATATATATATATATATATATATATATATATATACATATATATATATATATATGTATATATATATATATATATATATATATATATATATATAAACGCTATAGATAATTTCCTTACTTTGCATCATGCAAATAAATGGCACCTATCGGTGTTTGTACGATTCAAAGAGACCACTGTATCATATTCCGCATGCTTGTACCAACATTCGCTTACAATGCCCTATTGTCAACATGCTTAATTTGTTTAATCTAGTAATGGAGGTATTGCCCCACATCGATTTATTCTTCTGTTCAATTCGTGTCTTTAGAGTTAAAACAATGGAGTGTTTGTTCACGTTTCAGTCATTATTTTCTCTATCTATGAATATATTATATTTAACTTTATTTTAATCCTTGTTTAGTGGATTTATCTTATTTGTGAATATTTTTGGCATTAATTTGTTTAATATTTTGATACCAAGCTGAGCAAGTAATTTACTAAGAAAACAAAGAAATAATATTTGTGTAAAGCTTGATAGACACACTCCGTAACCTTAAATTTATATATATGCCTAAGCGTGTACTAGTACCTCGTAATGTGAATTCATTTCGTAGTTAAGAGGTATATTTTCTATAATCTACATCCGCATATTTCCTGTTACGTATGAAATTTTATGTGCGGCATACTATAAACATTTCTCTCCGAAAAACGTCTTATTTAAGTAAAATGAGTTTCATGGGTTTAACGGTATTTTAGGAAAATGGTGATTTTTTATTGTCTTATTAAATACCAGCTTACAACTAATACATAATAAAGTATGTGCAAGGAAACATAGAAAATATTTAGCAATGTATTCATTTTTTAACGGGAAAACTTTCCACGTTACCTGCTATTGAACTTTCCTCATTATTATCATGCACCAAAGCAATGCTCATTGTCAGAAAAATCTCCGAAATAAGAACTATTGAATTTGAATTTTGAATATTCACTATTGGCAGTCGGTGAACGCCTAAAATTTATGATACTATCTTGATTATAGAAAATAATCAAACAGATATTTTTGGGTACTAATAAAATAAAAAGGCATAAATGAGTATTATGATCATTTGTTTTAACAATAAATAATTGTACATCATTATATCAAACATAATTTATTTATAACCATAATACATTTTTATTGTGCTCAATAACTATCGAAAATTACTCTCACCTGTTTTTTTTAAATTATTGATTATACCAGCCTACTATTCACAAGCCATCAAGTAACTAGATAAACCTATTTTCGTACCTAAAAATATTACCTTTAATATATTAAATCATAGATTATATTTCCAACAGGGTTTAAACAGCATAACATGAACATTATCTACGATAGAGTCTACGTCAGGTATAACAGAGGTTTTTATCATGAAATATTGTCATAAAGAAATTTATGATGTGTGCAAAATCGCTTATATTGCGCTGCAGAATGACATCGTCCGTAATAAAGTTTAACAATGTCTGCACAGAATACTTACTTGTTTACAGCATTATTAGTTGTGAATGAGGTTAAAGTTTATATAAAAAACTTTATATTGTTATAAGTATGTCGTCTACAATAAATTATGTTTTACATGCAGTAGAAAATATAATAGTATACACACAGGATTGCCTTGGATAGGTTCTGATATTGAATATTGGTGAAAAATTCGGGAATATATGAGTAATAATCGAATATGTAGAAAATTGCCGGAATCACCATCAAGTCTTCGCTATTACTGGCTGGTTATATGAAGTAAACAGTTTTTTTAATTTTTTATTGTTGAAATTTGAATGATCTCCCTTATTGTTTACCCTCCTATTGTTTCACTTATGTCCTTGCTTTTATTTATTATAAAAAATCTATCAAGCATGAGAATAACTCGCAAGAAGGTTAATATACATATTTAGGTATTTACAAACGTTTAACGATGCATAGTATTTCCAATTATACCATTTATATATATTAAATTTTCGCAACATAAATGTATTGCCTATTACGTCTCTCACAGGCATAAAAGAAAACTAATTATAAATATGTATAATTTAACAAAGAATTAGAAACCATTGGTTTTTGGAATTGTCTCTTTACTTGTGTTATAAGATTCCCAATTATGACGAATGTATATTTTTATAAGTTTTAGGTCAACCAGAAGTACCCCTATAGCTTTTGATGATCAGTAAGATTGTGGGTATAAATAAAAAAAGTGAGCCGTCACGGGACGCCTGGCAGATGTGAAACATCGTGTTCGTACAAGTAATATGCATAAATGACAAGATTATTACAGGAACTAAATATAGCATAATGAAAAAATAAAGTATTACGAATTTCTTACAGAAAATGGTAACTTTATTTAATAAACATTTATTTAAAATTAATACAAAAATAATTATGTGTACCGTAGTAAACAACAGCGTCGAACTGAGTGAGGAGGGGGTCGCTTAGTCGGTTGCGTATGGCGACACGTCGCCATACCGTACCCTCTATTACATATAGACTGTATATATACCTTATAGCGAGGCGACCCATCGCCACGGCAAGCGTCGCCACGCCAACGATCAGGTTTATACCTGCGCCTATAGATGTTTCACATCAAAAACTAATTATAAAAAGGTATAATTCCACAAAGAATTATAAACCATTGATTTTTGGAATTGTCCTTTTGTTTGTGTTAAAAGACTCCCGATTATGACAAATTTATATTTTTCTAAGTTGTAGGTCAACCGGAAGTACCTTATAGGTTTTGATGATAAATGAGTAAAACTGTGAGTATAAATAAAATATTTTTTTATCGGTTTGAAGGGCCATATTTTTTTGTTCCATAAACTGAAAAGTTTGACATTTACAGCAATGTAAGACTAAAGGCTTTAGTATACGATGTTAATTTCGATTTGATATCTTATGCTGTTGCTAAGAAAAAAGAGCTTTGGCAGACACATGGACGGATGGTCAAACAAATGATTCATTAAGGATTTCTTTTTTATTTTGGTCAACGGAACCCTAAAAATTCAATATTTCTTCGTTTATCTTATTGTTATAATTTTTGGTAATTCATTAATTATTTTTGTATAATTATGAACATTTAATGTAATATTTTATATAATATATGTTATGTTATTGAATTTACATAAATGTAGAAAAGAAGATTTTTTCTCTCTCTCCTACGCATAAATTTGAAATAACCAGATGCTAAGTAAATAGGTTTTATTTTGCTACTAATTTCATTTAATTTTTTATCATTATTTTTCGCTATTTTAGCTCAAAAGGAAAAAAGCAAAATATTTTTAGGACCATTTCCGTTTATGTCCGTGTGTTCGCGAGTCGCAGCCATTTTTTCTTAGAAAAATTTTAATATAAACTTGAAATATGCCCTAGTAACTTATGTAAATTTCTATAATTAAAATTCAAACTTACTCATATGAAATGTTAGTGGGGTTGAATTAAGTTTTAAGAGAAATTATTAATTTAATGGTACATGTCCTGTGGAATACCAAATTAAAGAACAAACTTCGAGGATTCCAAAATTTTCAGAATTTTGCTTAAGATTGCTCCGCAGACATTGTTGAAAATATTCGCAAGATATATCATACCTCTCATACTTCGATATTCAAACTTAAAAAAAACAGCATTGGTAGAAGTTAAACTAATCATTATATTTTTAAATAAAGGAAAGACATGCTAGACAATATAATTATGTATTGAAACTATATATCCTTACATCTGTAAATATGCACAAAACAATCGTAGTACGTATTTAACTCGAACTTAATTAATAACTTTAGTAACTTTTTTATTTAATAACTTTAGTCAAGTATTTGATTGATTCTCGCTTTTCACTGAGATTTTCACCAGAAGAAAATGCCAATGGCTTAAATTTACGGATAAAGCTTACTTATTACAAAGCAAATTTACAGCACTGCAATTTTATTGCTCGATTACCATGTACATCGACTTTGTTGAATAAAACTCTTTTTGTGTGTTATTTATTAAAGAAGTTCGATTTTCTCATAGACAAATTCTAAGATTCGTCCATTTTAATTCCCCGTTGAATCTTTCAAGAAGGAGCGAAAGTCCTTAATTTTTTGCCATTACCAGAAACAGAGAAAATATAAACTGTCCTAATATAGCACACGACAATTTTCACAATTTATATCGTATTCTTTTTCTTTTAATCTCAATTTTCAATATTGTTTAAAATAATCATATATAAATAATTTAAAACGTTTAGATCGAAAAATTTAAAGTTTTTTTAATTTTAGTATCTGTTGAATCTTCCAATAAGGAGAGAATGTCCTTAATTTTGCTGCCATTACCAGAAACAGTGAAAATATAAACTGTTTCAATAATAGCACACGCCAATTTTCACAATTTATATCGTATTCATTCTATTTATTAATTTTTTGTTTTGAATTAAATTTATATCGTATAAATTTGTTCTTGTTACCTTTTAATCTCAAATTTTTAAAAGGCTTACAGTAATAACAACTAATCAATTTAAAATACTTAGACCCTGACACACAAATAATATCTCTCTCCCATTCATACCAATGATACTACGTCGAAAACCAATTTTTTCGTAAAACCCACACATATACACCAATTCCTTTTGATGGTACACGTATATGAAACTATTGGTTTCATATGTAAAATTTATGTTAAAGAAGTTTTTATCTCAGAACAAATTGTCTAGTCTGGATGTGATGTGATTCTCTATCTCTCTTCCTCTCTCTCTCTCTCTCACTCTCTCTCCCATTCTCTTTCTCTCTCTCTCTCTCTCGCACTCTCTCTCTCACTCTCTCTCTCTCACTCTCTCTCTCTCTCTATATGCATTTTATAAAAATATGGAGCTATTTCCTTTTAAATATTAGTTAAAATTACAAATTCTTGCAGTGGAGATCTAATTAATAATAATAAGGAAAATAAATAAGAACACTTAAATCAGAGCACAATTTCAAAACAAAGAATTAAGTTTGAAAGACAAGAATTACAAAAAATATGATAGGATATATATAATTAAGTTAAAAATGTTCAACCGCGAGAAGCCAAAAAAATTCAATTAATAACAGCAGAACAGCGAAAATCATGTGATTGGATGAAAAGTACTAAAATAGACTAAAAAAATATTTCATTAAACCATTTCAATGAATCAAACCGTTAAGGAAGCACGAGATTTGATTTAACGGAAGAATTTTGTTACTAAATTTGCCATTATCTAAGTTTTAGTTCGCTATTAAATTTTTATTATCTTGAATTTCAAGCATAAACCGAGAATGTGATCCCTTCATCAGACAGGTCAAAAATATTTAATGGCCGTATACAACAAACAATAGCTTTTGTTCTTGTTACCGCATCAAACTAGTTATTCGCTGTAAATATCATTTACCCTATGAAACCCTAAACCAAATTTACCCCGATCTAACAAGACAAGTAAAACTGCGCTAACCATCTTCTTAAACTAGTTTATATACCACAAAGAAGCGTATTCCAGGCTTGAGGTTTATATACTCTCCCAACTACATATTCATCAGTGACGGTGAATCTACAATGCGGTCGAGTGGCATACACCGGTTAAACCACACGTGCAAGAAGCGGCGTGGGAAACCCGACACGTGGAAATCGGCATGGCGTGCGATATTTACTTGGATAAGTACTCATAGATTAACACACTGTTTAACAAAACAAGTAAACTGTACTGACACATCCAATAAAAAAGTGTCATTTTTCACACTTCAATGGGTTAAATAAGTATGATGCATTAAAAATAAATGCTTGGAACTTTGTTTTAATTTTAATTCATTTAGGAAGTTTTCTCCTGAATTTTAAGTCTATACTTGAAAAGACAAAAATAAAGTCCTTGTGATGAGGCTTGGTTTTCCGTTCATTTATATTACATAGCGTCAACTCGTAATCGACTCGAGTCGATCTCGTACTTCTTACCTTCCATTTAATTATTTTTATTTAATTTTAGTATTATGATCGTGCAGAATTTCCTGAAAGCCTAACTGATCCCGAATAGCTCTAGTTTAATATGGAAATCCATAAAATGGTGTGATGTCCATAGAAATCACATCAATTCAAATAGAGACTAAATCAGTCAAGTCTTTTCGGCGATATTTAGGTTTTCGTTTAAAAATATTGTCGGAATAATGAATTTATCTTTATTGTGGTTGATGTCTTATTATCATATAATGCCAATCACGATAATGAAGTATCGGTGTTCAAATGCGAATTAAGCAGAGTATTTACCAGTAACTGAGAACTCGGCGACTCTGCATCATTTCACCGTCTACCCCAATTTGTGGAGAACTTGCGTGAAGCCAAGGACAAATTTTTTGAACTATGTTCTTTAGTTTGGTGGTTAAGAAAACTTTTGGTTCTATTTGGCATTAATAATAGTTTAATCACTTTATTTTTCTCTTTCATTTGATTTTATTTTATAAACTTTAAATCAAACTACATGATGTAGTATTGTTTCTACTTTATTTCAATTCTTTACCACTACCTAGGTTTCGTTATATGACAACATTGTCAGGTGGGCAATTAGCCAAACAAAAATATTTATTTCTTTGTTTTACAAATTGCCCATCTGGTGTTGTAATACAACGAAACTTAGATCGTGGTACAAAATTTAAATAAAGTAGAAATAATACGACATCACATAGTTTTATTTAATTGTGAATAATGAATTTCAATAAAATTAACGCCAAATATATTCAATATTTATAAACTGTCTTAATTTCGCCAAATTGACGTCCTTTTTACTGAAATAAAATTAATTTTAAATACTGTTTTTAAATGCAAAAAAGTCGGGACTATTGCACGTATTTTGGTACTACTAACATCAATCGAATATGTGTAAGACATTTTTGCCTCTTATCTGCACCAATAAATTGGCAAAAAAAGCAGTAAAAAGAGATTAAGAGAACTCACGTTGATAAAATAAGTTAAATGTTACTGTAAAAAGAATGGCATTTTATGTATTTTCAATATTAAATTAAAAACACGTAAAGTGCAAATTTCAAAACACGTAAAAATAAGGAAAGTATAATAAAGTAATTGTTTTATTAATTACATTCGTACTTTCCCATAATTTTTCAGAAATGTTAACTGTGATATGTTTTCTTCTATAATGGAATATAGAATATAGATATATTTGTAATGAGTATTTATTTATTTTAAATACCTTTTTCAATTTACATAATAAAAATTTACTCTGCCAGAAAAAAATAGTCCTATAGAAAAAATCAGCATTTCAAGAATATAGTTAGTATTCTGGAAATACTGAAGAGTTTCACTAACTTCAAAGCAAATATTTTTTATACCACAATTTTTCACAAGATCCTGAAAAATACAGATTAAATGCATTTTATAATGTGAGATGCTTTACCACAAAGGGGCGCAATCTTAACACAAGTATTTATATTAAAAAGATGTATTGTAGTCACACGATTTCATAATTTCGGCTGTTGTGATTTGCGTAAACTGGGATAATATTGAACTCATTATAAGATACTTAGTAACTCCGTATTGCCCTTAGAAACAAGAAAAAACAATAAAAGTAACTCCTACCCTCGTGTGATCTCAGAGGTACCAAATAAAGTTCAAACCAAAGCCAGTATTAATAATTATAAATTAACAAGTTCAGTTTAGCGAAAATGTGAATTTCCTGTCGATAAATAAGTTATAAGTTTTTCTACTTAATGGCCGTTCTCAATTATACTTGACACTGAATTTGCAAATATAAACAAAAATCTATATAAAAAAAACAAATCCAAAAAATCGATATATTGAAATAACGAAATAGGATAATGTAAAAGGAGAATATAAAAATGTTATAAAATAATAAATTATAAAGGACAGCTAATTGACAGCCACTTCTTCATATGAAGAGCATTCCACAAATTGATTTTTTATAATAAAATAATTGCGTCCGAACTCTATTTTTTCAAATACGCCGTTTTTATTTATATTCTTTTATATAAACAACAACAAAATTTCTCATTTTTACTAAATTAAATTTATACCAAAATACTTTCATGCAATGCGTAGTGACATTCCATACAAATTTATAGAGACCAGACCTTGAATATCGCTTTTAATTAACATTAAAAATTTAGCAATGGCCAGAATTATACAATTTCATGAGATTTACGAGGTGTGTTTTTGGCATTCCAATCGGTCGTGGGCGTCAGATTTGGTCGTTTACTGCAGGCATTTTGGGTTTTTAAGTCGTTTAATGGTCAGTGTGGGTGGCCTTGGTTTAGCGTCACATTTACGACCTAGTGGAATGCTAAAAAAGTTATATGATCTAAAATTTATGGCCACAAAATTTAAAGATGTCATAGAACGTATTAGTTGCAGTGTCGGTTGTGATAAATGAGGACGGGCTATGTGTTTAAATTTATTAGTTTGTCCATGTCAGTAAATCTTAATCCTAACTATAATAATATAAACGCGAAAGTGAGTGTGTCTCTTTTTTATCTGTATTGCTTTCACGTCTTCATTCTTCAATCAACATCAATGGAATTTTTGTTTTCGTTATAAAAAGTATGTCATCCTATACATATAGGATGACATACTTTTTATGACGAAAACAATGTTATTTTAATTAAAAATAACTCCTTTGGCAATAAGAGCGCAAACATCGGTATGTAATAACAAATCACAGCAATATATCAACCTATCTACTGCAAGGGACAGATTTCGTTCATTTAACACTATTATATGGTACATTTTGATACAAACTTATTTTGTATCCAATTTTAAACCGATCGAATAAGAAATGCGGATTTCAGGCATGCACAAATAGGTTTAGGTTGTTTAACAGATATTTACACACATATCATATACATTTACTTACAGACACACAAACTTACACCCACGCACACACACACATGCGAACACGTGCGCGCACACGCTTAAACACACTCAAGCTCACATGTACGTAGACACCTATTACAGTAGATTTATATTTTATAAATAATATGAGATATATATACATAACATATTCATATTTCAAATTGCCTTTTATCTTCTAAGACGAAATCACGTATTTCGTCGAGCAATTTCCTGAAAAAAATTTTGTTCGATTCCTAAGATTCTTTTGAATTTCAGTACTTAAAAAAGGAAAGTTATTCGTCTGTTTATATCATAGTTTATGCATAGTTAATATTTTTTCCATATTTTAAAATTATATCTGTTGAATATATTTGGCGTTTATTTTGTAGAAATTAATTATTCACAATTAAATGAAACTACGTGATGTAGTATTATTCCTACTTTCTTTAATTTATTTACCACGACCATGGTTTCGTTGTATTACAACATCTTCAGGTGGGCTATTAGAAAAGTCAGGAGGACTTTTTCAGTCAGGAGGAATCTTTGCTCATAGCCCACCTGAAAATGTTGTAATACAACGAAACCTAGGTCGTGGTAAAGAAATTAAAGAAAGTAGAAATAATACTACATCACGTAGTTTCATTTAATTGTGAATTATATCTGTGTTAAACCGAGCATTAAGGGTGTAGAAAATCTTACTCGTTTTATATATATTAAGGCTTTAGACCCATACCTTGTTGGTAAACAACAGCATCACTTTTCACTTAAAAAAAATGTACATTTTTATATTTAAAATTACTATGCCAATTTCGACACCAATTTCACAGTTCTTATCTGAGTTACTTTTTTACCTGTGTAGTTCCTCATAATTTGGTTAATATGATGGAGTGAAGATAGTAGTAATTTTGAGGTGGAAATAGATGTGAATAATATGGTTGTTAGAACTATACACGGATAAGTTAGCGGTGTAGAGGGAATAGTTTATTAAAATTGCAATAGTTACATAAATTCATTTAATCAATTTTAATTGATCGATTTTTCAATCTCCAAGGGACCGTCATTTATCGATCATATAATTATAATAAATTTTTCCAGCAAGCTAATTTTAAGGAGCTTTTACAGGCGAGTAAGATTTTCTTCTACTAATATGGCTATATAGAGCACTACTATATTATTTATATTATACCTTGTAAATTAGATCTTATACTATAATAGAGCACTAATATATTATTTATATTATACCTCGTAAATTAGATCTTATGTATTTCGCACTTCCTAGCCATTTCAAATAACAAGACTAGAGAAGATATTTTTTCAACAAAATATTATTTTTAAATTATATTACCAGTTTAAAATTTTTATACCAACAAGTAGAACAGCTTGTATTATAAACTAGAACTTAAAAAAATCTTCATCATCTTGGAGTTTTCCTTAATTTGTGCCCTCTACGCCGTTACCGGGAAACCTCTTTTTGCTGTAGGAGTCAGGTGCTTTGACAAAGATAAGACCTCCGCATTCTATGTCGGTTTTACCCTCAGTATCATATACTTTTTACTTAGATAGTTATTGAAAGATCAGCAAAATTAAACCGGGTGCAAATAATTTAATTTCGTTAGGAAGAACGAATCTAAAAAATATACATTAAAATATTTAGATAATTTCTTTTGCTTGTTTTTCAAATAAATTGTCATTTTTATTCATTTATTGTTTTTTTTGTCCTTTCATCAGTACTTTACATAGTCTGATTAATAATTTGAGGACTGTCATTCAATTATAAGTATAAAGTAAAATATTCCATTGTTCTGTTCGCCCCGGATTTGCCGAGCGAAAAGGACCATAAAGATTAGTCCCACAAAGATTTTTCCCCAAAAACGCTGTTTTTTTTATAAGAGTTTTTTATAAGAAAAAAGTTGTTTTTTTTATTTCCTTTCTTGTTTCCGCAAAATTTTCTACCCTCAATTTTCATACTCATTGGGAATGAATTTCGAAAATTCGTCTTAGCGATCACCTAGAAGCCAAAAGAAATATACGTGCCTTACTCAAAGTTTGTAGACTATATATTATGTATGTGCGTGTAAACACACACATACACACACGCACTCACGCACACACACACACACGCACTTACGCACACACACACACACACACACATATATATATATATATATATATATATATATATACAATTAACAACATAATATACAAAATAAGCAACGTCAGTAAATTTATCACATGATTCGTGTACTCTATGTAAAATAAAAAAAAGCATAAGTAAATTTTTCAACCAAGGTTTTACACAAAATTATTTGTATCAATATCTGTTATAATAAACATGTTAAAGTGGTATTTTTAATTATATTTAAACTTAACATGAATGGCTAATTTTTTAATAAATATTTAAAACGTTGTGGGCGGAAAAGCTCTAGCATGTTTATGTTTAATAGCGTTAATTATGCTACAATTTAGTTTTGTATTCTTTTCACCATTGTGATCGATGTATTAACAGGGAATGTAACCATACCTAAATGAGAGATAATTAACATAAATTTTGATACTGTTGTATTTCCTTTATGGAATTTAATAATAACTGTATTTGCATTTTTGTATTTTTCTGTAATTTAAAAAAAATACGATTCGCTTCATTTTATTACCGAAATATCATAGCAATGACTACGCAAATAAATAAAGATGACATTAAGATATTAATTTCCACACTTATATTTAGCACCGCCATCTGTAGTCGTTAGATAAAAAATAAATGTCGATTTCAATACAACTAACGTGTAGCGAAATGGAAATTAATAATTAGCTATATCACGCTAACTAAAATTTAATATCGGCTCGCAAGTATCAACCTGTATCAGGAAATCGAACATTAATAGTTTAAAAGTGCTATATAGCAACATATCAAAAGGGTTTAATCAATGTGAGAAAAAAGTATTTAATGGACACATGGTTATTTAATTTGATACGGGTAAATAGTTTGCATAAATTTTTAAATATGCGAATTGAACACGTGTTTGACCGAATGTGACATTATTCAAAATTTATAACTTAAGATTGGGCAAGTAGACGCAGGTAGAAAGAAACCTGATTTGATTTTAATTTCATCTGCTTTGCATTCTGACTGGGAAGAATAATTTTCTCGAGTTTTTCGACTATTGCACGATGTTGTTTTAAGGTCTCGCAGCCCAGTATCGAAATACGGAACCCTGTAATTTGATCATACTTGGCTGTGCAGCTGTCGGTGCATATATCACAACATAAGTCTTTCTATTTAAGTCCCAATTCCAGTGTTATATAATTATACATGAACACACAAGTGAAATAAGTCAATACATCATCAATATTGATAGTGGACCCCATCGTGTGAGTTATTATAAAAAGGTTCTTCCTCCAACAGAAAAGATGAATCCCCAAAATGTCAAAAAGTGTGTCCCCTAACTTTGAAAATTGTTTTCCTTAATTTTCATTAATACGTTAAAGAGTTATTGGCAGACGAGTTATTTTTCCTGCGCCATTTGCCCAGTAAGTAAATAGTAAAAATAGTATTAACATGTACCTACAACAGATTAATAAAAATATGTGTAAATTAATTACTTAAACTTTTAAACTTTTTTTTTTATTTCGTACCCAAATTGGGTACGAAATCCTCGTAGTGTGAATCCTACTTATATTTCGAAGGTTTATGTTATTTTGCTTTTCACAATTTTCTCTTTTCATTATTGAAGAATCCCTTGAAATTATTTTAATTGAAAAACGACTACAATTTCATTTTATGCCAACATTGAGCTAACAAAAAATAGTTAATATAATGTGTTTTAAAAAAAATTGTTTTATTTTTACATACGGGAAATTTTACAATTATTGTTTTCGGAAAAAGTGAAAAAAATTGCAATGCTTGATTATCCGTTACAAAGATTTAACTAAGTCAAATTTTTATTAGTTATTTAGGTTACATTATTTGTAAAGCCCAAATTTGTAAATATTGCACTTCATAATTAAACTGTCCGAGTGTATGGGTTTATATATTTTTATTTTACGATCAATTTCATGATCCCATCGCCACATTTATTGATGTACTATTACCTTTTTTGCTTTAATTAAACTTTCTTAAATAGATTTAGACCCTTTTTTGAGACTTACAAATATCTCATAGACATTCTTTCCTAAACATAGAACTATCTACTTTATTGCTATTTCTACTTTATTCTGAAATAGTTGCTGCCAGTTAATAAATTTATATAAGTGTTCTTCATAATTATACATCACTTATGATAGATTATTACTATAATTTGAAACCTTTCAAGAAAATATTTATTTAACATAAACTAAATAACAAAAAAGAAATAAAAAGTTGAAAAATTAAAACTAGCACTACCATGCTACTACTACACTTTTTTGGTATTTCCTCCTTGAGAACAGATTTTTATATATAGCACCCGATATTAAATTTTATGAGGAGTAAAACCAGAACGTACGAAGTTCAGAGCGTTAAAGAAACTGTAACCGTTAGGTAACATCCCCACGCAACATTTCTGCGCACCTTTGGAGTGAGATAACAATATGTTTATTTGGCGTTTTCTTATGGCGTAATCGTAATGACGGAGTGTGATACACATAGTTTACTGTCGTTTGCTTATATCAAGATGTAATCATTAAATGTAATTATGTGGGAATATTTGGTGTCTTCTATTCTAAAAAATTAAAAATTATCTTTTAATTTTAACTCCTTAGTCTGACGTTACTAAATGTTTTTTTAAATTTTCTTGCATAAATTTGATCTTTGTGTTTTACTTGAAAATAATTATATTGTCTCCATTTTTTTATTAAATAATTTTACACTACATAACATATTTTAATTTTTTCAATCACATAATTATAGATTAATTATGACATGTTACATTACGTTTGGATGGTGTTTCGCAGCTTTTATTTTTATAATAGGAGGGAATATATATATCGTGTAAGGTGTAACTCAAAAAAGAAATATTTTGCGAAATAAAATGTTCCATGATTTTGGTTTAAAATTTAAAGCAATTACTGTTATTCTCAAAACTTTTTTTTTTATTTGCGAAGTCGAAGAAATATTGGGGTGTTAGAGACAAGTAATCATATGAGTCATGACTCATTTAGATTTATTGTCATATTTTAGTTTACCTCCAAAATGTACTACCTCGTCCAAAATTTCCTTATATATTTTGTAATTTTTGTGAAAACAAATACAATAAATAACAAAATCTACGTGAGACAAAAACAGAAATAAACATGACAAAAGATAAGAGAAAAATATATCTATAGAAGTTCGAAGGCAGAGTCATGCACTTTTAACAACAAAATAACTTAACTCAAAAAAATATGAATTTGAATTAGTCAATAAAAATAAAAAGAAACCGTATATTCTCAAAACAAGTTTGTACAAAATTGTAACTGTGAAGAAAATTCATGACTTCACGAATTTGTGTCTTTTGAATTAAATCACTTCATTGTAAAGCATTGATACATTGCTTAAAGAGAAGGAAAAAACTAGGTAAGAAGTTAACACTTAATTACTTTAAGCAAAAGTAAACTATTAGATATTTACCTAACTAAAACCTCTAAGCCTAGTAAAATATATATAAGCTAAATTTCCTCATATAGTTTCAAAATAAGCTCATAAGCATCAATATGGAAAGAGATTAAAGTATGAATATTTTTTATTCAGCACCACTATAATAAGTAAACAAATACATATGCATAAGATAAAATGAAAACGCTAATAAGAACGAAGAATCGCTCAGATATTGTCTCTTTGGAAAAACCGAGAATGTCAATGAAAGACGACGACACTCTAAGGTTGCTGACCTTGCCCCAACTTTGGTAGCTAAATCAAGATCTCCGTTGAAAACAAGCGGAAGTTATTAAAATCACATCGTTTATGCCACATACTTCAACACATATGTCGCGTCGTACGTTACAGCCAGTTTTTGTTGCATCTTATATTCGAACGTCGTGAGTGTGCAAATGAAATTAGCAGATTCGAACGGAAAAATGACATTTACCCACCGATTGCTGTTTCTTTAAAAGCGCACGAGGCATATCTGGACGAAGTCCAGATATTGCTAAGGTTGTTGTAGGTGGATACTTCTTAGTACTAATTGAGGATAATTATGTGATAAGTAGCAAGTCTACAAATGAAGCCACTGAACTATTGGGGCCTCGTGTGTGATTTTTTAACTTTTGTCAACAATTTTTTTAATTGTGTCAGGGTATAGAAAGACATCACTATAAAGTCAGCCTACGGGAATGTAATTGAAGGTATAGACTTCATTTCTTGGATACTATGCATTTCAAACCACTAATCCATTTACAGTCAATATTTTTTTTAAACTTTACTACCATTTTCTTGGCTTTTCCTCCTATTATTCAGTAGAATATAAATAATTGTGTGATGAAGTGATACTGCTTCTCAATTTTCTAACATTTAACACTATGTTATACGAGTAATGATAATAGCATAATAAGGTATTTAATTTAATTTATAATTTATTGCATTAGTTGGAATTGTTTGTCGACGACTAGAAGGATAGGGTTCTTAGCTTGAATTAAAAGTATATTTTAGCTTTTAATGTTTATTCAACATATTTTTTTTTAAGTTGAGACAACTTGAAGAAAAAATATGACTTGTATACTTATACTTCTTGAAATGCCCACCGTTTCGACCTGCAACTTTGTGTACAAAATAAGATGCTTCAATTACAATGGTCGTGTTTAACAGGTGACATAATTATTGTCTGATCTGAGTTATTTTATCCATCACCATAAATATTTAATTGTAAAGCAAATATTTATGTGTATATAGGAAAATGTAAAGTGTGTCAAATAGAATTTTTCTTGTTTTTTTATTCAATTAATATAATTTTGCATAAAAATTTAATTTCATATTATTTCATTATATAAACCAAAACTTGTTAATATATCAGAGGAATTAATGTTTATTTTATAAATATGATATTGGAAGATCGATACTTCGAAAATTATGTATAAAAGCAGGCTGGTGGCACACAATATATACTTTCGGTGTAAAATTACTGAAAAACTAGATATAAATTTATCTAGATATAAATTTCACTAAAAGATATAAAGATTATTAGCAGTTACCTAAAAGAAGGTGTAAATATGATTAAGGCTAAGTTTTCTCCGAGTTACGTTTTTAAACAACTGTTTTCTACGAGACCCTTCGGAACCTAATAATCACATAAAACTTGAAATATGAAATTATTGATAATGTGCGATTCATTTTGGTAAAATTTTAGTTTTGAAAAAAAAATTTTAGATTCACATGAAAAAAATTAAATGTCATATCTAATTTTTTATTTATTTTACAATTATTAAATTAGACTATTAATTAGAAATAAATTTAATTTTACGCTTATCATTAAATGAACAATAAATGAATTTAACAATTTAAAAATACTCAATTCCTAAATTTAATAAGTACTCCCATTAAATATCCTTATCTTCATGATGTACATGAGATTCTATTAATTTATATCCACAACTAATTCGATTTTGTTTAACCTTTTTAGATTAATAACAGTTTAAAGAACTGAAAAACTGTTTCATAAAACTTAATTTTTATAAAACGTATTTCGGATAATTTTTTGTATTTTATGAAGTTTTGGTTATTAAGTGTCAATTGAACTTGCATGAAAATATATTCGTGAATTTATTTCATCAGCGGTATCCATGAGCTCTATTACCTGAAATTAAAAAAAAGGGTTATATGGTTTGAAGTATTTCCTGAAGTGTTTCCTAATTTGAAACTGAATGGGAAACGATAGAAATAATAGTTCCGATTTCTTTACAAAAAAGTGTTTGTTTTTTACAAAGTTTCAAGTGAACCATAATGAAGCGGTATTTGAAAAAACTTGAAAATGTTTTTGTTTTGTTTCCATAAAGTCACATTTTTGGATATTCCATAGATAGTAATATATCTTATTATATAATCTTTAGGTTCGAGAGCGTAGATGTGCCCTTACCAATAATGAATGACCATATCTTCCAAAGTATTCTCTTGCGCTTTATCTTCATATGAGCTACGTCATTTTCCAATACGTAATCATTAAATTTTCAATCAAGGTTTGTCCGATTATATGAATAATTATAAATAAAATTTTCTCGCAAAAAATAAATCGACTTCAAATAAACTCTGAATATGACAAATACTGAAAAGTATATACCCATCATTGAGAAGTGCCCGTCATCGCCTTCCAGATCTCTCATTAATCCACGAATGTGTCCTGTCAAGATAAGCTAAAACTCGATGATGTACTTCTCACAAGTAATTCCTGTCAATAGATTCAAACTTCAGGATAAGACACTAGCCATAATTGCGTTCAAAAAATTCGCCAAGAAAAGTCAAATAAACCTAACTTGATAACTCCAATCCACATTGTTGAAAGTTCTCTAACCACTTTCCAGCTTCATCATCAGACTTCAGCCATCACCCTTGACTAATGTATTTATAAAGACATGTCAAATGAGTTCAAACTCGGTGTCGAATATCTCAAAGGGGCCTTGCATTCTCATATGTTGAGAAGATCCTTCGGAAAACATAGTAGCACCTGATCTTGCCCTAATCATATTTGCATGAGTACTATACGAAACTATATATTTTTAGACAAAAAAGAATCTCGAAAATCGGTCAACAGGTCTGCTAGTTATGGCTATATTGTGGACATACATTAGAAAAAAATGCGTACACTTCGAATCCATAAGTTCCTCTTTTCTTGAAATCGGTCAATTATAATACTTGTGATGCTAAATTTGAAACGCGAACAGCAATAATGGCTATAATTTATACAGCAATAAAGCGACTGGCTGGATTTGGCTGATTTTAGCTTTCATCGTTATTTTGGATGAAATTATATTCTTAGATAATTATGCATAATTTATATTCTTAGATAATTATGTTTATATGACGTGAGCTCATAATTTATCTCAGAATTCTGTCAAATCCAAAGTGATTTATTGGCGGATAGGCATTTGCTTTGACGCAAACTCTTATTAAATCTATTAGAATGATAATAATATTATTCTAGGAAAATTATAATTAATATCTACATAAAAGGTTATTTTATATCTTTATATTTTTGGTTGATATATATATATTTGCTTCTAATTGCTAAGTATATTTTTTCTTAACGGCTTTTATATGATGAAACATAAGATTCGTCAACAATAATAAAACACTATACAAAAAAAATACTAAATAAAGAAACATAAAAACTTATTAGCAAAAAATTGCCGAAAGAATGTGATCCTTTTGAAGATGTATGCTGTGCTGCATATGTGATTTGCATCATCGGATTTTATATTTTAAATTAACTTTACCGAATCGAACTTGATATTCACATATCGTTTTAGAAAAGAATCAACCACCAATCAAAACCGGTCTAATACCGTCCACTTCGAATAGAACGGTGAAATTACAAACAAACAAACATAGTTAATTGAAAGTCTCTTTTTTACACACAGAGCAGATGACCGACAATAGTCGGAGGAAATAAAACATATTATATTTAATACTTTAACGCAAACATCCCACAAAACTTCAATGTAGAAAAAATTTAAACGACTCCGGCGAACTTTTTCTGATTGGTAAATTACGAGTTAAAACGCGCTAACGAAGAAAAGGATAAAACATACGACCGTATAGGCGCTGACGGTGACATTAGACATTTAGTCGGCGGAGCGCGCCTCTTATTTATATTTTAAGTCAATGGAAAATCGACCAATAACCTTAGCCGACAAAAGTCGGATATATTTTGCATACAGCCAAGAACGATTCAAATTAATTAATAAAAAAATATTTAAACGTCTTCGTGAGTCAACTCAACGACCAACTCGATAAATGTGTTAAATGCTTCTCAGCACAACGCAATAAATGCATTCAAATGCAAGGCGCATTTCTTGCAATAATAATTGCACGCGAATCGCATCAAAGCAACACTTGCATCAAACGCCTCACAACCTGTCTGTTGTAATGTGCACATCCTACGTTCTATTGAGTTCCATTTAAATATGTCTCCATAAATATAGTAATGATTAGCCACAATATCATTTGATGCTGAACAATTAAATTCCCACTTCAAATATTCTTTAATTTATTTTTCATGATACGATGTAATAATACTTCTTAATGGGTTTAATTTCCTAGTTATGTAGCAATTCTTGATTTGGATTATCTAATAGAATTAACTCTAATAGTTTATGTTTGTGAGAGATATCGAAAAAGACTTAGTCTCTTACTGAGATTTTTGTTTTTAATCTTTTGATATAATGTCGTACTTCACATTATTAAGGAATTCTCCATTACCAGATCTCTACACAGCAACTATTTTTCATGAAATATAACGCTATGTCTAGCCTTATTCAGTCTCTGTTTTCAAAATCATCAGAAAGCATATTTAAAAAGCAATATTATAGTCAGACTTTATTTGGATAAAATTAAGGGTACGTTAAAAAGATTTATTATTATATTAAATATTTAT
The DNA here is from genome assembly GCA_039881145.1 of Druceiella hillmani. Classification (NCBI taxonomy): domain Eukaryota; kingdom Metazoa; phylum Arthropoda; class Insecta; order Lepidoptera; family Hepialidae; genus Druceiella; species Druceiella hillmani. Next base: position 3,376,807 of record JAYKKI010000084.1, read on the forward strand.
GGTCGAACTTACATTTGACCACGATTACTGTATCATTAGTTTGCAATAAACTCAACAATTTACTGTTTTTGTAACAATTCATCTACCATCATTGAGCACTGTTTCTCCACAATTAAAAGATTTATTATTATATTAAATATTAATGGTCGAACTTAAATTATGCCCACGATTATTATACTGTTAGATTATAATAACCTCAAAAATGTACTGTTTTTGTAACAACTCATCTATCATCATTAAATACTGTTTCTGATGCCCCCACAAAGTACATATCATCATTGGATAACGTCACGTCTGTAACAAAATATAATAGTATTTTAGGAAGACAATATTATCCAAAATTTATTACAATTCCTTTCAAAACATTTTTGTAAATTATTTACATAAAACGAGTTAACATATATTAAACAAAATCTGTCCCACATAACACCATCATTAATTTGCATATGTTATATTTGTGACGGCATTTTGATCCAAATAAAAATATTTTATCTCGCAATTTTTTTATCAAATCAATGATACTTTTTATAACTGCTGAGAATAAAATTATTTATATTTGGATTTTGATCAAATTTGTATTATAATTTCCAATGGAATATAATTTTATATTTAAAAATATTCTAACAATTTCTATACAATAATTGTTATCTTTCATTGCTTTGGTTTAAATGTCTAAAAATAATTAAAAGAGGGGCAACACACTTTCATAAGAAGTATTTGCTGTATAAAGTTTTAGTGATGAGTAATTCCTTACTAATATTAAATACGTCATTATATCAAACGATCAAAAACAAAAACATATTGATTACATCAAATACTCTTTAGTTAAGTCTCTTTCAATGTCTCTCATAAAGATAAACCTTTCGAGTTAATTCTAGTAGACAGTTCAAAAACTGATAATATATTAAGAATTGTGACATAATAAAAAATGAAACCCATTAATACATATTGTTAAATCGTATCACAAAAATAAATTATGAAACATTGAATTAGGAATGTAATTATTCAGCATCAGATGATATCGTTACCAACATTTACTAATATTTATCAATTATCAATTTAATATAAACATTTTAATAATTGTATTTACACATGCAAGTTTGAGAAATATATTTAAGTTAACTATTATAAATAAAGTACAGTCGATATATAGACGCAAACCAATAATAATGATGAGTAAAACTGGGTCCATTTGTTGGGTAAACTCAAACTTAGCGATTGGATACCCGAGATTTATTGTTACCATTATCTGGTTACCTTTTGCTAAACGAGAAAAGTTTTTGGTCTAATTTTATATTTTGGATGCGCCCTTGGTATGATATGGCCCTGGTATTGCTTACCAATAATATTGTAATTACGAAAGTTTAAATGTTAGTTACCTAATGAGTATGCAATCAAGCAACGAATCAATATCAAATTTATTTGACATGCGTATATTTTGTATAACGTATACCTATAATGGCCCTGGTATTGCTTACCACTAATATTGTAATTGCGAAAGTTTGAATGTTTGTTACCTAATGAGTATGCAACCAAGCAACGAATCAATATCAAATTTGACATGCGCATATTTTGTATAACCAAGATGACCCTGGTATTGCATACCACTAATATTGTAATTGCGAAAGTTTGAATGTTTGTTACTTAATAAGTATGCAACCAAGCAACGAATCAATATCAAATTTGACATGCGCATATTTTGCATAACATATACCTATGATGACCCTGGTATTGCTTGCCACTAATATTGTAATTGCGAAAGCTTTAATGTTTGTTACTTAATGAGTATGCAACCAAGCAACGAATCAATATCAAATTTGACATGTGCATATTTTGTATAACGTATACCTATGGTGGCCCTGGTATTGCATACCACTAATATTGTAATTGAGAAAGTTTGAATGTTTGTTACCTAATGAGTATGCAACCAAGCAACGAATCGCGTGCACATATTTTATATAACGAAGTAATACATAAGTTACGTATTATTCGCGACTTCGCACACGTGGAATATTAATGCCACAAAAAATAAATGTATACGTTACTACGTAATCACTCCTAAATGTAACGACAAATTTCATAAAACTTGGCACGACCATGGGTCTTGATTCAAACTAAAATATTGCTTACTATTAATCTGAAAAATAACATCATACCTGTGGGACGAAACTCGATATTCTTGTCATAAAAATATTTTAGTACTCTAAAATGTCCATAGATGGGTGTAAGGTATATATCAAGGATTTAATATATTTTATAGATAGATTGTGTGGTGGTGCTATTGAGTTAGGGAAAACCCCCAAAGCGTCGAACTAAAATACACGCGAAAGATACTGCGAAAAAATAAAAGCTGGTGATATATATTTTTTATACATAATTCCACCACGATATTCGAAAAAAATGTTTTTCATAAAACTCTAGAGTATAGTTCAAAAATGTCACACGAAATTTCTGTAACGTGTAGTACAATGATGAGAATGAACCATTTCTTGCAGTAACGGAAAATTATTACAATTGAACGTTAATGGTATTTGATTTAATTTCGAATAATTAAACAAAACTAGACGCAAAGAGAACACGAGCTTTATGATTATTTCTGAAGAATCCCATAGACTTTCCAGGCAGTTTCAAGAGACTCAAATACTTTTACCTTGATTTTGCCTTGATTCTCATCTTCTTCTTCTTTTTCAATGGCTTGATAGCCCAGGATGGGTCCCTGCCTTTCGCAGAATCAACTCCCAAGCTTTATTGTTCTTGGCCAGAGACATCCAGTTCGTTACACTTAGGATTTTAAAGTCTTTTTCCAGGCAGTCGGGCCACCTAAGCTTAAGTCTTCCTCTTTTTCAGGAACCCAATGGTCTGGCTGAGAAGATCTTTTCTGCTGCCCGACTGTCGTCCATTCTGCTCAAATGCCCTGCCTATTTTATTCTCTGAATTGCGATGTATTTGACATCAGGTTCTTTAAATAATTTATAAAGTTCAAAGTTAGTTATTCTTCTCCAGATGTTGTTACAGATTAGACCACCAAAAATACTTCTTAAAATATTTCTTTCAAGACAGAAATGGTATGTTTAACTTTCTCTGTCATTGTCCATGTCTCAGCAGAGTATGTAAGAATGGATCTAATTAAGCTTTTGTAAATCAGAATCTTTGTTTTTCTACTGGTGAAGCTAGACTTCAAGTACTTTTGAAGACTAAAAAACATCGGTTAGCTGCTGTGTCCCTGTTACGGATCTCAGGTATGATCTCATTGAGAGTATTAACTTCCGATCATAAGTATTTAAAGTTGCTAACTGTTTCAATTATTAATTTAAAGATTAATAATCGCCAATTTCAAAATGAGGGCTGCTATAATTGACACAGGTCATATTCTTAGTTGATGACATAACCTTGATTCGCATGGTTATCGAAATTTCTATATATACTTTTTCTTATATAATGCAGTGTTTTCGAAATAAGTTAGAGTAAAAGTACAGCGACGTCAAATTACATATTTGTGTTAATAATATGTTCATATTGAAAATTCAATTTCATCAACAAGCACTGAAAAATGTATAGTCCAAAACCACGCATGTAGCATTTCTCATCATTAGTAGCAAGCAAAATGAGTTGAAGGGTATTCGACCCATCAACTGAATCCAACGACACACATGCGACGACCTATAATCCCCCATTCACTCGCCGCCACCCGATGTTTAGTTTATATAGCTCCACGTTCATGTTTACAATCCATCATCGTTAGGCGCACTACGTCCTCCGTACGTGACAAACAACGTAATAGGATCACGTAGTACGTTTTCTTCTAACCGCTTAAATCGACTAATGGCTACGAGCCCGATTCCCCTGTAAGCGAGCTTTTAAGGGTTTTAATGTGACGTTTAAGTGTCACATTGAATGAGACTTTGAAGCGTGATTACCTTCATTCTACGTTCAAAGTGCCATATTAAGACGTTGTGTAATGGAGCATAACATACAATGTGTTTATGAATAATTACTGACTTAGAAAGTGTCACATTTATTTTAGTTTATTTCGATGGCTTTTATGTCTTTTTAAGGTTCCATACCTCAACAAGGAAAAGGGAATCTTTACAAAATCACTCAAGTGTCTGTCACAGCCGTTTTTCGTGGAAACCGCTTAACGTAAAAACTTTAAATTCAGCATAGTTATATAGCGCGAGTTACATATTAAAGTTGTCTGTTACTGGTTAATATAATAACCGACACATATTTCAAAGATTAAAAAATATTTACACAGGAACTTTAGGTGGAGTAACGCAAAGAAAATTCAAGACTCGATATAGTATTTCAAATTCAATAGCTAGTAGGCATGGTTTAAAGGTTAGGTTCAAGGGTCCCAAAATATTTTCACAATTTTAGGTGGTACGTCTTCTGAAAAGTACTGAAAAACATGCAAAAAATGTATGCCCTCCTTTTTTATTGCCAAAGTACTGAACTTTAATCATGAAAAACTAAAATTGTGAAAAAAAACCAGAAAGAAAATCTTTTAGAAGTCTATGTAAAGATTGTAGAAAAAATATAACGACAATTCTAAACATCTAGTTTTTGAGATATTCACGATAATATATACATGTTTCCGTTATTTTTTTTTGTTTTTATTTAATTTCCAATCAAAGCATCACGTTAAGGCTTTAGTTCAAGTACTGTAATAAAAAACAAAATTAAAATTGCTCTATTTTATATTACAATTAAAACAACAATTTTTAAAATTGCAAGTTAAAGTCAAAATCAATTTTTTCAGAATTTTTTTATTGATTTCTATTACCAAATGCGATTAAGATATGGTAAAAGAAAATCAGGTAAGACAATAATATAGTTTAAAGAAAAAGCTTATTGCATGTTTATATTTGTCATCTGTCCTTCAACACTTTTAATTTAATACCACATTCAACATCAAAAAATATTCGTTTGTCAATTTCCAGAAATTGTTCTTGGCAAAACTTAACATTTTTTTAAAATTCTATAAACAGGTGTGTTTGCGCGCGTATGTGTGTCGGTTAATACTCGTATATTAACCAGTAACAGATAAATTGTGTTATATATATATATATATATATATATATATATATATATATACATATACATACACACACACACATATATATATATATATATATATATATATATACATATATATATATGTATATGTATGTATGTATATATTTATAAAACACTAATATTTTTGATTTGATGTCACATGCAAGATTTTTTAGAAAATTACAAAATGGCGATTAAAGATGGCGGATGGTCGCCAAATTCGAACGTGAATGGCAATGTGCATGTTCCTTCCGAATGTCTTTAAGAAATTGAGTTTATCGTATTAAAAACAAACTTACACACGTATACATACAGCCGATCGGCTCCACACACTCAAATGTAACACATCGCTTCATTCCGTATAATAATTGTCAAATGTAACAATCGATAGTTCATTTCCCACATGAGAGCATACGAATAGTGTATTAAATATGGAGGTAGTTGAATGACCAATAAGTTAAAAGTATCTGAAAATTTCCTTTTCGTTTCACAGACTAAAATGAGGTTTAACTAAAGGAATTATGACGTTAAAAATATTTGCCAAAAGAAACACAATTTACAACACCTTTTAAATCGATTCATTTATTATGTGGTCAAAGATCACTATCGGTGTCTCAAAACTAAACAATTGTATCGTTCGTCATGACCTGAAATAATAGGACACGGAGTCGTTAAAAGCAAAGTTAATCGAGAACACGGACACTGACAGGTTTTTGAAAGCATTTTCATTACTAGCGAATGGGGTACAATCAATCGATAGCGAGGACGGTCCACGACCCCGGTAGCGCCTATCGCATTTATATTTCATAGGACAATGACGTGGACACGTAATGAAAGCTACTGTAGAAGCTGCTTAATTAAACATACGCTATAACTCCTACCAAATTACACATTATTCTAACGAGGGAGTTGCCGCAAAAGCTTCATTATTGGTATAACTACTAGAAATATGAGTGGATCAATTAAAACATTGCTAAAAGCCCGCTAATAATTGCTATTTGAAATATGGCAATTATGGAATATATATATATATATATATATATATATATACACACATAACATATACATATATATGTGTGTGTATGTGTCGTAGCATTAAAAGCAAACTTTGTAAGCGTAATTTATATTCCCGAAATCTGTTTTCACCGAGCTTAAAAAAAAATGAAAAATTTATAGATAAACATTTTCATATAAATAGCATTTATGCAATAAAATTATATGAATACTCAGAACAAAAATTATTTTCTTCATTATATATAATTATTTGCATTTATATATAATAATTTGTTTCAATGTCCCTGCGTGAGATCTCGACATATTCATGGATAATTGGCATACATTTCAAGATTATATTACACATCATTTACTAGATACAAATGATTCTGGCTTTTATTACTTAGTATTATATATGTCTCGCCGACATTAGCTGGATATAGGTGGTTCACGGTCATACGGTGTTCAATTCGCTTGATGGTTGTACAATTTAAATGAATACTACCAACTTGTCTCATTATGAAAAATCGCTGTTTTCTAGTTCGAGTGCCTAGGTATTTACGTGATCTGTTTCTTATAAGATATGATGTCACCACTTACATCCTTGTTTTACTAATTTTATATCAGATGTAATGGACTGTGTCTGTAGCATAAATTTAAACTAAAAATAACATTAATAAAATGTCTATATTAAGGCTCGTTTCTTTTTATAACCCGAAAGGTCCAACATAGGACAGGTCACGTGTCATAAATAGTTCTACATCCCTCAAGTTAGAAAAGTCATCTGCAGCGTTTTTCCTTAGAAAGCCAGTATCAATATTTCGTAACTGACTGCATGGAAATACTGTTTTGATATTTGAAACGGAATAAGGTCCCCGTGTTTAATATTAACTTGTCACAGTGCTAATTTTACTATATATGTGTATATATATATATATATATATATATATATATATATATATATATATTATAAATTGATTAAAGATATTATGTATATATGTCCAACGATTGATAAATAAATAAATATGAAAGCTCTTAGATTCATTTTAATAAATATTTAAACCTGACTAAGTAGAATTAGACCATTACTGTAGTCCTAACATACTTTCGAACTATTAAAACTGAAAACGTAATTACAAGACCTGTCCTTAATCTCAAGCGACGACGATCAGTTATAAAACGAGTCTCTTTATGACAGAAACCGTAATAAAGTTATGTCCAGAAATAATAAATATGTTTCCCTCCACAAGGTTGAACCTCGCTTAGGACTTTTTATTACTTGGAATTTGTTTTATTAATTTTTTACTGGTTGGACATTTTCCCAAATAAATTATATTAATGTTTTAATCGAAATTTTTAACTTTCACGAATGAAATATTTCTATAGCGGTACATTAATTAATATGAATTTAATTACTTAATGCTATTTCGAAAGTAAATTTTAACAGGACAAATAATTTCCGATTTATTCTGCGGACAGTTACATAAACCAATAGTTAAAAGTCGAGTAAATGCTATATTAATATTAAGTTTTACTTTTTTTAACAACATCATAAAAACGCCCTATCTCATACATTATACATTTATTGTTGCGGCAAAGACACAACTGTTATAAATACGCAGTATTACAAATAAAGTATATCTTTTATTAAAACTATTACAAGTACTTCCTGATATTATATCTGTTACTTTTATTATATATATTATCTGTTACGTTTACTACGTAATATTCCACATGAAATACTTCTAAGATATTTCTGATTAATGAACGTTTGTAATCAATTAGCAATAAAGCAGAGTTTAGCATTTTTGCAGTCGATTTAATCTTCGATTTAATCTTAAATTGAACTAGCAGATTGTTACTTATTGACCATTGTTTATTTAGAAAAAGGTAGTTGTTCATCCAATATATATTTATTTATTGCTTTACTTACTTTAATGAAAGCAATTGATATATATATAACTGGCATATTTCTACGAAAGCAATTTCTTACAGCTAACCGGAATATCAGTGACCGTGGGCCTTATGATCAACCCAACACAACACGATCAACCAACACTACAAGTTTCTTAGCATACTTTACAGAGGAAAGTTGTCCACACTCTCGCAATAAAGTCTTCTTTCACCAAATTCTCACAATCCATATTTATCTTCTCCTGCTCAACTATTTTAACCAGGAAGCTATAAATAATTGTTTTCTATAATCTAATCAAAAACGATTATCCCTTTGCAACAATGTGACTCTTTCCAGTCGCCGCTGCAGGTCAAATATCCGAACTAATCTTTTCATGAATCCATCTTTCATTCTGATATATTCCTGACTTTCTATGTCCAGATTCGCAGAATTTTTTTTCGTATCTGGCGTTCTATAATAGGAACCTAGAAACCATTTTGACTTTCTTTTCCTGAACAGGTTTTCCTTTCAATCATCTCAAAAATCTATGTCGCAATCGCAACGGTTAATTTGGATCCTATCGTCTCATTAATTTCAATTAAAAAAATATGTTCAGATCGAATAATTTTGTCACAAATAAAAGACATTATTAATAAATGGTAACGAATATAAAACAATATTATCCAAATAATAACAATAATTTTCTGTTTATTTCTCTGCAAAATTATGTTTTAGTTTCAACTGTTTTTCTTTAGGTACGTGAACTTTGAAATTATTTTTGTGCTAACCATTATATGGCGACATTTGTATCAAAGCTTTTAACTCATAATAAACAGGAACTTTCATTTTATATATTGATACAGAAATAAATACGAGTGAAAAATACCCCGCCGGAAAATAAATTGTAAACGCATGAACAAATAATAAGCAAGGCTTATGCTTTAAGTACGCTAATGGTACATCATTAAAAGCAACCGTAGAAAAATATTTTCTAAATTCATAAAATATATTTCTAAAATATAATAGGCAAAAAATTATTCACGTGTGAAATTAGATGAGTATAATATATTAGTTATAGAAAAGATCAAATACAGATCCATGTACATTTTTATATTTCTTGAGCATCAACTGGCTAAAGAAGCATAATATAAACACTAATAAGTTAAGGCACTCAAGATAAATTAAAAGGGATTTGAAGAAAAAAAAATGCTGAAGGAATGAATATTTTTTCGTTTAAATTCTGCGTGGTAAAGGGAACATGAATATGTTCAAACAGACATAAAATTACTGAGCAGAATATATCATGGGAAATAAAAGAATTTAATATTTGCCTGGAGGAAATAAAAAAATTCTTAGTTTCTAGAAGTATCTAAAAAGCACAAGAAAAGTTATAATATTATGTAAAGAACTATTAAATATTTTGCAGAAAATCTGCGGTTTATCTTGATTTCTCAGCTCCAAAGATTTAGCTTGTAATAAAACCTTCTTCTTTAAACTTTATTTTCGTGTCTATATTCATTTTTAAGTGACTTCAGAAAAGGAGATTACTATACAAATGATAGTGATGATCTGATGATGAGGTCAAGAAATAAACAATGGAACTCCTTAACAAATGGTAGTAAATCAACTGTGATTCAATATATTTGCTACCCGTAGTAGTTTATTGGGAAAATAACTACACCATCGACAAAGACAAGGTGTGATGACGAGTTCTGGAGATAAACAATGAAACTCCTTAACGGATGGTAGTAAATCAACCATGATTCAAGATATTTGCTACCGGTAGTTGTTACTTTGCAAAATAATTACACGATTGACCAGGTTAGAGTCTGTTTATGAGTTCTGGAAATGAACAATGTAATTCTTTCACGGATGATGGAAAAGTAACCGAGATTCAAGATATTTGCCATTGGTAGTCTTTACTTTGCAAAATAACTACACCATCGACCAGGTCAGGATCGAGCGAGGAGTTCTGAAGATGAACAATGCAACTCCTTAACGGATGGGAGTAAATCAACCGTGATTCGAGATATTGTAGTTCTTACGGATGGGAGTAAATCAATGATTCGAGATACTGGTAGTTGTTACTTTGCCAGAGCAGATGTTGGATTTCGGATATAGAGAATGGAGCTCCTCAACGGCTAACAGCTAACCACTTGAGACTAATGCTGTCGCTTCGCTTCAGCGCGTTACTGATAACCAACTTTAGACAAAGGGAAAATATATATAATCAAATATTTTTATAGAATCAATATTCTAAGAAAAAAATAATTAAATCTTTCGTGTACTGTGATGATTATTACTATCAAACACTAAAATTTTTAAAATAAAATATTTTTTTAAAAAACCGACTTCAAAAAAAGTAGGCAGGTACTAAAAAGTAAAAAATAATTAACTCAAAATAGGTACTTACTTATTCATAACAAATAACTTGTTACTTATTTTTGAAGTCAGTGCCAGCCCTGTCGATCAACTTAAACAACTTTACTTAATTTATAATTTAAATTTAAAATGCGTATGCGCGTGTATGTGTGTGTGTATATATATATATATATATATATATATATGTATATATATATATATATATATATATATATATATATATATATATTATACGCCTTTTATTGTTTCAAGAATAATGTACTACGCTCTTTTACAAAAGGCAATTTCGAATGTGTGGTGTTTATTTTGTTTGACAAATTGTTTGGGACTCTTGCGCCTATTATTTTTTTATATCGCCATATTAGCGAATAAACAAGAAGAAATAAATCTGTTCGTATTCAACTTAATGGTTTTTTATTAGTGCTATATGCAGTTGAACTACTTAACTAATGACAGATTTATGTATCTAAAACCGTTTAATAATGTAAAACTATTAGCTATTAGCAACGATTAATTGCGTCTATAAAAGACACAATTACACAACATCAATCTTTGTTCACAATCTTTTATTCTTAAACCGTTCCTTGCCGGTGATAAATAGACATTGGTGGTTAATAGTGAGGGGCAAATAAAATATTTTTACAACCGAAACCATCAGCGTCGTTCAAAGAGTGGCCCGTTCCGAAGACAGTAAATGTTTAAGTCAATTATGATTTAAATTATTGCTTATTACATTTATTTCATATATGTGAATTGTCCAAATATTAGAGATAAACTCAACAACTTGGTAATTCGCGTTGTTGCAATGGTAATTACCAAGTTGCAATGGTATCGCATTACCAAGTTGCAATGGTATCCCATTACCAAGTTGCAATGGTATCGCATTACCAAGTTGCAATGGTATCGCATTGCAACTTGGTAAATTAATGCAAGTTTCGGCATTTTTGGTTTGGTAATTTTCGTTAATTTGTATAATTTTTAAATTTTCGCTTTATATTTATAATAAAGAATGGATAATCATGTCATTTAAGCTTTTTTTTATGAAAAAATGTTATATCGTCATACTGCTACAAGTACTATTATTGCATTGTACTAATTTGCACATAATAATTGCGATCATGTAAAAAAGTTTTTTTATAAATTTTCCAGATAATTGTACTTAAAATTTGCAATCGACACAACCATTGGCTTCACCATTGTCTGAACAATTGAGATACTTTTCGATTGTATCGAGTGGATAGAACAAAGTCAAACTGTGCGAAGTGCGCAGTTCGCACCTCCAATTCTTAAATCATCGACTACGAGAAAAAATAATCTAGTATTATCGAGATATTCTAGAATCGAAGAAATATATATCCACTGCGCATCACTAGTAGTTAATACAAGTATGAATTACTTGGATTACTACTAGTGATGCGCGGTGGCCTGACGTACCTGTGTTTGGCTAAATTTGTGTATATAATATATGGACGAGAGATGTTTGCTTTATTTTTATATTACATTAACAGCTTTGTCAATATCGTTTATAACCTAATATATGATTTAATGGAAATATAACTATGTATGTTTCATTTGAAAAATACCTTGCTGGGATAATGGTAAATTATAATATTTTAACATTTTCATATATGTTACTTTTTGGTTACTTACACAATAATTTTAATAGCTGTGCCCATGATTCCGTAAACGTGAACATTTGGGAAATTTTATTAAGTTTACTGCATGGTTGAAAGTTAAGCTTCACTTAACGCTAGCCATAATCTTTATAAAATAAACTTTTTTTAGCATATGCTCTTTCTATAGAAAAAGTCATATTACCATGTATGCTTTTCCAGTAGTTCGATTGCAATGGGAAAAAATATACGTCTACCTTAAGTCCTACAAAATCCAATCGTTAAAACCTCGTCAGAATGATTTGAGTAATAAAAATATAAAATCGATGTACAAACAGTTCAGAAAGTTTTATTTCATAGAAATAAAAAGCTCTCAATTGTTTAATTTGGGGAAGAAAAAGAAAATAAACTTACGATACATTTACTTTTCACGTGATAACATAAATCTGCTTCCATAATGAGAGGCAATTCAGAAAAATGTATGATAACGAAATAGGGGTATAGAATTTGGCATTGCAGTAATTGTCATCTCCGTCCAAAATTTAATTACACCACTCGATAGGTAAAGGATCACAAAATTCGTTACGTTGAGTGGGGACTGTGATGCATCACGCGCGGTAGAGGAGGACGTGCTGCCATTTTGAGGTCGTTTCGCCGCGTCACATAACTTTCGTTTAGTAAAATCTTGATTCGGGGTAGTTACGATGCTAGTTTGAGTTTCAATCAATAGCCATAAGATTTATCGACTGTGTATATAAAGCATTAGCGTGGAATAGTTAAGGTGAATATGTACGTTGTTAATATTAAAAATTAAGAAACTTATACAATGTCGGCTTATACTCGTAAAAAAGCCAAATCAAAATACAGAAATCCTATACGTTTGGAAAGAGTTTCTCAACACTAATCCAGTGATACTTATAAATCACCATACAATAGATCGAAACGGAGCCAGAAACTTAAAAAAAATTACCCATCAACGTACACGTATTCACGTAAAACAGACGGCCATGTCCCCGACACGGCCACACCCCCATTTTTTTGTAATTTAACATACAAGAAGCTACTAAATAATTTTTATTGAACCTAGAAAAGTAGTAGAATTTATACATGGCAGTTTAAGTATATTTTGAAAATGCTAGCTTTTAGTTTATGTCAGAAAAGTTTTGTAGATTAGGTAATGTTTTAAAGTGTAACATATGTCCTTCTACTAGGCAGTTCTTAGATAATGATATTATGCAACGATATACATGACATCATCAGATTATTAAGCCGTGTCGACAGCTTTAAAATTTGTCACGAATACGTATTTTTTTCAGGATTCTTTTAATAAATTGTAATATCTATATTATGACCATCAATTATACACGTATTATATTAATATACGTGTTTGTCTGCAAGTCAATTTTTTACATCATTTTTTGTCGAGCTCTTTGAGTCGAATGTTCGACGACGATTAGGCGAATATATTTTTTTTGTAATTAAAGAAAAGATCATTCAATTCGAGAAAGATAATTATAAAAAACAGCGACTAAGTGTATCGAAACACGCATGAAGTAAAGAACCATGGTTATTATTTCTCGAAACTACTAATGTAAGTCGACTAAAATAATTACATCTGAAATTTGTAATAAAATTACAATTTATCAGATTTTTTTGGAATAATTTAAAACTGACATAGGGACGAAAAATACGTTGCAGGTCATTTTGACGCTAATATTTCTCAAGCAGTGATTAAAATGAATAACATTATAGCTTAAAAAAACTAAAAAGAAACACGCTTCTGTAGAAATATGAAATAAAAAGTAACAAAAATAATTTTTCAAAATAAAGATTTTGACCAAGAGTTAAGTTAATTTATAATCAAAATTAATTTTTTGGTATCAGACAAAATATTAATCAAAATATTGACTTTACTTTTACAAATAGTTAGCGATAATAAGGTTTACGGCAGTTAATATCAATTCTCCATGCTTTTTTTACATTAAACTTATTTTTTTTTGTCATCGAGAACATCCTTTCTCTCTTGTCCAAATTTTTAAATTTAAACATTGTTTTTTATTTTTTAGTTCATATTGCTGCAAAAGTATGTTTTCTTTGTTTTTTTTTAAACAATAACTATATTTTTTTTTGTATTGCCATCGATTCTTGGCGTGTACACAAAATTTTAAGTTCAGGAAAGGAGGTATTTAGATATACACACTACTAGCTTCCACTATCGTCCCCTTCCTTTTGGCTTCACCGTAAAAAGGTGATCCTTCATGTAAATAGGCGAAAAGTTATTTTCAGTAGATCAAATGATTAAAACTTCATAATCAGCACTATTTCTCATACCTTCCACTCACTTATGTATTAAATAACATAATGAAACTTAGCTGCATATTTAGGGTCTCCCATTGTGTTCTAAAAGACTCATCTTCTTCTCTATTCTCGAACGTAATGTTTGTTTTTTGAGCACTTGATTAAAAAGGGTACATCCACTAATTTATGAAATAAATTGCACTAATACCACATACTCAATCAAAAATGTTTCTAAACGTCGTATTGTACCAAAAAGTTACACATTCCATAACATCATCGTAACTCTTGTTCCTCTCATTTTCCCCCATATCCTGTTCTTCTCCTGTCGCCCTATACTTGTACAGGTTTCTATATGAAAAATATACATATTCTTTGCATACGTGGTTTATCTTAATATATGAAACTACTTGCATTCTTTACCACTGTGTATTTTTACACACAGTGACAAAGGATGCAAGCAATAAATTCTTATGTAATTTTTTTTAAACTTCGTAAATAAATAAACGATTTTTAATAAATAAACGATTTTTAATAAATAAACGATTTTTAATAAATAAACGATTTTTAATAAATAAACGATTTTTAATAAATAAACGATTATTACCACTCCCTTCCGATATTACAAAAAAAGATAACCATAAATCTCGCCAATGATGAGTTACAATCATAAGCTATTAACTACAAAAACTATCGAAGAAATGTTTATCTTCAATGATTACAAACTTAAGGGCACTTGGAGTACATGTTTATCAAGTACCCACCATGAATAAATTTCAGCGTATAATAAAATCCAAGAACAATTGTCATTTTTATTTATTTCTTACCTTTTTCACGTTTCTTATTTTTTACGTGCCACTGTTATTTCTATCACTATTAATTTGTATGAAATTTTTTCAAAAACTTAGTTATATTTTACCGCGATCTAATGAATTGTTTTATATACATTATACCTTAAGACTAATAAAACCCAGTGAATTTGAGGTTAAGCTTTCTAAGATTCTCGAAATTTTTAAGCGTTTTAAAATTATTAAATTTCATAAACCAAGAAAACAAAAGAAAATACTAATGAAACGGGAAAACAAAAGAAAATTAACTCATTGTTTAAATTGTTCCCAGGCAGCCGAATTTAAATTGTATTAAATATTGAATGTCACTTTCAAATTAGCTTTACGTAAAAGATAAGTATTGTCCTTTTTCTGGATGTTTACTTCAAGTAATGGTCATTGATGGACTACCATAATCTTTTTTAAGCCACATTTTGATGTTAAAATTACTGGTAAATATTTTGATTTATGCGCTTTTTAGGTTTAAGTTTAAAAAGTTTGTGATTTTTATTTGGAAATAGCACTGTAGACACTAATAAACTACCGTAAAATAAAAATTTACTTGCTTTGTTAATAAGACAGAGTTCCAGTCCTCTGATGCGTTAATAAAGGGAGCTGTCACGTATTGCAATAAAGGTCTCATGATTTAATTATGTAGAGTCCTGAAAGTAACAAAAGTTATTCCCACCAGGTACTTTACTGAAGTACGACATAAATTTCAGTCGTAAGTCTTCAAGTTGGTAATTAGCGTTCGGTAATAGAAGAGGAATTATAGAAAATTATGTAATGAAAAGATAAGCTGTACTCTTAACATATCTAATAAACAATTTTTCTCCTCACGAAGTCAATTTTGTAATTTAAAAACCCATGGAAACATAATCGAAGTAAAATTATTTTAGAGAATGTTGCGCTGTTCGTTTACCTTGTAGTGATGTTTTGACTAAGTTATGATTACAAAGTTTGACAATATGGTAACTTCAATTGTGATGAAATTGTTCTTTATTTTAGTGGGTAATAAAAAACCTCGTCCCCAATCAAGCCAGTGGAACCCTGAGTCAGCACGACGCTATGTCAACGATAAACTTGAATATGAGCTGCTCCTTTTGTGTCTATTTAGAGTCGCTAGCTGTATCGGTGTCATAGTGACGACTACCGTTGGCTGACATCCAGGCAACACTATAAATAGGGTGAGTACCCTGATTGATCTGCGCCTTCAAGCCGACAATGCCATGCCTGTTTATTACTTCAGTACGGAATATGTTAACACTAAAACTGATACATTTGAAGCGCGACATGAACTCAATATGAATAATTGAAATAACATCTGGTATTAAACACGAAAAGACAATTAATAAAAAGTAACTAAAATAATCTGCCATTATATTAGTTCCTTTTTAATAAGTTTTATATTTTGATAAATTTCCAGATCTCACTTATTGGTCTTTTTTACTAGTTTTTTTACTAGTAGATAGACTAGATCTCTGAAGTTAACAGTCTAAGATAAATAAGTAGAAAAACGGTCTGATCTGTATCTGGAAAAAATTTTGGGATTTCGCTAACGGCTTTCCAACATTTTTTATGTGTTGATCAAAACATTTTGGAAACATTTCACTCTCAATCGTGAGTAAATATATAAAACTATTTCAAGTAATATGGAGACATGCGTTTGCAAGCACGTGGAAAAAAATAATTTTCTGGTAGTTATGATTTTTTTCACAAGGTTGTTTCCAAATTTAGCCTCAGTTCAGGAAACGTCGACATGGCTTCTGTCCCAAAACTTCATTCGCTAATTTTATAAACTTATGTGACCGCTAACGTCAAGTAGATATACCTTCTTTTGATTTTATGGAGTTCATAACTGTATTGATATATTCTCCTCAGAGAATTACTACAAATTTATTTTCCCCATAACCTTGTTAATTTTGCCACCGCCTGCTTGTTTTTTAAAATAGTATGTTCAGTTTGTAAATATTTTATTCTTATTTTCTCAATTCTGGCATAAACTACTTTTCTGCTTTTAATAAAAACTGTTATTTGATCCCATAAAATATACTTTTAATGAAATTCATTGTATTTCATGTTTTCCCAAAAATGAGAAGGTGGGTGTCATCTTAAGTACATAAGGTAAAGAGATTCATTTTAAAGTTATACCTTCACCCCAAAGCTCCTGTTTGGACTCATCATAAGAAGGATATTAGAGGATTCTTTCTTATTTGACTTGCATACGGACACATTTCACATCAGCAAGCCGTTTAGAAATAATATGGCCCAAACTGCACAGACGCAAAACTTAATTATTTATAAATTTCTCATTACGCCGTAAACACAGAAAAAATTATTTGCATATAAATCTAAAGTATGGAGTAAAATAACGTTATAAGCAAAATTTCAAGAAAATAGAATTAATTAACCTTAATTGTCGGTATAAATGGAAACAAAACGATACATATCACTAGTTTGATAGTGGGAGACTTTGAAGTGGATTGACTTTTTCATAAATAGTCGAAACGTACTATACGCTAACGTAAGAAGAAAAAAAAGAAGTGATACGAGAAGAAAATGATCCTCAAGAATTATTGCACATATATTATTAAAACTAAGTTTTGTGCAAGTGGTAAAAAAGTAGACTTTTGTTGAAGTTGAAACACAACCGTTGCAACAATTGAAATTACAGTATCATTGCGTGTATCGTAGTATTTATGGCAAACGCTATCATGATTCTGGGCAGCTATCACCAATATTACCCCCATCAAGTTACTTAAACTGAATATGCAAAATAATCTAAGCTTTTCACCGTAAACATTAAACGACACAAATTCATATTAATCAAAAGGTCTTATTGAAAACAAAATCATTTTTCCCCAAAGATGACAGCGTACTGGTTGATCAAGTTTCAATACCTAAATTTGGATCCAGCGAGTAAGTATATAACAGGAAATATTTAGATAATAAAAGGATCCATAAATGATCCATGACATGCCGAAATAATTGGAGCCAGAATTAACACATGAAACAAGTATCGAGGTTGTAACTCAGAGTTAAGACCAATCTAAAAAGAAGCACAAATATTCTAGTAACTTCTTGAATCTTGGTGTTAAGAGTGATGAATAAAAATTGAAGCATATATATGTTTAGTAATATAAAAACTTTCCAACCTGCCTCCATTCGATGACTTTATTTTCGATAAGTACCAAATTATAATTAAGCTGTTTTGGTTTCGAAATTAGGTCGATCCATTTTTAATGGAAACACTTACTTAATTTTGTTAATGTGTTAGGATTCTCTCATACGCCAGCAAATGAAGTAACCTCAAATTCAGTTTGAGTCTATTTAAACGAACAGCATAAAATATTGTTGCACATCAAAACAAGCTACATCTAAGTTTTAGCTGTTAACGGCTGTAAGTACCACTAATTTTTCCCCGGTAAAGGTAACAATAGAAAGAAAAATTATATTAAAATAATAACATTCCAACTGTATAATGCTCTAAATTTATAAAATATATTTTTGACGTGTTTCTTTGCGAAGAGTTTTTCTCTCTTCTCTCTTTTAAAATTTAAAACGTTGGTTTTTGAAATTAAACGCATTAATTCTGGTTGAGAAATTTGAAAAGAAACACAAGCTTTTATTAATATTTGCTTGGTTCTTTCAGAAAGATCGTTTTTTTTTTGTTTGTAAGGTACCATAAAACTATTTTCTTCGAGCATTCGCAAATGTTAATGCCTATCATAAAAAGGCTACAACTGACTTTTATATGGACAAAAATATATTAATCCACCAATATTTTTAAGTAATTTCTTGAAATGTATAGAAACATCTCGTACTTCTCTATTAAGGTATTGAAAGAGCGCGACATTGGATCTACTATTCACTCAGCACTCGAGTTTCTGTCAGTAAAGAAATAAAAAACTGTAAAAATGTGAAGCTGATACAATTTTAGATTGGTTTAATATATCTTTTTAGTATGAAAATCGAATAAAGCAGCATTCAATATATGCAACAATACGTGAAGGACTACTCTTCTACAACACATCCACGCATCAGTTTTACAGATTCGAAGAAAAAAGTTTATTTTTTCCGATAATTGTCAATCCAACCTACTACATTAAATTTAAAAAAAAATTAAAAAAACCTATATTAGAACAAATTTCAGGTTAATTTCGCGTTATCTAGCAAACCTATTCTCATACTCTCATGAATCAATTAAAAAACAATTTCATGCTTTAGTGAAGAAGTGAAAATATTCTGTTTAGCTTTCCTATAAGCTAAAATTAATATTAATTGCCAAACGAATATATAACCATAATAGATTTCCTCACAGTTTGGAGGGTATTTGTTATTAAATTTGTCTTGCATTACTCCCATTTCATAGAACATATTTTAAAAAATCAGATTGTCCTTTTAATTAATCAAATATAATTCACAATTTCTCATCTATCACTGTCAAGTCTTACAGTAACATTTAAACTTACGCACTACTTTGCATATAATAAAGTCGCACTCAAATGAGACCAATTACATTTTAATCGTAACACAAAAACAAAATAAAATTCACATCCGCACTCCTCAAGGCTACATATTCAACGGTGAGAATAAACAATTCCCCACGATAATTTATCAGGTTTTTTTTCTCACGAGTCTAATCAATTCTTGCAATGCTGTACGAGAGGACAGATGTTACTTTTTTATTTCTTAGGTGGAACTGACCTTCCATAAATCACTCGTTTACAGCAGGCGTAGAGGCAATTCTTAAATGGGTTGCTCTTAGAATGACGACATAGGATGACGTTTATTGAATGTACTCTTGTTTGTCGCACTCTGCATCATGCATACTTATAGTGTTCTATTATAAGTTTGCTACGCTAAATGAGTAAACCATTATTCTAATTGAATTTTTTCCTCTAAATTTACGATATACCCTTTATTATATCATAAATTTAGAGGAAGAAATGATATTAGTATAATGGTTTACTCTTTATATACCCAACCTTTTTAATCATTCGTTTATGGAAAGTAAAGAGGCAATTCTTAAATGGACTCCTCTTAGAATGACAATATAGAATGATGTTCGTTGAGTGTACTATGGTATTTCACACTCTTTGTATAATATATACTTATACTGTCCCATAATTATAGGTAAGCTTCATTATGGAAATAAATCATTATTCTAATGAAATTTCTTTCTCTAAATCTATGACATAATTGTACGTTGTAGATTTAGAGTATACCCCTACCTTCCTCAACCACTCGTTTAAAGAAAGTCTAGAGGTAATTCTTGAAATGATGCACTTAAAATGATGACATAGGATGACGTTTGTTGAGAGTACCTTAGTTTGTTGCACTCTTTTGTATCATATATACTTATAGTGTTTAATTTTAGATCTGCTACGTTAAATGAGTAAACCATTAATATAATGTAATTTTTATCTCTAAAACTACAACATGCCCTTTATTATGTCATAGATTTACAAGAAGAAATTACATTAGAATAATGGTTCACTCCTTATATACCCCGACCTTCCTTAATCACTCATTTACAAAAAAATTAGGGGTACTTTTTGAACAGATTGCTTTTAAAATGACGACATACGATGATGTTGACGATGACGTTCGTTGAGTGTACTCTAGTTTTTTTACAATATTTATATAATTTATACTTATAGTATCCCATTGTAGGTATGCTTCGTTAAAGCCGTTATCACACTAGCAGGTTTCCAGCAAGACGATTTGTGAACGTACTTGCAGCGAGCTCGCCGCGAGCACCCTACGTGTTCGCCGCGTATGGGTATCGATATCCTTACCTTGCTCTTTACGGTCCAAAACGCAGATCACACGCTACTTGCACATAATGAGCTCGCTATTCATACGCAGCGAACATGTCACGCACACGCGGCGAACACGTTACTTACACACGAAGAGCTTGCCGCGCCGCTCGCTGCAAGCACGTCCAGAAATCACCTCGCTGGAAACACGCTCACGAATAGCACATATGATATCGGTCTAAAGGAATAAACCATTATTATAATGTAATTTTATAGGTATTTTCTAGGTATCCTATATCACGAAAGGATTCATCAAGGGTCTTCTTTAGAGTGATATGTTTGTTCAGACATCCATTCAAAGTAAAAAAAATGTTTTCATATTAAGTGTTTTATATTCTCCTTTACTTGATTTTGTTACAATTGTTAGTTGATTAAGCTTGTGTTATTTTTTGCATTCGAGGTTAAATTCCGTCAAGTGTTCTATACCTGGCAACTAATAAACATTTCCAGGTATAGAAACAACACTCGAGGTATAGAATAACAGCAATTATTAACATTCTATTTGTAGGTTTTTTTTTCTTTTGTTTTCTTTTATTATTAAAATATGATTCGATTGCCGTTTTCATTATTCACGTATTCTATATCGATGTAAAATCTAAATCTATAGCATTTTTGAAAAGTATAAATCTACCGCATTTTGTAATAGTCTAAATCTGTCGCATTTTTTAATAGTCTAAATCTATCGCATTTTTGAATAGTATAAATCTGGCGCATTTTTGAATAGTATAACTCTATCGTATTTTTGAATAGTCTAAATCTGTCGCATTTTTGCACAGTAAAATTTCAATGCGTCGTTTTGTCTGCTACCGCATTTGGGTGAAAAATGGAATAAATAGTTCTTCCCCATTTCCAAGGTTATTGGGAGTACATCACCTTTGTACTTTATTTCCATCCTCTTCCGTAATTTCATTATCAGTTAAGAAACATGAATAAAATAAATTGTAAAAGAAACATAGTCTCTCGGCTCTAACGTTTCCTATCGCCATTAGAGAAAAAAATAATTATTCCCATATTAAACTTTATATATCTTTACGAAACTTATTTATGATATTAATAACAAAATGTATTGAATTGACAACAATAAAATAACAACCATTTACTTAGATCAAGTAATAATAAAAAAATCGTTACTTATAAAAATAAACCAAAGTACGAATCCAACTTGATGTCGGTCTATAATACGATCAAATTATCGGTTTCAAAACTTACCAACGTGAATTTTAAATTTTAATCTTTCCATAAAATATAATAATATCGTATAAATATGTATAAACATGCAAACACACATGACCTCATAAAAACGTAAATTTAACTAAATGAATAAATTAATATTATTTTTAATTTATTACTAAAGTGTAAACAAGTATCGGTTTTATTGGCCATTTTCAAATATTGAAGAAACGAACTGATTTTTAAAACATTCAATAATAAAGTGATTCACCAAGCATTAAAAAAAAGTTAAACGACTATTGCTCCGTTAGCGCTGGTAACCAAAAGGGGTCGTAACAAATATCACACAGCTTAAAAATAGTTCAAACCAGCTACTTTATCCTACCAATTATACTATTTATTACAACGATGATCAAAACTTAAAAAAAATTAAATTAATTTCAAATTTTCAACACAACTGACTAAAACTGTAATTAAAGCAAAATATTTGTAAAAGGTCAAGCCGAAAAAAAATTAAACCGAGTTAAAAACAATATTAAAAATTTACTCATTCCATTAGCTTTGTATTGTACAGAAAACCGATGTTTCACAAAATGTTGATAAAAAACTATTTCAAACCCTTAAACTTTCGAGAAAGATTTGCTGGTGGTCCTGATTATAGATGGTCCAGCAAGAATTTTCACAGTTTTTCAAACAAAATTTCGCACCAAGACTACAGAAAAATTAAATTAGTATCTCATAAAAATGAGTGTAGCCTTATATTTTCACATTAATAAATACGAGTGAAATATGACACATAACGATATTTTGAGAAAATTAGATGATCACTTTCCTTATAGAAAAATTAATAATAAAGTGTAAATTTTAGAAAAAAAAACAATGGTAAAAGTAATTAAAATAGAACAGGTGAAAATTTTTCAGGGTTGCTTATATTGTCCAAGAATTAAATTCGCCTGAAAGTGCGGTTAAATAAAAAGCTACTAGATATTTTAAGCCCTTCACTACCAGGGCACAGATTCCTTCTCTAGAAATGAACATTTAAAAATAATTTAATGAACTTTAATATTTATGTAAACGTTAAATCGATCGAATCATGTGGAATATTTTCAGAAATATCTAACGGCCCGGGCACGTAATAACATAAATAAATACACAAAACTACTCCATACTATGAACTACGCATTTGACTACTCAATACTATGAACTACGCTATTCAACCACAGACCCACTTAGAGATTCACAATATTAGGAAACCGTACAGAGCTACATTCAATACCGGCTATTAACATTTGATATTTCCTCGACAATGACCCGTCGGACGACATAGCTTTGCATAATAACTAAGGCCAGAGTACATTCTAAAAGGCCGCCGTTCGTTGACGCGTTGTAACAACGCAATGACTACAAGTTAATGACGTCAAACATTTTCTATTCTTTGTCGTGCTCTTCGAATTATATATTATGAGGTAAATACAATTAATTATTGAATTATCGTTCTTGGACTGACTAATATTTACCTTCGAAGTACAACACTTCCATTTTGTCCACAAGATATTTCTAGTCTTTATCCTGATGCCTTATAAATATCTTAATTGTTTACAAATTTATTTCCAGATTTCTTATTCACAAAGTATAATGTTGAATGTAGATTTTATTTTTAATACTTTCCTCCTACCACTGTTTAGTACAATTCCGTTTTCAGAACTAAAGCGAGGTTGGTAATAACGAAATTCATCTCAAAATTATAAAGTAGACAATGGATTTTTTCAACAATAAAACAGTATTCTTATTATCCTACAAATATATTCTTACGAATATATTTTAAAAATCTAGAATTATTTCGTGTGTAAGAAATAATAAAATTCAGAAAAGTGTGAGTTGTAATAATTTTCATTCAATTTAAGATGAAGAAATCGGAAATTTTAGAAAGTATATAGGTAACAGAAGAATACAAAGAAGCAATATGCAATTACCAAGCATAAACCTTTGATGAGTAATAAGTAAATCAAATCATAAAAGGCGTTTCAGAAATACATCTTATTTTTAGTATCTTTAATGTAACCTAAAAACAGCAGTCGAGGCGATCAAATTGAACATAATATATAAATATAGCCAAGTACAAACATTTTCCGATAGAAACATTTAATTGCAACTAAGAAATATTGTGACGATAGCGAAATATTCAGTAATAAATCAAAACACAAACGAATGTTTCACGAATTCATTTTATTTTTAATGTTAAACACATTAAAAATAATTAATACATAATTAATATAATAAAACATTAATAGATTTATAAAAATTTTTGTTTGATATAAATGTGTTCTAACATTTAAAATTAAATTTGGGCTCATTACCGTCGATATTACTTAACAATTTTTATTACTGTATTGAAATCGACTATGTTTCAATACGTCAACCTAGTTCTTTAGGTGAGTTTATTCTATGCCTCTGATTAAAATACGTAGAATGCCAGTTGGATATATTTTCTTGGCACGGTTGTCATTAGTTTGTGGATACTAAAGATGCTCTTTATATAAAGGACAATTTAAAGAATTCGTGAATAAGTATATATATATATATATATATATATATATATATATATATATATATATATATATATACATATACATGTGTGTGTGAAAGGTGCTTTTTATTAATGGTTTATAAGTATTCATCTTCGTCAGTACGAACACAGATGCCATATCCTACCTACCAAACTCACAACGAGACGCGCCGCGTGCACACGTACCCGCCTAGCCTAGGTACATGATAATTAGGTGACCTTCACACGAGCGACGCGTCGACGTAGACTCGCGTATAAAAAGTAGGCCCATTAGCTCGCGCCGATGTCAATGAGCCAACCTATTCCGTGGAACAGTGACCTTTACCGCTATTAAGTGGACACAGACGAGTAGATTTTTGACCTATCAATATTCAAATACATGTAAAATGCGGTTAATACAGGACATGTAAAATTTAAAGAGAGCTTATTTAAATCATTAAAAATTTAATTCTTTCATTAAGTTGTCAAAAAAGCTGTCATAGAAAAGTTAAGTTGTTAAAAAAAAGAAAAAGCTTTCCCGGCCCATATTTTATTTTTAAAGCAAAGAAAATTATAATAATTAATGTTTTATTATATATCTATCTGCAAACACTAATAAGAGCTAACTGTGTTAGTGATGTGATTATTTTGCAAATTATTACTTTAAAAATACATTTAATATGTAAATGGATAATATCGAAAGGCTAAACTATGTTCATAAATTTATGGTTTTAATGGTTTTCAAAGAAATCGTAAAAATAAAACATGTAAATATTTTTTATTGTTGGATTGGATTGGTTGGTTGGATTTTATTGCATTTAATTAAATTATCTTTTTTATTTTTGTCTTGTTTTTCTGACAAAAATTGATACAATGTTACGTGCGTTGGAAACATTGAATACACACCCTTTTTAAATGTTTCGTCGCTAGTCGTTTGTGTTAATGAAAAAATTAACATTGAATATGTTTAATTTTCGGGAAGAAATAAAAATCGCAAAATATGAGGATGTCAAATAATAAGTCTACGTTGAATATTGCTAACTGACGAAAAGTAGATAGGTGTTTCGACGTTTCTAAGGAAAAGAAATATCATGTCTCTAGATTTTATTATTAATACATAGTTAAATTAAAGAAAAAGTATATGGATACTCCTTTGTCTGAAGTGACAAAGGAGTATCCATATACTCTTTTTTCCAATCGTTCTGAATATATTAATTTATACCACGTACAATAAAGAACACTACCCAGCTCCTCTTCAAACGGTTATCTTAGCCGTAAAAGTAGTGAGGTAAAAGGAGCCAAGTTCTTGCAGAGATTTGCTGAAGAAGCATGTTTTCGTCCTACTTTTTGTAATGTTGTCTGAATCTTAAATGCAATTAGCATTTAAGAAAGGTTCCATAAAAATAAAATATTAGACAAAGTATTTTTTGAATATTGCAATATTTTTATTCAATTTTATTAGCATTATTTCACACTTTTCGTACTACAAACTTCCTTTTTTTATAGTAGACATTCGTTTATTTAACTTCACGACTAAACTAATAGTGCCCAGCATATACATTTTCTCACGTGTCACATTTTCTTTCTTATATTGATAGTTTTTCTTATTTTTAGAAGATAAAGGGTTAAAAGTCTTAAAGACTATACAAGAACATAATTTCTTCAAGTTTATTTACAACTACGTTTCTCGATGTTAATAATACATCTAACTTCGTTCTATGTCTTAATAAGATAAGCACTCGAATTGGAATGTACTACAAAATACAAGCAAATAAAATGTTTTCTGTTTTACAAGTATGTAATTTTTAAGTGAAATGTGACATTGAAACTGAAGTCTGTACCCCAGAATACTATAATTTCCTATACGCATGAGAGCTTAAATCACAGGCATTCGCCAACACTTACCGCCGTACTAGGTTATATTAAATATGAATAAAATCCATTATGTAATGAAAATTCGTTTTTTTTTCTTTTTTAGTCATGACAAACCTTAGTTCCAGAATATTCGAAATATTTTATAGATAAGGCATAGAGGTTACATTTTCCTACTACCATCCACTTTCCTTAGACAAAATTGTATTTTTTGCAGTTTCTAATCTCTATTTATTGAGTGCTATACTCAGATCTAATATTTATAACTATCACCTTTTGTGGTACGAACGCGTGAAGATCATTTGAAGTTTAGCCATATTAAGCATATTCAAGAAACTAGCTGATTAACAAAAAAGGCAATTATGTGTTTAAATGTAATCGTATGCGCACCTTGAAATTTAAATAAAAGCGTGAATAAATAAATACCGCGTACCATTCATCTTGCATAGACCGGTCCGGCACGCCATTCAACTCGTGTAAGTCCAACTTAATAACCGCCCGGCCCACTGCGACATTGCCGCGCGCGGTAAAGTCGCGCAATTATGGAGTAATAGGTCGACGACATGCTTTATTTATTTTTGTTTGTATTATTTTGGGCCAACCTATGTATTTGGGCGGCTCGTAATACGAAGCTTGACTATGATGCGGGCGTAGATTTAATTCAGAGCGGGCGGGTGCGTGGCGAGATGCGGGTGACGCTGTGCTGTGGCTCGATTGTGCAGTTTTAGTCTGTTTATGATTTTGTACATACTTTAGAACTTTGATTAATTGTGTTAAATCGTGTTATACATATAAATTAGTAAACAAAAATTGCTACTGCTAGCCTTCAAAATGGCGCTATTGTGTACATTTTTCATGATCATAATTTAAAATTGATACTCTTTCTATTTTCGTTTCTAGTCTTTGCAGGTTTGTTGTTTAAGCCGACAAATAAACTCTAGAATATATTCATAGGAATTGTAATTTTACTTATTCGTGAATGCTGAAGTTTAGTATAACATTAGAGAAAGTAGAGATCAAACTTTTGGAAGATAAATATGGAAACAAGACTAGATAGGTAAAGCCACTTTTTACTGAAATTCAGATTTCATTTGTGTCATAATATTAATAATAATTAGATAAGAAAAAATAAGAGACACAAAATAACGAGATACATCCTTAATCATTTAAAATAAATAAAAAAATTAATATAGATAAAATGAACGACAGGAAAATTCAATAGACACTGGACGTGGTGATCAAGTTGCAAGTACGTGGCGGCACGTCATAATATTTTAACGTAATCAATAAAAACGACACATGCATATAATGTCTATACATCATTTGCGTGGGAAGTCCAACAATACGTAGAAATTTTAATTTTCCAGATATCTTTCAAATATATTTCAGAAATCTGACAATAAATATTACAAAATCAAAAACAGATCGAAATCTGCAAATGAGAGTAATTTAATTTAAGTGAGGGTGGTATTAGAGCAGCCCTACCCTGTACTTAAATGACTCTTAAAAAGTTCTCTTTTTCAAGAAAAACTTGATAACTTTCAATTTCATATTAAGAATATGAAAGCATTATTTCAAGTAATTTTTCTAATAAAGTAAATAACCAGGTTAAAGACAAGTCATCGAATTAAATTCTATAATTTGTTAGGTTCCTATTTTACCAATAATATACTCTAAAACGAGTATGCTTGAAATATTCAAGTAATAATTCAAAATTAGCAGAAGAATGGCTCTTCAAGATATATTGCAATTTCATATAGAAAATTCAGTTCAAGTTCTCAGTGTTTCGAAGATAATCTCTCTTATAGTATTATTGGCACTATTTAAGAAATAGAAGGGACCAAATTAACAAAATTATGTAAAAAGATGATAAGTTTTTTCCTCAGAATTTCTGAGGTTATCCAGTTTTTTGAACTCGACAGTTGTATTACCTTCGTCTTGGTCATCTTCTCCATTTCTAAATTTGACCAATTTGACCAAATTTCAGCTTTCTTCAGGGCGGTTTTTACATAAGTACTAGTGATAGCGTTTACCCGGTTACACCAAAGCTAGTTTTTCAGTTGCAGGATCTCTATTATTTCACCTGGCACACTACAACCAACTTGTCGAGGTTATATGGTTGCCGACGGACAATGTTACCGAAGTGACTGAGAATCCTTTGGCAAAAAATCGGCCAAAGTCTAGTTTTGATGTTTAGCTGCTTCTGGATTCTTTTGGCCGTCCATGGTATACGGGGCATCCTTATGCTGCACCACATTTTAAAGACCTCAATCTTCTTTTATTCCACCAACTAAATTGTCCACGATATAGATATATCAGGAAAACTAGATTCCGGACTATAGACTTAATAGTTAGGTCATTGCGATACTGATCATATGGGTCTGTCTTTTTTTACCCCCGCTTCCTCCCTGGTCAGTTAGTAATGTTCCGACGTAGAGAAATTCGCCATATCCATTCGAATAGAGAGTTGACCAGTGAAGCCTCTAGGTTTGTTATATTTTTGTGGAACTTGAAGTTTAATTACATTGTTTAAACCTAGGATTTTTTTTTCATTAAATGTTAAGGATTGTAGCCCAGTAATATCTGTCTACTTAAAAATGAACGTCATTGCCATTAAAAATTGTACCATTAAATTATAAAGAGTTATAAGAGTTTACAAGAGTTCCACCAAGTACGTATCTTGCATTTACCCCCCTAAAATTCACCAAAATAAGGAACATTGGCATGCGTACTTTATATTTGTTTTCAGTTTATCAATAATTGTGACTATGCGTGAAATTGACTATATGTTAAACGTTTTCTGGGACAAAGAATATTGTAAACGGACTAATGGACACGGTGTTGATACCGTACTGTAGTGTTCTGGTTTATCCATTTTGATACCATACCGTAGTATTCCGTTTTATCTATTTTGCTACAAAACCTTTAACCCAACATACCTGTCAATAAATTCAAAAGCTTTGATAATTTGGATTATCATTGCATGTTTACTTTAAAAAACTTAATCGTATTGCTAATTGTATATCGGATCGGGGAAAATTTTCTAACCCGTATAACCTAGGTATTTTTTGCCTATTTCCTAGGTATTTCTTGTGTATTTCTTTGGATTTAGAATCAGAAAAATTAAGTTTTCTCCTCATTCGTAGACACATTACTGCTTACTTAACTTGGCCCCAAAACCCGGATGTTTTATTTCAGTTCAAACGCGCATTCAAAAATAGTCTTAAATTAAAAACCAGTAATATATACAAATGTATACAAATAATATTTCGCAGCGCTAGTTGAATGGGTTAAGCATTTTTTTTAATTTCTTTGGAGTGAAAGATATTTTATTAGTCTTAATGATGATAATTTTTTGGATATCTTGAGCAATACCTTTTTAAGATTGCTTCAAATCCTCTAGGTGAATAAGTAAAAAATACTTAATATGATGGAGATTTTTCTAATTTAAAATTCCATTTTGATATTCCACGCATTCAAAAAATATTTTGAATAAATTTAGATGCGAAATTAGCTAGAGAAGAATATATGTAAAAACCAAAATTTAAACGAGTATAGGTAGGATAGAACTTTACTTAATTATTTTCGATAAATAAATAACACAAGTACACAAACATTACTGATTATAAACAATCATTTTATTCACAAAATTTATTAACGGTTAAATTTAATTCACTGTCTTAGTCGTCTTTGATTCAAATCTTATAAACTCCTGTTTAAATTAGCAACCATAAGTGTACAATTTCATTTAGTTTAGCGAATTAATAAATATGCGTGTAAATTTATATAGGGTAGTTGATTACTCCTAAATTTGGTGTTAGTAAAATATATAAAATTTAATGAAAATATAGATTACCTAAAAACAAATAGCGAACAAATTATAGGATAACGAACAAATTATACGAATTGATTAAAACATAAGTTAATTTTGAGCTTTCAAATTTAATGATAGGAGGGGAATGGGGAAATCACCCTACCTCGTTCGCCCTCATACAATACAATGAAACTTATTAATTAAAACTTATCAAGTATGCTATAAGGGTTCTGTATATATTTAAAGACTTATAAACATTTAAGGGTAAAGAGTATTTCTATTAAACTGTTTACAATATCAATTTTGAATAACATAAATATATCGCCTGCCATATATTTCATAGGCGTAAATATATTGCATACTTAAATAATATTTTTTTCTAACCATGTAAATGTATAAAAATATTTCATAGTGTATCTTTCACAGATAAAATAAATATACATTCTAAAATACAAACTAATTTTTACAGTTGATTTAGGTCACTTGTATGAAATTTCTATGAACTTTTTACATAGCCATCTACATGTCATGAGTTGATCGACTATTACACGTAAATTAGTAGATAATTTTCCTTAGCTATTATAGATATTTTTCTTTAGCTGTGATAATTTTCCTTCACATTTTGTTATATTTATTACTACTGTTAATACTTTCCAGGTATCCAAAAATTGTAGATTAGCTAGAAGGAATTGGAGGTAACTTTAATAAAAATGACTACTTTAAAGCTTATCATTTCGTAAACGGATCCCTATACGTAAAAAGTGTTTACGACATACTCCCGATATTTATGAAAAACCATATATATACATATATATATATATATATATATATATATATATAAGTAACTGTGTCAAATTTTAGATTTCACCACTGATAGTCTGCCAATAAAATGTCTGTGACCTACAGACGGTCAGACAGGTAGACGGATATGGCAAAACTATAAGGGCTCCTAGTTCGACTTCTGAACCCTAAAAATGCTATCATAACTCTCTATTGCCGCACTTGTTTAAACACGAAACTTAAACCTTTATATCTCATTCAATTTTAAAAAATTGTCAAAAATGTCGGTCCTCTACAGCTTAGAACTTGGAATTATAATTTATGAGATATAAAAATGTCAAACACCCTATTGTAACCAATTTTTTTATTATCATTTTAAAATTTTATTATAGTTAGAAAACAAAAAAAAATTACAATACGAGTCCGCGACATTGCAATGCACTTATAAAAAATTAAACTCGAAAAATTAGAAACAAATCAGTCGTTAACTTTGAGTGCTTTCTTAAATTGAGTTTCGCTTGTTAATAGAGCCCTTAAAATTATATTTTTTTTTCTTAATAAATCAGCTTGTCTCGTTTATTTGCTTGCTCGTAAAAATATAAATTTTTTAACTCAAAAATACGAACATACTTAAATTTTATTAAACTATTTTTTAAAAACGTCAAATTTTACTTTTTAATTATTATTTTTTTTATTTCGTCCAATATATTATTCCATATAAATATTTTACTAAGTTATTATTAGATAAACAATATCTCCCAATCAATATTCGTACGTATAAATAAGTACGATGTTTTAAAATATATTACGTATTAAATACCGAATCCTGAATGACGGAAAGAAGTACTGACAATGGGTATAAATATTTCAATTAATTTAACCTTTAGCGGTGTACGGACGAAACAAATATGATGTTTATCATCAACGTCACATACGTTGTCTTCCTTCTGAAAAATCCTGGTAGCTTCGTTCATTAGTTCTTTCCAGTCAGTACTGTCCTCAGCTTTCCTAATGTGATTGGGAGGCTTGTGAGCGTAGTGATCTGTTTAGTCCATTGGGTAGAAAATCTACCGCGGAGTCGTTTACCATTAACTTTCCCGACAACCATCAGCCCCAAGTTATCCCCAAGTTATATGATTCCCTGTGTGCAATGTAACCAAAGTAGCTGAGAATTTTTTGGTAGCAGACGCTAGACAGTGTGCTTTTGATTCTGAGTTGTTTTCGAATCGATATGTTCGTTCTTTTGGCCGTCCAAGTTATACGCAGATTCGTCTCCACCACATCTCGAACGCGTCTACCTTCTTTCACTCCAGCGATCAAATTACCAACGACTCAGAGCCATACACGGAAATTGAGAAGACCGGTATTCTTACTATTCTCATTTCGATATTAGAGGTCTTTCTGTTTTGCCACAAACGTATTTTTTTTTGCTCATAGCAGTTATGGCCATTTGGGTTCTTCTTTGAATTTATCCATCGCTTCCTTTCTGGCCAGGAAGCAGCCATACCAGATATACAAAATCGCTAAGAAACTATAGGTCAAAGAGCTATCCTGTACGTGAGATTTGGCCATCTTTATCTATGACCATGATCTTCGTTGGAGCTCAGTTGATCCAGAATCCGACCAGCTCGCTCTATATTCGATTCTTTTGAACAAGTCAGCTAGTTCTTTCTCTGACATCGCAAAGAAAATGGTGTCATCTGCATATCTTAAATTGCTGATTTTGGTACCACCTACTGAGATGCCGCTCTCCCGTTCTTCCAAGACCCTCCCTGTTATGAATTCGCCATATATATTTAAAAAAAAATAGAACATAGGGTACATCCCTGCCATACACATTTACCAGGCTTAAACGGTATAGATCGCACATAATTTACTATAATTCTCAAGGTACCGCATATGATGTTAAAAGTAAGCAATTTTTTTTTGGCCTTGGAGCTGAACATTTGTAAAGCCAAATTTACTTACCGTCAGTTTTAATTTCTTGTCATATCAGTATAAATGCAAAGTGAAACTATATGTTATTTCTTTTTTACAGATTTATCACAAGTATTTAGTAATTCAATTGCAATTTTATCTAATAAGAAATTCCTGAGTTTAAATATTGAACACAATGGCGAGCAACGACGAAGTAACGCAGTCATGTCCGACAAGCTGTACAGATACCACATAATAGCAACAAATCCCGACATCGAGCAAGAATTGTATAAAATAAATTGCTACACTACAATACAAACCGATCAAGAATTTACAAATGAGTCAGAAGAGGACATACCAACAGATGTCTGAGTAGACGAGTGCGGACAAGGATGGGAGTGGTTATACGCAGGACGAAGAGAGCGCGATGGACAAACTAATAGACGAGATGCTGAATGCTACAGAAGCCTTGTCGGAAAACTGGCTACTGAAGGCCAAGGGACTGCAAGACGTAGAAACGGAATTACGGAAGTTAAATTCGGAAACGGAAGAAGTAGAACCTACAGCGAAGGAGGTGGAAGCAGAGAAAGAATGGCTGAAAGAGACGATTACAAAATTCGATACGTACCTGGAGTTGGCCAATATTCAGGAAGAAATCCAGGAACCAACAAAAGACTTTATAATGGTCCTTGGAAGCTCGTCGTTGATCATAAAGGAACCAAACAACACCATTGGCATTTCATCTACATATCTAGAAGTAAACAGTGGGGACATTCCTCAAAGCTTGGAGCAAATATTCGAGCCAAACCTTACAAATGTTCCACAATTGAGTGCATCGTTTGTATTCGTCAGTATCTTTATTCCGGGAATGGTCGCCAAAATTTTACAAGACATTCTCACCCCAGCAGATGTTGAAGTTGGTATCTGCGCCAAGCATCAGCTTGGTGTGGCGAGGGATACTAAAAGGCACGAAGAGACGATGCATATTGAATGTACCACGTGAGGAAATACAATACATGAGAGAGAAGGCTGGACACATAGAGAAAGGGACGAAGGAATGGTGGATACAACTAGTGAAACCGATGCAGATCAAGATGGAAACGAAAGATGCGACGATGATGCCCACAGTAATATCGTTCAATTGGAAGGATCTGTGTCTAATGAAAGATTACCGACGAGTAATAGACAAAGAGTTCACACACGAATACGCAGCGAAAATGACGAGCGCAATACAACTATCGTTTTATTATTATGTAAGGAACGCGCTTTTACGGAAGGAGAAGCACTTGTCAGCCTCGCAAAAACTCCTCAAGGGATTAACCTCATACTCAGCTCAGGGTTCAACGAAAAGATTCGACAAATTATCACAGTGTCCCGAATACTGGTATTTCAGGAATCGTTAAAAGCGCGATTCGAACGAGCGAAAGCACACAGTCTGGAAAGGAATCCGCAAGCAAACAAAGAAATGAACATAATGGAACTGAGATTGAAATTTGAAAATTTATTAATGGTCAATCACATAGACCTAGAAACGTTCGCGAAGGCGACATTCGAACACATGAACGGAAGGCTGAATAAAAAAAACAACTTATTCTTTCGGGGACCACCATCGACGGGAAAAACTATGATCATGCAGAGTTTGGTAGACTGTCAATACAACTTTGTGAGACTGACGGGATTAACGGCGAACTCGTCGTTCAACTTTAGCGGATTGCTACAACTAAACAGACTAACAGATAACCAATTTGCAAAACTAACAGATAACCAATTTGAACAGTGGAAACTGTTGGCGTCGCGAAATCCGATGGCCACAGATGTGAAATACAAAGACAGATGCTACATAATGAATTGCACCCTCTACACATGCAGCAACTATCCTATACACACATACTGCAACGAACCGGACGGACACGCGGCGGTGATGACGAGAACAACAGAATTTTACTTCGGAGCACCGGCGACGACATATTTCGAAATGACACCATTCGCGTGGGAAAGCTTCTGGAAAGACACGGCAAACTTAACAATATAACAAATATATAAGGTATATAACAAATATGTAATCAAATATATAATCAAAATGTAATCATAGAATTAAGAAATGTATAATCAAATTATAATCATAGAATAAAAAATTATTACTGCTTACTTGATATTGTTTTATTGTTTATCCTAAGGTTAAGGTTAGGTTAGGTTAGGTTAGGTTAGGTTAGGTTAGGTTAGGTTAGGTTAGTTTAGGTTAGGTTAGGTTAGGTTAGGTTAGGTTAGGTTAGGTTAGGTTAGGTTAGGTTAGGTTAGGTTAGGTTAGGTTAGGTTAGGTTAGGTTAGGTTAGGTTAGGTTAGGTTAGGTTAGGTTAGGTTAGGTTAGGTTAGGTTAGGTTAGGTTAGGTTAGGTTAGGTTAGGTTAGGTTAGGTTAGGTTAGGTTAGGTTAGGTTAGGTTAGGTTAGGTTAGGTTAGGTTAGGTTAGGTTAGGTTAGGTTAGGTTAGGTTAGGTTAGGTTAGGTTAGGTTAGGTTAGGTTAGGTTAGGTTAGGTTAGGTTAGGTTAGGTTAGGTTAGGTTAGGTTAGGTTAGGTTAGGTTAGGTTAGGTTAGGTTAGGTTAGGTTAGGTTAGGTTAGGTTAGGTTAGGTTAGGTTAGGTTAGGTTAGGTTAGGTTAGGTTAGGTTAGGTTAGGTTAGGTTAGGTTAGGTTAGGTTAGGTTAGGTTAGGTTAGGTTAGGTTAGGTTAGGTTAGGTTAGGTTAGGTTAGGTTAGGTTAGGTTAGGTTAGGTTAGGTTAGGTTAGGTTAGGTTAGGTTAGGTTAGGTTAGGTTAGGTTAGGTTAGGTTAGGTTAGGTTAGGTTAGGTTAGGTTAGGTTAGGTTAGGTTAGGTTAGGTTAGGTTAGGTTAGGTTAGGTTAGGTTAGGTTAGGTTAGGTTAGGTTAGGTTAGGTTAGGTTAGGTTAGGTTAGGTTAGGTTAGGTTAGGTTAGGTTAGGTTAGTAAACATTAAAATATTTTAAAATATTTCAAAACTCTGTACACATACAAAGACTTGGTACACGTACAAATACTCTGTACATATATAAAGACTCTGCACACATACCAGGACTCTGTATACATAAAAAGACTCTTTACACATACAAAGACTGACTGTACATACAAAGAATTTGTAAACATACAAAGACACATAAAAACTCTGTACACATACAAAGACTCTGTACACATACAAAGAGTTTGTACACATACAAAGACACATAAAAACTCTACACATAGAAAGACTCTGTACACATACAAAGTCTCTGTACACATACAAAGGCTCTGTACACATACAAAGATTTTGTACAAATACAAAAACTCTGTATACATAAAAAGACTCTGTGCACATAAAAAGACTCTGTACACATACAAAAACTCTGTACGCATACAAAGACTGTACACGTGCAAAGACTCTGTACACATACAGAGTTTTTGTTAATAATGTGTATTACTTGTGATCAATATGTTGGTTAATGGCGTGAATTAATTGCTAAATTTCAGATCCCTACCTGGCATATTTTCTGAAAAATCGGCTGTGACAGACGGACAGGCAGACACGTGACCATTTACCTGTTTAAAAATAACGGTTCGGGTTCTGTTATTGCTTTTGAGATACGGAACCATAAAATTAAAAATGGTAAATTATATCTGTTTTTTTAATTATTTATCCAATTATATCCCGCTGAGATGCGAGAAAAGAACTTCGAGAAAGAGAGGGACATAAAAAAATCATTTTTTATTTCCTTAGCATGCCTTTTGTATATATTAATTGAGATCTCCATATAAAGCATATGGCTACTGCGTTTTAATCACGTAAGTCTAAAAGGTATTTATGTTTATTTACTTGCGACTCTCAATTAAAATACTATCAAACTCGATATAATCATACTCGTCTATACTACAACTATACTCGATTATCGATAGTACTTAAGTACTAATAAATCAGGTAAATAACTAACCCCTCGAGCGTGCAAGTCACTTTCACGTAACGTCAGCACTCTCACCACGTCATTAAAATAATGTGTAATTCCAGAAGTATTGATTATATTATGATGAAATTATATAGAAAAGATACGTAGACAGAAAAAATGTAGTTACGACATAATCAAATGAAACCATATTTTCCTGTTTCCGTAAGAAACAAAGATTCATAAAGGCAAAATCTTCATAAAATGTAATTTTGTAATTACCATAAAAACATAAAGAATAATTGAACCTAAACCCAAAAAAATAATTTATCCTAATAATATTTATCTTACCTTTAAGTTTCAAAACGAAATCGAATCAGTGTAGCAAAAAATAATATACACTACAGAAGACTGCATTACCATTCAGTTTTGTTTTTCTTCTCATTTATATATCTATGATATATAAATGTCTATATGTCTATTTCATTTTACTAGACTATTTATTTCTGAGTAGTGTTAGCAGCCACGAGCACTCGATAAGTGACATGCGCGCTCGAGAGGTTAAGCACATTGTTTATATTTAATCATTAATCAACAAAATGTTTAAATTTCAATCAAATTGCCTTTCCTATCGTAACCAACAACCAGTAGTATAATTTAAAAACAAAATTAATTTAAAAAAAATGATCATGCTTTGTTTTTCTCATTTAGGAACACTGTTATATTATCTATTTTAATTCTTCTCGGTACTAATTTTTATTTTTGCTTGTAAAAATATTGGATCACGCTGATGTCGCGTTCAGAAATTCGCTTCGGAAATTTTGGTGTAGTCGACATGCCATATATACTTAAGTTTAATATGTGCTAAATTTCAAATTTCCAGTAGTATAAAAAACAGGACATTTAGCGACACGCTTAAAATTTACGCGGGAAAACTTCGTTGTATGACAACATCATACAGGTGGGTAATTTGTAAAGATTTTTTCCAATCTTTACAAATTGTTCACCTGAAGATATTCTCATACAACGAAACCTAGGTCGTGATAAAGAATTTAAATAAATTAGAAATAATACTACACCACATCGTTTCATTTAGTTGAGAAAAATTAAATTTCAATAGATTATATTAGTATAATAAAATTACTCTAAAATGCGGCCTTATAAGGATAAGTTTTAGTAATTTTCCGTCTTATCGTAAGTTCTAATTTGTTCAAGAATCATTCTGGCATAGGAACTGACAATACATTTGCAAACTTCATACGTTCAGTTGAAAATTTACAAGTGCTTTGTCATTGATTTGGCACTAAAAGCCAATAATACTTTATGCAACTGCAAGGCCATGAAGACTTCACGACTAAGTGTGAGAATGACCTTCCGTATTTATGTAGGAGCAATAACACACGAAGACGAAAATAATGTTTTCCAAGTTTCATTTACGAAATCTTCATTATTTGTTCTGAATATTGGAATACAAAACTTTGAAGTATAGTATAAATAAGTATATAAGAAGTATAGTATAATAATAGAAGTATAAGAAGTATAGTATAAATAAAGTTGACTTTTCGATACACCCTATAAAAATTATTTCAATAGTCCAATTCGAGTCGAGGTTAACTCTTTGCTAAATAGTTTTAACATTGAATATGTTTGACATATAAGAGTCGTTACTAACTTAGGTAATATACACAAATTATTAGATTGAATACTATTCTGTGACAGCAACAAATCTTATGAAGACCTGTGGCTGTAAAAATAGTTCTTTTTTCATTTCCATGAAAAAAATGTATTAGCGGCAATGATCGACAATTTAAAAAGCTGCTAGCTAAAACGTATCTTTAACGCTACCCGACTTCCCATTTCAGGAATACCTTGAGATATTCCCACCAAGCATCTGCTCCAACTTCCTACCACCCTGACGAATCTCGATCCCATTATCTCTAGTTCTTCGTATCACGAGCC
This sequence comes from Druceiella hillmani, assembly GCA_039881145.1. Taxonomy (NCBI): domain Eukaryota; kingdom Metazoa; phylum Arthropoda; class Insecta; order Lepidoptera; family Hepialidae; genus Druceiella; species Druceiella hillmani. The sequence goes on from JAYKKI010000084.1 coordinate 3,415,667, forward strand.
ATCAGAGATGATTCTCTCTATTCCAATCTAGCCTGTTATTACAGTTTGTTAGTCAAAATTACGACCGAAGAGACGTTTGGAGAAAAAAACCGTGTAATTTTACGTCATTAGTTTCGCGTCATTATGAATGCCCGGGCTAAATTGCCGCGCGAAATTGGCAAGTTGTCTTCGCTCCCATTCCGGCGTTTGACGCCACGGTCACGTGGCGGTTGGACCTTGACTCCTTGACTCGTCTACAACAAAGAAGGCTTTTTGCAACAACCTCTGACATTCGGAGCTGATAGACGTATATACATACACTGATACGTGTACGGGGAGCGGATGTGTGGTAATTGACCAGTCAATACAATTGCCACGCTCGGGTAAGCCGAAAAGTCTCGGCTTTATTCGTTACGTATTGTATCGTAATTTGTCCTCTTGTGTGGGATAATTAGTCTGTGTGCCGCTTATGGTGTTGATGTAACAAAAGATTTTTTTGGTCTTAAGTAATAAAGTTAAAGAGCATTTAAAGGTTTCTTTAATGGGTTTAATATGTGCAGTGTAAGTATTTAAAATAAATTTGACTTCGACTAATGTGTTTTGTTGTTTTTACTGGGTGTCGGTATTGTGTCTTCGAGTTGTTTATTGGTTATGACTCGTTTGATCATCCGAAGAGAAGCTTTAAGTGTCTGATTTCCAGCTCTGTAGATTTATGTAAATTAAAATTATTTTTGTGATTCCCTTTACGATTTTTTTTACTTCTTCTGGTTATCATAAATTTTAGTAAAGACACTACTTTATTGTAATAGACTGGTATATACAAACTACGTCAGAAGAATATAGAACTTATTATATATTTAGTACGGACGTGTTTGTATCTATTCCAGTCTATTACAATAAAATAGTATCTTTATGATAACCAGAAGAAGTAATAAGAAATCGTAAAGGAATCTCATGATAACGGCACCTACAGTAGCATACCTGCATCGTAGTCAATCAACCCGATATTATCTAAGCATTATTCTTTCATGTAGTTAAGAAAAAAATAATTTGTGTAATTCTCCACTGAGATCAAGAAATTATAACGTTGTTTCATTTTAATGTAGAAATTAGTAGTTCTTGTTGATGTTACAACAAGAACTACTGTGAAACGAAATCATTTTTCAAAGTAGAAATCTTAAGACAAAGATGGGTTCGAATCCTATCATTGCTAAATCATATTTTACGCATAAGTAAATGTTCCTTTCCTTCTTGTTGCTTTATTATATTATTATACTCAGAACATTAATTACATACGATTTTTCACCAAATATTCAATGAATTTTTCTTTGAATCCTGTAAATTAACGAACGTAAATTATATTCATGGAAAGTATATTTTAAAATCATCCATATAATTTTTTTATTCCATTAATTTAAGTTCATCTACAATTAGAGAGGTGATACAATGCAAACAATTTTGAAAATAAAAAAAATTCTTCGATATATTTTATTGTATTTCTAAAGAAAAAAAGAATCGCCTATACTTTCGAACGAGTGGGAAAATATAATAATTTTTTTTTCATAATTTGACGTCACATTCACCTTTGAATGAACTAAAATCATATACATTAATTATTTAATCGTAAAATTTTCAAAAACGACCGCCTCATAAACCTGTGAATGCTGATGTAGAGGCTGTTGCTAACCAAGCCTAAACATTTTGAATAGAAAAAGGCAATTTTGATTGTTATTTTTATATTTTTAAAGTTACCGAAATAAAACGTTGAAATTTGTTTCTCGTTTATAAATGTAAAAATATTATGCTTTTTACACAAAAACTGAAAATACATTTGCAAACTTTTTACACAACTATAAAAAACCGAAAGGCGCAGTTCGAGAACGCGCCGTAGTTTTTTCGTGAAAACGCCGAGATAAAGTCTTAATAAGTATTTCGTATTAATATTTATTTTAAGTGCCAATCTCCGTAACACAATGGTTACACAGAGTAGTATAACGGTTACAGAATATAACAAATTAAAAGTTTATCGCATGTAGCAAGGACTTGTGATAGCAGCACCCTCCATTGACGTACGTGCATCTTGATTCCTTTTGACGCAAGTTTTCCTCTGAATTGCGTTTTTTATAATTCCAAGCACTTTTACGATTCTAACAATAACTTGAAATCTGCAATTTTCCATTTAATACCGATTTTTACTTGTATACCGTTGAATATTTTTATTGTCTCACTATAACTCATAGCAGTGCTCCACAAACTCTTCACAATGACATCCAAATGATCATCCCAGTTAAACGCGTTTTCACACTACACTAATTTATAATTTTACACAACGCTAATTCGCAACAATGACGTGCATGCACTTACAATAGTCCCGTCACCGACAAAACAAATACTGCAGGAGATACGCACATTTATGCTCTATCTGTTGTGTGCTCAACCATTGTTAACGTGTTATTAGTCTCTTAGTTAGTAGCGATTAAAAATCTGACGGTATTTTGTAACATAAGAAAGTTCGACCGGTTGTCACTGTACTTAATAAGCGGATAGATGTTTTCACGTCAAAATCACTCCACTTATTTCAAACTAGTATTAAATTTCCACCTATTTTAAACTATTGTAAAAGGTTTTCATTTCTCATTTATTTTCATAATGTCTTCAATATATTGAAGAATCATTCTTGTCATTAATGTCTTCAATATATTGAAGTTCATATCATCTCAGTTCTAGAGTCAAAGCCTTAGGGGTTTATGAGGATTCCAAGTCCTACCGGTTCCATACCCCAATCCAATCTCCTTATTCCTAATCATAACACTATCTTTTAAGAATACTACTTTGCTTTGCATGCTACAAAAATATCGTCGATTTACGTTTTCGGAAGTCGTCTGAAAAAGATATGCCAATCCATATTCTCTATACTATTGCTTCTTCTGTCCTATACTTTTTTTTGTACCGATGCTGATAGCTAAATTATTTGCTAAATTAATTTATTATTAGATTAATTTTCATTATTTATTTATATTTTTAATTTTTATATTATAATTAATAGTTAATTTTACATTGTCTCGCTGACAGTATATTGTAATCTCCACAACGCTTAGTTCTCAACTTCTGGTGTTGTGGTTGATTAAAATATGCCATTCATGTAGCAATAAGTTTATCAAATATGAAAATAGGTTGAAATCTAAATAAAAAACAAATGAGTTGTATATTTCTCGCCTAATAAATCTATATGTAGAAATGCAAAAAATATTGACGAGTGTGTCCCATACAATATGGCCCAGTTCAAGTTTGGCTCAAAAAAATTGATGAATATTAAACTAGTATAATGATATTATTTATTATCGTCTTGTCATAATTATCCCCTTAATTACATTTTGTTGTGTACGGTTTGCTTATCGGCTGAGTTGCAACAGAAAGCGAAGCATCGTGAAGACACACTTTTAGAAAGACGGTTAACATCCAATATTAATCAATATGTAATTATTTATTATTTATTAAGTTAACAGATTCGTTTTAACTGCAATATATTTTAACTGTATTACATTATTGCCATACTTCTTCGAAATTTCAAAATTGATAAATTTAAAGTGAAAAGTTAAGTACTTCGGTAGATTAACACTGATTTTATCCGTTTTAGTGTCATGGTTTTTTACTCATATATACTTAAAAGTGCCAAATAAATCTTTTGTTTTTGATATTATTTACCCTTGTCTCGAAAAAAAAACTGTATCTCTTCCAAAAATTACCCAATTTTAATAATTTTTACGGTGTTTTCTTAATAAAACTTGTACAAGGATAATAAAATACAAAGAAAATTATGGAAATATAAATTGTGAACAAAAATTATAACAAAAACTGACATCAAGGTCACATCGGTACGGTACATCCTCCGTATCAGCAAAATAATTGTTATCGTCACTATTATCATTATCACTCAAAATTTGCATTACGCCAAATTGTGAGCGCACCACAATGTCACTCCCACTATCACTTTCTTCACAAATTGAAAAACGATAATTTTCACTCGAATTATTTTCGTAGTCCGACATTATGGGTTAACAATTTTCTTTTTTTGGATCCTTTTTATATTATAATTACTAATAATATTATAATTTGAACTTTATGTAACACGTAGAAAGATAAAAAATTAGCGATGCGTGCGAGCAACCTGCCCTACTGCGCGCTAAACACCAACTGATTTTGCGAGCGCCATCGCGCTGGTGGCAAATTTAGGTAGTACGCGCACAAGCGCGGTGGCACTCGTCGGCGTCATACGGTTAATTAGATTTATATACAACAACGTACAGTACAAGAAATGTTACGGAGCCAAGAGAGCAGAGTGAGTGAGCGATAGGCAATATACAATGAAATATAAGGATGACATTAGTAAGACTCGTAATTTAAATTATATTAATTAAAATAAACAATAATCTTTTAAAGATATCACAGCAACCTTTAAAGGAAGGATATTGTAAACTAATAAAAAATATAGCTTTTATCACTCACAAACATAACTGCAAATGTGTACACGCATGCATATGTATATCTTCCGATGAGGTCTGCAGTGCTGCTTCGTTTCGTATTTTAACGAATAGTGCAAGCCGTTATTGCGGTCATTAAGGACGGCAGGGCCGCCGCCTCGTCCGCCGCCGCCATTGAGCTGGATGAAGATTAATTGCATCGTTCATCACAGAGCGCTGCATTTTATTGCCGCTAAATTGGTAGATATCATTTCAGAAGTGTGTAGGTCGGGCCTGGAACGGGGGACGTGACGCGCGTTTGGTTGCACTACGCGAGAGCGAACCGGTATAATAGGAAATTTGTTTTGAATAACTTGTCAACAGCAAGGCCTTAATAAAAAATCTTATTTAAATAGAATAATAAAATAAAAAAATGTGTTTATTACTTTAATATAAAGGAGCGATTTTATGGTTTGGTTTAGAATATTTAATTTCAGCTCGATCCAGAGTCAGATCCAAAAGGTTGTATATTTTACTCACCTTTTGTACTCATCAATTAAATCATATCTTTCAACCAACAATTATTTAAATTACTATCTACTTCATTTACTATATTATTTAACTTATAGAAATTACACGCTACTTTGGACGATATCATATTTGATTAATTTAATGTCAAGTTTTATATTTCAGTTTATCAATTTTATCTGATTTTTTTTTGGTTTCATTTTGTTTAACTACAATATCCCTAATTGTAATATCGTGCTCAATAATTATTGATTCTATCGCAAATAACATTATGTTAAAACAGTCTGATAATGTTGAAATTTAGCTATGATACAATTAAATATTAATTATAATACATGCAAAATATTTTAAAATAAATAGAAAAAAACAAATAAAAATGAACAGACATCAAATAAAAAATGTATTACCTGTATTTTTATCATCTTTACCTTATTTCTAGCTGTCTCTATTATCAAATCTCTTGCTGAGGGGTTTGCTATGGGCAACGTGGTAAGTATATCTAATATCTTCCGCGTAATTTTTCAAAATAAATATTAAACCTTTATTCATAAATATTAATTCAAAAATATGTATTATCTATATTTAATATAAATTTATAAATACAGAATAATATTTATTAAATTAAAATTCATCGTGCACACAAATGTCACCGATGTATTAAATGACATTAAACTCAACGCAGATAATTTATTAATAGAGTTGCAACTAATGTAATATAATTTATGTATTTGAGACTTTAATGCATATACGTACATATGTATATATATATATATATATATATATATATATATATATATATATATATATATGTATATGTATATATATATGCAGGTTTCCTCACTGAATACGAAAAATATAAGGTTACCATTAGAACTACTAACCGGGAGTTACAAATTTGAAGTTGCTACCAGAGGAATGGAAGTTAATCTAACGGTGAATGCAAATCTACTCTCAGTAATCATATTGACTTAACGAAGTAGTCACTAGGACTGAGTTTATTTTCGTCTCGATAACAGTCAACCGAAATTACAGAATCTTAATTAAGTACTGTTAGTACATCCGTCTTACTCACCCAAGAAATTATTTACAGAAGACAAAAATTTTAAATGTGGAATATATCGTTTTTAATATAAGTTTTTACAATAAAGGAATATAATCACGTTACTCACCAAATCACGTTAAGATTATCAATCGACCAAATCACAATCAGACACAGATCAAGAAGGTTCATACATAGTTTAATTTTCAGTATTAAGAAATACTATAGATACTTTAGCAATATTAATTCAAAATTGATAACAGTACCAATACACACATTTAAGGAAAAAGAATTAAATAAAAAAAGTAAATATTAAAATTTTCATATCGTATGGTTAATGATAAGGGAGCAAGAATGGAGCAAGATAGAATTAAGGAACGGCGAGCGTTAGAGCTTATAAGAGATAAGATTTTTTCAGACGACCTTTGACAACATTTACAGACCACGAATTCCTGAGGGCCAGTTGATCTCGAAATGAAATAGAGGAAGAGTTCCTCATATCCAGTTGATCTTAACGTTTCAGAGAAATTATTTATAAAAATACTATGGGGAAGGGAAGAATTAGCTAGGTTTTAGACATAAATGTAAACCATGAGCAGACAAGTGATTGAATCTTCGTTTGAATTCATCATCATCACAAGCTATCTTAACCATTTTGGTCCTCCAATCTACATCACTTTGATTTATATTTGGCTGTCTAAATCCAATCTGTGCCCGCCGCTTTCTTTGTATTATTTTTACTATCTCATTTACTGTAACCCATTTTATGGCTTGCACTCTCAGAGTCTCCATTCAAGAGAACTTTGGCACCCGGAGTCCGACTTCTGAATGACGTCACCATCTCACTACCACTTAAGTTTCGCCACTCTCTTGACAATGTCAGTAAATTTGACTTTTCTCCAAAGTCAGTTATTTATTTTGCTGCCTTTTAAGTGGATCCTTTCTGGTTTCCTTTTATTCATTTGCGCAAAAACAAGCTTTTGCGGGACGGTTTTTTTATTACCTAAATTTCGACTCCATAAGTAAGGTAGTATACACAGATTGAAGATGCGTGCCTTTGAGTAGTCCTCGATGTTTGAATCAGAACCCAAGTTTTGAGAAGGTTGTTTATTCCAGACCTATGTATCTGTCTACATTCTTGGTTTGTTTTTTTTACTCATTCGTAGTTTTTAGCCCAGATACACATTCTTATCTACACACTTTAGTTTAGCACCGTACATATTTGTAGTCACAGGACTATTATCAGTTTCTGACGTCATGTCTTTTATCTTGACCATATTCATTTCGAGTCCTACCTACAACGAGGCGTTGTATTGTTCCTGGATCATAGTCTATAATTCATCTGTATTATTAACAAACAGTACCATATAATCTGTAAAACTTCTGTCTGTAAACAAGAAATTTAAACATGTCCCTGATATCATAGGATTTTCATTTTCCCTATCCAGCTATTTAAAAACGTCTTCCATGACGAGGGTAAACAGTTTGAATGATACTGTGTCTCCCTGCTCGACTCCTCTTCGTAAAAATACGGGTTTTCTATGTTGTGGATGTAAGGATATTCTCAGTAGTGTGCTAATTTTTCTTCTTAGTCGTGCACTCTTGACAGAGTGGTCGTGATTATGATTCGGCCGGTTCCTTCGCCACTGCCGCCCTCGCGATGCGACGCCATGTAGTTCGGTGTTTTGTGGAGTGAGAGCAGTCATTTACACTGGAGTGCGTCGCAGATTTTATTAGGTCTGTCCACCGTGTCGGAGAGCGTCCGCAGGATCGTTTGCCTTCGACTTTGCCTTGCACCACCAGTCGTTCCATGGAGTCCTCGTTACGGGTGACATATCCAAAGAATTTGAGGATTCGAAATTACACAGTCGACGATAATCTCTCTTTGATGTTAAGTTTCTTGAAGATCGAAACGTTGGTTCGGTGCGCGGTCCATGGGATCCCAAGCAAACGCCTCCAGAACCACATTTCCAGCGCGTCAATTTTGTGGCGGTCTTGCATCCTCAGCGTCCACGTCTCAGCTCCATATAGAAAAATCGGAAAGACCAGGCATTTCATAAGTCGAACCTTTGTGTTTCTGGTTATTCTGGGGTCCTTCCAGATCTTTGTGAGTTTTTCCATTGATGATCTCGTCACGGCGCAACGTCTTCGAAACTCATCCTCGCAACCTCCATCATTAGCGATACTAGTATATATAGTGTGCTAATAAATATGGGCAATTAGGCCACTGAAACTATGATGTATTCTCGTATTTCTAATGGATCTTTACATTACCCATATATTCTGTAGCCTTTTCAATAAGTTTTCTCATAGTCTGTCTGAAGCCTTTTTGCTCTTTGGATTGGTAATAGTAATCTGAATAACTATGGCTGAAAAATCTTTGTTCATAACTGCACAAAATTTGACAATAGTTTGTGATTTTGTGAAAGAAGCTATTTCGGACCATGGTCTTCCACATCGCTTTTAAATCCTTCCTTGAATAGCAAGACTAATATAGCTGTTTCCGAGTCCTTGTTATCTCACCTGAGTATAACCATTTATTGATCAAGTCAACCAAATTATCTAACAAGTTATCGCTACCCTCTTTCAGTATTTCAGGTAAGAATTTATTTCCACCCCACAGTTCTTGAGTAGACAAAAGGCTATTTCATAAAATCAGTGTAGAATACCATAATAAAGTAAAGTATCCATAGTAAAATGATAAGTATATTTTATACAAGAACTTTTTAGTTTCAATAGCTAAGAAATTTGGAAAAGTCATAATGAAGTTTATTTTGCGATTGCAATTGGTTAACATTATTGACCTGAAATTTACAGCTAATATTGTGTTCGTTCAGTATAGTTAATTCTTTGATACTAGATGTGATGAAACTAGTATCATATTTAGTACTGAATACAAATGATCGAATAGTAATTTTACACAACCAATAATAAAATAGTATTTATCATTAACGGCTCTTCCCATTCAAAGGTAGTTGATGAACGGTGTTATTTTGATTGCTGTATTTGAGTAAATAAAATATTAAGGCCAAGTCTGATCTACAATATAGAGCAAAAGCAAATGTTGAAAAGTGCATTATGGCTGTCTGTTTTGAATCACATAATTCCTTTTTTGGATTCTAATTAAGAATAAAGTTATCCTAATAAGGAGATAGTGTTTTACAGTCAGTGTAAAGAAATAATCTAGAATATTGAAGAATAAAACTTAGAACTTTAAAGGATCTTTGGATAATGTCTATAATCGTGGAGTGTAAGTCAGTTAACCATGAATGCATCGACATATTGCAAATAAATTGTCGAAAAGCAAATATCGAACATATTTTCTAATATTTAATTGTGTTTTATCGCCCCAAAGTCATTGATATAACAAGTTGGTATTGCCATAAAACATATAATGATAACAAATTCAATCTATTCTCAAACTGTGAATTAGATTATCTGAAAACTAAAAGTGTTTCACGATAAGATAGTTGACAGTTGAATATTACTTATTTTACGAGAAAATGGCTGTTATGAAATTATTTAAAAAAAAAACGAAATAATCAAACTAAAAGTAAAAGTATACATGTGTATTTGCATCTAAAATTGTTCTATGAATATCCTAGAATTTCTATTACCATCAGTAATATGCTAGTCGAGAGTCTCATTCTTACTTTACTTGACAACAATGATCCTATTTATGATCCAGGGTTTTACTTTAGCGTCCCGCGCAGATCTCACATTATTCCGTCTTAAAATGATAACCACTGCTCATGATATGCAATCGTCGTAAATTTCACATGCTATGTCTACTTTACAGATTATACAGTGCGTTGTTGTATCGCATTTGTATGAGCAATTTACTTGGTCTGGTATGAATTACGCCAATATGATGCGAGCCAGAGGACAGCAACTGATTATACCAAAGCACTGAAGTACAGTATTCTGTGGTCATTTTAAATCCTTGCTTCCGCTTAGTTATGAACTGATCTGCCTCCCCTATTAAGACAATGCTAAGTTAAATGTAATAAAACTGTGCACTTGTGGCTTTGAAGAGAACATAGTGGCTTGAACAATAATGAATTTAATAAGTAATGTATTATTCTGTTTACATTGAATACTTATTTATATATTCATGCGCATGAAATATGTACCAGTTAATCTTTATTTTTTTATTGTTCACATTCTTATGTTTTGTAAATATTGTGTAGGTATATTGTAAGCATGGCTGTTTTTTAAAACGGTATGGGGAGTTGGATGAAAGCAGGTAATGCTGGTGACGCTCTCAGCTTCATAAACCGAATTAATTATCCTTCTGTGAATTAACTTTTCTAAGTGATTTATTTTTATTATATATAATTTAACACTTTTTTAATTACTAATAAATATCGTAACAACTTTTTGAAAATGGCCATGATGAACACAAAATAAATTCTATGTAACAGTAACATCTAAAAATTGTTAAGTGTACTTCCTGTTAGAACCACATTAGAAATAATAGAAAAATTCTTTGTAAATATAAATATTTAGATAGTACTTTGATAGTAAATATAAATATTTTGATAGTAATTTTATAGTAAATATAAATATTTTGATAGTAATTTGACAGTAAATATAAATATTTTGATAGTAATTTGATAGTAAATATAAATATTTTGATAGTAATTTGATAGTAAATATAAATATTTTGATAGTCAATATAAATATTCTGATAGTAATTTGATAGTAAATATAAATATTTTGATAGTAATTTGATAGTAAATATAAATATTTTGATAGTAAATATAAATATTTTGATAGTCAATATAAATATTCTGATAGTAATTTGATAGTAAATATAAATATTTTGATAATACTGAGACTTTCGTAATTTATTTTTATTAGAATTAGCAAATAAACACGTTATTTTTTGTTATCAAAATTATTCTTTTCAAATAGTTGTTTACTTTTATCAAAGCTCTTGCCTATCTAATAATTGCCAATTTGGGGTTACTCCTTAATTTTTCTAACATTTTTGATAAAAACAAAACCGCATAAATACATATATGAATGAAAATGGTACTAAATTGTGAACCAAATATACATATTGAGAATCACTAAATTCGCATTATAATATGCACCTAGGCGGCTTTCAAAAATGCCTGTTAATACAAAAATCCACGATTGTCAACCTACATATCTAATGAAGTACATATTATATTTTAATTCGTGATTTATGATATTTATTTCCTTCCAAATTATGATTTTATTTATATACGTATATTTATTTAGGTTAATTATATTTTGAATACTTATTTATTCATTCGCGTAGTTAAAAGGTCAAAAAGTTATTTATATTCTAAATCTATCCGTCTTTCTTTTGCTTAAAAATGTTTTAAAGCCTCGTTATAAAGCGGAGATTTTCTCTTAAAATCTGTGATTAACTTCTTTTTAACTGCTATCATATCTGATCCCGAGAGTCTTCCTTAGCTTTGCATATTTCTACCGTAAGTATGACTATCGGCGGTATTAAAGTCTGGTGTTAGTAAATAGATAATTTGAGAGACTTATATATTGCAGCTTCAAGCAAGTAAATAATTATTCATGAAGCTTTTATCGCCTTGGGCGAGATAATGAACGCTTTATGAAAATAATTATATCTCGCTTAAAACATCTATAGATATGAATATATGGTAATTTTATTTAAGTTGAACTAAAACGCTTTCATAAATACTGCACTAAAAAGCAAAACATAATTATCGAACCTGTTTTCTCGATCTACTCTGTAAGAACTTTAGTGTAAGTCATGTTTGTTATTGAGTATAATATATGAGGGCGCTTTTCCCTGAAAACTAACTGAAATTTTAAGCACAATTAAATAATAGTCCACCGAAGATTTTGTAATACAACGAAACATAGGTCGTGGTAAAGAACTTAAAGAAAGTAGAAATAATATTAGATCACGTAGTTTCATTTAATTGTGAATAATAAATTTCTATAAAATTAACGCCAAATATATTAAATACTTGGAAATTTTAAGCAAATTCTGAGAAGCAAAATAATTTTATTTTTGAGTTACGGTTCAATAATATTTCGTAAATGGGTTCCTGTATCGAAAAGTTGTTTATGATATAGAAGTACCAGCAATATATTTGAAAAAATTATTCAACGATTGTGTGGGGTACAATGGGATATGCGGATAAAATCATCTTAATTTTACATGTGGGGGAAGTACCCAAAAATTTTTCTTAAAAGATTTTATGCCATAACTTTATAGGTGATATAAATATGTATGACCATGCCATAGTTCAGCTTTACAGCACTAATAGTCTACAATAGTTGAACAGGGAGGCAGACGCATATGGTGAAACTAGAAGAGTTCCTAAATTTGCTACAGAGCCCTAAAGATGACATTTAATTATTTTTAACACACATTAGGATACACAATTAAATGAAACTACGTGATGTACTATACTTCTACTTTATTAAATTGTTTACCACGACCTAGGTTTCGTGGTATTACAACATCTTCAGGTGGGCTATTAACAAAGATTAACTTTTAGGAACTTCCAACAGTTCCTTTGCTAATTTCCCACCTGAAGATGTTGTAATACAACGAAACCTAGGTCGTGGTAAAAATTTAAATAAAGCAGAAATAATACTATATCACGTAGTTTCATTTAATTGTGAAACATGAATTTCTACAAAATTAACGCCAAATATATTCAATACATTTGGTTGTAAGAAAAATTAGACTTTCAAAGAATAAAGTTACAAAATATTCATTTTCCTACGATAAAGAACCATGTAGAGATCGAAAACATTTTACATATTGAGATATTTCGTGTAATTATTTATTTGACGTTACATAAATATATTAATTGAAAATGTATGCACTGTATTAACATGCGAAACAATAATCAATAAATTTATTTATTTTTTTTAAACAAATACATTTTAATTTACCATAAATCATTATCACTTAACTATAACGAGGAAGAAAAACGAACCGACATGATTTGATTCTGTTTTTACTATTATTGCTAAATGAAGATATTTCAAATAAAAAATAAAATCCATCGCAAAACCTCAAAGAATATTTCTATTTAATATAGGAAAAAAATTATATAATCCTTTCCAAGTTACGAAGATTGGAAATTGACCAAAGATGGACGCAAATAACCAATTAGAATAAACCAACGTCTTTTGGAAGGTTTAAACACATAATTTTTTTTAATTTCCTTAACACTAATGAAGTTTATAAAAAGAGCATCAGAGGTCTTGCACTACACAAATCCAAATAATTTGAATGATTTTATCACTGCATCCACAAAATGGCTATCGAAAATTAACCGCATATTCAATCTGATTTTGGAATCGATGTCTTGATTAAATCGGCACAAAAATGCAAATACAAAGCGGCCCGCTTTGTATTTGCATTTTTTAGGTATTTATCGATATTATAGCTTTGCAATAATTGGTACATTGTTTTATTAACAACCTAAACTTAAACGATGAAATCATTCACGGCATACCTTATTAAAATAATATCGTTTAGAAGAAAAGCTGTCATTTCTTTCCTAATTTATGGTAGTTTTAGGACAAATATTAAATTAAGAATACCATGCAAAGCACAGTATAAATTCTGCCTTTTCTTTCACAACTAACATTCAGTTACTACCAGAAGCCAGAAAGAAAACATTTCCGGGAAAACCTTTAAACTAATGTTATTACATAATCGCCAAAAACTCAAAGAAAGTTGGTTCCATAAACACTACCACACCGACGAAAACAACAGTTATTGCAAGATCCATTTGTACTCATAGTTATCTTTGTGCTGTAGTTCTCATATTAGATGCTTCAAATCAAATCGTACCACTCAGAAAATATTTCTGATAACACGGTGTGAAATATTACATCAGAAACGAGCGCATTGTTATTGGCAGATTGGAAGTTTTTTAGCGAACTATTTGTCTTATTGGTAAATTTTCGACAGTAGCTTATAGAATTTAACGTGTTATGTGAATCGGCGCTTAAAAACAAACTCAACGGGATTCTGAACGCTCTAATAACCATCTATGAAACGATTATAAAGGCCTTGTTTTTCTTGAATTCGTAGTTTCTCTTGCTTCTATTATAACGATTTATACATTACATCGTCGAATAGATTGACGAAATACGGAAACGTTAGTATCATTTATTTCTTTATCGTTTTGTTTATCATAATATCGATCAACGTAGCCTACAATATTATCACAATTTTATATATATTTACTCAAATTATCACAATTTTATATATATTTACTCAAATTATCACAATTTTATATATATTTACTCAAAGTATCTATTGTCATGTGAAAAGGAAATAGTTCACATATTATTGTAATAGTTTTGTATTAAAAAATTTAAAATGACTTAGTTCATTCTTAAAGTGAATATTCTTATTGACATCAGTCGCCTAATTTACATCATAATCAAAATGTTAATAATCTTTGGCCCGCAGTGAAATGTTAAAGAAGTTTTATGTATTGTTAACGTAAAAATTACATATATATTAAGGTAATGTTAAACTATTAATAAGTCATATGTTCCAACCAATAAAAACTGAATAATTAAAATAGGGACCTAACATTTCTGCATCACAGTTCGCTTCGTTTGCATTACTCTGATGCAATTAAGCAAAAATGCTAACTTGACGTGAGACCGCTTTGATTAATGCAATAATTAAATCTGTAATTAAAATGGAATAATAATTTTGCATGTTCAAAGCGGATATCAATATAGTAAATATTATAAACTAATGAATCGAAGCGTTCATTAAACATATAATGCTCATCTAATAAAGATTTAATTATTAAATTGTACTCTTTATTATTTATATGTAGCTATAGTTAATGTTATGTATAATTAATAAAATTAATTGCCAAATTACTGCATTCATGTTACTCAAAATATATTCTACATTGATCAATATGTAATAATTCTATATAGTAGTTAATGTTATTTAGTAGAGTTAGTAGTTAATGGTATGTATAATTAATCGAATTTACTACAAAATTACTGCACTCAAGTGACTTAAAATATTATTCGATATCGATAAGTAGTAAGTCTATGAGCGCTTGACGTAACTATTAAAGCGGTAAATATTGATCGCCAGATACAATCGTTGGTCAGAATTAAAATATCATTAGTTTTAACCAACGGTTAAAGAATAAACTAAACATAAATGCAAGATGTTACATATAAAATATTATGTTGAAGATGTAACTAGAGTTTATTCAGGTATCGACAAAAGAAACGAGAGAAACTAGTCGGAAAGGTCCACTGCGACACATAATTAATTTTGCAATTACTACTTAAAAATATATCGGAAAAATATTGTTATTTTTCCTGATCGTTTCCATAATATTTATTTTAATATTTATTTTATTATTAAATCTGAATTTATATATCTAAATGAACATGTTTAATTTCAATTAATTTTTGTTTGTGATTCTACTACTGGTTAAATAATTGGGTTGATTTTAATTTCTGTTACCCTGTTACCCTATCTTTTAGTTATCTTAACCACGGTATCTCTTATTTTTTCCCTTTTCTGTTAGCATAGAAATAAATCTAATAAAAACATTTTTTTAAGGAAAACTACTTTATTTTTATGAAAATCTTGTATATTAACATAACGTAATGTAAGCTGTAAATATTGTGTATTATATCAACCTACCTAAAAATATAGTGAATAAAACAAACGAAAAAATGACATAATATGGAGTCATATTTTAGATTCTTAGTTTGATATTCAATTTAGTTATAAAATCGTGAGCACTTGCATTGTATCACTCGAATATAATATAAGTTTTAAGTTTCAATTTAATTTCAAACTAAGTAATATATCTGAATTATATTAATCATATTTTTAATATAATACTGTATTGTTATCGGAATTATACACGTATACAAAATTTAAATACAACTTGTTAACAAGAAGTGCAAGATTTGATATTAGTTAGGGAGCTGTGAAACTAAATAAAATCGCTTAAAAAGGGTGCATGACTGCCACAGTCTTTAGAAGCGAGGCTTCTCTATATATTATTATTGTGAAAAAAAATTAGTGAAATTGTCTCTATGTTATTATTACAAGATTAGGAACTAATAAATCTAACGCTTATTCTAGTAACTAGCGTGGCCCGTGCGAAGTCTTCGCATTATTTATTCCATTATGAAGCTCAGATGACAGATCAAACAAATATTTTACTAAAATTGACATATAGAGGCGCAAGTATCAAAAGCATTGAGCTAAAGCGCCACTTTATTTATACGTGAGTGGATTTGAAATTAAACAAAAATTTTACCGACCGTCAATCATATTGACGTTGAGCCGTTAGATGGCAGCATTGCTGTTTTGTGTATATAATTTTAATAATTAATTAATTTGCAAAAATAATAGCAATAATAAATTTTTTAGTTGGGGATGCCGATAGAGCAAGCAATTATCTATAAAATGATATATAATTTATGTGGATTAGTTGTGAAGTTTTTTCTAAAAAGGGAGTGTAACATCTTAAAACCTTAGCGTATTAATATATATGATGATGATTTCCCTAATAACTTAAAAATTTGTAATGGATAGCATTAACAACCTACAAGCGTAGCTAATTAACAGGTTTCCAGAAAATAACCGAAAGTTAAGATCAGTTTTGAACCCACCGCAGAGCTAAGTTAGCTCATAAAATTTATTTTAATTAAATACTCGTATTTTTTAAGTATGATTTTTGCTTTAAGGATTCAATTTTTCACATTAATACTTACCATAATATAAAACTAACTAAACATACTTGTTGCAAGATCACATCTTTTCTGTCAAAATTTCTTTGTCTATTTGTTTCTATTACTTGACATTATTATCCTTTAACAAATTGTTAGTTCATTCTAAACTCGTTGTTCGTAGTCTTACATGCATTATTCTCTTAGAAACATTACTTGTTTTTTGTTCTCAACAAAAGTGCTTTTTGTAAAAGTCTCCTATGTTACAAATATTTATTCATTCTTTTCTAATTGCATATAATAACACTTTACTATCTTCAAAGAAAATTTAATATATATGTCACAATTATAAATAACATTAGTATTTATAATTGTCCTATGTTTTCATTTGTTGCAGCAAAGAAGTGACATCTTTGCTGTCAAATTTTCCTCTGTCTATTTTGTTCTATTACTTGACATTATTATACTTAAACAAATTGTTAGTTCACTCTGAACTCGTCGTTCGTAGTCTTCCATACATCATTCGCTGAGAAACATTATTTGTTTTTAAATAAAGTGTTTTTTGGAAAGGTCTCCTATATAACAAATTTATATTCTTTCTTTTCTACTTGCATATAATAACACTTTATAATCTTTAAGAAAAATTTAATATATATGTGACAATTATAAATAACGTTAGTATTTATAATTGTATGACAATTTGTCATACAATTATAAATACTAACGTTATGTAAATGTTTTCTTTGTCTATAAATTCATATTAAATATAATATTTTTTTATTTTGCCTAAATTGTAAAAAAGCTGGGTTAAAAAATTATTTATAATTCAGAAATTGCAATATTGATTTCAATAGTATTTAAATTAAAACTTATATTTAATATTAACCTCCGTTGATACAAAGGTAAATAAAAAAGATAGGCAGTCATAGAGACTACCGACAGAATTGAAAACTTAAAACTATTGTTTCATTTCTCTATTTAAAAATATTAAAATATTTAGTACTCATTATTGTACTGCGCAGTGATCTTACAATTAATCGATTAAAATATTAATTAAACTAAAACACAATTTAAACAAAGTATACACACATTGAACTTTCCGCGTAGTCAATTTAGCTTTACTTGTATATTAGATATGCATAGTACTAATTCATAAAAAATTATGATAACAAAATCTTAATCTTATATATATCTGCTTTGTATATACTTTTGGGTATGCCTGCTTTGGGTACATTAACATAGTCTTACTTATATATATATATATATATATATATATATATATATATATATATATATATATATATATATATATATATATATATATATATATATATATATATATATATATATACATATATATATATATATGTTTTGAGTATATTAGCAAAATCTTACTTTTATGTATATCCCTGAGCATATTAAAAATGTCTCATAGATACTTCTGGATTTGCAGAATTTGTAGTGAAAAAGTTGTGCCTAGACTTTAGAAAAAATAGATTAAAAGACATTTAGAAGTTTATAGACAAGTATATATCTTGAATAGTTACGGCTTTAAATGAAAAGTGTTAGAAATGCGCAAATATGAGGACAACGATAGAGACGCCATTACTTTTGCAAATTAATGATTAAGAGCTCATTGCTATATGTCGACCTTCATCTTCCACTTCTTGTTAACAAATATGTTACTAAACCTAAAACACATACATTTCCAACTCTAAATTTCTCATTAAACTATATTGATTCATAATAACACCAGTATGCTCTCCTTAAGAAAACTGATCGTTTGCGCCGATAATGTCGATGCAATAAATACGTACAGACGTAGAGTCTACGTACGATTCTACCAGACCCCGGATAATAACGAGGCGGCCACACTCGGTAGCCACTTGTAGGAATATTTAAATATTCCGACGGAGCCGAGAGGGGTGATGTCATCTCACGACTGGCGGCTGCGAGCAGATTGTTGGCAGTTACTTATACTTTCTTGTGAATTTTAAATTGGCGCTCTTGTGGAGTTGGGAAGCGAGATTTTAGATTGGCAGTCGATGATTACAGTCCCTAATATTTTTTTATGATCACTTGTAGTCTATATTAATAATAAAATATTAAGCGATGTCTGGAGTCTGCACATCAAACACATTTTTAAAAAATTATTAACCCTAATTATAGACGATTAGAATACGATTTTTTTAGAATATTTATCTGTTTCATAATCGTTGAACTGCCAAACTGTATTTTAAATATAATATTGTATATTACTATAATTATCATATACTATAGACCATATTCTTACGTATAGCTATTTCTTTTAGAAAATATATACATTCTAAAAGCCACGATCTTAGGAAGCCAATTTTAGTAATTTTCCTATTCACAAGCTATTAAAACAACTCAAAGTTGCAAAAAGTATGTATTAAAATAGAAATGAGCAATAAACCAATAAGCTACGAATCAATACATAGAAATAGTTCAGAAAATTTTGGGTACCTGTTTTAAATTTGTTTCACGACCTTCAACAACAGAATAGGTCCAAATTACTGAAATTCTGTAAGGTTCTATATGGGTTCTTCTCATTTCAGGATTATTTTTAAATAGTCACAAATTAGCATTCATGTTAGTTGGATTTTGCCATACAATATGCTTGGTACATGGAAATTAGAGATCTTGAACTTAAGCGATAGGAAGAGTTCATCTCACGCGATCCAGCATTGCCACTATCCGTATTCTAAGAAGTGCTCCATAAATATTAAAATAGCTGCATAATCTCAATATCTACACTAATGTTTTATACATAAAAATAAATAACCAACCTAACCGATTAAACATCGTACACGATGACGAAACCGCACCAAAATCTATCAAGTAAAAGATAAGTTATAAACGAAGAGATTTCAAGACAGACGTTGAATTATATAACTACACACATACATGCAACCACTCACATACGCGCACGCACACACGCATGTACACACCCGCGCATGCACACACACACACATGCACGCACGCACGCACATACGCAACACGCACACACACATATAAGTGTATTGTTACATATCACATTCCTATAAGGATCGTTAAAGAAAACAGAAGTAAAAAAATTATACTTCGACATTCGTAGACTTTGCTCATACGGACTCACGATGGTGTTAATTAAGTTTTTAAGGTGTTTAATAAGGAAGTTAATGTTGCTTATTTATAAACAATTCAGGTAGCGGAAGGTCTATTCACAACGTGTAAGCCATATTTGTTTTTTTTTCTCCTTTTTTATAGTTTAGTAATTATTTATATTATAACGTCTAGGAATATTTTTATTAACACCTTTAACGCAGTAAATAGTCGTAAGCAGTCATATTGCTATGATCTGGTATTACATACTTATTTTAATACACCTACTTATGTTCAGGTTTATATCTCTAACGGGGTAACTTTTGATTACCAAAAGAAATTGTATTTTTGGAAAAAAAAATTATTCTATGTTCATTTCCATGATACAGTCCATATGTATGCATGAAGAAAGTTTTATAGCCACCCAGATAACAGACAAAAAAATTCTATATAGACATATTAAACTTGTCAACGATGAAACCTGAACGTAGAAGGTTACCCTCTAATTGGTGGACGTCGGTTGAAAAAGGCTTGAAAGAAACCAAACTTGACGCAAACACAGCACAACGGCATGCTCAGCGAAAAATAAGGACAAGGACGGCCGACACCGAGCTAATGGGATGAATGGCCTACGCTAGGTGTAATATCAGTAGTATATATATATACAAAATTTCACTGAGATTAGTTGAGTTGTGAAAGCAGAATATTTCAATAAACAATAAAACTCGCTCCGCACTTGTAACATTAGTTAGGTCTAAATGTGTATAAAATTTCACGGAGATTAGTTGAGTTGTGAAAGCAGAATATTTCAATAAACAATAAAACTCGCTCCGCACTTGTAACATTAGTTAGGTCTATATGTGTATAAAATTTTACGGAGATTAGTTGAGTTGTGAAAGCAGAATATTTCAATAAACAATAAAACTCGCTCCGCACTTGTAACATTAGTTAGGTCTATATGTGTATAAAATTTCACGGAGATTAGTTGAGTTATGAAAGCAGAATATTTCAATAAACAATAAAACTCGCTCCGCACTTGTAACATTAGTTAGGTCTATATGTGTACAATATTTCACAGAGATTAGTTGAGTTGTGAAAGCAGAATATTTCAATAAACAATAAAACTTGCTCCGCACTTGTAACATTAGTTAGGTCTATATGTGTACAATATTTCACAGAGATTAGTTGAGTTATGAAAGCAGAATATTTCAATAAACAATAAAACTCGCTCCGCACTTGTAACATTAGTTAGGTCTATATGTGTACAATATTTCACAGAGATTAGTTGAGTTGTAATATTAGTTAGGGTTATTCAACCCGAATATATAAATGAAGTGTAAACAGATGTAAATACATTTCTCTCTAATATATTTTTACAATTTTCTCGTATGCTATTGGTTACTGCATTTCATGTTTGTAGAGTTTATGCAAAGAAAAATATTATTTATAATATTACAGTAGTTCTCAACATGACATAAGAAAAATTTGACTTTACATACCATATTTATTAGTTTTACTAAAGCTAATTGATTACTTAGATGCTTAACAGGACAAGATAAGAAATGATTATCAGGTAATGTAACTTTCTGGAGACCAAAAAGAATAGAAGCGTGGGTCAACCCATAAAAAGGTACCTTGACGACGTTAAAATATCAGTACGTAAACAATGTCTGAGAATGACTGCAAGCAGAGAAGCTTGGGAAAAACAAGAAAACGAATTATGATGAAAAAGAAAGAAGAAGAAATAACAGGAAAAAAGAAGTCTATATCTAACGTTGGGTGAAAAAACGCTGAAAAAGAAAAGAGAATGATGGTGTACTTTATGACGCAATACTATTGTTCTGTCGCTTCTATTATTCTCTACTTTATGATTACTAATATTTAAATATTTCAAGATTTTATTAGGTTGCATTTTTTAATTGTTATTCTTTATACTGGCTTCTGTAGTGAATCAAAGAACCCTTAAAACTTTGTCATGTCCATTAGTCCCTTTGTCATTTTAGATTGGTTCACTGTCCGTTGATCCGTTGGTCCGTTCATTTGGTCTTACAGTTTTCACAGCTTTAGAAGTATCACATGTAATTTTGCAAGCAAATGATTCAGAAGGGAATCTCGATGGATATGAAGCAATACATTGGAAAAAATACGTTTTTAGTATGCAATATACAGGGGAAATATTTTTTCGCATGAAATATCTTAATCCATCGAAATATAATTGGATAGGTTAAAATAAAATCGAGTTTTCATTTACCATAATCTCCTTTAAGCCCCATCTGCGAGATACTAAAAATAAAACACTTTACGCACCATGCATCTTGCACGACGAGCAGAAAGAGAAATCGCTATTTGAGAAAGCGAGATAGACATACCTTTTAAATTGCCTTCGCTTTTTCTTATAGCGACGTTTCTTTCCGCTAGTCGTATATGATGAATAGTGCGTCAAGGTTTTAAGTTTCAAATTGGTGGTGTGCAACGTACCTCTCGCCTTCCTGTATTAAAACGTGGTTTAGGCAAGTCTAGAGAAAAATCCTGGATAGTAGTAATTTATTAAAATTTTTAAAGATAATTATTTTAATTAATTTGCATCGACTATTATATTATCCAGTCAATTTTTCATTTTAAAAAGTATTAATTTTGTTTTCACAGTGCCACTACACTTTTTGCCACCCTTATGCTGTTTGATTATATATATCGCTCATTATTTTAAAACAGTTCAAGAAGCCAAAAATATATTCTACGAAAGTTAAATATATTTTATATTTCATTAGAAATAATGATGTTAACTGTTCTACACCCCTATATACTGATACGTGAGTATTTTCAAAGTATATTTATCCCGCAGTACGTTACTTAAAAATACGTCCTCCACACAATTTGTATGTTATTAACAAATTACATATAAATTGACATAAAAACATATATATGCTGTATACATTTATATGCTGTATAGCTGTGTCTCGCGATTTCACCAGCGTAAAATGATCTTAATAATGCATCCCTCCTCCGTACTGTGCCACCTCCAAACGACATTGTTCATCGGGTTGGGGATGATTAGTCAAGAAATAAGCCAGTCTCTCGCTATCTTGCTCCATTTTAGCAGTGTCCCTAACTTTTGTTACTTCTTTCATCGCTGCTCTGTCACTATAAATCGTAATATTATATATACTTAACCCGTAAACTTCCTAAAAGTACGGATTTTCTAATACAAAGAATTTTTGGAATCGGATCTACAAACAAACATAACAGACAATAAGAAACAAATTTTACGCTATTAATATAGATTAATAAGGATTATAAAGAAGATATTCCATTTAACTCCCCTACCATTGACAAATACAAAGCTTCGACATCACCCGTAGGCTTTTTAACAGTTAACTTTAATCTAAGTTACGTTTACGTGTCCAATTTGTATCCAATAATATAAATTGACATAACGATCTCTGATAACTCTACGTTAAGAACTCTCAAAGTATCCTTTTTACTAATGATATTACCCCCCGCCTATATGTTGATACATTCCACTGAGCATCCAATACATGATATGCTCAGCTACAAATGTGTAAATTGCGCGAACCTTAATGAATGAACACATTCATAAAATAAGGTGCGAACACCATCTACATCGTAATAGTGTACAATCAACACAATCGCGTAGTGTAAGCATTGCAGACAATTGTACGGAAATATTGTACGAGAAGCTAAATTGTAAGTAAATAAAATTATATATTCGTTAGGTTGCGCATGAAATTTCTTTATTTTTTCTGAAATCCAAAAAGTGATATTAAAATAGTCTCATAATAAAAATAAAAAAAACTACCACTACCCTTTACATCAGTTCTACTACATGTATTTTGATGCAGTTTTCACTTTCATAGAGAAAATTTACAAAGGAGGATAAATGTATGTTGAAGATAAAT
This sequence comes from Druceiella hillmani, assembly GCA_039881145.1. Lineage (NCBI taxonomy): Eukaryota > Metazoa > Arthropoda > Insecta > Lepidoptera > Hepialidae > Druceiella > Druceiella hillmani. Next base: position 3,439,414 of record JAYKKI010000084.1, read on the forward strand.
AAAATGACGGATGGCGTGACGTCGCCAGAAATCCTGGCGATCAGGTAAAGTCGTTTTGTCAAAAGAATATTCAAATTCATTCTTCAATCGGGTGCGTTTTGAACATTACAATATGTACAGTAATAAAACTGTGGAAAAAATTAAGAAGTAGAGTTAAATATACGCTAAACATAATGAATTAAGCTTCCTTTAATGAGGGACTGCTGTGACCGGTAGCCGTGGGTGAAATTTTATCCATTGTTCATTCTTCTCACTGACGATTTGTTTCACTTTTCGTTACGATCACACTTCTCGACATACAAACTTATACTATATAAAAGACGGAGTTTTAAACAAAAATAGTTAAATAAAAATTAAGAATTTCATCAAAATTAAAGTAATATTTTGTAGTACAAAAATTTGCAACGAATGCTCATAAAGAAATGATCGATTACTGACTAAATAAAACAAAAAATTTAAAATTTCATCTGTCCATACTTTAACTTTTTCACCTTTCCAAATGCAAAGCGTCCGTTTATAAAGCCACCAGTGCCAACGAAACGTCAAAATTTAACTTAATAATAATTTGATTTGCGTTTCATCTGAGCTATCAAGCCAAATCAAAATTGCACATAAACTTGCCTTGAAAAGGACAGACGGGCCATTAAATATATCTCTCAAATCCGAGGCCTTCTTATTTATTTATTTATTTATTACTGCATGGTATGACAAGGTCATTCCATCCGTGTCAATCCAGACGCTTATTTACTTATAAACGAGAAGTCCACGAGAGTACAGTGAGCATCGAAACGTTGTTTTTGTATCACTATCCTAAACTTAAGAAAGTAAGGGGAGAAATCAAATTGATTACAATTAAAACGTTGACTTCGTAATCATAAAAAAAACTACAAAACGATCGTTGGCAAAACCAAAAGAGTACTTCTCACGTTTTTTATTGTTTATTAGATAAATGAGGATAATAAAAGGTTAAAAATAAAAAAAAGGTTGAAAACAGCTAGTAGTATAGAGAATTGGCGAGAAGATCCGCACAAAACGGAGACCTAGAATGAGGGACAAGCATAAAAAATGAAATTTTTTTTGGAAAATTATTTACAAAAATAATTTTAAAAATCAATACGCTTCTATCATCATTTATTATCAGAGGGTAATTAACCAATCAATAGAAAAATCACCGAAATCACCATTCATCAAAATTGAGAGTTGTAGTTTTCCTCTACGTAAGAACTGTTGGTTGAGAGAGACACATGTCATTTTTCATAGACAAATTTACATCATTATAAAAATTTAAAAAAATTTTCAAAGTTGTATCACTTTTTATAAGAAAAACTTTCCAACAAGCTATATTAAAAGTCATATCACTTGTAAAATTATCGAATTCCATCGTAAAAACTGTTCTTAATATAGAAAACACCATTAATAATACGAAATTAATTTACTATTTCTTTATGCTGTAATATGAATCATTTAAATATCTCAATATAGTTTTGCCAAGATCTCAAATCGAAAAGGAAAAAGTAGCTGAGAGCTTTTCCCACAATACCAATGTGAGAACTATATGGTACTTCATTTTGACATTGGCTACATCAATGATAACAGTTGACATAAATTCTAAAATACGTAATGGAAGATACTTTTTTCTCCATATTTAAATAGTAAATGTATTCCAATTTAGAACTCTGTGAAATTATATTTAAATATAATTATTCCAATAAATAGTTAATGTATTCCAATTTAGAACTCTGTGAAATTATATTTAAATATAATTATATTTAAATATAATTAATAATGTATTCCAATTTAGAACTCTGTGAAATTATATTTAAATATATAATATTTACGCCTCGAAAATTAAGAAGATATGTCGCGTTATGGTTAATATCTGTTATTTGTAGTTCTCAATTACAGCCCATTCTGATAATCCCAGCCCATTCTTGAAATTATAGGTACTTATTTAATATATTAATTGTAAACGTATAAAATATATTAAAATAATTCACTAGTACCTAATAAACGTCTACTAAACGGAATTTTAAATTTATTTTCTTATTCGATTTAATTTAACGGACAAAATAGCATTAACTAGTAAAGAAAACAAACAAAAATTGCATAATTTTGTTTAAATGATGTAAAAAATTAGTGCCAAAGAACTTATGACACGTTTTATCTTTTTACTGCGTCATCTATTATCATATTCTCGAACTAGAAACAAATCAAAGATGGTTTCTCCTTTATCGATTTCTTATTTAAAAAAAATTACCTATTTTATAAAGTCCAACCTTATTACATGGTTTTCTTTCGATTTAATTTAATTTCTTAAAGAAACATTAAATTTTAATTGTAATTCGAAATTCGTCATCACATTCAATTTTAATTTAATTGTAATTCGAAAATTTCGGTTTTCCAACAAATATCTTATCTTTTTAGCACTATTTTGAGGAATAGTATAAATTAATCAGTTATTAAAAGCGTCATTTGTATAAGTTTTGCAAAAAGCCCTAAGCTCTAAACAAACATAATTAACTAAATAAATGTACATGCAAGCAAATTATATTACTCTTCCTCTGGATTGATAGGAATAAAAAATAAACCATGCAAAGCTGATGGACACTTAACTTGCAGTTCATCTGCAAGTATAAACATGAAACTTATTATATTGAATCGATATCCAGTAACTTCTTTAAATTTTGAAAGAGTATTATTATTTTTAAAGGAAGCTAAAATCATATCCGGAGTAAATTCAACTTGGAACAGTAAAAACGTGAATCCAGTTGTCGCAACGACAAAAAACACTGTCGGAGTCGACGCAAGTTTAGGATATCAACTTGTCTACGCCACTCACTTCCTCGATCTTCTTAAGTTGCATTGTCTCATTTGTACTCTTGTTATGTTTCATTTATTTCTGTCTCTCATTTTTTGCTTCCTTTGCAGTAAATAAATAAATTCATGAACCTCCGCGACTACGCGAAATATTCCAAATAAGTCAAAATTAACTTCCCTCCGTTTTCTGTAATTAAAACATATTTATTGTATTCGTATACAGAAGAGCTTCAATGTTATTCTTCATCCTCTGAATAGTGTAAAAAAATGATGAAAATTAATGCAGAAGAATCAAGTAAAAAGCAGAAAAGAAATAATCGAAATCTTGCTATTGCAACATCAGTTATAATGAACAGGCAGAGAATGACAAAAGTAGCATTTTGCACATATATATACGAGAGAAACGAATACATCATTTTTGCACGTGATTAGGTTTTAGTGGACTCTATACTTTAAGCTGAAAAACAAAAACCTTATAAAACGCATTTCATTTCCGTCTATCTGTCTGTCACAGATGATTTTCTCAAACTATACAAAGAAGAATTTTGAAATTTGACATAGTACACGTCCCATTATTTCTTCCCCTATCATTAATTCATATTAAATCTCATCGTTATTGTCATTATCACATATATTACTTCTATTAAGGCTCTATTCAACGTTCTCGTTCGCTGCTAAAACAAGCTCTGTTACATTTAAAATTTTATATAATATCCACATATATAGTGTTCCATTTTAATTTTTATTTTTTTGACAGATTAAAATAACATCATGACTTGTAATTATTCAAAATAGTAATTAGTTACTTTGGCAATCGATCAATCCTAAAATTAGTGTTGATTTTTATCCCAAACTGTTAAGCATTAGTATAAAGAAAGCCACTTTATACAAAAAAAACAAGTTTTCTTTTTAATTCAATATTTTCATGGATAAGATTTACTTTTAATTCCAAAAGCTGTTACATTAATATTATATATTTTAAGCGGAGCTTTAGAGAAATTTCAGAAACATTTGTTTCAAACTTCCCCGTATTCTGTCATCCATGTACATTTTAGGATAACATTGTTACTGACCTTTATAAAGGTTAGATCATATTTTTGTAAGTGGTCCAATTGGTAAATTTAACCCATAAAAAATGATTTTCATGACAAAATAAAACGACACATTTTCTCATGATAAATCTAGTATTCTTAATGGAAACTAACTAGTGCTTTTTATAGTATCGTCACAGACATAGAATTATACTTTAAAATATCAATAAATTCTAGAAAGGTGATAGAATATAAAAACATAACATAGTTCACCTGAATGGATGAGTTATGTTTAACAATGTCTATAAGTTAATTCTATTTATATATTCGATTCGATTAAAGTTACGATAATTTTTACTTTTGGCAATTTGAAGCTTTTACCAGCACTCTTATCATTACTCGACTTTTCGACCTAAGCGACGTTTATTTTATATAAATTTTGGAAATATCATACATGGAAAATATCATGGTTTAAAAGTTACTTTTTTTTCACTACTTTTTTATTCGTTTTATTTTTTTTCACTATGTTTTTATTCGGTTGTTTTTTTGCGTCGTAGAAATTTTGTTCAACACATTAACATTAGGCCATAAAATAATTAAAAATTTACTTTTTAACAGTAAAAACCAAAAATAATACTTTTTCATTAAACAATGTACAAAATAATGTTTAATAATAAGTCTATAGACTGTCGAGTCAGCTTTTCTAGATCTATTTATGTTTATCACGAGCGTTATAAGCTTCAACTATGTTATACATAATATTAATGCTCTCGACTCTCAAAAAGTTATAATTTTCATCAAGAACACTAAAAAAATGTGTAACATATATATTTTCAATATCGATGGAACTTTTCCAAAAGTTCTCTACATTCCATATTGTGTTGTAAAATAGAAAGAACATCTTGATTCCACAGGTATGTGCAATATGGTATTATTTCATTGTTAATAAGAAGTGTGTTGTGGAAAAAGAGATACAAATATAAAATAACAGTATCGAATAAAAATGATGTTCATTTCTATCATTGAATGTATATTATCAATACAGGTTTCTCCACACGACACCAATCACAACTTTATTCAAATTTAGGAATTGTAATTTTTAAAGATTTTTATTTATTGAATATATTTTGAATTAATTTTGTATAAATTCATTATTCACAATTAAATGAAGCTACGTGATATAGTATTATTTCTACTTTCTTTAAGTTCTTTACCACAACCTAGGTTTCGTTGTATTATATCTTCAGGTGCAAATTATTAGCAAAGATCTCTTAAAGATTTTTATTTCTCTCTAGACTCTTAAATCTCTTAAAGATTTTTATTTAACCAAACAAGAAAAAGCATAACAATGTTTATCAAAACTTTGATCGTATTAAAGATATCCATATAATATTACCATATGGATCAAGATGTCATTGCAGAACGGAGAATTTAATGAACACATTCTTTATTTCATTCTCCGCGATTCATCGACTGTACGCGCGACAGGCAATACCCATACCGACGCCAGCCGCCGCTGCCGCAATTGCTGTTGACCAATATCGCGGAACCGGTCCGACTTCTTTGCAATACCAACAGGTAAAAACTAACAGTGGGTAACCAACTCGGTTGTGGCAGCGCTATTTTGCTCGAGTGTCGAACTGCGTCGTGCCATACTACAACCGACTAATGGGAGGAGTTATTAAGAGAAGGAAAGTGCAGAGTATTTTTTAATACATATTATTATAAACTATTCAGAAAATATTTAAGTGACCCTGATTGTATTGCATAGGGTGCTTATATTGCGATACCTCTTAGGGGCTCGATCGCAGCAGCGCTATTTTGCTCGAGTGTCGAACTGCGTCGTGCCATACTACGACCGACTAATGAGATGGGTTATTAAGAGATGGAAAGTGCAGAGTAGGTTTTAATATATATGATTATAAACTATTCACAAAATATTTAAGTGACTCTGATTATATTGCATAGGGTGGTTATATTCCGATACCTCTTAGGAGTATGATCAAAACTTCTGCGTGTTACGTACATATGCACATCAATGGAACATGGTTAGCATTTTTTTGCTTGAGTATTTTGTAATTTTTAAATATTCAATTAATGTAACAATGTATAGTATTGCCTGATAATGTTGGACGGCTTATGAAAAATATATCTTTAAACTTAGAAAGAAAATTCGTGACGGGCTAAAAATATTTAATGAAGCTTTTATAAATAGATTAGATTTAAATTCTGCAAAAAAGGGCGATAATGAATCAAATGCCGTAAAAATCATTATTCAAAAAATTACGCGACCTAATCATAAGTAAATTAGATAAAATATTCTGTAATCTGCGTTATACCTAATTCATAGGTATGGTCGGAATAGAGAAAAATGAAATATAAATAAAAAAATAATGGATAAACCGTATTTCTATAAAATAACACGAACTCAATTCGACATATCTCTACACAGATAGGTAGATAGGGCAGACGGTAAGAATAATTTTCTTTTCAAATCGTTTTTCTCTACCGTTGTAGTAATTAAGGTTCCATAATAAGAGAATTCAAAATATACCTTGTTATTGTCACTATGTTAGCTCTCATTTCGATGTTCAAAGGATACTAGATTTTAAACGAAAAAATTATGAATATTCTTGAACAGAATTCTTTGATAAAATCAAATTGATTAAATCTTTGATAAATCTGAGAAACACTTGAAAATAATTCGATGATCAGAGTACAATTGTGATTCGCATGTGTAAAAATTGATAAACAAAACAAAATGTTTTTCTCTACATAGACTTACGGAGTATTCTTAAAAACAATTTTTGATTAGGATGTATTTGTAATTTCGTTTGTATTTAAAATGGAGATAAATTATTTTTCTCTTCATAGACTTATTATTGAAAAGAATTATTTGATTTTTTACAATTGCAATTTTGCATGTGCTCAAAATGATACTTAAAACAATGTTTCATCTCTATGTTAATTTTTGGGGTATTCTTAAAAGAATTCTTTGATTAGAACATCATTGTAATTTCACCTGAGTTTAAATGCGGATTAAAAAAAATTTTCTCTACGATTATTGGGCATTATTGAATAGAATTGTTTGATTATAATATAATTATAATTTTGATTTTCTTTAAAAAGATAAACATGTTAAAGGCCTAGAAAGAGGTCTATTTTGATAACACTTAACATAAACACTTAACATCTATAATTTATATTAGAAATAGCCCATAATAAAATAATATAAAAAATTAACTATTATAATGTATACCTACAACTGAAAAATAATTTTTTTTTTGGTCATCATAGAAACTATAATAAAATGGCCTTGAAAAAGTGCCGTAAAATAAGACATTGTCTAAATTAATATACGTATTCCGTCAAACATCACCCGTTATATATTATAATGTAACAGTAAATTAATGTCACATATATCCATCCAACTTTGATTACACTTAAACATACCTATATAAATATATACAAAGGAAACAATCGATATTTTCCTCATTTAAAACCATTTTAATATTGGTAAACGAAAATTCTAAAAATCTTTCTTTAAAGCATTTAACTTTGTACGAAAAGCCATCACTGTAAGTATTAAACAATTTTTTTACAATGATAAATTATTTTGTATCATTACTATGCATGGCGAATTGAAAACTTTACTTTATAAATCTCTTAAAGTTTCCTCTTTAAGATAAAATTTTCCATCGACCTTAATGTTTTCATTTTATCTTTTATTTAACGAGTAAATGATACTTGTTGCTAGAAAAATTGAAAGAGGTTTTATGACTTTAAACCGTAAAAGGAGATGCAAGGAAAGAATATGTTTTCTCTTAAATATAATTTCGAAACTTTGACGTTTTATAATCCTAATCTTATCACGATCATCGCTAAAGTATATTTAATATATATATTACTTAAAAATCAACCAGTAGTTGTTTACATATATATATTGACTGCAATATTTAGTTCCATAATGATGTTTTGCTAATAAGACATGATAAAGAGCGGGCCATAAAATATATTGTCGCTATGTTCATAGTGGTATATTTCATTGAAAAATTGTGTACTTAAACTGTCAAGTATATATTGAATGCTTTAACATGATTATGAACTATTTAAGTGACAATAAACAGTGATCCATTGCAGGAAATAAGTACATCTATTATTGTAATTTTCACTGAATGTTTCGTAGATATCAATGATTATACATCATTTTATCCAAACTTTCTACTAGATTTATTGGGAAACTAAACCTTTCATGTCATTTGTTTTTATGGACATTATTTCATATTTTTTACAATTTTTTTATAAAATCAAATAACAGTATGTTCTAAGGCAGTAAACTCTAGACAGACTAGCAGTAAACGCTGGGTATAATACCGACTTCACGTATGCTTCGATATCTATATGTCCATGTAGTTACATAGAACATTAAGAACCTAAAGTTAACTTATCATCATTCGGTAATTTTTTTGTTTCTTATGTTGACTAGCAGAACAAACTGATATTAAAATATTAATACAAGTTAAAGTTTAGAAACAACATCACTATTTTTATTCTAATAAACAATTTACAACAAAATTAGTCTGAATTTTGTGTTTCAAATAAATAAGTTTGGCTTTTGGATTAAAAAAAAATATGCCAATAATATTTTTCTGTCGCCCTATCTTCATGTCATCTTCTATTCATTAAAATGAAGTAATCAATACTAACGGACCCTCATATTGTGGTTATGTATCAATACGGTGTTTCATAGTTTGGTTCATTCATGTTTGTCTTACAATGACCATTGCATACTTTATCTAATTTTCTTTTACTATATTGTTTCCTTTTTGGCCATTTGTTCTTTGAATGGCAGTAACAGAAAAAAGGTGTTCCAAGGGAAATGTTAGTGAAAAAGCACGAATCACATCAGAGTTTGTGTATGTGCATGTATGTACCTACATACGTAGGTTCGTGTGTACATACGTAAGTTCCTTTTCAAAGCCTTATAAAATCAGAAGGAAACTCCGATAAGTTTCCGAGCTTGGAAATCCTGTCCGCCCATAAGTTACGGCACCGAAAAGTTTAAATTTACGTCCTACGAAAACTAAAAGAAAACGAATTTGATTAGAAGCAAGCAAATTGCAGGCTATTTTTATTAATATATATTTATTTATATATATATATATATATATATATATATATATATATATATATATATATATACATATATATATTTATATATGTATATGTACATGTAGCATGTGTATGTACGTATAGCCTATATATACATATATATCAATAAAAATAACCTGCAATTTTCTCGGTTCTAATTAAATTCCTTTTAATGTCCTGGAAATCAGGAACCAACCGAAAAACTGATATTGACAAAATTTAACTTTAGTAGAAATTTCTTAGTTTTCGAGATATAGACGCTTTTTAAAATTTTTAAAAATCACTACTCTGTGTCGATCTTTTAAGTGCCACGGCTACAAATTAAATCTGATTGTTAATTTGTTTGTAGTTAAGGATAGCTAAGTAATAAACCTTCTTAATAAATTGAAATATTTTACGTCAATTAATATAGTTTTCTCAAGAAAAAATTCATAAACGTACTTTTTAGGGTTTTATCATTTTCATAACTTTGATGGTTTGATGATGGGTGATTGCACGTGAAGGAATTATCATAAACAAGTGTTACTGCAAAAAATAATATATTGAAATATTAAAAATGTTTGTCCAACTAATTCTCAATATCGTTTTATTAGTTTTCTGCTCGATTTCTCTGGAAGAATAAAAGTTTTTGTAAAGATACTTAACACCACGCAGCATTAAGGAGGCAAGACACAAATATCAGGAAACATTTTTTTATATATTTACAGATTTTCCTGTTTAAAACGAGGAAATGAAATCTTTCTGAAAATTTTAATCTATTACAGTGTTTGTAGATATGTTATTGTGGCATAAATTGAATATACGGAGCATTTTTAAATTATAAAGGCGACCCGACCTCTATGTGTTTCTGAGTACCAAATAAAACGATATTAATCAATAATATTTTTCCTACCTTTTCCCGTTTTCTATATACGTTATTTTAACGTTAACGCAAAAATTAGAGTCTTGATATAAACGTACACCAAGCGTCGCGCGATACCGAAGCGAACACAGTGAACTCCCTACTCGGCTATGAATATTGAGTGATTTATTATACATGAAAATTATTTCGCGGAAATAAAATTGATTGTAGTTGAAAATCCGTGATTTTCTTAAGTCTTTTCATTCAGGTTCTGCTCATAAAATTGAAATATTTAAATGTAATTATGTTTTCGAAAATGCTGGAAATAAGAATATTTTCTTACAAAATACTAATTTTCCTACCTTATATCGTTCTCCATATACATCATATCAACGTTAATTTAAAATTAGAGTTATGCAGTTCACATACACCGAACGTCTTGCAGTACCGAAGCTGACACAGTGAACTCCCTACACCGCTATGAATATTAAGTGACTTATCATATACGAGTATTATTTCATGGATATTAAAATTGATTTTAGTAAAAAATCCGTGATTTTCTTAAGTTTTTTTTTCATTAGATTCTGTTTATAAAAATGAAGCATTTAAATGGAATTATGATTTCGAAAATACTGGAAATAAAAAAATATTTTGTTATAGAAAATAATTTTTACACACAATTTCAACGTTAACGTAAAATTAGAGTTATGCAGTTCACATGCACCGAACGTCTCTCAGTACCGAAGCGGATACAGTGAACTCCCTACACCGCTATGAATACCAAGTGACTTATTATACACGAGTATTATTACGTGGACAGGAAAATTGATTGTAGGTGAAAATCCGTGTTTTTCTTAATTTTTTTAAAATTAGATTCTGTTTATAAAAATGAAACATTTAAATGGAATTATGATATCGAAAATGCTGGAAATAATAAAAATGTTGTTACAGAAAATAATTGTTTCTACCTTATCGCGTTCTCTCTATACAATATTTCAACGTTAACGCAAAATTATAGTTATGCAGTTCACATACACCGAGCGTCTCGCAGTACCAAAGCTAACACAGTGAACTCCCTACTCCGCTATGAATATTAAGCGACTTATTATATATGAGTATTATTTTGTGGATAGGAAAATCAATTGTAGTTGAAAATTCGTGACTCTCTTGAGTTTTCTTTTTATTAGATTCTGTTTAAGAAAATGAAACATTTAAAATGTAATTACGATTTTGAAAATGCTGGAAATAAAAAAAATATTTTGTTACAGAAAATTGTTTCCCATTAAAAAACAAATGTTATAGGTTATAATCGTCGTCTTTTTTTGAGACAAAACCGAACCTTGCTAGATCAATTAACCAACACACTATACAACTTAGGACACGAAATTTAGTAAAATAATGGTTCTCAGGAAGTCGACCACGTGAATGAACCGCGCGGAATGCCAACTCAATAAAAAGCCATCCCTTCTCACCCCCACCCCTTTCCCCTCTGTGGACACTAAGTGCCTCAACTCCGTTCCCCAAAACGATATCGATCGTCGGGGTCGGTGGGAATACTCGGTATTATCAGTCAATAAATAAGACGGTCTCTCTCTCTACTCTGTACGGTTTAAACTAAATTCTCGGAATTTAATTATATTTTCATAATGACATTCAACCATAATTTTAAAATGTTAGAATTCGTCCTTATTACATAATTTCTTAGTTAACGCAAATATAACATCAGTTTTTAATATTTTTATTTCAAGGGAAAAAATTAAATTCGGATTTTTCCAAGAAATATATTAAAAAACAATCGCAATGTTTTAAATATCAGACGAAAATTATTGAACAAGTACCAAGGAAAAAAACTGAAAACTGATCTATAGAAATACGATATCTAATATGTAATTAAAGCTATTTTAATTTATCAGTTGCTGGTTAAATAATAAAATATCCATTGAACATGGGTGTCTGAAGCGAACCAAAAACGAAGTTGCAATAAAGAATATGGGCGTCTGAACCGAACCAAAAACCAAGTTGCAATAACGAATATGAGCGTCTGAAACGAACCAAAAACCAAATTGCAATAACAAATATGGGCGTCTATAGCGAATCACAAACCAAGTTACAATAAAGAATATGGGCGTCTGAAGCGAACCAAAAACCAAGTTGCAATAACGAATATGAGCGTCTGAAACGAACCAAAAACCAAATTGCAATAACAAATATGGGCGTCTGAAGCGAACCACAAACCAAGTTACAATAAAGAATATGAGCGTCTGAAGCGAACCAAAAACCAAGTTGCAATATCGAATATGAGCGTCTGAAACAAACCAAAAACCAAATTGCAATAATAAATATGGGCGTCTGAAGCGAACCAAAAACCAAGTTGCAATAAAGAATATTGGCGTCTGAAGCGAATCCAAAACTAAGTTGCAATACGGCTTGCAATAAAGAATCTAAATTGCAGCGACCCACCCGCACGCCTGAGGTGCGACGGGGCCAAATTGCACAGCGCTACGTCGTGGCCGTTGCATAATGCGACCGGTCGGACTGCATCAGTTCAATAAGAACAAAAGTCTAACCACACTTGATTGCTGTGAGCCCGAGGTCAAGGCGGGTACCTGCGGAAGGACCGCGTCGCAGTAATCTCGTGTACGGGTTATGCGATCCTCCCGGACCTTCTCTGGTGTTTCGTTGCAGCAAAGTTGTTTTCGAAGTAAACTCTGGATCGTCTCTCTATGAAGAGATGTGTGAGGGTCAGGTTAATTCGGTTTGATCAGATTGAATTGTCAAAATTTTGTCGAGCTACTTCGACAAGCCAAGTTTAAAGATATGGCAAAAATAATAACTCTATACGAGTACACTGCGATATATAAAATATACAAACAACATATAAGATAAATAAATAAACAACAAAATGTACAAACAATATATAATATGATAGAGTAAAAATTAAATAGCATTAAAACGACAGAGTCCTTTAAACAGTTATATAAATTTTGCTAGACCTCACTTTGATCTATTACTATTAATGTAGAAAATGTTTTTAAAACAAGCAAGTAAACAAACAGAATCATTTGATATACAAACCGGGGTTAAAAAAGAGTACATGGGCACAACGCACGCTAGAAGTGAAAATTCTTTTTACATAGTTATAGTGTAGGAAAATTAAGGAAATATTAAGGCAATCATATCATAGAGACTGCAAAATTTGATTGAGAAAATATTTGCTGCACATGTTATAAGGAAGAACGTGTTTATTATTTATATCCGTGATATTAAACTAAGGGGAAAATGTGAAAAACAACATTCGCAACATTCGCTGAAAAAAATCACTGTTAAATTTGAAAATGAAAAAAAGACATTAGGTTTTAGAAACGCACTTTAAATATAATCAGATTGATGCATATAATCACTTATATGAATAGCAGACACGTTCTTTTTTACAAACTCTGCATATCACACAGTTCTGTGAAAATTATTTTTTTCAAAAGCTGTTTACTTAAAGGGTTAATATTTATAGACTTGGATATACATATAACAGAACTTTTGTGACGGACGATATAATAAAGGATTTTACCGCGATTTTAATCGAAGAAACAAAAAAAAGAAGTCTTCAAACTAATTTATTTATTCTTCTCGTGGAAAAATAAATACCGTATAGTGGAAAGTCCAAAATACAAAATTCTGATTTTCCATTAGACCATTGTCTCAATATACCAACACGAAAACAAACTTCTCTTAGAACCCGCTATTTATTTCACTGTTTAACCATATTCCAAGATAACAAAAATAGACACTTTTTATAAGGCCAGTTATATTTCGCCTCTGTTTAACTGTAGTACACTCTTCACATTTATAATAAAACGCATATGGCTTATTTTTTCAACATCGAAAATCGAAAACCAATCGTTAACAACTAAACTCGAAATCTCAAGAATATCCAACACCCCCACCACTCTGGTCAGCACTCGTAGACTGCGTAGAACGTATTAGAAAATAATCAATTCTAGTTAAAACAAATTTTCATCGTAGACCTGTAAATTATTATTATTATTAACCATAACTCACGACTAAAGAAAATCGTCTTTTTATTAATACTTATCTTTATAATTTTAGATGCTTTTAATGTTAATAATTAACAGAGTAGTAACATTCCAACATTTTAGAAAACATATATACTAAATTTCTCAACATTTTATGACAATATAATTTATAAGTATAAATATACACTTTAGCACAACTGAAAGCATTACGGAAACCGAAACAAACTAGGCTTATTTTATGGACAATTTGCTATTCACTAACTTAATAAGTTATCCATAAAAAAATGGAAAAATCCCTTCACTCGTCTTCCGACTGTCAATGTTTTCCACTTCTCGTTACGTCATTTGTTAATATATAGACGAAAATGGCATTATCATTTCAGCGAATAAATGAAAACGCCATTATAATTAGTCTCCTCATTATCGACATTTTGAAATATTTGTTACCACTGTGAAGAGAAATTTCGCATTTTTATTCGAATGTATTGAATTCCTTATTCTACCTAATTACTTTTTTTTCTTGATCTTGTAGGTATCCTTCATAAGTAGTAACTTCATATTTATAAATCTTATTTTATTCGTATGTCAGAAATACTCGTAGCTTAACCATCTCTCAATTGGATGATCTTCTACTTCACCTTCTCATCGTGATTCGAACAATATGCTTTGATGTCACTTAACGTTTATTTTAACAAAAAGTATGTTTATAATAATTAAGTCGCACATGCATTTAAACGTTTATTAAACGCCTTGAAACGTTTATCACCAATTACTGTTTTAACTGCATATTCTTACATATATACCGCGTGATTAAATATTTTAAATCTGGTAAGTAGCGGAGGCACCAAAGAAAAGTCACATCTGACCTTATATTAATACCGCAATTGAGACTTCATACTAACAAAAAATATTGGTATTAATTAAACTATAAAGTCACAAGATAACCCGTCACCTCGTGTGATACCGATGCTTTTAGTGTTGAACTTCAACTGATTAGCTCGATAAAATAAACAATTAGCAAATATACTTCGTAGTCAAATATATACTCAAGCTATAAAAAGCTTTCTAGGTCGCCGCCCGACATAGACCTGTAAGTTATCTAAGTGATACAATATCAAGTTTTAATGCAGTGTTTACTTCCGAATATCTTTTCTGCTTAAGTTTTGCCGACATAGTGTATTGTTTTGGTCATTAAATATACCGTTTCTTCTTTTTATTAAAATTATGTTATTGGTAAAACTCGATTATCGTTCCCAAGGTCTCCAACTAAGAGTGGTAATGGAAACGATAATTCAATTTGATGCTCTTATTTTTTACCAACTACGAATGGAACTTTTTATATTGTACTCAGAAAGTTTCGATGATCTCATAATTATCTGTGTTATCTTCGTCGATTACGTTTATATTTATATTTTGTATTCAAATGCGTTCACTTAAGTGCGTGCGGGCATGCCTGTGTATGTGTTAGTGTGGGCGTGCGTGTTGCGTGTTGTGTGCGTGTAAGCTTCTGTGGTATTTGTGCCCGTGACCATATTTTTTTAAGTTTTATTCAAATTCTAATAACATTGTTATTATTGTTAAAGAAATATTGCTATTTTTAAATAAATATACAAAAAACTAGTTATATGTTCCGTTATAAAGCGCTGCGTAACACTTGAAAGTGACCCAACTCACTTTTCACCTAAGGTAACAACCGAAGTTAAAAAAGAAGATATGACAACCACGCATGTTAGAAGTGAAAATTCTTTTTACATAATTACACAGTTGAATGAAAAGAAAGGAAACATTAAAGTAATTGTGTCATGGAGGCAAAAAAGTTTTATTGAGATAGATATGTTTTATATATCAAAAGAGCGTAACGAATCTATTATTCATACCTGTAATTATTTGTATAAAAAAAAACAAAAAAAACAATGTATATATATATATATATTTATATATATATATACATATATGTGCAAGTAATACATTCCATATACACGAATATTTCTTAGTCAGTGACCGAAATTAAAAAGAATATTTTAGAGCTCGAATTTAAACAAAAACATTTGTCTTCCTTCCCATAGGTCGGAAATGAAAAAAAAAATTAGAAGCATCCATTCCGTTGGTCATTCTATCGCTTCGTTTCTGAGAATCTGGTGAAATTAGTGGGTTCGTCCGTTCACGGTCAAAAGTGGCGAATATTAAGAGATTCTACCCGCGGGCGTCTAACTAAAATGTGAGTTACGCGCGAGTTCTCGCGTAATTGAAAAATTTGTGACAAAATTTTTAAATGTTATCATTATTTCTTAATTGCTTTTCAAAAATATTTTTATTTGACGTAAGCTTTGATATGTTATTAGAATTCTCGGTAGAGAGGAGTGAGATAGATGCGGTAGGAGGTGGCGGATCCTTTTTACATGCGCCGTATTTTTTGCGCCCCGCATTTTCTGTGTTCACCCAGCGCGGCGGCAAATTTGTTTAGAATTGCTAATATATCATCTCCATGCGTTCTTTTCGTTAATATGGGACTATGGATTGAAGAAAGTTACTATGGGAGTGAAGAAAGTTGTTAAGAAATTGATAATTTCCTTTTCATGTAATGGCTGACACTTAATCGCTCACGTGTTATGCGGAATTAATTAACTTTGAACCGAACACATTTTTAAACCTAAGCTTTGATACATATATATATATATGTCTAATTTTTTTAAACCTCTGATTATAAAAAACTTCTATTATGAAGGAAAATGTATTTAACATTGTACCCCTTCGAAATTATTGCAGGTTACGTTGACTATTCCAGTTGGGAGTTAATATTATATTTGTTCCTAACTACTTAGAGCGAAAATATACCATTCCAAAACTTTCTTCGATATTTCTTCTTGTCCTTTTATCAATTTTATATTGAACATGGCGTCTAATTTGACAAGTTTGTTGCTTGCTGGTCACTATAACAACTTGATTGTCATAATAATATTATTTGGAAAACAAATATTCAAATCAAATCATTGGTGGTAATATTGAAAAAGGTTCGTCTGATAAAAATGAAATGAGAAAAAAAGCTGTTAAAATAGCTAACTATTGCAATTTGAAATGATGCCAAATTAAAAATATTTTAATTTGGCAGCAAAATTAAAAATATTTTGGAAAAATCGATTATTATTACTACGTATTTCTTTACAAAGTGAGATTGTATAACAACTTAGATAAATTGATCTGATGGTTTTTTCAAGGTTAGTACAAGGTATGACTATATGGCAACCATTGGTAATGATGACTTTTTGCTAACAAAATTCGTGATGTATTTCTGCGTACGAATTACATCCTATAACTGCTTAATTCGGTAGTCTTCAGAAATAGGTATCATTTGTTGTACGGCTAGAAAAAAAGGAGTTTTGCCGTGATATTCACGGCAGGAATACTGATCACCACTAATATAAGCAAAGAAATGACACAAAAGTTTAATAGTAATTAATATCCATTAGTCTATTCAACCATCGCGATTTAAAACTTATTTAGAAAAAATGCAATATGTTGGAGATGAAGAATGGTTTACCCACTCATCTTTCTTTTATCCCTTTCGAAACATCATCTGTTGGTATTTTGTTAAATTTATTTGAACTCTACCATGCTGACATTGTTTATAATTTTTTAAAAAATAATTTAATAATTGCGCAAAAGAATATGGTTATCATATATGTTGTTGTAATTTATAATATCAAACCATTTTCTCCTTCTACTCATTATATTTATTCTGCCAATATAAATATTTCAAACGTATCTCCTGTGCAGAAATTCAATAGTACTGGATCATCAGAAACTTACGTTGACTTGCTGTGACTATCCATCTCTTTCAAAACAAAGAAGTTGTTTATAATCCGAGCGTGGGTAGTAAGGGGTCGAACTCAGGTCGGACAGTTAATGAGATTGTTATTCCAACCCAGTGGGTGGCAGGGTACGGTCGCGAACCAGATTTGCCGTAATGTACCGGACTGTATTTGGTTTTACGATTAAAATAAAGTGAAGTTATCAGTAGAAGCATTAAGAACGATTAATTGACCTTCTTTTGAGCTGGACATTTCCAAAAGGTAGTGACCGAGAAGGTCTGACATAGGTATTTATCAAAGTTCAACAATGATCTTAGCAAGAGGAAAGAGGAGAACTTTTCCATGTGTAAGGTGGAAAATCCGTGTTCACTTTTATTTTTAAACCAGAAGTATAACATAGCCTAGAGGAAAATTTGTTTTGTACTGATTTGAAATAAGAAAGTGCCTATAGTGAATAATTTAGCGTTTTTAATCATTCGTTTTATTTTACCTAAATATAAGTCTGTTTACTATAAAAATATATTCCTATGTGATATCTACTGCACAGAACATAGTTAAAACTAGTTTCCACAGTTGTTCTATGGATATATTTGTAGTTAGTTGTATATGTTTTGTTTCCTCCTGAAATACAGATCATAAAATTATAATTGGTTAGTTTGTATTATTAATAATTATCAAACCTATATAACTTGTATGTATTATTTATACTAAAATATTATTGCCGTATATGTGAATTGTTTTTACATGATTACGAAACAAATTTTCAAACAAACAAACAAGAAAACCAATAAACAAAACAAAGAATGCAAAACATCGGTTACACAGGTACAAAATAAATATAACTTTCTTTGTCCTTTTTCGTTGACTTACAAGAAAAAAAGTGTATGAAAACTCGTAAGAATTTGATTGAAAGTAATTCAGTTTTGAAATTACGAGTAAAAATTCAATTACATAACAGTAATTACAAATCTCGTTTACGCAACAATAACTGAAAATAAAAACTACTCTTACTGTATACTACACATGTGAACTGTAATGCGATTTGACTATATATTATAGAAAAGGACTTTTATTCCGTTATCAACGAGGTAACATAAAAACAGTCATTGTGAATGGTTTTACGATTCATACATTGGAGTAACTTAACATTATAGCTTCATTTCTTTTTGATGATCTTTCATAATTTCTAGTGCTAAAACTGAAAAATCTACAGATATGAAACGTTGTATATTTGTTAAATTAGGTTAAATTGTTTCTTTAAACCAGATCGGTTTGTGATCTGAAACTGATATTTCTTGATTCGATTTAAATTATTGTGACGATTTACACATCAGTTTTTGCTAAGTACACAAGTTTAGAATTGATTGATAAACTTTTGTCTTTTTTCTTCACATATATTGTAATTTTCATCATTTAGTGATAAATAAATGCGACTTATTTATTTATTTTGGGAATGGAAAACAAAATCAGATCTTTAATCTTTCTATATCAAAAAACGACTAAATTAAACTTCTGAATTGAAATGTCTTTCGGTCCATCTCTCACATGCCATTTTCTCGCAAACTATTCAACTAAAAAATTTAGCACAGATATGTGAGGACACAACTATGAACGTGAAGTATGAAAAGTTCGATTATGAATGCTAATTTCAGGGGACAATCGGAAAACAAGAAAACATTTCAAGGGTGCCTAAATGAGTCAAATGAAAATTTATTGAAGCACGAATTTAATAATACTATTATGTATTTCTTCACAAATTCGTTTAAATATTTTTCGAGGAAAATGCTTCAAAATTGCCGTTCCCCACTTTTATCCCCAAAAGGATACTCTAGTAGTAAATTAACCGCCCTAGAATTATAAAATTCTAGGGCGGTTAATAAATATGAAACAATTAATTGTTTATTTACTTATAACTGCTGAACTAATCCCTTTAGAAAAAAACTTTTTTAATAATGTAATTGGAGTTTGATGGCACGGAACTTTAATCGTGCGAATAAGTATAGTTTGCACTAAATAGATTCTTTTTTTAACCAGGATATAAAAGAAAATTCGGAAAATATACAATATTTTTAAGTTCCAAAGGTTTCTATTTAGTAGAATTTTTAATTATTAAGCGTTAATAATCGAGAGTTTCTTGTGTCTGTAATTTCGCTTAAAAGTAATCTTAATTATCTAGTATTATTAAGGTTTTTTATGTCGACTTCGTTTTTTTTTTGCTATGAATATTGCAATAAGTTTCATAAACATTAACCGCATTACAGATAATTAAATGTTATTATTTTGACACAGATTCCCATAACCAGTAACATTAAACATATTTTTAACTGTAAAACACCACATAGAATCAATGGCATATATAAAGAGCAATATCCAGACAATTCAATTTAGTTTTTCATCATGGTCTCATTCCATCAGGAACATTTCAAGTTTTTTTCCGATGCCACAGCGGACGTTTGGGTGACTTCCGGCGAACAATTTGAGCGTCGCCAGGGCCGGATATGGATGTCGCTGTATTGTCCGTATCGCGTCTCTGGCACTCCTTCGTTGGTACGCACGAAGGAGTTTTTTCTTCGACTCCCGTTCAGTGTTGTTATAGCTATACTATTTCTTATTTCGTTTTGATGAAAGAGCCTAAATACGAATTTTGTGCTTGAGCGATATGATGATTAATACACAAAGATTTATGCTTCGAATTAATAGTTTTTATTGATTACCTTAATTTTTTTCCAAATTATGGTTACATATGCATAAATATATATATATATATATATATATATATATATGTATATATATATATATATATATATATATATATATATATACAGATGCTAGCTATATCCAGCTATGTCGGTAATGTTAATAGCATAATTACATAAGTAAGCTAGTTACATTTTTGTGGACCACGTCACGTATTATTTAAAGACATTCAATTGAATTTCTTCTATTTTCTTCTATTTAATTGAAATCTTTGAAATTTGTTTGCAAAAAATTATGCATCAAATTAGCTTGTAAAGTTTTCCGCTGTACTTTAACCCTATGCTTTTGATATTTATTTATATGTTTTTAATCCAAAGCAAAATAATCTTCAAAATAATCTTGAAGATGCTATTATTTCTTTAACAAATTATATTACTAAATGTAGTGGAATAACTACGCGACCGTATTTTTTCGTATATCCAAGCACATTTGACGGACTTCGCTGTATTAAAATTAACAACAAAAACATGTATTAAAATTAGCGACCCAATTATTTAAATTGTTAGGTCAAAGTTTAAGGTACGTTAATAAAGTAGAAAATGTATATTTTAAATAAATATGAATGACTATACCTTCTACGTTTAAGTAAAGTCTAGCGGTTGAATTGCATCTATGTTTTAACAATTTTGTTCCTCATCAGCCCATCCACTTTACTAATAATTTGTCAAAAGTAAACTAGCTATATCTATATGTCGAAAGTGAAGTCCGGAATAAAAATACCCCCTCTCTCATTTCAAAAAGCAAAAAATAATATCAATAAAACTCTGCACAGGACTTAAGATGCAAACATAATCTTAACACATCTCGCGTCACGTCCCGATATTGAAATACGTCGCAGCGCACTCGGTATCTGCATATCGCATCGCACCTACATATCGAAAGAACGCACAATGGTCCTATTTACACGTCGAACTTGACGAAAATATATTTTCACAATGAAAAATTTGGTAATATTACGATAACAAGTGAATGAGTATTTTATATCATAAGAACCCACATACGTATATA
This sequence comes from Druceiella hillmani, assembly GCA_039881145.1. Taxonomy (NCBI): domain Eukaryota; kingdom Metazoa; phylum Arthropoda; class Insecta; order Lepidoptera; family Hepialidae; genus Druceiella; species Druceiella hillmani. The sequence goes on from JAYKKI010000084.1 coordinate 3,460,859, forward strand.
CATGTGCACTTTAAAGACATAATATTTGAAGCCAGTAGAAGCATTAAGAACGATTAATTGACCTTCTTTTGAGCTGGACATTTCCAAAAGGTAGTGACCGAGAAGGTCTGACATAGGTATTTATCAAAGTTCAACAATGATCTTAGCAAGAGGAAAGAGGAGAACTTTTCCATGTGTAAGGTGGAAAATCCGTGTTCACTTTTATTTTTAAACCAGAAGTATAACATAGCCTAGAGGAAAATTTGTTTTGTACTGATTTGAAATAAGAAAGTGCCTATAGTGAATAATTTAGCGTTTTTAATCATTCGTTTTATTTTACCTAAATATAAGTCTGTTTACTATAAAAATATATTCCTATGTGATATCTACTGCACAGAACATAGTTAAAACTAGTTTCCACAGTTGTTCTATGGATATATTTGTAGTTAGTTGTATATGTTTTGTTTCCTCCTGAAATACAGATCATAAAATTATAATTGGTTAGTTTGTATTATTAATAATTATCAAACCTATATAACTTGTATGTATTATTTATACTAAAATATTATTGCCGTATATGTGAATTGTTTTTACATGATTACGAAACAAATTTTCAAACAAACAAACAAGAAAACCAATAAACAAAACAAAGAATGCAAAACATCGGTTACACAGGTACAAAATAAATATAACTTTCTTTGTCCTTTTTCGTTGACTTACAAGAAAAAAAGTGTATGAAAACTCGTAAGAATTTGATTGAAAGTAATTCAGTTTTGAAATTACGAGTAAAAATTCAATTACATAACAGTAATTACAAATCTCGTTTACGCAACAATAACTGAAAATAAAAACTACTCTTACTGTATACTACACATGTGAACTGTAATGCGATTTGACTATATATTATAGAAAAGGACTTTTATTCCGTTATCAACGAGGTAACATAAAAACAGTCATTGTGAATGGTTTTACGATTCATACATTGGAGTAACTTAACATTATAGCTTCATTTCTTTTTGATGATCTTTCATAATTTCTAGTGCTAAAACTGAAAAATCTACAGATATGAAACGTTGTATATTTGTTAAATTAGGTTAAATTGTTTCTTTAAACCAGATCGGTTTGTGATCTGAAACTGATATTTCTTGATTCGATTTAAATTATTGTGACGATTTACACATCAGTTTTTGCTAAGTACACAAGTTTAGAATTGATTGATAAACTTTTGTCTTTTTTCTTCACATATATTGTAATTTTCATCATTTAGTGATAAATAAATGCGACTTATTTATTTATTTTGGGAATGGAAAACAAAATCAGATCTTTAATCTTTCTATATCAAAAAACGACTAAATTAAACTTCTGAATTGAAATGTCTTTCGGTCCATCTCTCACATGCCATTTTCTCGCAAACTATTCAACTAAAAAATTTAGCACAGATATGTGAGGACACAACTATGAACGTGAAGTATGAAAAGTTCGATTATGAATGCTAATTTCAGGGGACAATCGGAAAACAAGAAAACATTTCAAGGGTGCCTAAATGAGTCAAATGAAAATTTATTGAAGCACGAATTTAATAATACTATTATGTATTTCTTCACAAATTCGTTTAAATATTTTTCGAGGAAAATGCTTCAAAATTGCCGTTCCCCACTTTTATCCCCAAAAGGATACTCTAGTAGTAAATTAACCGCCCTAGAATTATAAAATTCTAGGGCGGTTAATAAATATGAAACAATTAATTGTTTATTTACTTATAACTGCTGAACTAATCCCTTTAGAAAAAAACTTTTTTAATAATGTAATTGGAGTTTGATGGCACGGAACTTTAATCGTGCGAATAAGTATAGTTTGCACTAAATAGATTCTTTTTTTAACCAGGATATAAAAGAAAATTCGGAAAATATACAATATTTTTAAGTTCCAAAGGTTTCTATTTAGTAGAATTTTTAATTATTAAGCGTTAATAATCGAGAGTTTCTTGTGTCTGTAATTTCGCTTAAAAGTAATCTTAATTATCTAGTATTATTAAGGTTTTTTATGTCGACTTCGTTTTTTTTTTGCTATGAATATTGCAATAAGTTTCATAAACATTAACCGCATTACAGATAATTAAATGTTATTATTTTGACACAGATTCCCATAACCAGTAACATTAAACATATTTTTAACTGTAAAACACCACATAGAATCAATGGCATATATAAAGAGCAATATCCAGACAATTCAATTTAGTTTTTCATCATGGTCTCATTCCATCAGGAACATTTCAAGTTTTTTTCCGATGCCACAGCGGACGTTTGGGTGACTTCCGGCGAACAATTTGAGCGTCGCCAGGGCCGGATATGGATGTCGCTGTATTGTCCGTATCGCGTCTCTGGCACTCCTTCGTTGGTACGCACGAAGGAGTTTTTTCTTCGACTCCCGTTCAGTGTTGTTATAGCTATACTATTTCTTATTTCGTTTTGATGAAAGAGCCTAAATACGAATTTTGTGCTTGAGCGATATGATGATTAATACACAAAGATTTATGCTTCGAATTAATAGTTTTTATTGATTACCTTAATTTTTTTCCAAATTATGGTTACATATGCATAAATATATATATATATATATATATATATATATATATATGTATATATATATATATATATATATATATATATATATACAGATGCTAGCTATATCCAGCTATGTCGGTAATGTTAATAGCATAATTACATAAGTAAGCTAGTTACATTTTTGTGGACCACGTCACGTATTATTTAAAGACATTCAATTGAATTTCTTCTATTTTCTTCTATTTAATTGAAATCTTTGAAATTTGTTTGCAAAAAATTATGCATCAAATTAGCTTGTAAAGTTTTCCGCTGTACTTTAACCCTATGCTTTTGATATTTATTTATATGTTTTTAATCCAAAGCAAAATAATCTTCAAAATAATCTTGAAGATGCTATTATTTCTTTAACAAATTATATTACTAAATGTAGTGGAATAACTACGCGACCGTATTTTTTCGTATATCCAAGCACATTTGACGGACTTCGCTGTATTAAAATTAACAACAAAAACATGTATTAAAATTAGCGACCCAATTATTTAAATTGTTAGGTCAAAGTTTAAGGTACGTTAATAAAGTAGAAAATGTATATTTTAAATAAATATGAATGACTATACCTTCTACGTTTAAGTAAAGTCTAGCGGTTGAATTGCATCTATGTTTTAACAATTTTGTTCCTCATCAGCCCATCCACTTTACTAATAATTTGTCAAAAGTAAACTAGCTATATCTATATGTCGAAAGTGAAGTCCGGAATAAAAATACCCCCTCTCTCATTTCAAAAAGCAAAAAATAATATCAATAAAACTCTGCACAGGACTTAAGATGCAAACATAATCTTAACACATCTCGCGTCACGTCCCGATATTGAAATACGTCGCAGCGCACTCGGTATCTGCATATCGCATCGCACCTACATATCGAAAGAGCGCACAATGGTCCTATTTACACGTCGAGCTTGACGAAAATATATTTTCACAATGAAAAATTTGGTAATATTACGATTTAACAGTATCCCTAAAATCACACGGTTTTCAATAGCCTTCTTAATATTTAACTAATGTCATATTAAAACTTGATAAAAACTTCTGGGCTTAGAAATTACAGGTCTCCTATTTTCATAGTTATTTTTTGGTTATACGCCAAAAATATTGATGGTATCTATATAACATGTTTGTGACATACAGACGGACAAACGAGTATAGACGATGGGACGTACGGAGTAGTTCGGCTACCATCAATATATATATAAAATATTGATGGTAGCCGAACTACTCCGTAAGTTCCATCGTCTATACTCGTTTGTCCCTCTGTATGTCACAACCATTCTACTCACAGACTATTAGTGTTATAAAATTAATTTTGGTTATACATACTTATAATGTCTAGTTTCCCTAGATTGGATACACCATTGTGCAGCATATCGGTGAACAGGTCTTATAAAAATATTGAGGGTATTTTATGAAATTTTTCTATATAAGGACGAACTTAAAAAATATTAAAGTTTAAAACGGGCATTTTTTAGTGTTACACTTGTGCTACGCCCTCTACCTGATACGCCGCTATTTTTGAATACCTGAAATTTTATTCATAACAATAGTATACATAATGAAATTGAAAGGAAAATTCACATGTAAGTAGACTCTGCTAGTTTCCATATTTGACCAACTTATAACATGTGGTTGGGTCTGAAAACGTTCTTGAAACTCCATAGGGATGACCTAAATCGACTCCGTAAATTACATTGCGTTTTAAAATATATATTTATCTTTTAACCTGAAGAAAACAGACCATACATTATGCTAATTATATACATACGCATGAAAAAAATAAAAATAATTTACAAATTTTAACGATGAAATTAAAATATTTTGAACTTTTATTTACTTTTTTATTTTACATAAATGGATATTCTATATATTGTCAAAATTCAAGAAAAATTAATTACTAAAAAGTTCTGTTCAAGTAACATTCAGAATAAGGGAAATGTCTTTCAAATAGTTTTCATTTTCAGAAAGCACTTTTTTCACTGATACGTAATTTTGATTACATAAAACGAAATTCAAGTGTATATTTATATTTTACTTAACTATAATAACTTTAATTGCAAAATTATTTAACTCATATTGGTGTAATAAACGTTTGTTGTTGTTTCATTTATTTGAAATATCACATAAACAAACTATAGAAAATACCGAAAAAAATGCAAAAAAATCTTAATATAATAAAAGATTATTATGTAGGAAGTTTAAGTCAAGAACTATTTCCTAGAACTCATAAACAAATTTGTGGACATTGCACATTACACACACACACACGCAAACACACACACGCACACACAAATATACATATATATATATAAATATATATATATATGTATATATATATATATATACATATATATATATATATATATATATATATATATATATCACCCAGAATATTTCAAAAACTGTGAAAATTTTAATTATCCTTATAATTTTCGTACGATATTTGCATAGGCTTCTAAAAACCATATATTTTTCATAATTTTCGATTCAGTAATTTCTTTAAGGAGGTGGACCATTTTTTAAGTATTTACCAATATATTTCTGAAAATATACCACTTAAAATTATAGAAAAATATTTCTAAGAACCTCATAAATTATAAATGTACTACAAGCTGCGTATAAAATATAAAATTTTATGTCGAGTATATAATCTGCACCACCCTCCCAAAATTTCTATATCAATATTTTTAGTATTTTTGGTATTAGCTATTGAGATATATATGGGCTAATATACTTTATAATTATGCCAACTCTCAAGTTCCTACGTAAAGTGTTTTCTGACAAAAAACGTCTGAAACAGACGATAGATGGACATACTAGTGGTCTTATAATAGGTTTTTCTTTTAAGGCACAAAATATTAAAAGTAGATATCATTTTCTGAATATTGATTCAGAAAATGACATTAACATAGAAAAAATTGTCAATGTAAAAACGCTCGTCAAAAATGAAGAAAACGAGAGATTTAAAAAAATATAATTGGTAAAGTACTTTTTCTTTTATTTTTCCTGCATAAAATAAAAATTAATAACCTATGTAACATAGTTTTTATATATTGTAACAAAAAGAAAAGCAGCAAAATATAATAATTTTCAGAAATTCCGTTTCAATTATTATATTTCGTCGTTTGTAGACCTTTATCGGTTTAATGTTACCTTATTAAACATCTGATCATCTATTCATTCGCAGAAGTAACGTATTTCTTATATATAAGCAAGGTACTTAATGAATCCTAATCTCAAAAACGGTTCATAATAGAGAAAAACTATATAACTTGGCAGCCACCTCAACACAGAATAGTCTTCAACTTGCGCTACATAAATTATTATTTTAATATTTTTTCGTCATGCTAAACACGCTTCCAGTAACGCAGTGCACTGTACCGCTGCATCAGTTGCACGCCAATCACCTAGCATACATCGCGCTCGAGGACGGGGCGCCCGCCACAGAGGACGCGTCGCCTCATACAGTGCAATGTCAAATATGATGGATCGGTGACCGCGTCGTCGCTTGTATTATTTTTAATGATTTATACTTGCAGATTACCTCATCGTTATATTAATCTTCACGTCGTTGCAATGCAAATGCAGCTGCTATTCTGACGAGCTTTTTTCTGTGCGGAGCAGTTTTCAGGATAAGTAATCGTGGAGGCAAGTAACGAATAGCTTAAGGCGATGTATCCAAATGTTCTCGTCAAAACTTTGTCAGCTTTCGGCAGATGGACAATGATTAATGTGATACCAGATTTGGAATGCACTCAACTTCAAACGGAGTTTATATTACTCAACTAAGAGTTTCCGTTTATCATTACTCAAAAAATGAAAGATTTGCTGTTTACACTTTTATAGATTCTCACATAAATATATTTTCTACATAATTATGTATTGATATGAAATACATACACACACACACACGCGCACACTCACACACAATATATATCATGTGCACAAGTCATATAGAATAAACATAAAAGTATACCAACTAAAAATTAAAAAAAAAACGATATAAGCATTATCATCATCAGCCTGTATCTATTCATTGCTGGATATGGATAGGCCTTTCCGAAGATATTGTGATATAGCCTTGTCTAAACCCTGCTTGTCTCCAGAGGCTAGAATTATTACCTCATTATATATTAACTCGATTTCAAAACTGTCGATAATATTTTCATTCTGGAATTTGTCATGCCATTATTACTATAGTCGTATTTTTAAAGTTTAATTAATAACAGAAAGTTCATTGGCAAAACGCGTATCTCTAGCCATCGCATGATTTTTAACCATTAGATTAAAATTAATAACATTTACATATCATGAACTTCCAAACTTAAGAAAAATGTAACCATCACAAGTACTAATATACATTATATTCGCATTTATGTATTACAGATTTTATTGTTCTTCCTTTTTATATTTTCAATAAATAACAAAGTTTTTAATTTTATTAGAATTAGAAGTTATACTTTACGAATACAGTACTGGAGACGACTTCTTAACGTAAGTTAAACTGCGTGTCATAACAACACTTTCATTTTTAAAACACTTCCAAATAGCACAAAAGTTTTAGTCGATTAATTTCTAAACTACTTTAAAAATATTACTAAAAACGAAAGCCTATTGTATATTTAAGACTAAATAGAAAGCAAAGGATCATGTTGTTAGTTACTAATTGAATGAACTGATCTTATAAAATCAGTAAGAAGAAAAACCATTATCGCAAAATACATTCGTATTGCCACAAAAAAAATTAAAGAAAACCTAAAGAAACATTTCTGGTTCGCGCCGTAGATTTTTCGTAAAAACGTTGGGATAAAATCATAATAAGTATTTCGTATTAACATGTAATTGAATTACTATCTTTTTAATACAATGTTTACATGAAATAGTATTATGGGGAATGTCGCTGGATGCTGTTTACACAATGAGCTAGCTACGTAACCGCTTTGCCTCGTTTTTTTCATGTTTTGGATTGCTTTTGACGCAAGCTTTGCGTTTGCTCTGATTTGCATTTTCTATAATTCCGAGCGTATTTACATCTTTAATTTTTTTGTAATTTTCCATTTAATACCGATTTTTTCATTCACTCTGGTAATTACTTTTGATTGTATCACTATAGGTCCTAGTATTGCTCCACAAGCTCTTCGCAATGACACCTACGCATGCACCTACATTAATCCGATAACGTCACAGGTAAAACAACACACACGTACAGACAACTCTATATGTTGTTGGCTCAACCATTGTTAACGCATTATTCGTTTTGAACCCCGACAGTTGGATTTTCTTTCGCGATTCGTCATCTGCGTCTTCTTTTTAATTGTTGCAAAGCCTACTTTAACAATTCATATTAATTTATCTTAAGTACACTAGAAAACTAAGCCGATCTGTAATTTCCATTTACATTATTTCGGCATGCTTAAAAATTTTAGTTTAGTTTCAAAGATAATAAACTTACAACGCTCGAAATAATTTCAGCGAAACCTATTTTCGAGACCTTATCTAGATATATACACAGTTTTGCTTGGAAGCAGGAAATGAGGTGGGACGTAAATTGTAAACAAACTTGAAGCTTAATATTTCGTAAACAGGTCTAAAATGGAAAAAAGTGGTAAATGGAATGTAAATTTTACTTTAAAATCCCTACAATGGATATGCTAAAAAATGTGTTCTTCCCCGTTTCCTACTGAGGGTAAGTACCTTTGCTTTTGCTACATCTACAATTGCTACATCTTCAAACACATAGGTATGAAACCGTAGAAACTACAAAACACCACATTATAAGAGTTCTTCTTGATTACAGATATCATCGAAGTTAGAAAAAGGGAGTTAGTGAAACATTAATTTTAAATTATTTAAAACACTCTTCATATAATTGCAAATATCAGTCAGGTCGAAATTAGGAATCATTAAAACTATTTATTAACACTCTCAACAGAGAAGAAGTAACACGTCCTCTCTAGGTACGCGTTTTATAAGCAAAAAAATGTACAATCTCAAATTGAAGTAAACTTTGATGAAAATATTACAGTACAATAAACATAATAGGGTTTTCGGTGGTTATCCAAAGTTATAAATGTATGCAAACAATCTCGTCGTAAGTTATTAATATAATTTTTTTTAAATTTTCAAGTTATCCTAAATGATCCCATACCCAAAAAGTTCTTAGCTGATTATTATAGCTGAAAATGAATATTTTTATTTTTGAATACCATTTATACTATTCTTATCAGATTACTGCATTGGCTATCTAATGAGTACATTCTGTGAAGTGAGGGGTATGAGTTAGTTTTAATGATCTGCTCCGTAATGGAGGTAAGTTTTTGTGATGTTGCATTTGAAAAAAAAATGTTACTAACTTAGTTAAGTGTGATAAATAATGTAGCGTTAATTCGTAACTTAATTGTATAGAAAAAAATATAGAGCCACAAAAAATGCCGCGAAACAGATCCAGTTAAATTGTTATATTGCTTTAACACGTAAATAATGTTCGTATTTAGATTTATGTTAAATTAACGGTTGAGACATCGGTTCTTAATATTATCTTTCTGTTCTAGATTGCATATCAATCAAGTTTTTGTAGCGATTAATGATTTTTTTGAAGTATTACAATTCCATTTTCCCAGTGATGATATAGACCCAACACTTTTAATATAGTTTACTACTTTTAATATAGTTTTTAGCACGTTTAATATAATTTTTATTAACAAGTAAATGAAACTATGTGATGTAGTATTATATCTACTTTATTTAAATTCTTAGTCACGACCTAGGTTCATAGAGCTTTATCCGTCCCACTAGAAAAACCTAATATAGGTGAAGAAATAAAAACTCTAAAACAAATCACAGTAAACAATAATGATAACCTATCGATTTTCAAAAAACTGTATCAGAATAAATCACAGAAAAAACTAATCCAAAAAATATATCCTGTCTTAACAAATAATAATAAAATTTATTATAAATCTATCCCATACACAGGTAATATATCAATTAAACTAGGTAAACTCCTAGTTAATAATAAAAATATAACTAATACCACGTGTGCCTACAGTACTTCAAATAATTTGGGTAAAACCCTTATTAATAACAAAAAAATAGATAGATATAAAAATATTGGCATTTATAAATTTAAATACAAAGATTGTAATAGCATATAAACAGGTCAAGCACAAAGAAATTTTACTACCAATTGCATAGAGCACATCGCTATTTGGCGAAATAACAAACCAGACACATCTCACTTTGCAAAACATCTTATCGAAAATGTCTACCACCCTCATACCGATAATGCTCCCTATATATTACATATAAATACAAATGGCAACAAACTTAACAACCTAGAAACATTAAAAATAAACAGATACATAAGGGACACCAACGTTAATATAAATACAACTCAATACAATATCATCACCCGTACTTAATATCTTCTAGACATAATATAGTTATACGACATTGATACTGCCGTTCACATCAAATTGTTTCAGCCTGACTACTCATTTATGGAGATACATCGCAAAAGGAAACAAAAAAAATGAATGCTTTGTATAACCTCATAGAATAAGGTTAATTTAATATATTACTCACACTAAAATATTTGTACCTTGTATAACTTTCTAAAATATGATATAAACTATACTGCCACCCTACCATAAACTCACTAATGTAAAAATCTGGAAAACCTGCTCAAACACAACTCCCACTCTTGTCGTGTATAATATTTAAATGCTGTTGGAAGTTTCTACTAGTTAATCTCTTCCGATTGTCCACCTGAAGATGTTGCATAAAAACGAAACCTAGGTCGTGGTTTATAAATAAAATAAAGTGGATACAATACTACGTCACGAATTTTCATTTACTTGTTAAAAAAAATAAGTGATAATGAATTTCTACGAACTTAACGCCAAATATATTCACTATTATAAAACATTTAATGTAATTATTATTATATGTATAAATGGAGTCTAAAAGGCAAATATAGTCAGGATATAAAGAGGCATGTGGTGGTGATAGAGTCTACCAAATGAGACAAGATGTTCCCAATTTATCTCTACCAATAAATTCAGAACAACTACCCTATTGTTTCTTAGTATTGAGGTATTGAACATACCCCTGTATCCTTCGGCATTCTGTCGAGTCTAAAATTTACCTCATATAATACAGCCAATTATTCTAATATTCTCCTCTGTGTGATTAATACGCTTCGCGGTAATTGTATTTGATCGATTGTAATTGTATTTGATCGATAATTTTACTTCCAAACTTTAATTTGTACACTATAAAATAAATTCGATAGAATGGTTATAAAATCGAGCGAGAGTTTGTTTTGTTATAATATTTATAATTCAAGCAAGTCAAGTCGTAAATGAGTACAGAAAAACATGTTTAAGATTTATATTTTTATATTTTTCGATTTGACAAGAAATTTACGGTAAATTTTAGTATATTTTTGTACTAATTCTTCGTAAATAGATAACAAACAGATGAAAATTTAAAAGTTCATTGACATCGTCGCTATTATTACCCCGTATTGAAATTGGGACAGTCACAAAATCATTGTGATGTGACAGGGATTTTCCTAGGAAAGCATTTGAAATAGGAAGTAAAATTGTTGAGAAAAAAAAAATTACGGGTGTTTTTAGGCACCATTAAGGGTATAAACAATTTGCAAACAATTATTAATTTTTCACAATGTAAATATGTCGCCTACTACATCTTTCACTGATCTAAAAATATGATGCTTGTTTTAAAAACTGTAAAATCTACCATAATCGCTACAGTTTTCCTGTGATCTTCTAGTTTTAACATCCCTGTTTTTTACGATTTTTGGTTCAGTAGTTTAGGAAATAAGAGGCTCAGTACATTCGAAACATTTTTGGGTACTTCATAATATTCCCCTTGCAAATGGGGTGGGAGTAAATAAACCAATACTAATCACGAAACTTGCACACTTCACAGTCGTCGAAAAAAGACTATAAAAAGCAATAACTATAATAAAAAAGTCTGTAATAAATGTAAAACTAATAATAGGGAGAAAAATATTTTCGTCTACACAACACGGGTCGAATGTCAATTCAGTTAACAGTTTATTTTTATATTCTTTAGGCAATGGTTACACATTTAGAAGGCTATTGACATGGATAATTTTTGTAGTTAAGTACTATTTCATTATTATTTTTATTTCTTATTAACAATTTTTCATATATTCTAAACATACTTTAAGCGTATTTATGAAAAAAGTATATTTTGTTTGGTATTATGTTCAAAAACTGTACTTAATTTTCTTGTTATTTTTATTTATTTAATATATTTAGCGTTAATTATAATACAACAAAACCTAGGTCGTATTAAAGAACTTAAAGAAAGTAGAAATAATGCTACATCACGTAGTTTCATTTATTTTTTTTTATGGTAAATCATTGAATTTTTATTTTTTTATGTTCTAAAAAGACCAGATTTTTTCAAATAACGTTCTATTTACTTAACACCAGGTCTTTTTTGCTGGCCTCTTTACTATTATTATAGTACGTGCCTGTCCAATTGCAGACGTTGCATACAAAAAGCTATTTTGTTATTTAATTTTTTATTTATATTTTTATCACATTAAAAATGAAGTAAATTTTATTATATTTTCATAAAGAAATCAGAAAGCATCGCAACTAATTTTATTAGCAAAGCAACACTCACACATATAATTATAGGTTACTTTTGCAGGTCATATATAATCATAAAGAAACGAAGCTCTAAACGTCAAAGAAGAAAAGCTATAAAATTTCGTTTGCTCATAAAATTAAATTCACGTCTTCTCCTCGCACCTTGGCGCGACTACGTCTGTTCTGAGGAATATCAATAATTTCGAAGAGCCTGTCTATAAGTCAAATAATTTTGTGAAGCAATTTTCCTTTGAAGATTGCTGCTGATAGTTAAACAACTTATTTATAACTTTTGGTTGAAAGATTTCAGTAGTTTTAACATTTTAGATTATATATTTGAAAATGATTTTGAAATCCTTTTATGAGTGATAGATTATAAAGTAGGACATTTTATTAATTGCTAGTAGTAATAATAGTCAAATAATATCTGAAATAGGAATGAGTGGCTTAGAGAGAAGAGAAGAGTTGCAGACGTCAGACGACGTATTGTGAAGCTTAAGTGTCAATGGGCTGGCCACGTTGCCATAAAGCAGGACTTGTAGTGCAAATGCTCGAACGGAGACTGTGGGGCGAAAAGCGACCACAAGGAAGGACAAGTATGCATGGATACGATGACACCAGAAGAACAGCTAGAGTAAAATGGTAGAAAAAAGCATAAAATCGAGAGAAGTGGTATAGAATAAAAGAAGCTTACACTTCTGTAAAACTTAGCTAAAGATAGAGAAGATAATAATGTAGGCGCTACTGCACTGGAAGTTTTATTGCTTTTGCATCGTAAATTCTAAACTATGAAATACTGAAATTATAATTTCTAAATCATTTAATCTTTCAAAGTGAATTATTTTTGGAAAACAACTAGATAATATCAACTTCTATTACGTGCTATTAAACATCTAATCATTTTTCGTACAATGTATCTTCATTAGAATAACCGATACGTTTAATTTGGTGTATGAAAATATTATTAGGTGAAAGTTACGCCGCGAAATGTGGACGTCTTGAAATGCCTTGCTATATGAGATACATATCTAAGGTCTCTAGTGATAGACAATTCAATGAAGTCGACCGCTAAGCCTTTTGTCCTCTACTTTCCGTACCTCAACCAGTGTACTCATTTTGCAGTAACTGAGAATTTATTGGTAGCAGATTTTTGATAATTTCGTCTTAATTTGGAATTGGTCGGTTATGGATTTGTTGCTTCTTTTGGCCGTCGATTATATTCGTAGCATACCCCTCCAATACCAAATCTCAAAAATATCGATCTGTTCGTGACCTTTGCGCAAATTGTCCAAGACTGGGATCCACACAGAAAAATGTAGAAAACAAGCATTCGTATCAGTTTCTTTTTCGTAAAATTGTAGAAGTTTCTGTCGTTATATATGCTATATTTGAACTTTCTCAATATAGCTTTGGCCACCTGAATACATCGCTGGATCTCCGGTCACTTAGCATAGATGCGAGGTACGCGAATTCCCTTGCAAATTTCAGATATGTAATTTTTCTAGTCCATGATGTTAACTATCTCTGTGTATGACTTTAGGTCTCTTGATTGGGAGACCAACCACCTAACCTACAGGCCCCTTCACCTAAAGGCTCAATGTATTTATTGCTATCATGGTATCGTCTAAGGTTTATGTTCAGTCATATACCGTAGCAGAGTTATTTAAGGTTTTGTATCTAAATGTCAAAAAACAGAAACTTTATCATTTCGACGTCTTTTTGTTCATTCGTATATCATAGCATTAGTAGCTCTTTCAATTTAAGACCGGTTAGAATGAAATAGAAAATATACAACAATGTAGTTAACAAGAATTATTGAAACAAAATGAAGAAACATTTGTCTCAATGTTTTTCAAGAAGTTTCTACCACATATGGGGAGGTCCATACACGGCAAACATTTCTTTTTAAGAACTTCGAATAGAACATAACCAAAAATATCCAGTAATATTTTGATACGGTATACTCTTTGTGAGACATGAATATCCAAAGATTTTTGCATTTTTCTTCACACTTTCAAACCTCTCTAGCTTTTTAATAAATATGTGAAAATATCTGAAAAATATGTGAACAATGACATTTGTTAATGTTTCAATGTAAAATTATTTTTCTTAACTTGCATTTATAAATTAAACAAATATGGGCTATCAAGTTATTTGTTTTACTCCCGTAAAATGTGTATAAAAATAGTATGAACAAAATCCTCATAACTCTAATCGTACTGAACATATATGTTGGATTATATTGGGCTGGGTTATGATGGATTGCATTGAATTGTCTTGGATTAAGTCGGGTTAGGTTGATATATAGGATTATGTTGAGTTAGGTTATGTTATTTTAAGTCATGTTGGGTTGGGTTGGATTGGATTATGTTGTAATTTGATGGATTGGATTACATTTGATTTTGTTACATTTGATTAGACCGGATTAGGCTGGGTGAAGTTGGATTATGGCGGGTTAAATTAGGTTAGGTTACTTTCGATTGATTTGGGTTAAGTTAAGTTGCGTTGAGTTATGATGAATTGAAGTAGGTTGGGCTGGATTGGCTTACGTTATGTTAGGTTGAATTAGAGCATATTGAGTTGGTTTGGGTTATGTCGGGTTATATTAGGATGGGTTGGGTTATTAATGCTGATATACGATTGAGTTGGGTTATCTTGGGCCATGTTGGGTTGGGTTGGATAATGTTGGGTTATGTTCCTTTTTTTATAATGTTTAATTATGTTACGCTAGGTTGGGTTTGGTTAGGTCTGGTTGGATTATGTTTGTTTATATTAGGTTATGTTGGATTAGGCTGGGTTATGTTGGATTATGTAGGGTTGTGTTGAGTTATGTTGGATTACATTTGTTTGGGTTGTGATGGATTGGATTGGGCTACAATTGGGTGATTTTCAGTTGGGTTTTATTATGTTGGATTAGGTTGTGTTATGTTGTGTTGGATAATTTTTTGGTTGGATTGGTTTATATAGGGTTATGTAGAGTTGGGTTGGGTTAAATAGTATTGTGTTAGATAATACTGGTTAAGTTGGTTTATGCCATGTTATGTAGACTTGGGGCATACTTAGGCACACCCAATAATGTTATTAACATTCAGGGATTAAAATGTATTATAGTATATGATTTATAGTCTTGATAATACCTGCATTTTCATTTTTGTCCATTGATATTTACAAGTGGACCTGATTAACTATGGCTCTTCGCAGAGTTTCTTTAAAATTTATTTTTAAATTTGGCTATAAAATAGCGTTTTTTCTTTCTATTCTATCTTATCTGTAATTTCTAACACTTTAGACAGCATATTCAAAAAGTCAATAAAACCAATCTTTTTCATAAATTATGATGACTCGAGCTACTCACGATACTATACGTAATACAACCAGTAAAAGTTTGGTCTTAATACATTTTTTTTATAGAAGTATCTTAAAAAAACCGAAAACATTATTTAGACGATCTTTCAGAAAAAAAGGAAATAATCTCTATATGACCGTCACGGCAAACTGTAGTTCAATAAGGTGACATTGAAAAACTTCTATACTCATTGTGCAAATTATGCTGCGAGCCGTGTCTTTTGTCATTGCCCACAAGCGTGGCTATTGCTTGCTAAAACAAATGAAGAACTCGCGACCGGCGGCTTGCGAGATATTAACGAACACTATAAAAGGCAAAGATCGTGAATCCGAGCGAGGCCGTTAGGAAATACTCTAATGAAGTTTCCCCAACTCACGAATCAGCATCCGGAGATACGTCTACCGAGTTGACAAAGAGATTTTGTCAAATATTTATTTGGTATGCTGCGAGTGGATTCTTTAAAAGGACCAGACGAAAATACTTACAGGCACGCTCGGGAGAAATGGAGCGAGGAATGCGCGCTATTGTATAAAGGAAATAGCTTTCCGATTGGTGTATTTTATCTGTGATGTATTTATATTTGTTTATGGGTCTTTTTACATCGCGCCCGATCGATGTAGGAAATGGAAAGTGATATAACCGTTTGATGTTTTGTAAATTATTTTCCCGAGTACGGGCCGGAAATTTAAAGTCTTCATGGGAAATTAAATTACAGAATTTGATTATATTTACTTAGTAACGAAGATAAAAAATATTTTTGTCCAATGACTTTTTACCATTATGGTTGTAAAAGAATCATTATTTATCCTCTATTGTTGGGTATGGGATAAAAACAATATTAGTAAAACTTTCTTTCAGCTTCCATTACAAATTATAAGCAAAAGGAGACCACGAAAAATGGGCTTCACATTGCACAAAGAGAACGTATTTTTTTAAAAGGTGGTATTTTTAAAGTATAATAAAGTAATCAATTCAGCATTTGACAGTCAGGAAAAAACCAAAAGTGAAATACAATTTGTTATAAGTGTAACGAAAAAAAAGTATTCTGAAAAACGCTCATGCGTTTTATTTTTAATATATTACGGATTGTTAATAAGAAATAAGAAATAATAATAAAAATCAATTGAAATACATAAAAACTTGTTAAAAATCGATTACAAAAACAATAAATATCAATTTTTTTTAATATGTTGCTATAATATAAATAAATTGAAAATAAACTATGAACCGACATTAAAATTCATTGTATATTGTCAAAATGAATAGCTTTGTTCAATGACCTTATCGGGACTGCGAGTTTCCTGGATTAGTATGTTACGTCTTTGTATGGAGGATGTAATAGGACAAAATATGCATTTTGCTTTATTCTGCTTGTTTAAAGAGCTACGGTATTTTCAAACTATTATGAAAAGTAATCTGATTTTTCATAAAAAATACAAGATTTTCAATTTGTCTAATTAATTATTTAAACAAAACTTTTAAGAGGTTTATTTTTTCGTTTGGTCTAATTAAGAATATTATTTTTGATCTTGTAACACCAGAGCTCAATGACATATCGGATTTTGCCGTTGTCCTTTACAAAATGCCACTCGCATTTGCACCGTAGCTGCTTTTGATTTTAGTAGCTACCTTTAAAACATTATGATTTTAAATACATAATTTAAACCCAACTACGCTTTTAAGATACATACCATAAACTAACCCTTAATATATTCTTGAATACGCCACGTTGTTTTACATTTGCTTATTAAAACAATTAGAATACTATATTTTTAAACGATACAAACATACAAATGCATATGCATATCCAAATTTATTCATCTATTCCTGATTCGAGTCTAAGATTCCTTATGTCATGAAAGCTAAATGCGTCATGTCCGAAACAAGGGATTTAATTAAGTCAGATAACAGTCCCTTGATTAATGACTTACGCCTGAAGTGAAGTCGTAAGTAGAACGTAAATTACAAGATCTCGTGTTATGGGTAGGTGTTAATATTTTAAAATAGTGATCTTTTTCGTAATAATAATCTGGACCTGTAATGATATATGAATTTTTTTCAAAATAAAATGTTAACAAATTAGCATATTAATAAAAATTAATTACAGTATATATTTTTTTAAATTTGTTACATTAACTTTTAGTCGCCATGATATAGGAGATATATATTTAGCTTAACGAGCAGCGATCTGTGCATCTGGTGTGTTTGTTTCACATTAAAAACGTAAAGAATATATTTTAAGACATATAAGCCATAAACTTTCACTAAACGTTTATAAGAGTTTTGTAGAAAACCCACATCGTCGACCTACATAGAATATGTAAAAAATATATATATTTTGGAAAATAATATCTATCATATGAAGTAACGATATTGAAGATATTGCCAGAAGAGTTAATAAAATCAAGTTCTGGAGCTTATCACAAGTTTTTCAGAATAAAAATAAAGTAATAAACTCTTGTCTTCTCCCAACGCTGACATCAGAATGTCAGACTTGGAAATACACAAAAAAGTCAAAAAATAACACTACATTCCAAAGAAATGAGTAAGCTCAAGAAACGTAAGAACAAGACAAGACACATGAAAATAAAAGTCTTTGGTACAGAAAACACTCAATGAAACAAAAATGTCAACCGGCAGGCTTCGTTGGCAGGATGCACGAAGCCAAATGGACAAAAATAGTGACGTCGTAGAAGGGGCCAACTGGCAAAACGAAGCAAGGCAGACCATATACTCACTTAGCTAACGAGATAAAAAAGGAACAGATACAAAGAACTAGGCGACTCTCACGAAAGACTGTGAGTGCTGTAGGAATCTGCAGGACGCCTTTAACCTAATTATATTTATATTTTTTTAAGACTACATATTTTTATTTCGAGATAAAACAAAGTACATAGTTTTTTTAAAATTTTTGTTTTTATTTTATTTTTTAAAAGTTTAAGAGATTTACCCAACAAAAGAAAAAAAATTCCATGGATCTACAATACCAGGTCCACTTAAATTTCAAAAGAATCTATGTATATCTGAACATCACTGTAACAGGTAGTTTCTAGTTATTATTAATAACTAAGTAATAAAAATGATTAACAATAATTTGTAACCAAAAACGCGTTTAACAAAGTCGGGCAATGACAGTGTTGCCTTTTGTATTTGAAAAAGTAGAAGATGCGTAGTTCACTGACCTCACTTTCACTGGATGTTCTAAATCCCCCAGGGTAATATCAATAGATGACTCCATTCAAAGTCTTTTTCAACTGTTGATGTCATCACAACCATCTGCAATCACAACTGGCAATTGATAATATTTTAATTTCCTTCAAAATGTAATATTTAATGATTTGAACATTCCTTCTGGGCACAGATTGATTGTAAAACTATAAGCTTATTCCAAAGTAATGATAAATATATATATATATATATATATATATATATATATATATATATATATATGTGTGTGTGTGTGTGTGTGTGTTTGTGTGCGTGTATGTGTGTGGGTGTGTAGGTGTATATATGTGTATGCATACTTATAAAAACCGAAAAAAGAGACTCTTAGGCCATAGTTTAAAACATAGGTCTTAACTTCACAATGCCCGACGTGAAAAATTATAAGCCACTGAAAATGAGAAGCAAGACTATCAGCATAAAGAAATACAATAATCCTTTCCTGTCTACTTCAACGAATGACGTGAAACAGCCTTAACTGTCCGAAAAACAGTGAATATTTCTTAACAGTTTTCTCTATTTTATTTTATAATCATCACACTATTCTTAGTTATCCAGTCTAAAGAGACGCCTTAAATTACTAGGATAATTCAACAATTAATCAAGCCTAAAAAAAGCACGATAACAAGCATTTATCGTAGCTTTATTACAACGAAGGTCTAGAAAATCCAGTAATTAGGTAATAAGAAAAGAAAATTGGGCGCCTTGTCTCTATTAAGTAAATAGAAATGACCACTATAATTAGAAAAAAATGCGGGAGACATATAAAGAAACAATAGCGGTTTTCAGTAAAATTTTGATTTGAACTATCTACGTACATAAGATTTGGTTGCTAAGATTCGATAAAATTCTTCCACTCATCCAGAAATCTGGATAAAAGGACCGAAATTAAATCATTCGATGGCATTCACCCTGTTAATTATATCCCTGTTGCTTTACTCAAAAACATCAAAATATATCTTTGTATGTATTCGTCTTGAAATCCTATCATTTCAAACAATGTTTTGAACTATGGATAATATTTTAACTTTCACAGACTGGGTGGTAAAGATTCCTTATATTCCCAACAAACCTGTTATTTCTTGAAAAACTTCCCTTGTACGGGATATAAAAAAAAATGTTTTGATCTTAAAGTATACATCCTATAGAACGCGCATCTGTCGCCAAATGCACGTCATAAGCAGATCTGCTATAGCCACGTACATTGATGTACATACATTACTTGGCGAATAGGGATGCGCATGAGCATTAGCGCGTTATCGATAAACGTAGCTGGGGACTTGGCGCGCGACAAGAAATTCAATGTTTTGTTAATATGGAATATGCATGATTATAAATTATGTACTGAAAATTGATGCCCAGTCTTCCTAACAGCATTTCTCCATTTTTTTTATCAAGTATATATATGTATATATATATATATATATATATATATATATATATATATATATATATATATATATATATATATATATATATATATATATTATAGAACAAATATTGAATATATTTGGCGTTAATTTTAAAGAAATTTATTAATCATAATTAAATGAAACTACGTGATGTAGTATTATTTCTACTTTCTTTAAGTTCTTTACCACGACCTAGGTTTCGTTGTATTACAACATCTTCAGGTGGTCTATTAGCTCAAACTTTTTCTAATTTCCGGTCTGAAATTTTATAACTCATTACATTGTTTCTCAGGTTACATTGTTTTTAAAATGTAGTTTTCTGTGCTGACCATTATTCAGTCTATGCTTCTATTCTCTATAAATATTAGCATTGCCACAACTGTCATATTTTCTCGTACGTCCCATATTTTTAATCATACATTAAGTATCCCATCCGAAGAACAACTATAACGTATTTTTGGAATTCGTAGCGAATCAGGCCGTATAACGAAACAATTGGTACTCACAGCATCCATCTTTCATCGACAATGAATTTTAGGTAAACTTTTTGTAACAATCCTTTTTTTGTATTTGTAACTTTAATAGTTTAGAATTTATTTTCAGCAATATCTATAACTATTTTACGGAAACAAATAATTTTGCAATACTCCCCATTTCAATCGATACACGAAATTAAAGAAAATTAATCTAATTTGAAACATACAATATTTCGATTTTCTAATAAATAGGACTCTGATAGTTGGATATGAAAGAAAGATAAACTAACACATTTGTAAACCTAAAAACGAAGTCTATGAAACGCAAAATGAACTAAACTTCAGTCTTGATGGATATTCAGCACTTAGATTTGAATCACACATGCATAATTTCAGGAATATTTTGATTTTTAAAAGTATTTGTAAGTCTTTGGAAAAACTCTTTAAATGGTCCTCAAAGTTTACTAAAAATTCGAACTGCATTTAAATTTCAATTACCTCACCGATATCACCTAACACCTCCTTTGAACCTTGAGTTTATACTAAATATTAAGTACCAACGTAAATATTGTTGATTTTAGCAGAATTTCACGAATATTTTAATGATCAACAGTATTTCTAAGTCCCCGGAAAAACACCTTACAAGATCCTCAAAGCTTACTAAAATCCGTACTACGTTTTGTTTTCAATTACCTCTACGATATCACCTAATACCTTCTATGAATCTTCACTTTATATTATATATTAAGTATATACGTAAATATTGTTGATTTTAACATAATTGCATCAATATTATTATTATTTAAAATATTTGTAAATCTTCGAAACAACACCGTACAAGGTCTTCAAAGTTTATTAAAAATCTGTACTACGTTTTACTTTCAAATACCTCACCGATATCCCTAACATCTTCAAACCTTCATTTTATATTAAATATTAAGCACCGACGTAAATATTGTTGATTTTATCATAATTTTATCAGTTTCTTAATTATCTAAAATACTTTAAAGCCATCGGAAAAACTCCCTGCTAGGTCATCAAAGTTTACTAAAAATCCTTGCTATGTTTTACTTCCAATTACCTCATCGATATCACCTATCACTATCATCTTCTCTGAACCTTCATTTTACATTAAATATTATGTACCGACGTAAATATTGTTGATTTTACTTCATTTACCTGCGCGTTTTATGTCACATACTTTTATGAATATTATTCTTTAAAAACCATATTGAAAAGTACACAGAGCTTTCTTGGATTTTAATAAACTCAATGTAACTCTCAATTTTATGACTTATGACATTCACAGCCTGAAAGCGGATGAGAAAATGAAAGTGTATGAAGAGAAGATGTATGAAGAGAGAGTATGAAGAGAGAGGAATAAGTGAAGAGTGTTTAACAATTTCAGTACTAACTGAAAAAAGAAAAGCAAGTGACTGAGTAATATAGCAGATATGGTGGAAGAAACAAAATACGTACACAGAACGGTCTACCTCTTCTCCACAGACAATGGACAGTAGTTTTCAAGTCTATTGATCATTATTCTAGGAGAAAGATTCTTAGCTAGCGGACTTTGGAATGACTTAGCGCTATTTATATACTTTTTCTTCATTTACTTGCCGTTTGAAAAAGGTATGCTATTCCAATCTTTTGTGCCTAGAAACAATTATGTTTATTACATAATTAATGTATTAATTGATTTAATTTACGAAATGTTTTTAAATGTAAACATTGTTGAATTTTATTTAATTCAAGTTGAATTTAATGATACGTTCTGAAAATTATCAAAATAATGTGATTAGTTTAATTAGAAATAAATTGCGCTAAAATTTTAAGAAAAAAAAACTAATTTTAGTTTCAAGTTAGTCTATACTTAATTTAATGTTCATAAAATTGGGAGGTTTGTTATTTAAGCTAGCTGCCCGTTTTATGCCAAAATCGATATGACCTTGTTTGGCATCGAACTATTGTCGGTTTTTAAAGTATTTTTTTTATTGATATTTTCATTATTTTTGAGATTCTGTAACGAAACATAGAACTCCTGTAATTTCGTAACGTCCGCCTGTCGATACATTACAGATTCTATAATTTCAAACCATGAAAATTTTACAAAGTGATACTTCAGATTATAATCTTCATATTATCTACGTCGAGTGGGGTATCATTACAAAAATCAGTCCTGAAACGAAATTGAGATTTAATTTAGAAGTTTTCGTTTCCAAAGCCTGTTTGCGGGAGATTAAGCCACAACATGATGTACGATAATACACTATTTCCAGGATAATCTTTCACTAACCTCTAAATGAAAAACGGAAACCTTTTCAAGACACTCACTTGTCATGGTAATCAAGTATATTTGGTAATTAAATACATTAACTGGAATATATATTGATAAATAAGACTGAAAAATCCTTGTATGAAATTTTATAGCGGGCGGGGAAGGAGGAAGAGGATGTAATAGCAAAATAAAGTACTTGAAAAAATTGTTTCAAAGGTCCATATATAATGAGTCATATAGGTCAAAGGGCTAGTTATAAGAGATCAATAATATATTTTTCAAAATTTTTGGTATTATATCTTCATACATAGATCTACATATGTGTTTATATATATATATATATATATATATATATATATATATATATATATATATATATATATATATATATATGTGTTATATGTTTATATATATATATATGTTATATGTTTATATATATATATATATATATATATATGTATATATATATATATATATATATATATATATATATATATATATATACACAAACATGTAATAATTTTACTTCGAACACTCGATGCGTGAGTCAGACTCGCCCATAGACTTTTTTTCAATCATAGATTTACGTTATGTACAAAATAACATTTAATTTTAAATTTCAATTATAGCTATTTCAATTAACTTGCCTTAGCAATTTCAAAAATTTTAGACAACTAGGGAATCCTACATTGTGCGCATTACGACATGAGCTTAATCGGTTTAATTTTTTGAAAAATCATTACATATAAAATCTTAGGTAAATCTTTGAGTTTAATGTTACATTAATATATAAATTACAAATACAAAATACTAATCAAGTCAGTAAAATTGTCTTGCGCGTAACAAAACTTTAAAAATGTGAACTAAATCAATAAGAAAAAATGTAAGTCCTCACCTTCATAAGCTCACGTACGAAGTCAAACTATAATTATTAATATAAAATAACCATTAGTTATCTAGAATTACATTTATTTTAATTGTTATTCTGATTAATTGTAATCCCGCGAAAAAGAAACGTATGGACGAAATATTTTGTTTAACGTGAAAGGTTAAAAAAACGTAAATCCGACGTGACGACGTTGGTGAAACCTTTACGAATGCGCCAAATACTTAAGCGTAAGCAATGCTTGTAGCGTTTAGACTAATTAGTGTTTGAATAAACTTTTTGAAATACATGGCCGTCATATCGAACAGTATTGTTAGTGCTCGGCCGATTCCGCCGCCTTTCGGATGCGTTCGGCGTTTGTATTCTTAAGTGTTACACAATTTTAACGTGACAGCGTAATTTAGACGTCACTACATAAATTTCATTTTGAGACTTGAAAGAGAGGTTACCAACATATTAATAGACGTATACCTAAATGAGTATGCGTAATGTAAAAACTTATTGTGAACATAATTACAGACAAGTAACTTAGTTTTCCAAACGATTTAATTCCTTAATATCGTCGCAATAAAAGAATAAATAAATAAATAAAATAATGCTCCAAGCGATAAACTTACTCCTCATTTAATAGAACTTAGAAGTCTTTTACTAATTCAATGACTTTCTCAAAACAACTGTACATAATAACAGCTACAAAGAAATTTAAGACCATTTTTAAGAAACTATACTGCGTACTGAAATAAGTAAAGCCACTAAAAATTAAATTCGGAATTAACGATAAAATCTTACCTGCGCCTTGCGATGAGGAAATAATATACGTCCAAAATTGAGGTAGCTAGCCGTAAAGCATATAATCATCCGGAAGCCTTCGATTATTAAAAAAAAACTAACCCTTTTTATGGCGTATATTATAGGTTTTTTTACTATAAACTACATGGCCCAAAGGTCACTTTGCGGTTGCCGACGGTCAAATTTGGCGAATTTGATTTATTGGCAAGGCTCCAAACGTGGCATTTGAGTGACGAGTTATAACTTAAAACATAATTATAGCTATTAACTATAATATCAGGGAATGGACAGATTTATATAATTCAATGAACAAGGCGAATAAATATTATTTTAGTATATGGTTCAAAGATATAAGAAAAATAAGATAAACATTACCTAACTTTAATTAGTGATTTACGTCATTGTGTTTGACGTTTTTCTTCAGCCATTTTATTATACATAGATTTATCTGACTCCTTAATTACCACCTTAATTAATTGTAATATCAATGACAAATTTTCAAAAGCATTATATTTTAATTTGCTTAATTCTTACCTACATTGGTTATACTATTAAATTATTTTGAAGAAAATAAATAACTTTACTTATTAATAGCATTTTTCTTAATTTCATAACATTGTAGCATCGTTAGCATTCTCACATTCTATATCCCATGAATGCATAAATTAAAAGCCCAAACGGAAATTCGTTTTTTTTATTTGGTTTCTTTTCCACATTATATGACTTTTAATTTAAAATGTTTTGTTTTTCTGGAAGAGATCGTTTTAAATAAATTGTCACAAAATCGCACTCCGGCAAATGGATGTAACCACAATTGGAAGTACGGTGAGTGGCAGAAAGAAACGGTACAAAAGCTAGTTCTAGGACATAAATAAAATTACTCCTTAAAGACGAATCTGTTGCCTACTCGCCCATCACAAACGCATTCCGAACGAGCGAGGCGTAGACTCGGCGCAGATAAAAGGCGCACATCACGCCAACTGCATAGGATCTTCTCGGATTTCGACAGGAAGCGAGCCGAGCCACTTGCGCAATCTCACGAGCAAAGCATTGAAGTTTATTCACGGCCGCGCGCGCTACGGGCGATTTAGCACCGCGCGAACAGCGCCGCGCATTCATCTCTTCCCCGAAGCGAGGGTGCGGTGCGGTGCAGCGCGGTGCATCGGATGCAGGCGGTTTACGAGCGGGGCGGAGCGCGAAAAAGCAGTCGCGCCTAGCAACAGACCCAGCGACCTTGGAACGCTATTCGCACGAGTGTTATTATGCAAATCCAGGCATGATGGTGTGGTTTTTATGTAGTTTGTGTAGTTGCACTTCGTGTATCAGTGTGCGTATTGAGTACAGTCACATCGACAAATCTTACTAAGGCATTATTTCTTTTTTCATATTATTTTAATTTTGTTATTATCTTTTTCTGTCTTTCAATTTTCTTACTCCATTCTATCATTGCCAGTTTTCACGTATTACCAATCCAATTTCATTTGGGACGTTTTATTTCGTACCATATTGAAACTATCTTGCATTGTTCTAGCAAGTTTTCATTAGATCTTCTCGGGCCAAAATGTTGGAGAATATATGTGAAGGATTTACGATGATTTGGAGTACCTTTACGAAATCTTTTGTTACCTTCCATATCCCGCACCCGCTTTGGTTGACGCTTACTGGTAACTTAAAATACTTCTTTTATGGTTGTAAGCGTTTTCAAATTTTTGACTAAAAGACCAACCCTCAGACGTAACTGTTATCGATTCGGAAGTAGTTTTGTATAAATGATTATGTTTTCGAGACAGATAAGCTATTTCTCGTTCTATTGCTATTCTCGTCATATAATTTTTGTAATTCTCTTATATTCAATAAAAAAAATGCTAACCATACTTCTGACAACATTATATCAATCGATTGACTTTTCACAGACTTCAATACGTAATTTTTGTTTTTAAATCATGAGAGTTGAAAGACAAAAATCGGCAAAATATAAATTTAGGTGTCTCCCGAAATTGTTGATGCAAATTAACTGAAACAATGTCATTAGGAAGCTGTAATCAAATCTTGAAGTGGTCGCAAATCTTTCAAACGTATGGTTAAAAAATAAGACAAGATATCTTAATCAAAAATTTAAAAAAAAACCTCAACTTTATTTTAAAATACCTATCCAGCTATACCTGAGAGCTTGAATTCCTTGACAGATAACAATTTAATCGTATATTTAATTTACTAGGAATCAAAAGATGATCAATACTTGTTACTATCAATATGTATCATGAGAACGGAAAGCGAGTCAATTCTTGTAAACACTACAAATATATACCGCTAAAAAAATAAAAGCTAACCTCATTACGATAGCATACATTGGAATAACAATAAACAATAAATTTTCGTACTGCTAAGGAAAATTAATAGTCACATTTTTCTTCCCTTTTTCTGACACTTATTAGTTATTAATTCTATTTGGGTAGAAACAAATACTCGTACGTCAATAATCTAAAGCTGCCCATTAACTATACTTGAACTTAATCAAAAATATTATATTATTTCATCTGTCATGGCCTCTTTTCATTCATTGCCCAAGAAAACTTGAAAAGCCTTGTTAATATTGAAAATACGAAAAAATAGCTTCAGTTGATTACATAAAATATTACATTATTCTATCTATCATGGCCTCTTCTGATTGTTTGCTCAAGAAAATTTGAAAAACCTTGTTACTCTCTACGCTAATATTGAAAATACGAAAAAATACCTTCGATTGAACACTTCAATTATTACATTATTCCATCTGTCATGACCTCTTTTCATTCACTGCTCAAGTAAACTTGAAAAACCTTGTTAATCTCTATGTTAATATTGGAAATACGAAAACAGTATCTTCAGTTGAGCGCTTCAAATATTACATCATTCCATCTGCCACGGGCTCTTTTCGTTCATCGCTCAAAAAAATTTGAAAACCTTGTTAATCTTTACGGTAATATTAAAAGTACAAAAAAAAATATGTTCGGTTGAGCACTTCAAAAATTAGGTTATTCCATCTGTCATTGCCTCTTTCTGACACTTATTAGTTATTAATTCTATTTGGGTGGAAACAAATACTCATACGTCAATAATCTAAAGCTGCGCATTGACTATACTCGAACTTAATCGAAAATATTATATTATTTCATCTGTCATGGCCTCTTTTCATTCATTGCCCGAGAAAACTTGAAAAGCCTTGTTAATATTGAAAATACGAAAAAATACCTTCAGTTGATTACATAAAATATTACATTATTCTATCTGTCATGGCCTCTTTTCATTCACTGCTCAAGTAAACTTGAAAAACCTTGTTAATCTCTATGTTTGTATTGAAAATACAAAAAAATACCTTCAGTTGAATAGTTCAAATATTACATCATTCCATCTGTCGTGGTCTCTTTTCGTTCATTGCTCAACAAAACTTGAAAACCTTCTTAATCTTTACATTAATATTAAAAATACAAAAAAATACCTTCAGTTGAGCACTTCAATATTACACTGTCGTGCCTCTTTTCATTTAATGCTTATGCAAACTTGAAAATCCTTATTATCTGAACGTTTATATTGAAAATATGAAAAAATACCTTCAGTTGAGCACTTCAAATCTATTTTTATTACTTATTTTTGCCTTCATATGTTGTACTTAAAATGATCCCAATGCCACTGCAAATTGTAGAGAATATATTTAAAGCTTTTTTGTCATTAAAATTCCCACCCTTTTTATTTTTATTATATTTACGTATTACAGTTAACGGTAGCAAAATACTTCAATGTAGTTAATTAATTTATAAAAATGCATTGTACTTATTTATAAATAATTTTAAACTAACAACACGTAAACATTTACAAAGTATTTTTAGTTAAAATATAAACCGACATGATATATTTTTCCATACGACAAATGTTCATATGACTGATGTTCATCGTCACTCTTAACGTAAAATGTATTCGGTGAATTTAAAAAATCCCATTAATTTCCGATCAATGATAAAAGATCCAATATTTAGGATTCAGTACCTCAAAAAAAAAATGGAAACATTTATAAGATCATTATCGGAAAAGATCATTATCAGACGCGAGGCTCACAGCTTTTTTTTTCAGAAACCGCTTGTCGTAAGAACTTACACTTTGGCATGCTCATAAAGCATATTAATAAGCATATATTCAAGTTGATATTCATAGAAACATTTTGGGGATAACATTTTAAATATTGAAAAAAAAATTTAAAATTCAATATTCCATAATTTTAGGAAATACATCTGGAAAAATATATTAGAAAAAATCAAAAAAATAAATCGTTGCCACAGTTTCCGAGACTACTGAATGTAAAATTATGAAAAACAAAGTTTTTAGAAGCTTACTCAAAGTTTCCAGGGAAACTACGGTGATGATTTTAGATATCATAATTTTTTAAATATGCACCATTATTTACACCTATAAAAGGTATATTAGGCAAAATGCTTACGTTACATGTTTAGAAGTGACGAAACGTGTACGTAATACTCGTAGTGCCAGTTCTACTCGTACTTTACAGATTTTTACCATGAAATTACTTCAATACAAATATTACCACTCCTTGAAACAAAACTTTAAAAATTATCAACAAAACTCATTTTTTAATTAAATGTCATTAATATGATAAATTGTTAACATAAGGTTTTCCTTTCACAATTTTCTTTATATGCGTGATTCATCAAATTATTTTAAATAGGAAAAAATAAAAATAATTGAAAATTTATTTTCAAATATTCAATTCTTTCTTTTTTTTAAATATTCAGAATAATAATGGGTTGAATCGAGCAATATGTGGTATGAAATAACACATTCTATATATTAGAAAGGTCTTCAAATTAGCAAAGTTATATACCCTAAATGGCTTTACCTTTTAGTTAAAATGTTAGTTTGCTGGATGATGTAAATCTGTCTTTCTCTATAGCTAGCCTTTCTCTAAAAGTAAAAAATATTTTTTTAATAGGACATATGAAAATTAAAATAAAAACACTGACAGAACGATTCCAAAAAATTATAATCTTTTTGCATTTGCTTGGTTGCTTTATACAACACCATGAAAGTGTTTAAAACATACTTCTTTTATTTCAAAGAATCACAAAGACAAAAAAAAATCTGAAATGGTTACGTATATCATCATGTTTTGAAAAATTTGAGGAAAATTTTTAAATATATCAGTTATCCCAAATATTACAACAAACTGAATCAACTACACCTTGTTCCAAATTGTTATGCTCTGGGACAATTTCAGAAAACTTCCACACGCTCTTCATTCGTTAAACGTATTTGCACTTTTACGAATATTGTTTTATTTTATTTTCATCGCAAAATAATTAAACTAAACTGGAAAAGAGCCTAAAAATATTAATTACACATTTTTAAAAACATTTCAGAAATTTTTATAATTGTCTCATAATTCCCCTTCGTCTTCTATTTATTTAGTCATTTACTGAACTTTATCGAAACTTTAAAAAATAAATGTATAGATAGCGGACTTATATTGGATGAAAGATATTGCCTCAGAAACAAACTCTTACAGCAAATAATTATATATCAAATGAGAATATAAACAAGGGGAAAAAAACACATATTTATACACATATTTAAATCTACCTCATCACATATAGAGATACAACATGAATTTAGTACGATAAAACAAGTGACAGGTCAGGTAAGGATCTCGCATGATAGGGACTTAAAAAGGATATAACGCGGTTTACGGTATAAAAAAGAATGGACACTTCCAAGGATGTCCAAGGGTACCTTCCGCACCTTAAGTATTGTGATTACTTCAGCGTTTGTGTTCAACTTTTGCAACACTTTCCAGCGTTTGTGTTTCAACACAAACGCTGGAACAAGTATTATTGATTCCATAATTCTATTCTCGTGTATAGTAATTCATTCTCAATAAATTATTCTCCATAGAATGCCGTTGTGTTCCGAAGAAACAGAATAGTCTCCTTGCCTTTCGGACGTAATTCAAAACAACAAGGTGGCTAATGTTGGGATTTGGATCAAGGATATAAAGAGATGAAATTTTTTTAAGGATATTATATAAAAGTGATAAAAAATATAGATTTTGAAGGTTACATTGCTGTTCGATGCTCAGAAATATGACTATGTTTTTTAAAGTTGAAGAAGAATTGAACACGCAGATTTAAAAGTCGTTTTCCATTAATGAGAACTTTTTAATTTTATTCACATTACACATGTGTCTATAATCTGGGATAAATAAAAGTAGAATCTGAAAAATACGTGCGGTAGATATTTATCTTCAGCTCATATCCTGTTTTCTTCATGACGCCTTGAATACGAGTATTATTTCGCAGAAAAAAAATGTATTACACTAGTAACTAGATTCTGTTTATGGCAGTGAAACGTTTAATATAATTGTGACTGAGAAAATTTTGAAGACAAAGAAATATGTTATTGAAAAAATAAATAGTTTCTCCGTGCATGAAGTCCAAATGAAAAAAATAATATATTTTACTTTCGTTATAATTTCAAGATGAATCGAAAAAATATTCTTACTATACAAATTACAGATTAACAAAAAACCTTAATATGATATTAAATGTGCTTGGAGAACACCATTATAAAAAAGGAGGACGTTAGGACATTTTACAAATTTTTGAAAGAATTTATATTTTTGTAAATTACTTTATTAGTCTTTTATTTTTGTGCTACAACTATTTTTCGATCTCATTTTTTTTGCTGGTTAATGATAGACTAATAAAAATTTTAAAAATTGTTTAACCTTCTGCCCTTTAAAATCACATCAACTATTTACTGAGGCACGGTTTTAAAAGTGAATCCCCAGACATACAATTTTTAGAAACACTTATTTCTAAATTAAAAAATATTCACCAATTTTTTTTATCGAGTAGGCGTATATGGATATAATTTTATTTATAAAAATTGTAACTTAATGGAAACGTTAAATGGTATTTTTGGTAAATGAAATTACTTAGAAGGCAAAAATACATCTTATTGGAACTACTCATGTTTATATATAATAGCTAATTCCAAAGTTAATTTAAGAATTCTTAAAATATTACTACTTAAGCAATTTTTTCAAAATATTTATTATGATAGTTTTATTTATATGCAGAAATATTTCATTGTTTGTACGGTTACTTGAAATTTATTGCTTGATTTCGTTATGACCGTCATTAGAAGATTGCTCTCGCAGGAATAAATAATTAACTGTAAATTTTATTCGGCTAACATCTTCTCTGGAAAGTTCTTATTTTCTTAATGCAACAATGCAAAAAATGACCCAATCAATAATTCAATTAGGTATTTGAATTTATCTCTAATTCGACCTAATTGAGTTTAATAACGTACGTCAAAAACAATAATAAGGAATTCAAGTCAAGTAATGACGCTCACTGTACTTTTGCATACCTATACCGGGCGGTCAATTTGTTTTGTTATTCATAATAATTATAAGTAATTATATTATTCGGTACATTGAATCCAATTCACATTTAATCGATTCCTCACATCTTCTCTTGAAAGTTCTTATTTTCTTAAAGCAAAAATGCAGAAAAGGACCCAATCAATAATTCAATTAGGTATTTGAATTTATCTCTAATTCGACCCAATTGAGTTTAATAACGTACGTCAATAACAATAATAAGGAACGCAAGTCCAGTGGTGACGCTCACTGTACTCTGCATACCTATACCGGGCGGTCAATTTGTTTTGTTATTCATTAATTTAAGTGCATGCGAGGGCTGCCTTGCACAGACGTTTCGACTAACCTTTCTTATTAACCTTCTCTATACAGTTTGTTTCAAATTCTGAAGATCTGTGGTCCTTTTCTATATACCTTGTTTCAGTTTCTGAAGATATTGGTGTGACATGCATAATTTCAAAAATTATACAGTTAAGTCAAGTTTATCAAATATTAGCTTTAATTGTGATATTATATTACGTATTTTTAAGGTAAATGATATCATTAAAGTGACCATATCAGTTATTTACCTAATTATTCGAATTTGGTTTATCATATTTAATACATTATTGATATATAACTATTAATATACATATTATATATGTATACTAAATTAAGTTATATAAGTACACTACAATACGCAGGACAAAATCTCAAGAATACTGGCCATACCCACACACATTCCTGCAATATTTACAAAAATCGATTTCAGCCAGTTTGAAAATCGTCTTATCAGAGTTAAATGGAAATTAAGCTTAGTATGTGAAAGTATTATCGTTTCATTAAGATTAATCAATGAAATTGATCAAGTTAAGTTATAAGTGAAAGTTAAGTTAAGTTATAAATTTCAAGCATGTAACTGAAATGGGGTTACCAGATACAGTCTTTAAAACTATGGCTATTTTTGATTCGCTAATCATCAAAATCTATTAGGCAATTTTAATGCAGAAACTCGAAATTTTATAGTTATGTAAATATTTGAGAACTAGCCAAGGGAAAAATTCAATTTCTTTATACCCCCACCTAAACCCTAAACTTGGCTTATAAACTAAAATTCGTAGTTATTTTAAATCAAACATTTTTTGTTTTATTCTTAATTCTCTGTACCATGCTTCTCTCTATAATTTAATTCTCAGTTAATAAAATGATTTAATTAGATTTTCTCGAATTTAAATTCTTTAAGTTATTGCCTTATATAAAACCTAACACTCAATGAAGGTTATACTTTCTGTCATAAAAAATATTTAATACTTTTTATATGCAAAAGGTTTACATGATAGGAAGAAATTTTTTATCGTCATTTCATCATAAAGATAAGGAACCACTTTTATATATGTACAAAATCAATGCAAACACAGTCAACCATTTCAAATGTATGCAAAAAAAAACAATAATGTTAAACAATAACACTATAATTGCAACAGATACACGCCCTTTCGTCAACCAGCGATATTTAAGAAAAAAAAAACGAAATATACATTTTGATAGAATTTAACGACTGTATTTAAAAACAACACAAAAAACAACAATTATAAAAATAATAGTTTATTTCTATTAGCCTAAAATATTATATCTTCTTATAATTATATTGTATGAGACAAAAATATATTATCTCAAGTATCGTTGATGGATATATACCTAATTGCTTTAAGAGATAGATGTATTCACATTTGTTTACCCATGCAATTTTGACATAACGATCCGAAAAAGTATATATTATGACAGAATATAGCCTCCGTAACAAAAACAAGACAAAAAACAAAAATTTTAAAAACAATTTCTTATATTTAAGTGCGTAAAACATTATATTTTCTTACAATTATTTGGCACGAGAACAATATATATTATCCCCAATAGCGTGGAAGAATATATATCTAATTTCGTTGAGAGATATATGCACTCATATTTATCTATCAGCGTGTTTTGATATATCGATATGAAAAAAGTATAAATTGTGACAGAATTTAGTCCCTATAGTAAAAACAAGACAAATAACGCATAAAATATTACGTCTTCTTACAATTATTTAACACGTGAGAAATAATTATTATCCTCAATAACGTTGTCATGCAATTAAGTATATAGTATGTCTCAATGCAATTAAATATATGGGATATTAATTGCATTGAGACCTCAGTAGGTATATATCCCATAAAAAGGGTGCGTGTACTTATGTACGCGCATGAGAAGTTATACTTCTTTGGCATCATTAAATAATACATACGGATAGATAACCTCAATTATATTCGAGCACTTGAAAAAGTCTATAAACACAATTTTTTCACTAATATTTACGAATAGTAAATATATTAATCAAAATATTGAATTTAAATCACTACTGAATATAATTTATCAGCACATATATAAATCGCACTTATATGAAACTAAAACACGTGTGTGAATGTAGACACTAGAAACATGTGGATAAATACTATGAATATGAAAACAGTGAACAGGAGCGACGATGGTGCCAATAGCTTTTGTTTCGAGACTACAACCGCTGCAACTTCATACTGTAACTTTTGTGTGACGAATCTTAAAATTTCACTCTCATCATTTTTTCATAACGCGCCTAAAGAAGTATAACTTCAATAACTAATTGCGTTGAGAGACAAATGCACTCACATTTGTCTACTCGGGCATTTTGACATAACCACGCGAAACAAAGATATATTGCGACGGAATACAGTCTCTTTAATCTATGAACATTTTATCAACACACTGTCTATTTCAGAAAAAAAAATTTTGTTTATCCTTAAATACCCCGTAAATTACTTAAATAACCTTAACATAAATGTTTTGAAACCATTTAAGTGTTTATATTATTTGCTTTTAATATCCAAAGCAGAATTAAAATATTTTAACAAGACACTATGGAGCATATTGAATATTTTTTAATAAAACTGGCCATGGTTTTATTCAAATTTACTACTCGCACTGCGAGAATGATTCTTTTTTTTATTGGGGGGGGGGGGGGTATAGCCCAGTGTGGTCTTATAAAAATTAGTTAGAATTGTTTTTTTTAAATTGTTTCTTACGATTTCTCTTCTCAGAAGTGATTCGGTCCATTATTCTAAATAATAAAAAGGAAGAAAACATAAAATTTAAAAAAAAACTTTAATGAATTCTTTTGCTTTTTAATTTTAATAGTCTTTTTTATCGAAAAATGTAGCGAATCACTCTTATATTAAAAATAATTGAAAAAGAAACGTCACCAACACTTTGAGAATTGTCAGCTTATCTCATTAGTGATATTTAATTTTGAAGAAGAGTATCCTGATAATTTTTAAAGTTTTAATTTCTTTTTGAAGTAGCAAGCACTATAAATGTATTGAAACGATTTTGTAATATTTTTCTTGTTGTTTGATTTCGAACTTTTAAAGCGGTTATATCGTAAATGGTTGGCACTTTTCACGTTGACTGGAAATAGTTTAGTTCAATGATTGACCGATTGTTCAATGAATGAACTATGTGAGAAGATATTAAAAGTAAAAAATTTAGCCTGTTAATTTGGTAACAAACCATAAATAATTGTTAAGATTAAGATATTTATTTATACTTCCAGGACATACAAAAAAGAGACTATATGAAAAAGTATAAGAAACAATAAATTTGTAGGTAAATTATTTAATGGTCGATATGGACTAAATTTTTGATATTATTTGATTACGTCTATACATCGTGTCGAATATATAGATAAAAACAAAAACTTTAAAACACGAAGGGGCATATCAATATTAGTACCCGAATTTAAAAAATAAAATACCCTATGTACTATAAATAAATTCTCAGAAAATATTAATAGTTGCACAGAAATTAGAAATATTAAAACTTCAATACAGATCAGAATTTTAGTCACTTTATTTTTTCTTCACAATATAATAATCAATATCTATAAAACAGTTCTAATGCAGAAACTTGAAATTCGGTATTTATATAAATTTTTGAGCCTAGTGCTCAAAAATTATATAAATTCTATATAAAAACTAAAGGAAAAAATTTCTATATAAATACTAAAGGCAAGAATTTATGTATATATACTAAAGGAAAAATTCGATTTCCTTATTCCACCACCTACGAGCTAAATTTGGCTGATAAACTAAAATTCGTAATTATTTTAAAACAAACTCCTTTTGTTTTTTTCTTAGTTCTCTCTATAATTTAGTACCCAGTTAATATAATTATTTGATTAAATTTTCTCGAATTGAAATTCTTTTATTATTTAAAATTCTTTCATGTTTTTGCCTCGTAGAAAACCTGATATTTACTGTTGTAAACCTCATGAA
Organism: Druceiella hillmani; assembly: GCA_039881145.1. Lineage (NCBI taxonomy): Eukaryota > Metazoa > Arthropoda > Insecta > Lepidoptera > Hepialidae > Druceiella > Druceiella hillmani. The sequence continues at coordinate 3,497,271 of JAYKKI010000084.1, forward strand.
AACGGAGGTTGATAAAAGTTCGCATAGGGTTGTTATTATAAGTATAAAATGACAATTTTACGTAGAAAAATTAAATGCTAGAACTTTCTCTTCAAAAACTCTTCAAAATAAATGCTCGAAAAAATCGAAAAAATTGTAAGTGTCCGTTTTTTTTCAAAGGATTGTGCAAGGTTATTTCATTTAAATACTGTCTTTCAATTTAAAAAAAAACTTTCAAATTAATGTAACCACAAAAATTTTCATTGCATTTTCTAAACTTGGTTTCTGCAGTCTTTCGCCGACTACTAAAATATCACCTGTTAACAGACTTGAATACTTGACTACTGTCAAGTAAATAAAAATACCTATTCTTCAAAAATACCTTTACTTTCTTTTTGATTTATGCGTCTCCCGTACCCTAAAATATAATGCGAGTTATATTTTAGGGTACGGTACTTAAATCTAGCGCCATCTCTTAAAGCGAGTCGAAAATCATATTACAACATTATAAATCTTTCTTTAACTTTATTTATACATCAAAACAATAAAATTTCGCCTGGAGACCAATTTTTTTTTCTTTATTTGTAAATTTTTCGATATTGTATCATGATAACACGTTTTATTTTATATACAACCTTTTTAGCTACACTCTTTAATATGTTACCGACGTCATAAATATATAAAAATGGACCTTATCAGGTTGTGAATCTAATGAGAAATATTTAATAATATTGTCGCAAAGCCAACCAACCAAACGACGCCAACACCGAACACGCTTCAACGAAGGAACTGCGCGAATACATTTTGCATACATTCTCTAGTCATTAATAAGACGTCATAACCGTAAGTTAAATAAATAACAGCAGTCTCGGTCACGAATACAATCGCGACTGCAGCGTACCACCGCATGATGAATGCTTCCCTAGACGTGCTCGCCGGCTCCATTAGGATGTCGCCATTGATATTATTTACGCGGCGGCGTCCAAGCGGCGCGGCAATGCGTCGTCCGCTTTACTCCGCTCGGCGGTAGCCTGCGTCCGCTCCGTGACAGCCCGGGCGGTGCGTTTAACGTACAGCGGCGAGTCCTTTGAACCGCACCACCGACAAAGGTATGTGAAGCGATGCGTGTGCCTATGGGAGTTCTTTTTGTTGCGGAAGTTTCTTTTTTTGTATTTCCATCGTGTGTATGGCCTAAGCAATTTTTCTGGTAGATAATTCTATCATCCTGATAAAATTCTGTTTTCAATGGATTCATGAATTGAAGATAAGATATTTCAATTCTGAGCTCCATAAATACTAAAAAAAAGAGAGAACCGATTTGCAATTCAAGTCCCGAGATAGGCTGAGAACTATAAAAACTTTAGTTATGACAAAAAACTATAAATCTATGTACTTAATTTTGTTTGTATAAATTAAAAATCCAATTGTAAAATAATATCTATATAGTTTTTGTATTATGATCTAAATTTCAATTGTGTAGTATATGCTTCTAGTATATGATCACTCGACCAATTCTTAGACGCGTTTTTATATGGGCAATCTGCGAATTGGCTAATAAATCAAAATAATTTCGATATTTCATTACAAAAGATAATGTTAAAACATTAAGATATACATTATAATCTTTTCAACCTATACTTTATGTTAATATAACTATAATATTTAAATTCAGAGCGAAGATCATATAATTACCAAAAATTGGTTGACTTCTCTGAAACCCTATGGAACATTACAATTTGATTTAGAGTCGCACAAATCTTGCTTGCTTGAAGCTAGAGACGTTTATAACTTTTCAAATAGATAACCTATTATGTCAAATTCAGATAAATAACAGTCAAATTCAGAGCGACGGCCATATAAATAGGGAGAAATTATTGACTTCTCTTGAACCCAAAGGACACCCTAAGATTTGATCTCACAAGTCTTACACAATTTGAAGACATATACCTTAGTATTTTATGATATAGTTAATTATAATAGACAAATTCAGAGCATACATACATAAAAAGATATCCATATTCGTATTAACATCTGTACATCTGACACCAGGCTGGGATATCTTTCAAACATATAAATGATTTGTCACGTTGGAATCAATTCCGAATGACTTGATTCAATCCTAAATCTGTATTCACGACGTAACCAACTCGTAACCGTTCTTTTAAAATATCAATTTCACCTTTGAAAATGAAGACAAATATTGAATTCATTATAAAACTAATATTCAAGACAAATATTTGAGTTTTTTGACTTTACAGTGTAAATCCAGACACCTAAATCTAATAAATAAAAAAAACGAATTATTTTTAGCGTATGAAATGCAAAATATTGAAACGCACAAGGCATATTTGACGAGTGCGGAAAGAGAAAATTCCTAAAATCCAAGTTGCGGTGTGGACATGGGAGAAAGAAATATCTTGCAATAAGTCCGAAATAACATGGTGCAGAATGAAGAAAGTGCTTGCCCAGTGTTTTTAGAGAGAAACAAGAATTATATAATCGCAAGCTGACACACTATATTTATGAGTAATTCATAAGAAAAGGAAATACATAAGGGTTTGGTGAAAATATGTTTTTTTCCATCAGCACGTGTTTATCATCAGTGATATTTTTAGTGGCTTAATAACACGATTTAAATATTCTTTTCATAACAGCAGAATGAATTATTTTTTAACTTTAACCATAAGTTGCATTAAATAAGAGCCATAAATTAAAACAAGGTAATATTATATTGATATATCGTAACTAGTTCAACATCATGGCAAACGTCTCATTATTTCCTCCTTCTCCAACAAAGCGTGATAAATTTTAAAAATTCTACGATTTTTAAAGAGTTTCATGATTTTTCGATAGTAAATTTTTCATTTAACAAAATAATTAAAAATTGAATTATTTTAGAATCAAGAATATTTTTGAGGAAACCTTACTTCGTTGCAAATAGCAATAGAACGTCACCGTAAATTCTATACTTCTTTCTACGTATCTTTAACAAAGACATTCCAATTTGATATATTGATCTTTCAACTTACATATATGGTGTCCATTAGATGTATATTACTAAGATAAGACCTTTTCTGATATAAATTTTCATCAAACCCCAGCGAGTCAGTCAAAAGTCCAAAAATATGAATAATTCGTTTTAACTTATTTTGACCAAAGGGGCTTCGAAACTATCGATTTCATCAGCGACGACACATCCAAACTGATGTTGAAAGTATCGTTCTGTTGTACAGAAATGGTCTCAATTTTTATGATGTCCATATGAGGTACGTTTTTTGTATCGCAATGACAATGCCAAGTTTCGACCCGTCTCTTTCCTTTTAAGGCTTACCTGCTCGAGTCGCTCTCAATTGGCAAGAGTTGAACTTGCCTTGTTCATCGCGTTCAGCTTATCTTATTCGTTGGATTGGGGTATCCATCGATTTATTTATCCAGGAGGTGTTTATCTTGAAATGCCGCTGAATCCTTTCACTTTTGTTTAACCAAAAGTGGAACATGATATTTCGAGCATTGTTGATGTACCGATCGCCATTTTTTAACCTTATGACATTATTAATAAAGAAAGAAATATTAGTCAGTGATTATTCCGAATCGTAATATTGAATGGTAGCAAATTTTGCAATACACATTGTGCTTAAAAATTTTAAGCAATAAATTCTGCGCGTTTGACGGACAATGAATACTAGAATTGAGGCCAACAATCGTACCACATTTTCAAATAAATGTAAGGTTGTTTGAAATTAGTCGTAATTCCAGATAATTTTTCGTGGTTGCCTCAATTGTCTTCATCTATATTTTGACGGTACCTTTTATGTGGGCAAATTAAGTAAAAATGGCTTCATACTCCGCTTTTGCTTTTTGTTAACCTTCATACCTGGAAATATACTCTCACTTTTAGATTTCTTACATTATGATATTAGGAATTTCCTAATTTGGTCATCCATGGTTTTCTTATTCATTCAATTTTTTTTCCTACAACTTTTCGTTGTCCATAAATTTTACACAATTAAACATTGTTGAACCATACAACTTTCTTCGTCCCTTATGTTCACAATAATACTTTCTTTGAGAATAAATTTCCACGATAAATCTATATATATATATATATATATATATATATATATATATATATATATATACATACATATATATTCTGCTATATAAACTTTTATGCTGCTCTTTTTCTATTGGCATTGCATACCCAAAGGATCGGAATGGAAACATTTTGCAAGAAATATGTTTAGATTCTGGCTATTAAACATATAATAAGCTATAGATTTATGAAATAAGTAATGGATTTACGAAATGAGCTTCGAAACAAGTTTTGGGCCTAAATTTTACGCTTCTTAATGTTTCTAATTACGTTCATAATTTGTTAACCCAAAATGTAATATCGCATTTAAACAAACCTACAGTTTTATTTTAATAGTTGCGCCGCTAAATAATTTCGAAGGTAGAGCCAAAACATATTTTTCTTCTCCACATGGGTGGTGTAAAATGTAAGAAGTTGCAAAGCGCAAAGAACTTTTTGAGTACAATATACATTTTGACTTTTGTAGATATCTTTGAGCAGAGTATACATTTTGACTTTTATAGATACCTTTGAGTAGAGTATACATTTTTCCATTTGTTATTATTTAGATGAGGGCAAAATTTCGAGGAGGGTAAAATTTGAAGTCTATCTTGCACTTCGCCTTCTCCATTTTCAAGGCAGGAAGGTATTTTACAAGGTAAGTTACCCAGCGTTTCCTATAGGTACACTATTGCTGTGGCAAATCTTCATCTATCAGTCCGTCTTTCTGCCTCTAAGAGAGTTCCAGTTTCTAAATTAAATAAGATATAAATTTAAAGTTCAACTAAGAATGATATTTAAAAGTACTTTAAACCCGAGGGTCTTCCAAACATATAAAGCGAGAGTTGAAGGAAATTGTTTGCTTAGTTAGACGAGATATCGTTGTAAAGATCTATTTGAGTAACTCAAACTCCTACTGTAACTCAAAATCCTACTGTGCTGACCTATTTGAGTAACTTTACTCCAAAATAATGATTTGCTAGACCATTAAAGTCGCCATTTTTGTGCCGATATTATATGCCAGGTCTCTGTACAAAACGCAATTATGTAGAAAATTGTAATTTGGCTATAATATTTTTTAATATATTGTGTACAAATATGTATGTATATATACCCATTTATATATATATATATATATATATATATATATATATAAATATATATATATATATATATATATATATATATATATATATATAATACACATATGTATACACACATGAATATACCCATATTGTAAATATGGGTATATACGAAACATACATAACACGACCCCAACTCACTTTTCGCCTTTTTTGTTAATTACTAAATGAACAATATACTTTTATGATATCCTTACTAATTTTGAAAGGAAAATATCAATTCTAACGGCAAAAATATACTAAATTACTGTTAAAAATAACATAAAGTAGTAAAACTTGTTTATTATATTAAGTACGGAGCTTTTTCGCATTATAAATATGTTGACAATATTGTGAATCTATTTTTTCTATAAATAATTTGTCCATTCTTTAAAAAAATTTAGTTATTTCCAAAACTTTTTAAATCCTTGATTTTTATGCATATAAAATTTAGTTTTCTTCCACCTAAAAAAATTATAAATATAAATAATTTAAATATACTGCTAATTACACTGCACCTATGACAATGACTATGTGAAATTGTTAACTTGTCAGTTATTTTATAAGAATAACTATTTATTAACTGAGCCAGCCTAAGCGTACCCCGCCTTAGTTAACTAGTCACGACCGACTCCCGAACTCGAGCCGAGAATATTAATCTTCCCTCGTACTCCATACCCGCAGCTACTTATAACTCAAGCCTGCTTAATCCGATCACCAAACTTATTTATATCAAAAGTAAATCCGTGAAACATTAACACTTTGTGATGAGCGCACCAAAGGCGGTGATAGTTTCTTTAGATAATACCATTTAAAATGACACATCCATACACTGATAATATTCGATGTAATAAGTCTCAAAATATTTGTTCAAAGATTTGAAATTTTAATTAAAATATATTTTTAAACTTACTATTTATTTTCAACAAAGACACTAAGAGCTTTTTCGATTTTCTTTTCTGGTATTTTCGGAAATACATAAAGGGATGAAACCATATGTTTATGATTAAGTGGCTGCTCCCATCCTCATAGGATAATTGATTAATTAGAAAATTGATTTCAAATAAATACATGTTTTAATGACTTCAGTCTTTATTAGAATAAACTGAAGAAAAAAGAAAATTATAAGCCAAAAAGGAAGATAGTATTGTAAAAAATTGTTCTCCATTGACATCATATGCAGATGTTTAACAAAGAATAAACTAACAGGCAGGCCTGTTATACATATAGTGCCTGACAGCCAATCTATGCATCAAACTGAGCAGAAAACACTAATAAACTATATGAAAATTATCAACCGTTTCTGAAAAATTACTAGCAAAGTAGTGATTATGACAATTTTCTTTTATTAAAACACGCCTTAAATGTACTCAACTTGACGCACAAAATTACCTTTATGAAGAATGAATTGTTTGTTACACACTGTATACATACATACAAGATATAATAATAAACGTGTTTATTATTCATACACGTGATTCTATGAATCAAATGGAGTAGAAAATGTAAAGGAACTACATAACAACTGAAACCGATAGTCGTTTCTGTAGAAATTACTGTCAAAGTTGTAACTACAACATAATTTTTTTTTATTGAAGCACTCCTCAAACGTACTCAACTTGACGCACAAAATTACCTGTATGAATAATGGATTCGTTGTTACACATTGTAAACATACATATAATAATAAACATATTTATTATTCATACACGTGATTCTATGCATCAAATGGAGTAGAAAATATGAAGGAACTATCATAACAACTAAACAGAAAGTCAAAAGTTAAACAAAGTCAAAGGTCAAAGTTGCGATTTCAATAAAAAAAAATCATTCCTTCTTACATAATTGAAACGTAAATACTATGTGCATGCGTACCAAATATTTCTTGTGATATTATCTCCAACTATCTATATATATAACTATATATATAACTATCTCCATCGTAAAACTGTAAGAATACAAAAAATAATATAACGACCTCCAAATAACAATTTTTATTTATATATTTTATATTAATTTTCGAAAAAAATTATAAATTTTAAATACATATTTATGAAAGGGCCGAGTTTGAAACCTAAGCACTTAAATAATTTCTTAGTTTTTTAATCATAGAGAAACATTTCTTTAGATATCTAAAATAAACATAGAGAAAAACAATCGTAATCTATAATTGGCTACCCTACATTTCTCAATCTGCAGAAATTTTAAATGATTTAAATTTAATCATAACTATACGAGTAGGTTCATAAATTATAATTCAATTAATATTCGTATGGTTAAATGACAAAATATTATAAACACGGAAGATTACAAGTGCCATATTTATAAATACTTTTATAAATAAATATGCACTTTGTTAAAACAATAATAATTGTTAAATGCTGTACTGGTCAAATTATGTAATGACGTATGAAATCATGGAAAGGTTTTAATTATTTATGATAAATTTAATATTACCAGTTTTATCGTAGTTATTTAAATATATGCATATTTTAAAACGATTTCTATGATTGTTTATTTGGTAAAATCTTATAACATTCATGTTGTTGTTTTTAGTATTCACAGGCTATTCAACATTTCAACTGGTAAACACCTCTAAGCAAAAAATAAATAAGAAGATTACCAGTCAATATTCTGATAATTTCTCGAATGACCAAAATTGTATCTTTTAACCAAAGGTAAGTGGTACCATGATTGAATCTTCCCTACAAGTACAAGACATGCTGACGAAAATATAAGACGAAAATAATCTACAATTTTGAGATTTGGGCTTTTATTTCAGAGAAATAATTTATTTTTCGATGACAAAATATTTTTATTTTTAACATTTGTTTCAATAGTATTTTGTTAATTAACTTCACTTAAAAAAAATGTAAGAAAAATACTAAATTACAAGTATAATAGACTTTTCTTTAGGTAATAAATTTTATGTAATAAAATTACCTAGCTTTTTGCCAATTCGACAGAACTTACGTACACTCCTTATAATTTTCCAAATTTTCTTCTTTTAAAATTTTCTCAAGATTATATATTCGTCAATTTACGTACTCTTGTTGATACATTGTAAGAAAATTACAAACTAATCGTTAAATCGAATACAGTCTAAATGGAAACTAGGATGAAAAATACAAAAAACTCTTTCGGTTTATTTTATCCTCAAATTTAGATATATGGTTTTATTTTATACTCATGATGATGAGTAAGTATATAAATAGATAATTTAGTTTAATAAATATCCAAATAAACACATTCCTGTCATCAATTTGACTTATGCGCCTTCTTCGGAATTTCATTTTTGTTTAAACATTTGCTAGTGCTATTCATTTAATATTGACAAGTATCTGTTTTACTCTATCTTAGTAAAATGAATAAACTGATTATACTTATAATATTCATCAATCCTAACATGTGGGAAAAAATAAAGTACAATATTTCATGTCTATAATTAAACGATTGTTTTTAATTACACTACATACTAATGTATAAAATTATTTAGATCACAAAATATTTGCTTTTAAGTATAGCTGTTTACTATTGCAAAAATGAGTTCTGTTATCACCACATTTCCCATCTTTGGAAATGAGGAAAATGCAAGAGAGAGAAAGAGAGATATCTTTTTATTGCAGTCGTTTCGTTTAACTAACAAATTATAAAATGACAAGCGCCAGAAAGTATAATAACAAACTGAGAGGAAAGCAAAAATTTGTCATTAGCCTATTTAATATGTAGGAATAAATATTTAACCATATGCATACATACTTGCCTACATTTACAAATACGTGTATATATTAACCCATATCTACTGTAACAATATACATACGCAAGTTATTGTTAAATAGATATAGCCGGCAAGCCAACTTCTATAGATTCTTTAGAACAAAATAAAAAGATTATAATATACTAGCGTGACCCGTGCAAAGTCTTCGCATTATTTATTCCATTATGAAGCTCAGATGACAGATCAAACAAATATTTTACTAAAATTGACATATAGAGGCGTAAGTATCAAAAGCATTGAGTTAAAGCGCCATTTTATTTATACGTGAGTGGATTTGAAATTAACCAAAAATTTACCGACCGTCAATCATATTGACGTTGAGCCGTTAGATGGCAGCATTGCTGTTTTGTGTATATAATTTTAATAATTAATTAATTTTCAAAAACAATAGCAATAATAAATTTTTTAGTTGTGGATGCCGGTAGAGCAAGCAATTATCTATAAAATGATATATAATTTATGTAGATTAGTTGTGAGGTTTTTTCTAAAAAGGGAGTGTAACATCTTAACCTTAGCGTATTAATATATATGATGATGATGATATTTCTTTTGTATGTAATCCCACTCTCGAAGTACAATCCTTCTATATCAACGTAAAGATTAAGCGTAATGCGATACAAGCATACCGGGCATCTCGCCTTGTTATTAAAGAAAATTCTATTATACTTGTAATTTAGTATTTTTCTTGTTTTTTCAAGTGAAGTTAATTGACAAAATACTATTGAAACAAATGTTAAAAATAAAAATATTTTGTTTTTGAAAAATAAATTATTTCTCTTAAATAAAAGTCCAAATCTCAAAATTATAGATTATTTCGGGAAGAGCCAATCATGGTACTAATTACCTTTGGTAAAAAAATACTATTTTGGTCATTCGAGAAATTATCAGAATATCGACTGATAATCTTCTTGTTTATTTTTCCTTAGAGGTGATTACCGGTTGAAATGTTGAATAGCCTGCGAATACTAAAAACAAAACATGGATGTCACAAGAATTTACCAATTGAACAATCGTAGAAATAATTTTAAAATATGCATATATTTAAATAACTTCGATAAAACTAGTAACATTAAATTTACCGTAAATAATTACAACTTTTCCATGGTTTCATACCTCAATAGTAAGAAAATGGAATCCTTATAAGATTATCAATGTCACCGTCCATCTTATCTGTCTGCCACAGCTATTTATCCTAGAAATAGTTCGATCTAGAAGCCCGAAATATCTTGCAAGGTGATTAAGTATATTATGCTAAATATTTTATGAAAATTTAAAAAATGGCAAAATAAGTACCCGAAATTTTTAAGTATTTTATTAAATATACTTTGAAAAGATTAATTAAGGGATATGATAACATATTTTTAGGGAACTTGCAATAAATGCATCTCCCCAACGCTATCTCTATTTCGGACACCGCTGAAACCAAAATTATCAAAATAACAAAGTTTCTAGAAGCTTACCTAAAATTTATAGCTATTATGCTAGATGCCAAAGTATCGGAGAAAGTTATAATGTTTATGCTTAGGAAAGATATACTAGCTGTAGTATAAAATTATTATTATTTAGACTTCAAGATTTTAACATTTATATGTATACTTAATTTGGTATCGTATAAAGCACATCAAACATATCTCTCAAAATGCATTAATTTTCTTGCTTCTTCATCACTACTCAATCAAATCATTTCAATTTTGATACAAAAAGCTAATAATTAAATACATATGTGTTGCGTGTTTTAGTCAAACAAAGAAATAAAATATATAAAATCATCTATCACATGGGCAGTGAAGGGTTTGATTACATAAACTCTCAAATTCATCGTGGGTCATTGATTGTTTAATCTCTCCAAACAACGCGTCCGTTGAACGAATTATCTTGACAAAAAATTAAAGATTAATTAATAGAATTATTCTTCGGGGGAAAAAATGTGTAATTCAAATCTAAGCTTGAGGCGTTGATAGCGAGTAAGAGTTAATGAGATTTTTTTAACAGTCTACGTGTATAAATAAAAGACCCATGTCTGTCTGTTCAGTAAGTTTCTTTAACTACCTGTGGATTTTGGTTTCTCCTAAAAATACTGCCAGTATAAAAAACTTGTTGGTTGCTAATTACTGAGTGTAAATTAATTGATTAAATTACTATTTTTTATTCCATAAATCATAATTACAAGATACCAGCTAATAAGGTGAAAAAATGTTGATAATGAGTTATAAAGACTGAAATTTAATGTTTAGACAAGCACAGCAATACTAAACTGTGACGTCATTTTCAGTAAAGCTCGTTGTATTCTACGAGAGCGAAGGAGACAGAAAGGTATCACCATTCTATTTTAAATTTAGAAGCTCATAACGTGCTTATTTTTAAATCAATTACCGTAACTTATAATCAAATATGCAATTAAACTAACTACAATACATTTCTAATCAAATTTACAACCGATTCAATAATTTTTAAAAGTTAAACAATAAGTTTTAATAACATAACAACCAATAAATCTTGACACAACTCAGCTGAAGCAGTGATGGAATGAAAATCATCTAGAGGTTTCTGATTCAAGTTTTTATAATAAAGACCTAAATCTAAATCTAGATGAAAGTAAAGAAATAATTTTGATACTTTATCTCTTCTTCTACAATGTTGTAACATCAGACTGTAAATAACCACACCCAAAAATAGTGGTGGCTTCTTTTACAATATTCTTAAATGAGACAGTAATTTTAAGTCATCTTATATATCTTTAATTTTATTACCATATATTATATGTATATATTTACTAAAAAGATATATTTCCAAAAATTTAATAATTTCCATCAAAAAATATTCCAAATCTACTATATCATCCCATTCGCTCATGATAACTTTATCATATTTCAGTCACTTTTTGCTAATCCACAGTCATAAAGTCACAATCGTAAACTACACGTTCAGGTATTACATATATTTTTCCGAGCATTCGCTCGGAATTACCGTATATTCACACGGTTTTTATTTTGGGTACTGACGGGTACAAAACCTAGTGATGAATTAGTATGTGTTAATTCGATTACTACAATTATATATGTTTCTTAATACGTGTTAATACTCATATGATAAATATAATGATTCTAATGTGACTAGTTTACAAAAAAGGCTCATTTAGTCAACACCTAATTTGAATTAAACAACTTATTTGTTTTTTTTTGGTTTGTCATAACAGGAAAGTACAGGCACTGATTATTTATAGATTATGAACATGTAATCATTTTTTTTCTGTTTTTTTTATAACTTTTATGCTGTCTGTGTTTATACCTTATAATAGAAAAGTTTAAGCTTAGAATGACTATAATACAAATTTTATATAAGTATATAAATTTACATAGAGAGCTATTTAATGTATTGTCATTAAATTTTTGTAAAAGTATTCTCCGCCATGTAAAAATTGTTATCTGAGTGTTATAATATTCCCTGCAAACAATTTACTTTAACTCAAAGGTTTATCTTAAAAACCCAGTTTAGTACTAAAAGCAAATTCAAGATAATTTTATTTAATATTTATACTTCGTCAAAGAACATTTCCAGACGTACTCATACAGACGACATTGATTTCAAAGAATAATTATATTTTGATGAAATATTGAATTGTCCATTAAATTTATTTCTTTTATTTCAATCATCTAACGATCGTGGTAAAAAATTGTAGATTGGTTAGTAGAAGATATTTAAATTATGGACTAAAAGAAAAATTAGAAAACATGAGGAAATCACTTCATCAAAGATCATTTCCAGACTACAGGTGACATTGACTTCATGGAAGAATTACATTTTGATGGAACATTGAAATTTTCATTAAATTTATTTCTTTTATTTCATACTTATCATAATCAACTAAAAATCGCGAGTTTTATTTGATTAATATTTACGTAATTTTCACAGAGTCACAGTTTCTATTTTCTATATTATATATCTATTTTATAAATGAGAAACAATGAATTGAGAATTAAGATTCAAAATGAACTTAATAACCCGAAAAAGTCAATTGCATATTTTATGTGATATATTCACGCAATATTCCAGTCATCTTTTACGTTAAACAAAGATGTCACAATAGAAAATCCTTAAAAATAATTATGCATTCATGTTTCTAAACGAGTTACCTGTCGTCTGTTTTTCATTGTACCATTCAAAATGAATTACATAGTTCAAAAATTATTACACAGTTCAAAACTAATTACATAGTTCAAAACTAATTATACAGTTCAAAAATGATTGCATAGTTCAAAAATAAATAACACGGGGCAAAAATTTAAACGCAGCTATAACAAAATAATGCACTTTGGCGCATCATTTTTATGACACATGGATGCAAAATCTTCAAAATAATCGGAAACTTGGATTGTATCAAAGTTTATGATTAGTTTGAAGGTCCTTGATGCTATAAATCATGTATTACTTTTTAATCATTATTGTTAAAAGCAAATATTAGCTTGGAAACCCACATGTTGTCTTTCAATAATAAAACATTACATCGCATGGTATGACTTCAAACCTACGCGTCCTTTGAAACATATGTCTTCATTTAGAGCATCAGATGTACCTGTTCTACCTCCAATTTATTATTACTAGCCTTTGGCTTTATGTACAATAATATCCTACTTACAAAATAAAATCTAGCCTCCAGCAATTTAAGTACTGGAGACTGTACTTTCTTTAATCTACTTTATTATTTCCCATCCCACGGTAAAACCCGAAGCAGTTTGTTTAGTGGGAAAGTTTTACATCAGGATATTACTTTACTAACTTCGGTGCAAGCCAGGGTAGCAATTTAAGGCTTTCTGTTGTTCTTTTAATGATAAATAACTTTCTATTAACAGCCAGTACTGACAGATGTTTGTTGTTCCAAGACATTTCAGTCCTGTAGGTTTTACCAATAAGCCAAATTTCGGTGTGGCAATAAGCGGATGATAATTATTTCAATATCACATTCCTAATAGAATTTGAGTAATTTGAGTCTTCGAGCTTTATTATGCAAACTTTTGAAAACCTTCTAGCAGCTGCATTAAAGCTATCATTGGCATTTGACTGGAAACGGACTGATGCTTTTGGTCTCAATATGAAATTACCTATTTCTATTTTCACATTTATATAATTATAACCTACCTAACATACTTATGTACCTCATGGTATTAGATTCTTTTAAAATAACTACATTTTATAATAATTAATCTAATTTACGTAAAAAATATTAACAACAAAAAAATCACATTCGTATTTCCAAAGTATGATATCATCACCATAATGGCAATAACCCTCTACAATAATCACAGCAATGGTTCAGATTGTATGAAGACACTTTCTTAAGTTGCAAACAAAGGACAATTGTGAAAGTAGTATTAAATATTTAAGTAGTAATCGCAGTTAGATTATTTATTATTGTTTTGGCACTAACGATATTTAAGACACCAATTTTCATGGGTTTGAATTCGTATTATTCATTTGCAGGTACTATTTCAGTAGAATTAGAGTTACATCGTTGATGAAAATTAATTTTATAGGAATATTTTAATGAAATGCCTAGTGTTTGGAATTTTTTCACGTTTCTTAAATTGATAGTTGAAAAATTAGACGAAGTACATTGCATGTCATTTTGAAGCTTAACATTCCGCAAACGGTGTTGGGAAATTAAAAGAGGTGAACGAAACCTCAAATTAATTTGAAACGATCTACCCAATGCATCAGTTTATGTACATAGGTCCAAGGTTATAGAAATCATTAGGGTATAACATACAGGGATGGACAGACCGACGAGGGACATGATGAAATTTAAGAGTTGCGTTTTTTGCCATTTGCTTATGGAGCCCTAAATCTGAATTTAATCATTTAAGGTCAAACTGATAGTATCCTGAAAAGAAGACGTACTGATTCCCAGAAACTTCTATGTAGTAGTAAAAACTTTCATATATACAATTTCCACATTCTGGTAAGAGATACATACTTTAAGGGAGGATTGTTCATTTGCTAACCTTTTCCAAATATAGGACGTAATTTTTAATTGAAAGTGTTGAATATATTATTAAGTTTACTTAATTACAATATTTATTATTTACTTAATTGCAAAGCAATTGAATCATTAAGAAGAAAATAAAATGCGGGTAACATGAAAGAGTTTAATAATTTTATTTGAAAATCTTCCCCTTCTTCTCCATTGAGATACTCTTTACAAAACAGCCGTGATCATCATGTGAACATATCAGGAGCTAACGAAACCCGCTTCATGATATCTCGTTAACTGTTTCTTCTTTCCATGAATATGGTGCACTCATATAAGGAGCTGCTAATAGCAGATTTAATTTAATCGCCCATGCAGGCAACCGTCCGCACACTATAGTACCTTCTACTTAACTCTACCACAAGACGCTCTATGGATCTTTTATCCTGCCAGGAGAAAATGATAAAGAATTCGAGTATTCCTAATCGCAGTAAGGTCAATAGATACTGTTTGATGTCGACTTTTCAAATATTAAGACATTAGTTCGGAATTTAGTCCACGATATTTCCAGCATTCTTTTCCAGCAATACATCTCCAGATGTCTACCTTCCATCCAGCAATACATCTCCAGGTGTCCATATCTTCAGGGCATACAAAAATATAAGAGACACAAAAGCTGAAAAGATATGAATTTTTGTAGTTTTGGTGTTGTATCCACCATAAAGACACTTTTATAAAAGCGAAAATATCCCACTTACTGAGTAGGAACATTTTGAAAGCACTGCTGTAATTTGGGCTTAAATGTAAAATAGTTTACGCGCAAGCCTTTTTAAAATCGAGTCCTGAAATAAAATTCGAGCATTTGCTCGTCCCAGACTCTCCTTTTATAACTCTGCCTTATGGAAAATTTCATTTTTCTTTTATATTTTTTATATATTTTTCTATATTCAACAACTTTTTCTCAACAGTTTTATGTTCTACTAGCTTTTAAATGGGGCTCTATCCTCGTAGATTTGTTTACTAATGTGACGAAGTTTTTCTCTAGTAATAATAAATTAAAACAAAGAAAAATTTAATAGAATTTGAATAAAAAAAAAATATTATACGCACTATCGAAGAAATTTCTTGTAGAAAATGCTTTGAGTTTTATTATCTAGATGTTTTCTCGCGTGCATAAGTTATGTGTATATTTAGAAAGTACCGTTTTCCGTATAAAAGCCATTTATGGACTTGAACTTATGTATTATTCTAGTTATAACAATTTGTGTTCATCGATTATTAAGCAAGTGCATTTAGTTTTACTATTTGCACGCCAATAAATGAATTTTAAATCCCTTATTCCATCGTATATACCCATACTCTATCAGGGCCTAGACGTTAATACACAAATAGACGGACAAACAAATAGACTGATAGATACAAATTTTAAAACAAAATCTATTTTAACATATTCTACCCTCAAACAAACCGCTGACGTATTGTCATTCTCAAACAAACCACTGAAATATTCTAAAAATATTAATTGAAATTAACTGTAGCAAAATTTGATTAGATAAAAAAAAGTGATAAATAAAAAACAGGAGTAACCCTAAGGATAAACCTTAAACTTTTCCCCCTATAATTCACCAACGAGTGATCATCGTGCGATGAATCAAATGAATAAATTGTGTCACGTCTTAATAATTACGACCGTTTCGTGGTAAACCGTTTGCGCGTGTACCGACGCCGGTTTAATAAGCGGGACCATCGGAAGCGGTACTCGACTTTTATTTATTTATTGTTGTCCTTAGTTGTTTGTATCGTTTTTAATTTCACATTTTAAGGTCACGATTCTCGTGTTCGAGATTTGATAAGGCGCTAAACTTTTTCGTTCACTTTATATTATTATACAATATTACATTGACGGTTACCACAAGGGAATATACGTATGTAAACAAAGGGATGGTATTTCTTGTAGACTGTAGTAGGGATGTTACAAACGTCGGTTTTTATGACATCTCTAATAAATGCGGATGCAAATGTTGGTTTTGCAATGCCCACATCTGCATATGCGGATGCAGATGTGGATATTAGAAAAAAAATTTCGATGTATTTAATTAATTCTTGACACTTTTTCGAAACCTACACATTGATTATATCTTAAATGAAAAACTGGATCTAAATTATGCATTTTATTAAGAAATGGTTACTAATAAGTGTAAAATTAAGGAAATAAAATGATTTTAGTCACCTGATATGTAATTTATAATATGTTTTTATCTCAATTTTGACAAAACATTTCATTTTAATAATAGCCAAAGACAAACATTTACTTAGGTCAAAATTTCTGTGTGACACAAATTTCCCACCTAAAGATATTGTCATACAACGAAACCTAGATCGTGGTAAAGAATTTAAATAAAGTAGAAATAATATTACATCGCGTTGTTTGATTTACGAGAAATTAAATTTATTATAAAGTTTAAAGTATATCATAGAGAAAATAAAATTCATTGACGATGTATAGTCATTGTATTGTTTAAAAATGTATGCCATAATTTATTTTTAATAAAATTCATAAAAGTCTAAATACTCATATTATAATTCGAATATCAAATTCTAGATAATGAATAGAAAATTTCATAATTTATTTTAAAAAAACTGTTTCAATTATATCAACCTCAGTCATATATTAGTCCGAAAAATAGGGGCAACTGAAAAATATCTAACACGATAATCATTGTCAAATTGAACCCGAGAATATTTAATTACTTGTAGTTAAGGGGGCTTCTTTTGCGAAGGCAATACATATAGTTTTAGAACTGTCCTTGACAACATTTTAAAAAGTACGTTTACGAAAAGTACCTTTTATTAGACCATAACTAACTATGTAATGGAATCTACGTAATGAAATCTCATGATTTTGTAATTGTTGTATCATCATAAAACTTGGCAGCTTTGTGTAGTTCTGATAAGAATACAATAAAATTTTATCATCAAACTGATTCGGTGGAACAGAATTTGAAGTTAAACACTAAACTCGATAACGAACAACATACCTTAACCATGTTTGGACTTCTAATTGTTCTGTCATCATGAAACTTGGCAGTTGTGTGTAGTTCTGATAATACAATAAAATGGTGTCATCGAACTGATTCACTGGAACAAAATTGGAAGTTAGACATAAATTCGATAACGAACAACATACCTTAACCATATTTAGACTTCTAAATTTTCTATCATCATGAAACTTGGGAGCTGTGTGTAGTTCTGATAAATATACAATCAAATGGTATCATTGGACAGATTCAGTAAACAACGAACAACAAATCTTAACTGTGTTTGGGCTTCTAAATTTTTTATCGTCAGTTGTATGTAGTTATGATAACAGAATTATATGGTACCATCGGATTTATTCAATGAAGTAGAACTTAGACACTGAACACGATAAGGAAACATCTTATCCTAACCGTATATACTGTAGTCTCGAACTATTTTGGATCGAGAGCCTTTGCTTCTATGCAAGCATAAATAAGTAGTCATAAGAAGAGTAAAATCAATTTGTGGACTTCGGATTGGAAAATTGGATCATTACATCCTTACCGGAAAGTCGCCTTGCAATACTGATGTATTGGCCTAAATGAAGAAGATGCGCGCTCAGTCGCCCACAGACACAGAATCAAGAAGAGACACTTCAGCTTAATCAACTATGCTGCTCTGCTTATTTGAATTCGTAAAAGTTTTTTTTTATAAAGTGTTAGTATTTGAAAAAGTAGTTCTAAACATAATATGAAGCGTGTTCAAAAAAAACATTGTCTCCTTTAATAAAATACTAAAAAAAAAGTAAAAATACATTTATAGTTTAAAACATTAAAAAAACACGTTATCACAAATACTGTAATAAAATGAAAAATAATTATCAAATCCGTTTTCTCTGTCTATAAGGACTTTAGTGTAAGCCATGTTTGTTATTAAATATAATATTCGAGTGTTAAAGAGTGGGGCGCTTTGTCTTGAAATGTAATTGAAATGCTAAGCATTTTTTATCCACATTATGTTAATTTTGGAAGCCAAACATTTTCTTTTTTGAGAAAAAACGCCACTCAAATGTTATGCTCAATAACAAACATGACTTACTCTAAAGCCTTTACATAGTTATACAAAGAAAACAAGTACAATAATTATTTTTTTTATTTTTAATGAAAGAGCGTTTTTTAGTTTTTCTTTTTGAAAAATTAATTCATTACTTGCTATTAATAGTTTTCACAACTACATTGAATGGAAATTTGAACGATTCCAAAAATCAGATCGCGCATATTTTCACTCTATCTCATGCCTAAACGAGTCCTACATTACAGATTTATACTGATTTGCTGTTTTTCATCTAACAAATACTGCACTTTTGTAGTAGTCTAACATGAAGATGCTTGTTGCTTTTCATTAGATAACTTAAAACGTTCCATGAAACATCCATGTACCTTCTATAGTTTTTGTGAGAGAATTTTAATTTCAATACAATGAAAATTAATACGTTTTCCTATAAAATAGAAATTCAAACTTAGAAATGTTATGACATTAATACGTTTTCCTATAAAATAGAAATTCAAACTTAGAAACAAAATTTACAAATGTTATGAAAGAATAAATGGAGAATGTGACGCTTATTGTTTTTTAAAAGCTAATATTTTTGACTAAAAATGTTTATCTGAGCAAGCTGTCAAACTTTAAAATCTGATCCTGATGCAAGGAATTTGTCCTATTCAAATGTTTTCAAGGATCGTTTATAAAAAATAACCTCATTTTTTGCGCTCGTTAAGGATATCTTACTCTTTTCCCTTAACCAAATCACATCAGTATTTGGAAAAATGTTGTTTAATTTATACCGTTCGCTAATTTATTTTTTCTTTCTCTCAAATGTATGCGTGTGTGCATGCGTGCGTAAGAATATACGCATGCTTGCAGGTGGACGGTTTTCGGGTAAACGTGCGGGCATTATGTTACATGGATTTCTTTAATTAAATACGACTAATCGATAAGTAAATTGTTTCACATTTCATTTCTTTACCACCTGTACCAACACGACTTCGTTCTTGTGGAATTCAGTGTAAAGAATATCCAGATAAAATGGAATCTATATGTTGCTTGAGTATAAACTATTACCTTATCGCATTTCATTAAAATCTTTGAAGTAGATTTTGCGTGATTGAAGAACAAATTAACAGAGACAGACAGACAGGCAAAAAACACTCTAAAACAAGTTTTCTGGCTTCTACTACATTCTATACTGAATAAATCACTCTTTTTTAAAAATATTTTCCATTTACAGAATTCAGTCTGTTACAATTTTATAATATGTATAGATTGGAATTTATACAATATTTCGTAGGTAATAAGAAAATTCGGTAAAATATAATAATATATTGTACTTAATATAAACGTCGCTTTTAAGTCTGATATTAACAGATTTTTTTCATATTCAATGTTCTAAAATGAATGTTTTCTATAATACTTTCGATCAGTAGCATCACACACCAACAAGTAAAATAAAGACGTTCTCCCAATTCCGTTTCAATTTATTGTTCAATCTTGTCTCACGCTACATTCACCAGGTTATACATTTAAAAAAGGTTTAAAAACTATATATGTCTTCATTGTGTACTCGAATTCAAATTCATCTTAGGTCGAATTACAATTCATAACCTATCATAATCATGTCCGTAACTCTTTATCCAACATTTTTTGTCGTGTTTTTAATGTATCTGAACGCCATTACTTTTGTTAACATTTATTTAAGTTTGTTTTATTATTTTTTTTCATTAACTCCTTATCAATCGTGATTTATCACAGTACTAACTTTTACTCTACTTACGTCTAGGTTAAATGGGAAGAATTATTCTCTTAGAGAGTACGAATATTTTTCAATGTTAACTATGAAGTTTCATAAATCAAAAAAATTTAAAATAATTAAACTTCGCAATAATTTCCCAGCTCACGCAATAGAATTTCCAATTTCACGTTGTAGTAATATGTAACGAATTATTTTCGTAGAGATCAACACGTGTAAATAATTTTCAAGTTTAACAGTAAAGTTACATAAATAAACAAAATATGTATTAGAAATAATTAACCTTATCAATAATTTCTTCGACCACGTAACAAAATTTACAATTTAAAGTCGTATTTAAAAATAATGAGTTACTTTTGTAGTGATCATCATATATGAATAATTTTCATTGTTAACGGTGAAGATTCATAAATAAACAAAAAAATGAAAAATAATTATTAACCTTGTCAATCAATTCTCGGATCACGCAACGGAATTTATCTCCAGTTTGTAACAACACAAGCGGAAATGCTATACTATTATTTCCATGTACATAAATGTTAAATTGCATGACGATTCCAACTAACAATAGTACGAAGGTCCATATCGAATGCAATTTGTGTGCGAACATGAATACGTGCAGTAGATATCCTGTAACACATCTGAAACTGCAATATGCATTATTAATGCGAGCGAGAACGCGAACATAATGTAGTAGATACAAAAGGGTATATCATTTAGCTTGCAAGGTATTTACAATTCATTTTATTCCGTTGGTATTTACAATTCTTCTTTTGTTAATTTCGGTTTATTATTTTGCTTTATGAATAGATTGTGTCACGAAACACTTACACCACTTATCAGTTCATGTTTTTCTGACCTTGGTCATTTTATTAAAAATTTGTTAACTATTCGTTATTATGCAAAATACCATTTTGCCACGACGACGCTATCCGGCTGTTCGAAACCATAAGCTCATTTACTTAATAACTTTGTATTATCCAAAACTCGAGACTTAGAACCAAAAGTGGTATAAAAAATATGTTTCTTTCCACCTAGGTATATAAAAACTTGATAAAATACAATTTTAGTGGAGTAAAATTAATTTTTTACAAATTTCAGTTAGTTCATATTTGGAGATCGTTGAAGATACCAGGTTTGTTATCAGATTTCACTTGATGCCTTTGATGCCTTGGCGTCTGGAATGTGTGGTTATCATTGCAAATGTCCTATATTTAAATTACGGATACTAAAATTATTTTCATTTTTAATAATCTACAAAGTAAGACTAACAAATATGGGTACGTATGGTATATACTATACCTTGTATTATATGGGTATATTACGTTGTTGAAGTTAAAAATATAAATCTAAAATATCAGAACGTAGAACAAGAATAGGTACTGACTTAAATGCTCTACAAACGTGACAGGATATTTTAGCGTTATCACAATAATTGAGATCAAGAGTAAATACTCATTTGGTATAACCAACAATATAAGGTTTCATGAGAAGAAATAATTTTATTTGACCGATATTAAACTCTACGGCAGCAAATACCGGTCATCCTCTGGGTAATACAGGTCAAGTATGAAATCGGCACAAATAATACGTGCAGCCCGCAGTTGATTCATACCCCGAGCATTCAGCATAGGTCTATAAATGACGAAGTATACATATGTACCATGGTTCTCGATCTCATCCATAATCATCACAAGTGACACATTTATTTTATAATTCCTCTTCAATATCAATATCATGATCTGACCGTAAGCCCGTCGTTGTAATCTCCGAACCCTAACATTACTTTGTAATAGTCTCTTCTTTATTTTCTTTACGTCTGTAGCCTTATATTTTCTTTTCTTTGTTTCAGATTCAATGTTTCTCTGACTCATATTTTTTTTATTTTCTTTTTCCACCAGTAGGTTTTTACTTAGGTGTCAGTTATTGTTTTAGCGCGTTTTTTACGTGAGATATGTGTTTTTTCTTTGCTAGATTTCGTGGAGTCAGGAATAAATCTATTGCAGTGATATTGTTTGCAACTCAAGTAGAGGGTATGGGTTCAAAGTTATATTCTTGCAGCATTCTATTAGGCGTTCTATTAAATTCCTGACATTGACTTAAGAATGATGTGAATCAGATGTCTTAACCATGGCTTCTACAGAGTCAGCGAACTCCCGGAATATGATGATTCGGAAATCTGGTATTTTATTATCTCCGTCATTGTTTACATTCCATTGGTTGTGTTAGAGAATTTCTGCTGACAAAAAGTCTTCGCCGTCGCGCACATCTTGATTTAAAGAATAATTCTAGTAGTTCAAATCCTACCTAAAGCTGAACTTTAGGTATTGTTGCTATTTTTTGAAATTCTGTCTAAAAATTGAAACGATGTCATTATGAATAATTTTCCGTCCCAATTATGTCTTCATAAGAAGATTTACATTCTCGCTTATGTGCTGCCTTAAATTGACCATAAATGGAGACATCCATTAGTTGAATAAGATGCGAAACATGTGATAGCATTATAATATGATAACATTATAACGTGTTTCTTTTTTTCTAAAATTAACAATATTGTATCATTTTTGATAGTTTCGTAAAGTCAGTAAAATATTCCAGCCAATCGATGAACAAATCTTCAGTAATCCATCCATTTTTAGAACACCGGTGGATAGCGCTACGGATACTCCTTCTAGATCAGTTGAATGCTGTTGACGGAGATAAATTAATATCGGTGATAAGTAGACTCTATTTGCACTCACGGCACATATTTCTGTAATTTTTTTACCTCTTTCACCGCTACTTATCGGAACCACACCCTTCTTACCTTCCTCAGTTATAATTTTACCAGGATCTTGCACGGAGGACACTCCAATTTCATCGACGTTAATTATATTTTTGGGAGAAAATTTATACTTCTCCTTTATTTCTTTAAGAAGTTTAAAAATTTTAGTGACATCATTCAGATTTATCCTCAACATTCCGTACAGAAAAATGATTTCTTCTCATGAAGCCTTTAAGCCAGTCTTTACCAGTCATTTCAAGAGTGGCGTTAAAAATATGTATTATGTTATTTTCCTCAGCGTATTCATAAGCCATTTTTTGAATTTGAATCGAAGTATAACCACAAATTATTTTTTTTAGAAATTTAATTTGAATAGCCATGTCTTCCTTTTGTTTTTTTAAATACAGCATTTTCATACCGTATTTCTATCCAGATGTGGAATATCATAGCTCTTATTTTTAAGTCTTTCCTGTGAAATTGAACATGGTACACCAGTATAACGAGCAGCTTTTCTTGTGGGCTTGACTTATTCTACTAATTTAAAAGCATTATTTATTGAATTAAGTCTCCATTTTACTTCAGTCCGGTCCTTATCTCTTCTTCTTTGCATTCTGTAATAATTTTGAACATGGTTAAATAAATAAATTGAAAAACTAATAGTGACATCACATTAAATTTACTTGCAGGTATTACCGGTCATTGCAATCGGCATCGTCCGACCCTTAAATTTGTTGAATAATTATCATTTGCAAAAAAAACTGTTGCAATATGTTCAAAACACGTATTGACAACTAAAAGTTAGTAAATGGATAACGAAAATGAACACAAACAATATCAAAACTATGTATACAAATCGAGTTACCTGGTATTTACGACGAACGAAAAATTATAACAATTTACCGCGAAACAAACGAACGAGCGCCATACTTGAACGCGTGATCGGAACTGAGCGGGTGTAGACACTCCTGTGCGAGGATTGCTTACTCCATTTTATTTGTGTGGGAGGGTGTCTGTATAAGTCGTTAAATAGGAGGTGCCGGTATCGTCATCTGACCGCAATTACCCGCTCTTACCCTATATGATTTAAATAATATAGGTAAGTATCGCGAACTTAACTCGCCCTTGACCAATTTTAATTTACCCATTTCCTTTGATATATAATTATTGAAAATTATTAAATTTTAAAATTTTTTATTTGGTATTTTCAAAATTTTATTTAGGATTCAATTTCAAAGATAAAAAAAGATTTGTTGCGAAATTCCGTTACAGGTCTATTTGTTTTCCATAAATTTATATGTATATTTTTATTCATTTGACTTAGAGGTATGACTTAAATTTATATGCACTTATTCAACGATACATATATGTATATAAGTATGTAAGTATATTAACGTATTCTCGAAAATAACTGGACCAATTTTGGTGATATTAACAACTTACAAGTTTCTGGCTTAAGAAATTGACCTGATATGGATCTGAAATCCCATCTTAGGAAAAATCCATATTCGTAGAGTTTTACGAGTTATCTTTCTTAATAATAAGTTCTCTAATAAAACGTCGATATATGATTTCATGTTGTCAATCGTTTCAATGATTTACACATTTAGATAGGCCATCATTTGGATTGGGATGGGATTACCTCGGTATATTCATTATATGTTTTAAAATATCGTTACATAAGACAATAATTCATATAAAAACACACACACGCATACACATTTAAATATATATATATATATATATATATATATATATATATATATATATATATATATATATATATATATATATATATATATATATATCCATTGTGTTGTATCGATAAAAAAGGTCAAATGATTAATACTGCCTGGACTACGAACAAGTTACTATAAATAAATATTTAAAATACCACAGTTGCTGACTAATGGGAATGTATGTAGATTTCAATTCAAATTATTAATCCTACAGATCTTCTAGACGCCAAATGTAACAATACGGTTGCCTTAAATAAATTACACAATTTTTAATCGAATTTTTTTTCAATTTTCACTTATTTTTAATTAAATTCTGTAATAATACACTATTAATTTGGTAAGAAGTGATTTTATTAAAAAAAATATAAATACTTAGTTTTTGGTATAAATTGGTACGTTTATGTTAAATAAGGATAAATTTAACTACATTATGAGTCATTTGAACAAATTATCAGCTAACATAACAAATCAAAGTTACATTGGAAAACTTACAGTAGTACAGTAAATATACTCAATCATAGTTATTTGCACAAACAATATGTACATAAATAGGTAAACCTAACTGACTAATATGTGGTAATGTTACATTGGGAGGCATAAAAATAATACAGTAAATATACTGTCATATTTATTTGCACAAACAATATCTTGAGAAATAGGTAGACCTAACCAACTAATAAGTAGAAATGTTACATTAGAAGGCTTATAGTAGTATAGACCATATGCACAATCATATTTATTTGCACAAATAATATGTTGACACATAGGTACACCTATCTAGCCAATAAATAGAAATATTACATTGGGAGGCATATAGTAGTATAGTAAATATACTCAATCATTTTTATTTGCACATATAATATGTTGACCAATAGGTATGTCTAACTAACTAAAAAGTAAATGATACATTGGGAGGCTTATAGTAGTACAATAGATATATTCTATCATATTTGTTTGCACAAACAATACGTTCACAGTAGGCGGGGCCTATTTAACTAATAAGTAGAAATGTTACATTGAGGGGCTTATGATAATATAGTAAATATACTCAATTTTAATTATTTGCACAAACAATATATTCACAAATAGGTGAACCTAACTAGCTAATAAGTAGAAATGTTACATTGGAAGGCTTATAGTAGTACAGTAGATATATTCAATCATATTTATTCCCACAAACAATACATTGACAAATCGGTAGGCCTAACTAGGTTATAAATAGAAATGTTACATTGGAAGGCTTATAGTAGTATAGTCCATATGCACAATCATATTTATTTGCACAAACGATATGTTCATAAAAATAGGCAGCACTAACTAACTAATAAGTAGAAATATTACATTAGGAGGCTTAAATTAATACAATAAATATACTCAATCATATTTATTCGTGCAATCAATATATACACAAATCAATACACATAACTAACTATTAAGTACACAGTGTGAAACTACTTAAAGAATTCGAAAAATTTTAATGGTAAACAAATAAACATAAAAGTCAATATACAAAAGATAGGCATATAATTAAAAAAAGGCATTTGATACTTAATTTATATTTATTTACGTACAGTCACACAGTATACACGTATAGGTTTCAATAAGGGTAAAAAGATTAAAATTATGACGAAATACGACTTTTACGAAATTTAATTAATGTAAAAAATAACCTTTAAATAATTTATAATATTTGAAAATAAATTGAAGTGCATTTTTCTTTTACTTACCTACAGATACGAAAATGTTATAGTTATATAACTATACGTTTTAATAAGAACAAAACCACTCTTTTTATGATAAAAAACAAAATTGATAAATGTAATGACACTACATTCGATAACGATAAGCCAAGAAATGTGTTCTCATTCATCACAAAAAAAAACCTCGTAATGAAACTGTTACTCGGTGAAAAAGCAACTGTATATATTAGTGAAGTAGGAAATTCTGACGTAATTCCATTGTGAATATTATAAAAATAAATTATTAAGTGAGCTCAAATGTTTCTAAAGGCAAAGACTTTTTTAACGAAAATTAAAAGTCGTTTCAATTAAACAGGGCACGAAACCTTTCCATTTGATAACTGAAAAATACATTTTAATTACTAAAATATCTCTGCTGAACTGCAAAGAATGAAAATCAATATATATTATTATAACAAACATGTTTTGACTTATGTATATCGTTTATTATTTATAAAATATTTTACTTCATTATTATATCAAAACACTGGCAATATTAATTTTTTTTAATATAATCTTACGAAAGACTAAGAAACGATATATGTTCAATGGAGTAATATATGACGTAGATACATGTTAACAATATAGCACCATAACAGTGGTTGGTTAATTAGTATAACATACATTTGTTTTCGAATTTCTCTCGAAAATATAAGACGAAAATAATCTTTAATATTTTAAAATGGGGCCTTTATTACGGAGAAGTAATTTATTTTTCAATAACAATTTTTTTTTTATTTTCCAACTTTTTCTCAATCTTAATCACATTTAAAGGCTTCGATATTATAATCTGAATCTTCACGAAAGAAAACTCAAGAAAAATTTTCAACAACCAGTATAACCGACTTTTCTTTCAACGATATAATATTGGTATCGCTCAGTATTCACAGCCGAATGCGTACAAGGTGCGTACAAGGTAGGACGTTAAACCTTTGCGTTAATGTACTTTGAAATAATGTATCTCATAAACAGGACGATATAAAATATTTTTATTGATAATTCTCTTATTTTGTGCTCAGGTACCAATCGATGCTGGCTTGCTTTGCAAATTTAACAACTGTTCGTACATAAAATAAGATATTAAGAAAAAAATGAAGAAAAGATTTCGATAACGGGCAATCTCAAAGAAAACATACTTTTATGTTTCTTTCTTAACCCGCAGGTAACAAACCTTAACTCGAACCATTAAATTTAACTGAGATCAGCATGAATCACATAAAACGTTAAGTGAAATTAAATAAAGTTAAATTTGTTATTAATGTGTTATGGAATGATGATAATGCACGTAATTAATGTGGAGCATCCGTCGTATTTAATTAAATACAATCTTTAAACTTACCGACTAATAATACTAAAATAATAATAAACTTTTAAATACACGAGTAAATATCTGGATTTTGCAAATGTAGAAATAAAAAAGTACATGTTTTTTTTTCATTCAACAATCATGGAATTAACATCATGAACTAAATTAGTCTTAAATGAGCATAACCCAAATTATGTATGTACATTATATACAGGTTCGTTATCTAATCATTAGATCATTATCTATCTTTATCTAAGCAGTTTGAGGGAGGAAACGAAGAGAGTGGAAATGGGGCAGAGGGTAAGCGAGGGATACTACCACATATATAATGACACATATATAACGACACAATTACCACATATATAATGACAAATATATGAAAAAAGTAACGAAAAATAATTATTATAGTTATTTTTATGACATTTCTTAAAAGTACTTCGTCATTGAGCAAATCACGTTTATGATCAAATAATAAAAAATAAATGAGGTCTACATCGAGTACAAAAATTTTTAAAAAATTATATTGAAAAATACTACTAAGTTATTTGTAGCATTTATTAGTTAACATTTTGTCGACTCTAATATAAGTTACATATTAAGGAATTAAACCGTAACCAAAAGTAAAACAAATCGGTAGTGAAGAGAACTAACGATCGATAATTTCTTCCTCTGCTGTCAGTCACTTAGTTAACGAATAGCAATTCTCCAATTAGTTAAACGTAGCTTATTTCAAATTGCTTTATGCACTCAGTCATAATAAAGCGTATATTCATCTTTATATAATAAAAATATAGGAGCAATTAGTGTAAAACTTTGGTAAGTGTCAAGTTAGTTAATTTACATTAAGAATAATCGGAAAAATAATTGTTGAACCGAAAAACGTGGAAGACTTTCTGTCAAATCTAATTTTGCTTATTTTTTTATTATATATTAATGTTTTCCTTCAAAATAATAATACATAAATAAATTTCACTTTTACCATCCTTAACTAAAACAAAATATTAACTAAGATAAATATATTATCTCTAAGTACCAAGCAGGTCTCTATAAAGTTCGTTTATTTATTATTTCTAATATCACGTTAGTGAACTTGCGAGTAATTTCCAGTATTATATAATAACCGAACGTTTCAAATAGCAGCCAGAGAGGAAGACTAGTTAAATCCTTTTTTCAACATTTTGAGTGCCTCATGGGATTTAGAAACACTATAATAAATATAACCATTTTTTTGTTTACAAGTGTACATACGTCCTAGCTTAAGATTTTCATCCGTATTGACAGAATTGCTTTGTGCACAAGAAAATGGTTGATCATTTACGGCGGTGTCCTTTGCTTTCTTGTCATAATTATGCAAGGGTAAATAAGATACAAAATTCTTGTCTTTTTCACCATAAACCTCCTTACCCAATTTGAAAGAGTTCGCACAAAAATAGCTTATTTATTTTAAATTAGCTTTTGGCCGCAACTTCATTCGTGTACACTACAGTAATGTAGTCTATATTTTAATCCTGGATATAATTTACTTTTATTCCCAATTTTTTGCAAAATTCGTTCGCGTTCAGTAGTAACAACCTGATCCAATTATAAAAGTGAAAAAATTGTTTATGCTATCCTACGGAAACCAAGGTTGGATATGGAATCCGGAAAACACGGCAAGAGTTAATACATGCTAAAATCCAACTTACGGAAGCTTCCTTCCAAACTATACCGTGTAACCAAGTAGCACACTAATGAACATCATAACGGGTATATACAACAGATATTTCAGATAACGAGATAATATAATTATTCAGATAAATCCTATATATTAATTAGACCGTAATATGTTCGTTAAGAAATTACAAAGTTATAGAGTAGAGCAAAGTTATAGAACAAATATCAATTCAAACTTTCACATTTATAATATTAGCAAATTCCTGTTAGGAATAATAATATTCATAAGAAGATTCCGGATAAGTAACTTCCTGCTCTTCATTCCCTAATCTGTTGAATAGAACTAGGATTTTTGTTATTCTTTTCATTTGTCCTTATTCTCCGCTAAGCTTGCTTGCCGGTCGAGTTACCACTTAAAGAGAGTTGTGAGGTCAACTTGAAGCATAGGATGGCTGTCATTTTTATTTTGTTTTAGCAAATGCGACAGTTAAGCGAAAATGACTGCTCAGTTTCGGGCACTGGCTCAAAAAATACAACGTGCTCAAAAAATAAATCATCTAAAGAGAGTCGTAATTTCAAAACCATCACCATCTTAATCGACGGTTTTACTGGTCGTAAATGGAACCTTTTCAACTTCGCAAAATCTTTAACTCTTACGAAATTTTAATAATACAGATATAGATAATACAGAATACACAGTCCAGCCAATAAATGGAGAGTGAGTCTCAAAAAGAAATAGATAAAGTAATATCCAGAACAATATATGTCTCAGGCGTGCTGTTATGACTGTTAACATCAAAATTCTGGCAAAATGCCATTCTCTTATTAAAATTCGACTACAGGATTCTATCTTATTATTTAAAGAAGGTATTAAAGCTAGACTACAGTAAGCAACTGTTCTCGGTCTTGTCGCTAATAGTTGAATATCAATGGGAAAACAATTATAAATTTCATCAACAAAACCAACGACCAAAGTAAATGTAAATGCACATATTCCGAAACTGATAAAGAAAATGATTAGGTTGTCGAAAATAACTTAAATAAATGTATTATTGAACTCAGTGCTTCAAAGTTTGTTGCGTTGATAACTGACAATGATAATCAACTTGGAGATGTATTTCAGAGCGATCCTCATATATTTTACGTATTTGCTGCATATCCTATACTCTTAATTTACTACTAACCGACATAGCAAAAATTCCAAAAATAGCCGAGGTTATAAAAAGATAAGAAAACGAATCCGAGTGGATTTTGATACTAGAAATTTTAAATATATTGGAATAAATTAATCGGGAACTTGCAAAGACAGTATCCGATAAATATCTTGTATTTGAGGTCCCTCAGATTCAAAAAAATTACAGCGGTATTATCTCAAGAATACGAATCAACCTTAACCATAGATGACTAGCAAATTTTAATTTCTGTCATAGCTAAACGTAGAGATTTCTGGATTAAACCGATACATTTAGGCAGTGTCGGACTTGACATATAGTCGAGGTGACATTTGCCGGCCGGGCCCTAGCCTGTGCGAGGCCCTGCTAACGACTTACTTATAAAATGATTCATACATACTTAGAAGGAAATGAGAGGGAAAAATTTGAGAAATGGTTGCCCCTGAGGTCATCTTTGAAATGTTTCGCTATTTTCGAGCTCGAAGCGCTCAAAAATATTTCTGGTCGTAATTATTCGAACTCAAGGATGTAACTTTTTGTTCATTTTCGAGCTTCTTGAGGTCGAAAAATAATAATAGCATTTTTTTTGTTTTTTGAAAAACAATATTTACCGAGCCATAAACTGAATTAAGGCATTCGAGGTTTTTTTTTGTATAAGAAATAATGTCTATTCCAAAATATAGCTCCATCAAGATATTTAAAAGTTAGGTATTTTGAAAAGGCATTTTTTTGAAAACTGTTTAAGACAATATCTTCTAAATGAATGAATCGATTTTGATGGCATTCTATGCGTTTATAAGTATATTTTAAGAATTAGGTTTATCTAATAATATAAATCATTGAAAATTAATAATATATATATATATATATATATATATATATATATATATATATATATATATATATATTTCATTACTATCCAATAGTACCGCATGTACTTTTATCCCAGGCTTGTGGAGAGCCACTCGGGCCTTTTTGGGACAGTATTTAGGCTCTGCATTCAGGCGCAAATGCTCTAAGCACTCGATACAAAAGTCTAGGTTTTGCGAGACAGAGAATACCTTTGACAATGAAATTTACAGCTCAGGCACTCTTGTACACGAACCTCCTCGTTAATTAAATTATATCTAATCTTCCTGAGTTTCAAACGGAGACAGATATTTATCAGCAAGGAGCAACACCCAACAAGGGGCCCACCCCTGTTACTTTACTTGAAACGAGAAATTGATGGCAAATATTTACTCCATCTCAGACTATGAAACTAGTCGCTACTCAATTTCTTAGTATTCCATCTTCATCGGTATCGAGTGAATGAAATTGGAGTGTCTTCAGCTAACACATACTTTACTTTGTAATCGTCTTCAAAAACAGAGAGTAGAGAAACTCATATTCATAAAATCTTCCTATTTTTTATGAAAGCAGTTCATCTGATTGTATAATTCCAGTTCAGACTCTAAATATCTAGACTCCAAATATGTAAATATGAACCACAAGTATCAAGTGAGCCAGAATTCGACTTCCACATGCAAAATTATCCAATAGCAGTGTGATAATTGATTTTGATAAATATAGTATTGTATTTTCATTGATATAAGCCTTTGTAATAGAAAACATATTTCACTTGATATAATAACATTTTCCATAGTTTATCACGTAGAAAGGTGAATGAAATCTTAATTTCTTTGAAAGTATACACCAAAAATTAAACAAGATTATAAATAACCAAAAGCGAAAAAGAACGAAAGTTATTGCTAATGACTGTTTCTGACAAATATGACTAAAAACGATGGTCAATCAGTTTCAGTGACTGTTACTTTAATTACTAAATGTGTCAAAGAACAATTGTTTATGATTAATTATTATTTATTTGTTAATACCATTCCTTTGCCTTGCCCGCTCTCGCCTCCTTTATTGCATAGACAATTGATACTTTTCTTCATAAATCAATCACACATATCATCCGCTTTCTTAATTCTTTGAATATAATTAATACGAAAAAATCATATTACTACTACACTAACACAGAAATAAAATTAACAATAGCAACTTTATGGAAGTATACAACGGTGTTTACTTAATCAAGTTACTAAACTATTGACCTATTCTGATTAAATAATATACTTATATGGAGCTAAAACTTTCAAAGTCTATGTGTTGATGGTTTGAAACTTAAAATTAACAAAGAGTAAATAAAATGTATTATTAATAACAAGTAAAAACATCTGTGTTACACTACATCATCTACTTTTTTGTTCTGAACACTTGATGAACACACTTTTTACATAGAGAATTATTTTTTTCTTCATGAATCTTTCATACGCAACAATTTTTAATTATACAAAATGAGATATAGCGAGAAACGGAGCAAATAAATCTACTGACAGAAACTGATTCTGGATCATAACAATAAGCGTTACTTTAACTAAACGTTGGGTTAAATTAAATTTTCCATTAAATGTATATTGCAATTACCATCGTATTTCAAAGACTAAAAAGGATATTCCATTCGCTACAGAAAGCTATTTAATTAAACATCGGAACTTAATTTTGAATATCGAGGTAGCGATAATGAAAACAAACTTCCGTCGGAGACGTTGAGAAAGACCTTGCGAAATATTCTCACTTCGGAGCGGAGCTTTTAATTCGAGAAACTTAAAGTGCTATATTGAATTTTATCGGCCGCATAACTATTTTATTAATTCCGAGAAAGTGTGCCTCAACTATTTGGTGCGGATGTCCATCCTGAAACTTCCAAGCGTAATATGAAATACGTCTAAATTGGATACTTTGCTGAAATTAAGAATTACATGTATGGTGAATTAAATATATACTAATATATATGTAAAGCGAAAAAGTTTGTCTTTATGTGTATTATTTGAGGTCTATTTATCTGTTTGTTTTTTACGTGCGATGTGATTCAGCATTGCAGAGAAATGGCACAGCGGAAAAGTTAGATTTAATTGTTTATTTGTTTACATTAATCTTTGGAACAACTTGTCTGATTGTACAAATTATTTTTTTTTTGAAGAAAAAATATATTTTGAGATCAATATTTTTTTTATTAATAATCATATATTTTGAGAAAAGTTCTAAACTATATCTTAATATATTAAAGTTTACAGAAGGGAGACATTGAAAAATAAAAAATAGGTTTGTTTATTGATTAATCATCGCAAGTATTCCCGCCAATATATCACAGACCGCAACGACCGATGTCGTACAGGGACTTACGGGAGCAGCGTAATTAAGATAATTCTACGCGGTTCGAGCCGCGGGTCACAACTAATATTATTATAAAACATTAAGAGCCTCCAAAATCTTAAGGTACCGAATAAATTAAACATGAAGAGTAACGCTCAAACATGTCCAATAGAAGAATATTAAAATGAAAATAAATGTTTTACAATAAATAGACAACAAAGTTTTCATTAAGGGGATGTTACCCATTTTCCGTTCCAATATAAATGTGACAGTAATTTAAAATGTGTTAAACATCGGGACTATAATTATATTTAAAAGTACACTTCATCATCTTATCCTACAGAACTAGATTTCATTTCTCGACACGAAAAATTTAGTTATAACCTCAATATTTTACTAATACGGAATAAAAATTCATATGAGGAATGCAAATTCATATTTTAAGCTCAATATCACAGCTATTATGAAATATAGTTCTAACCTCAATATCACAGCTATTGTGGAATGTAAATTTATGTGTGGAATGTAAATTTATGTTCTAACTTAAAATCACAGCTATTGGGGAATGTAAATTTATGTGTGGAATGTAAAATTCATGCTTTAACCTCATTATTGCAGCTATTATGGAATGTACTTTTAACCCCAATTTCACAGCTATTGTGAAATGTACATATATGCGTGGAATGTAAATTTATGTTTTAACCTCTTTTAAGGAGTCATAGCTATTGTGGAATGTAAGTTCATGTTTTAAACCTAATATCACAGCTATTGTGGAACATAAATTCATGTTTGGAATGTAAATTCATATTCTAATCTCCACATCACAACCATTGTGAAATTTAGTTTTAACCTCAATACTATAGCTACTGTATAATGTAAATTCATGATTAGGAGATGGAAGGACGAATACTATTGAAATTTCCTAACTTAATATCTAATTAAAGTACTACGAAAAATTAGCAGAAAATGAATTCATACAAGTAAGGTCAAGTCGTTTTCGTAAATCAGTGGGAGATTTGCTGACTCTTAGGTTGCCCGGAAAAGTTAATTAGTATTTTTCAATATTTTAGATGAATATGTATACGTGTATAAAGGTATAACAAATAACGTGTATATCATTAACGCATTGATACATTAAACTGAGAGAGAAAACTTTATGAAAATTCTCAACCAAATATACCGTCAAAGGTGCAGTTACAACGAAAAAAATTGAAATTTTTTTAGAGAAATTTTTAAAATTTTTTTGTCATTTCTTTTGATATACACGCACGTTTGAAATATATACAATATACGAATGTGCAGGAGTAATAAACACGTCCTTTTTTATACACGAGTAGTATTTTCCCTTACTACATATTTTTACAGGGTTCATTCCTCTCATCATTCTAATCGTAAAATATTCATGATGAATGACAAAAAATCCAACAGTTTCCGAGATAATAGTCTACGAAGTGTAACGTTTAAAAAAATCCGATTTTGTCATAAAATCCATTCAATACGTTTTTTACATCAATCCCTATTAGGGCCCGAAAAATAAAAGTATATGAAAACGCTTATTTAAAACTAAATATTTCTGGTAATATCGACGTGACGTTTTCATAATTTTCACGTGATGATTGACGTGATGTTTTCATAATTTTCATTATAAGAAAAAAATACTGTATTCAAGAAAAAAATACTGTATTTACATCTAAATGTAAATTTTGTAAAAAAGGGGTATTACGATTGTTTCAATAATTTCAGGTAAGAGCTTAAGGAAATTAGACGTTATGCAACGAAATAAAATAAATACTCGTATTATTTAGTAAGAGTAAAAAACGTTTTGCTTGTAAATTATACTTTCTTAAGCATATACTTTATCCATTCAGTATTTTGGAGGGTTATCGTCCATGAAGAACAGCAAATCCGTGCTGATAATGCATAAGGAATTAAGACTTCCCTGATGCATCATTGTGTATTCACAAAGCCATGAGCTTCCACCATGGGTAGTAATATTTTCAAAATATACGTCTCCATAACGCTTTCCAGGCCTACTCAGCACTTTGCGACGAAGATCCTTACCAAATAAAGTGATCAAAGAAGAGATCAAAAGAGGAGATCTGGTTTCATCAAAAAATAAAAACCCTCTTCGTTTTACATCAGTCTACGTCACACAATTATCGGCAAACCTCAATCTTGCAAGACGGTGCATACGGAGTAATTTACGACCCCTAGCCGATCTTCGGATAAGTGTATCAACTTTTATAAGTCTCCTTCTGACAGTTCACAGCCTAATATATCTCTCACTTCTTCGAGATTGACTTCGATGTTTGTGTAGGTGGACATGCTATTTCGTAAAACTTGGCTCACAATTTATCGGTCATCCCTGGATTCAGTATACCATTGTCTTCCCGATTCTGGTCTTCTTATGAATAAACCTCTATCTAGAAATCTTTTCTAAGTTCTCTAAACAGTAAAACGACTTACACCAAACTATTGGGAAGAAATCATTGAGTACAGTCTTCTTCAAGAAGAGTCACTGTTACCAGCGATTACTGTGATATCTGCCATGGTCCGTTATAAAATTTGTCACCAAAAATAAATTTAAACAACTTATCAGCAAAATCAATATTTAAAATTAATTAAACATTTATTTCTAAATAACCAACACAAAATTTAAGTACATAACGCTAAGAAATTGTTTAATTCCAAACGAATATTTTTAAAATAAATTTAAATATATATATATATATGTATATATATATATATATATATATATATATATATATATATATATGCACTCTGTTATTTAAAAAGTCTAAAGTGTATTTAAGTGTGTTTGTAGTAAGAATGAGAATATATTAGTATTCGAGTCTTCTTGTGTTCTATTAGTATTGTTGTTATGTATCCTATTGTATGGCCTATTGGATGGAATATCTCATCCAGTGAATGGAAACGAGAACTCAGTGAAGAAATGCCAAAATCTGCCTATAGACATAACTCAAAATATTTTTATTTTCCATAACCTTTCTTTATGTTGACCGACTGTAAAATGATATTTTTCGTTAAAGTGGAAAACGAAAGGAAACAAAAATAACTATTCCGTGATTTTTGTTTCGTTTTTATTCTCCACGTTTTTACTACAAACATCTTTCCAAATAAAAGCAACTATAAAACAAATAATCGTTTCCAGATACCATGTGTTATAACAATAATACTTTTTTAACAACTATAAACTTTCATAAATAATTTTTATATGCGAATAAAAACTATGGACGACACCTACAAAAAACAAATACTTATCAGACTTTATAACCCCATATCTTATAAAAGAATTAGTTACGATAAAACTTCATTCATTTTTTACGAAATATTTAAACATAATCTATAGAACACGGCCTTAAGTCGACAACCATTATATCATATTTTAATCAACCAATAACTATTACAGCATCGATAATAAAACATTAACAGAAGTCTCGTCGTAAGGTAACAAAACCAGTTATGAAATTAGTATCTATTACCGAAAATGTATTCATATTAATAACAGTTTAAAACAATCTCCAAATTAAAACGTGAACGAGCTTAAAGAAACCTATCGCAGAGCTTAATATCGCACCTCTTTAATCCGAGCGTTGCCTCCTATTACTCATAGTCGCTATAATGAAATGACGTAATTAATAATAAACAACGAATAGTAAAACTTATTGCCACATGCATTAATGATTTTCCTACAAATATGCTTCCGTTACTACGTACGTAGGTGTCAGCGTGTGTATGTCAGTGTGCGCCGCGTCCCACACTCCCCACACATTCAAGCACGTGCGTCGCATTCCGTGTTGTACTGTCAGTGGTTTTCAAACTATGTGTTAAACACGCTGTGGTTAAAAGCGAAATATTTTTGAAGTAATTTTCCGAATTCCTATAATTGTTACGATTACTTTTATAAAACCAATTAAATGAAACTACGTGATGTAGTAATATTTCTACTTTCTTTAATTTCAATACCACCACATAGGTTTCGTTGTATTACAGCATCTTCAAGGCAGAGATGTAATA
This sequence comes from Druceiella hillmani, assembly GCA_039881145.1. Lineage (NCBI taxonomy): Eukaryota > Metazoa > Arthropoda > Insecta > Lepidoptera > Hepialidae > Druceiella > Druceiella hillmani. The sequence goes on from JAYKKI010000084.1 coordinate 3,535,619, forward strand.
AATACTACATAACGTAGTTTCGTTTAATTGTGAACAATGACTTTCTACAAAATTAACATAATATTGAATATTTATAACAGATATATTCAATATTTTAAAACCAATTAAGAAAAATTAACTGCAAAATATATTTTTCTGCATTCCGAGTAAAAAAGGATTATTATAAACATTTTCTGAGGTAATGTGCCAAAGTAATCATGCAAAACTCTAGTAATCATGCAAATATCTACCACTGCATTGGATTACGAATAAAGATAAATTTAATTATTATGGCAAAGTTTATTGTTAAGTCAAAAACTTTATTATTACGCTAAAAATCAATTAATATATTAAAGTACAATATCGGTAAAATGCAGATTAGAGAAAATTTAGTACACTATTTTGTGTGGCCATTAGTTTACCACTAATTATAATTTATTTTACCATACACTGAATCATAGTCAATTCACATAACCACAATTGTTATATTAATGTTGGATTTTATTGGAATTAGAAAAGAATATGTTAATCGTTACTTCCAAAAATTATGATTGCTTTATGGTACTATACATAAAGCAAACATAATTTTTTTTATTTTGTTAAATACTTCAGCACTAGGGACATGACTGCAACTAGAACCAACTGACTGTTAAAAATGTATATCACTAAAAAATCTCACTATTTTTCTTGCGCAGTCATAATCAAATCTTTTTATAAAGTTAATTAATAACCAAAAAATATTTTTCAATTTATTTTTCTGAGGTATTCTTCGCATGCCCACACCATACTAAATTAATATATTTTTGTTGAATTTATTTCTCAAATAATCTCTTCAAGAGATAAAAATAGCATTTTTTTAGCAATTAAGCATTCTTTGGCAGTTAAAAAGAATCAATTTAATTTCTAATTTCTCTTCAAATTGCTTACCTAAATATGTTGTAATACAACAAAACCTAGATTGTGGTTACTAATTTATATATATAGTTTCATTTAGTTATGAGTAAAATTAAGTAATAATGGATTTTTATAAAATTAACGCCAAATATATTCAATTACACGTTTACATTCATTCTATCTGTTTGGCTTCAATTTGCAAACCATTTAGCCACAGGGGTACAAAATTTTCTATCGAGAAGAGATTTATAAATATATCGGTTATTAATTGAATTCAATGATTATGAATTTAAAATTATAATATTTCATGTGTTAATACGTTATAGGGAATAAATTAAGTTACAGGCCAATTTGAAAATATTATTTCTGTTCATTCTTTTTAATATCATTGTAAAAAATGTCCAGATATGATTTGACAAAATTTGATAATAAAGACGGGTTATTTCTATGATATAAAAAGAATTAAAAAGGTATATAATACATTTATATAAGCAATAATTACAAGAAAATTATGTCAAACTTTTTAACACATTTAGTTTTTAACCAAGAAATATAGATTCTAAAAGAAGTCGTAATATATGATAGGATATGTCTATATCAAGGAGAATACAATGAAAGGGAGACGCCGTACAAAGTGTGTGCACGAGTCCAGTTTTCGCATCCGACGTACACACTTTGAACACACTCAATATATCGATCGCCACCTCGCTGCCAGTACAATATTAGTACTTAGACGTGCTACATCTCCCGTTTTATTCATAAAAAACCCTTATTTTGACTTACGAAAATGGTAAAACGTACTATGCTTACTTGCAATAACAAGCCAGAATATTTTATAAAAATATCCATGAATTTACTTTCCATAAGTAATTATTCGTAGATTTTAAAAATCAACTATTCCTTCCTACGGGGTGATGCCGCTAGCTTGCGCATATAGATGCATCAATACATGGTACACTATATAGTGTTTAAGCTTCGCTCTTATTAGGCAAGTGCGCTCGATATGGTTGGTTATTTGATTTCTAGCTCTTTACGAAGATACGCTTTGCTTGTTAGTAATTACTACATATGGCATATCCCCTGTCATCTTTGATCTGTGGTCTATATTTTACATTTTTAACAAAACTAAACTTCTCTTCAATCGATGGGAAAGTTGAATGTTCCCGATACAAGAATTTAATTTAATCAGCACACAACAATTCATGGTTTATTATTCCATTGGTTTAGTAATAATTTTGAATTTGCATGTCATTAATGTTAAATTCATATACTTATTCATCAAAATCTGATTACGATTTCTGGAGGTGCGCAGAACAATTTTAAGACAATTATCTCTTTATTGCATAACACAAAGAATCAAAACATTCAGCGTTAAAAACATTTTTTCTTCATAAAAGGACAGTGGGAGGATCTCTGCCAATACAAACTGGACGCGTGTATGCGTACTTCGGACGTGAACATTCTAAATTCTCACACGGGCTAACGGGCGCGTTTATTTGCGGCTGCGATACAACACGCGTACACGGACTCTTACTGGGGCTGGGCGCTGCTAAAGTTTACATTTTGTGAGTAAGTAGACTGTTTGGCCGCCGTCAATTAGATTGGTTATGATGTGCAGCTAGCTCCAAGAACGGGGTAATGGATTCACCACATTGTTTCACTTGCAACAATGTCGTGGTGAAAACTTTCGGAACAGTATATTTTGAACCTCTCGATTCGGATTAATAGTTTGCAAATAACTGAATTACGGAAAATCACTAATAGGATTTAATACATAGTTGTGTTTTATTAAGGTTGCTTTTTTAGGACAACTAACACAATAATAACAAGCTATTATTAAAGTAGTAGTTATTATTAAAGTTGCATTCACTTAAACAGAAGAGTCCAGCTTTTAGTTTTATTACGAGATCTTTCGTCGTTTAATCTATCTGCATATTAGTTCCTATGCAGTTCCAGTCACCATCTTCCGGCTCAATCATTTTATTCGGATTTTACTTAAAGACCAAATTTATATCGCCCTTAGTCATTTCCAAACATTATTATTAGATTGCAATTAGACTTACATCATCGATCAGGGCACCTATGCTGTTCATTGCTGATGTGTATTTTCACTTTCATTGGTCAAATTCTGAACAAATTTTGTGGGACCGCACTGGGAGTATAGCCTTCTAAATCAAAATGATCATACAATTCCTCTTAAAAATAGTTCTTCTCAACATATATTAAGAAAATTACTATTATAACTAACGCAATTTCTTACTAAAACAGCAGCTCTGAAACATTACAGCATTCATAGCTACATGAAGCACATATCTATTGCCTATTAGCCAGACCTGCTCGACGCTGCCCTAGTTTAATGTACATTGAGTGATATTCGCCCATTCGTTATATTCAGAGGATCTATAACTGTCAAGTGCTATAAATGTTAAATGCTGTATTTAAGGACCTACTGAGTCATATGTAGGTACTGTAGCAGCGAGTCTAACTAGGTTGAGATATGAGTAACATAACAATTATTGTAGTTACTCTAAAGTGTATTTATATAAATCGTATAAAGTGTAAAAAATTATATAAATTTCATTTACATTTAGACGAAGAGAACGCTGAAAAAGTGACGTTAATGACAAATATTACATAATGGTTCTTATGTAATATTACTGTAAACCGAAAGCCGATATGTCAAGTAAGAGATTATGAAGGTTTGGAAAAAATTTGCTGCACCGTTTCTAATTTCAATCTAATACAAATACTCGTATAGATAGAAAAATTTTGAGATATAAAAATGATAATAAAGAAATTCCAAACTCATTTTCTATAATTTATTAAAATAGAAACGTAGATGCCCACTTCTCTCATCAACTATGTTTATGTTGGAAAAATAACTAACAACAGTTATTGAATTTACTTTTTCCCTACATACCGAAATCATTCTATCTCTATGCTAATATTCATTATAAATCGATTTAAAATTACCTGAAATTACTTTTTGAAAATGTCTATATACAATGTTCACATGGAAATAAAACAAAGCTTCGACTCTTTATCGCTAGTAAGTAGAGTTTTTTGAGTAAATTTAAAATAATGTTTATGAAATTTGACAAAGTATTGAATAAGTAAATAACTTGTAGTATTCATAACTTAAAACTTTTTAAATGACCTTCGTGTGAAACTCAGGAACTTAATGTGCATCACTTTAATTTTATGACATAATTTACCATACCGTTTGAAATCGGTTTTGGCATAAAATTATTCGTTATTAAAATTCATTTTAATTATGTTGCATAAAAATAATGCGAGCACACGTATGATATATATGATTTTAGTTGACCCTTTTGGGTTCACTCGTTCAATTGAGCCAGGTTACCTTGAAGATTTCATAAAGTGACATAATATTATCGTAAACTTATCGAGTATGTATTTTACAAATATTCAAGAGGAATCGGGAAACGAAAAACCAAAAATATTAATTTTGTCTTGTGTTATATCCACGTAGAAATTATAAATTAATATTATTTTCTATTTTATGCTATGAGACTTTCCTTCATGCAACATTAATCAAAGTCTAAGATACTATAGACATGCGAAAAATTCAAGCTACAAACTGAATGATACGGAAAAAAAAAGAAAAAAGATACGGTCCTCTTGTAATCTCATAACTTGATAATGTCTCATTCATTATAACTACTAATGGTACTTTCCGTTTACTTAGAAACTTTAAATTTTTCATTTATAATTTCTATATGAAATTATTACGTAACAAATTAAATATTTTGGTTCATCGATTTTCGTTTCTTTTTGATATATTATTTCAACTCAATAATTCTGGATTTTCCTGGGAAAATGGATATTAATAAAGAGATAAACAGAGAGACAGAAGGAAAACGAATTTTTTTATAAGGTATCACTTATCGTTCCGGGCAAGGAACTTTAAAAACGACTTTAATAATTTTAAAATATTTTAATGTTAAAACCGTATGCGTAATTTCAATTAAAATCATAAAATTGTTTATAACAAATATGTGGTATCTATTTAGAATTATGTATGTCTATTTAGAATTATATGGCGAAATATGTGTGTCTATTTAGAATTATTAGAAATATGAGGTGGATTATAGAAGGTTGTCCATATTTTTCTTGCAATGTTTAACATCACGATAGAGTTGCGATTGTTTATTTCATATTTTTCGGTTCATATTTCAAAAGATAAGGACATGCAATTTTTAAAATGTTTTTCCAATTTTTGTTTAAAACTCTTTTTTTACTTTTTCCCCTGTAAATAAATTCTACATAACATAGCTTTCATTTGGTATATTGCACATCTGGATTAAGAAGTATATTTTTTTTAAATATGAACTTTAGAATATTTAATTATAAAATATTACAATTTCTTATCACGAATTTTGTCTGAATGATCTTATTTTACATCAAACGTAAACAATAATTATTGTTTATTGATCCTCTCTTAAAACACTTTTAAACTAAAAGAAAATTATTTTATAAATGTGAAAATTTCGATTTGAATCATAGTGAAAATCCATAGATTTTCGTATTATCTTTACAGTTTAGGCAAATGGCGAATTAATTCTTAAACATCTACTTCTTACAAGAGTCGATAAGCTACAAGTAAAATTGAACTAATTATTTATTTATATCTGCATAATGTACTTGTCCTAAATTCGACTAGGGAAACCTTGAAGAATTTATTGAACACAGTCAGATGATAAAGTTATAAAAACATGAAGAAAACGACGGCAAAATAAATTTAAATTAGTGAAGACTCTGTGTGTACTATTAATTACAAATAGATCGTAAATCACACAAACACTACACGACCGTAATTCTAAACTTCTGAATCGAAAAGAAAAATAGGTCAAGACGTGGCACAGTGCCGAGAAGTGTAATATTAATCATAGCCCAAACGTGAATTACTAAGAATTATATGAAAAAATCAGTCTTAAAAATTTTTATAATCAAGGTTTAAATCTTATTTGTCTTGAATGAAAATATTCAAATGTATTCAAACGTTTAATGCTTGTTATCAATAAACTAACTTATAGGCTAATAAGTACCTAATGGTTGAATTTTTGCCTGCCACTTTTTTTCCATATATGCATTCCCTGCTAGCTCAAAGGCATTTTTTATGTTAAAGCAGATCTTTATATTATTAATCAGTAAAGTCAGAAATAGTTTTTTCTAACAACTCAAGTAAATAATTTAATTAAACATTATGACTGGATGTTGCAATCTCCTTTTCGAAATATACCTCGTTAAACTGATTTTAAACATATTCAGATGTCTTCTGCTTCAAATGCGAAAAACCTGGCAATACTGGTCTATTAAAATCTCACGCTATAGTTGCTGAATTGCCGGAAAAAATATTACGATTATGGCAAATTCGTTCATTTAACTTAATCAATCTTTAAGATAAGTCGGTTGTTAAATTCCATCAATTTAATTTCAAGTGGGAATCAAACGTCAATATTTGTTCTAATTTAGCATAAATTAATGATCCATGGTGTTACCACTTTTCCAGTGAAACTGTATAATAAATGGTTATCTCTAACTTTACCTTTTCTTAAAAATTTTTGCGTCATAATTCCTGCCGTTTTAAATTATCAAGTAATCAAATAAATATAACATAATAAAGAGTCATTAAATACACCTGCGAATTCAATTTAATCCTTCCCGTACGAACTATTAGATATAATAAAACAAAAGTACGCACTTGCCGTAATTTTCTAAAATTTTATTTAAAATATTTCGAGAGATATAATCCAAATATTTCAAGAGATACAATCTAAATATTTCGAGAGATACAATCTAAATATTTTGATCGATACAATCTAAATATTTCGAGAGATACAATCCAAATATTTCGAGAGATACAATCTAAATATTTCGAGAGATATAATCCAAATATTTCGAGAGATACAATCTAAATATTTCGAGAGATATAATCTGAATATTTTGAGAGATACAATCTAAATATTTCGAGTGATATAATCTAGATATTTTGAGAGATTCAATCTTAATATTTCGAGAGATACAATCTAAATATTTCGAGAGATATAATCTAAATATTTTGAGAGATACAATCTAAATATTTCGAGAGATATAATCTAAATATTTCGAGAGATTCAATCTAAATATTTCGAGAGATAAAATCTGAGATTAAAATTATCCACCCACTACTCGTATAGGACCGGTTAGCAGTAAGTGAGAAATAGATGAAAAATGAAGAAAATAAAAAACAGAGACATGATTTTTATATCTTATTGATAAATCTAACCAAAAATCTCCACAAGTGTTCATTTAAACCGGAAGTCATTTTTTTGTGACGTCGCTTTTATTTTAATAAAGAAAAATTTTTCGTGAAAGTTAATTTGTATAAACTACAGGAAAAAACAGCTCAAAAAACGATTAATATTCTAGTTACTCCCAATATTAAAATTAGAGAAAAACTCAAAATACTGGCGCATTATCAATTTTACTGTCCCCATGCCTTCATTCCAGCGTATCGTGCCGCGAGTTTGGTTATCATTAAAATTTATAGCGACAATCAATAACAGCCACAGGAAACGTAAGTTTCTTGCAGTAACAGATAGTACCGATAAGTTTGCTTGGTTTGAGAAAGTTTATTATAATTAAAATAAATGATTAAAATGTTACTTCATCTAAAAGTTGTGTGAATTTTATTTGAAAATATTCACTTGAAGTCTTATTTACTGCTGTTTACACTTTAATCTACAATTTGATAGTTGCCGATAAACCAAAATGATATAGTTCGTGTTATCCATGATTTTTGGTAATATATTAAATATACGGAGAAAAAAAGCGAAAAACCACCCATATTTAAGAAATAACTTGGAAGGAAATTTGACAGTTAATTGTACACCGTTAAGTAAGACCTGCATTTTTTTTAATTACCGTAATCGTTACGTACGACAATAGTCGTTATGTTCATTGTGGCACATAATTTTGAATGCGGATCCCACACGAATACTAATGGAAAACAAATTTAGAATTGACTTAATTTTATTTTTTTTTCTATTGCCTTTATTTGTTTTATTTTTAAATATTTTTTGTGAAAAAAATTCGGAAAGTAGTCAGTATGCAGACAATTTATCGACATCCGCACTGAACGTACTTATGCTTTTCACCCTATACGTATTGACATCACAGTAAATTTTATTGGCAGCAATTTTATAACCGTCTAGCAAAAATTATTTTTCTCAATTTTACTTGAAAACGCAAATTGTATATATAGTTATATAAATTATACTAAAATTATACTTAAGGGATATAGTTTTCTTTATTTGACATTGAATTAGAGTTTACTTTTTTAGTGAAATTATAAAATCTGCCTTAATACAGGCACAGAAATATTAACAAGACATAAGAATATTTTCTAGTATTTGGTTGATAAAATAATTTTTTTATTAATTTGTAATTATACAAACAATTAACAATGTTTAAATAGTAGCCCAAAAGATATAAACATTCGTTTGTTATTATTTACATACCTACTCATTTATTATTTCATAATATACAATTTATGATTATATACAATATCGTGCAACATTTTAAAAATCTGTTAAATAAAATTAGAACTATCTCTAACACAGGTTTCGATATACTTACACTTATATAAACATGTAAAGATGTGTGGAATTTCTAGTAAATGATTTAAAAATATTAATATTTTATACCATGTTTACGTATTGCCCAGTATATTTTTGATAAGCGTAAGAATATAATAAATATCTCAAGAACTATTTTAATCTAAACAAATTCTCAAAGTGAGAGGCAAACTCCCTACAGCAAGCCCTAAGCAAGTCCCTAGAAGAATTTTACATAAAATTCTAAAAAAAATAGTTTTAAAATCTTTATGACTTGCTCTTTTTTCAATTGACATCTCAAACCATAGATGCATTATTGAACTTGTGAGCTGCTTAAATAAATGGGGGTTATTATCAAATTTCAAGTTCCTACTCAAAATAATTTCTGAGAAAAAGTTTCTACTGTAAGCAGTTTCAGAAATATCTGAAATAAAATTCTAAAATAAATAATTTAATTACAATTTATACCCGACACAAAAACGAGTACTTTATTTTCCTCCTGTAAAATTTCAGTGCAAATATTTTTCAATGTTAGTTAATTAATATGTCTTGTTATTATATTTTACGTTTTTTCATTAACGAATTTTGAAAAAAAAGGGTTGTGGATTTCTGAGAAAAAGAGCTGTGGATTTTTGAGAAAAAGTGAAGGAAAAGACTATGGATTTCTGAGAAAAAGAGCTGTGGAGTTCTGAGAAAAACGGCTGTGGTCCAACGAGGTACGTTTGTGAGCTCATATGAGGGATTCTTTTTTTTGCTTTTGAAGTAGGTAACCATAAAATATATAAAGGTCAACGTATCATATCAAAGTAAATAAAATTAATAAAAAATTGCATTTTCAAAAAATAGCATATTTCAAAAAGTACATTTTTAAATGCAATTAAAAAATGTAGCAACTCGTAACGCAACTGGAAAACAAAAACAAAAAAATCTGATTTTATCATATGTGCCAAACATTTTATTTTTTACAAGCTTTGCTGGTAAATCATCCTCTAATTACCAAAATAAACTTACGAACTAAATACGTTAAATTCAATATACAAAAGAGAGTTTCAAGCGCAGTAGGAAGATCGGTATAATGGAAAAATTATATACAAGAGAAAGAAAGAATAGCATTAAACACAGTTTATATTCATTTATAAATATTTTTTTATGTATAACATGAACTACCAATGAACATAAATTTAGTACAATGAAAATAAAAAAAATATTATATTTAGCTCACAGATAATCAAAAACAATATCAAAATAACCTAGAGAAATAAAATAAGAATTAATGACTCTTTTACCAGTTAAAAGTTACCAATATTTCTTCTATAGATATGTCACATCGAAAATAAATTTATTTAAACATAATATCGCAATAATTTCTATAAAATCTTTGAAAATACATTAACTAAGATTTTAAGACAGTAAAATTTTCATTTAACAAATTACTGAAATTTTGAATTCTGATGCAAGTTTGTAAAAGTTTGTTCTGAAATTCGAAAGCTAATTCAGTTATTTAAATATTTTCTGTTCAAAGAAATAGTTATACCCTTAAACTCTATAACTATAAACGAAAAACACGCTTTGTGTGCTAAATTTCTGTAGATAGTTCAAACTTTCGGATAGTTAGAGAATATTTTCATGTACCCTTTGTCTCATTTTACATTAAGAGAATTCATCGTTCGTAAAAGTAAATTATTCTTATAATTTCATTGAAAAGTAGTAGAATAGTTTCTGATTATTTATGGCAAACATACATATTAAATAATTAAATAAATTCTTAAACATTAAGAGTTACTTACGTTGAAATAATATTTTTGACACTAAACAATAAAAACCTAGTTATTTGTTGCACTTTATTGCTTTTATTATATAGAAATACATATGAACTAAAAACGAATCTTTATAAGCCAACATATATTAAAATGAGAAAAAGATTACGTGAATAATTGTACCATGAAATTCTAAATAAATATATCATAAAATATTTTACTAATGAAATACTTTTTAGCAACAAAGCTCCTGAAATAGCCACATCATACCTCAAGGCGTTTAAGGTCAAAGAGTTTTTATCCTCTCTTACAGACACGATAAAACAACACGAAAAATTAAAATTAAATATAATTATAAAACCGACTTCTGTTTTTAAAAGTGAGATAGGATAAAATTAAGAGAGATTATTTCAGCATTATTTTCAAGAGCAGTGCCATTCCAACGTTCAAACTTTACCTTGAGCCTACGTAATGAATAATTGTGATAAATTATAGGAACTAGAAATAATACTACATCACGTAGTTTCATTTAATTGTGAATAATGAATTTCTACAAAATTAACGCCAAATATATTCAATATTTGAAAACAGGTGATTTGGCTACATTGGCAATATTGTACCGTCGACTCCAAATTACATTTCGAAGATGATACAGAGCATAAGTTATAGAAAGTAGAAATAATACTACATCACATAGTTTCATTTAATTGTGAATAATGAATTTCTACAAAATTAACGCCAAATATATTCAATATTTGAAAACAGGTGATATGGCTACATTGGCGATATTGTACTGTCGACTCCGAATTACATTTCGAAGATGATACAAAGCATAAGTTATAGAAAGTAGAAATAATACTACATCACACAGTTTCATTTAATTGTGAATAACAAATTTCTACAAAATTAACGCCAAATATATTCAATATTTGAAAACAGGTGATTTGGCTACATTGGCGATATTGTACTGTCGACTCCGAATTACATTTCGAAGATGATACAGAGCATAAGTTATAGAAAGTAGAAATAATACTACATCGCGTAGTTTCACTTATGATTATATATGATGATTATATATTTTTAATCTAAACTTAAAATGTAATTTTTATTGATCTTTCACTAAAAGTTATTTAATGTGACTATGAATATCTTCCCTAAAACACAAAATAGTTACTTGGATACTTAAACTATATGAATTAAAAACTTAATGAGACTATCTCAATCCAATTACATAACATTTACAAATAAAATAAGTCAATTAAATAAACATATAAAAAATTTTACAGACAAAACAAATCTTGGAAATGTACATAACCAAGTTACATAACATTTACAAATAAAATAAACAAAAAAAAATTACAAACGAAATAAGTCTTGGAAATCTACATAAACAATTATATATAATTTGATTAGAGAGTTTATATTCTCTAAGTATAAAGAAGAAGTTCTGATTCTGATTTAGTGAGAAGTTCTGATTGAGAAGTTTGGCTGGAATAATTAAGAAAGTGTCGTTGAAATAATGTAAAAACACTGAACGCAAGAACAACAATAAATAATTGAATGATATCATAAGAAGGACAGTAAATTGGTACGTATAAAACATACCAATTTACTGTCCAGAATACACTGCAGGAACAGAATGGATGGTGGCATCAAAATATTGAAATAATAATCCTGCAAAACACATAGTACTTCAAATTCCATATTTTCCTTAGATTCAATTAAAACTCTTTGTCACAATGATACCAAATGACAATGTTTCGGCCTTTTATCTGTAGAGTATATTAATGTCTAAAAGCTAAATATTTTTGAAAATACATTTAATTAACTATTTATAATTAAAATATTGTACCATTATTTTATAAATATTTTCTACATTACTGTAATAACATCAATTGGAACAATAATCCCGCAAAGACACATAGTATTCCAAATTCCATGCTTTCCATAGATTCATTTAAAATTCTTTGTCACAATGATACCAAAGTGACAATGTTTCGGCCTTTTAAATTTAGAGTATATTAATGATAATTTCTAAAAGCTAAATATTTTTGAAAACACATTTAATTAATTATTAATAATTAAAATATTGTACCATTATTTTATAAATATTTTCTAAATTACTGTAATAATAGATACAACGGATATCCTTGTGGAAATTGTATCTCTTTCTGACTTCTTTTTGACGTGAGAGAAGGCCTGGTTTTATATAGTTATAAATTGAATACGTCCTTACAATGTTACGTGTAATGTATTTAATAATACCTAATTTAATTAAGTAAGGGTGATCACCGTGATAACCGTAATCATCGTCATAGGTAGTTTACCTACAACCTTTGCACAAGTTTCATATTAATAATTTTAAGCTTATTATAAAAAACCTAAGGAGGATAAGACATGTTTACTAGCATATTTCTCAGTATATCTTAGAATATATACGACCTAAAATAAGAAAAAAAAATGTTTTTGAGATCCTTACAAATAGTTCTTACAAACGATATCGCATGTTACATATGAAATTTTAAATCTCTTTTTCGAATATTTAATTTGCCACTGAGGAATTTTCATGTAATTAATATTGCATATCAATTATTGAGATATTACTGTACCAACATTTCCAAGGTCAATTGATTTCTGAGGAAAATGGATATGACAAACGTACATGTGATCTTATAAAGGTTATGTTTTTCTTTTTGAGGCATGGGCCCTAAAAATCAATTCTCGAACTAAGTATTGATTTTAGGAAGAGTCTTAAAATAAATTATTCTACGCCTCAAAGCAAAATTACATCAATGAAAATGCTTAATATTTAAGTTAAATTTCAAGAAAAGTCTCCCACGCTTTTATAATCAAATATTATACTCGAAAACAAACATGGCTTACCCCGAAGTTCTTATTGAGTAGACAAAGGAAACAGGTTTGATAATTATATTATATGTATTTAAGCACACATGTTTTTTTGCTTTTTTATACTATGAATTTATTTAGTCTGAAAATGAAACATGCCTAACTCATGCGAGGAAGTAAAATATTATAATTTAAGGTAATCACAATTTACAAAATATCAATGAACGAGAATATAATAAAGTAAGAGTAAAAAAGATCTTATTACGTTCATATGTTTAACTTATAAATAATCAAATATAACACTGAATTAATCTACGAAAATTAAAAGGAAATTATAGACTTCTGTCTGATGTTATTATTTCGATAGATCTTTCATTCAGAAAATATTATTTTATTAAATTATTACATCTCAGAATAAAACGTTATTTTTTTGTGGAAGATGTCTCCATATCTCCACATTGTCAGTTTTATATATTAAAATAAAAGCCGTCCTAATTGGTCTCGGAACAATCATTCAAAGTTAAGTCCTTCTCTTAAAGTTGTTTGTGGAAATTAACTGAAAGTATTTTAATTGAAAGTTGTGTTCTATTTGCACGAGCATATAAAATTTGTTTATATTTTTATTAAAAACTAAAAGAGGGAAGGACATGGAGGTATAAAGAGAACGAAATTAAAAATTTTCCAGAGAGAAATATTCAAGAACATAAGGAACCTGCAGTAAATAGGTAACAACCAAGCGTAACTATACTCAACTTTGAGTTTTTATTGATGTTCTTTAGTGTATGGAATTAGTGAATTTATCTCTAAACATTCTTAACTAGCGCATTTAGATCGATTCACGCTTTTTCAACGCGTTTCTTCATCCTGACACAAATTATGAAAGAAAATATTTTTCCACTGCCAAATCGTGTATGTTGCACGGAAATAATACGTCTCGACTTACAGTGAGCGCTTTAAATAAACCCTAATTGGATTTACAACCGACCGAAATATTTTCACTCGCAACATGGATCATGATACATAAACAAAACGACATCACAAAAAATGCACTTCTTTTGCACGCTGCAGCCGGCAGTCACGAGATGGGTGCATTTGCGAACGACATCTTCCAAGAATTTTAATGTTTAATTTATTACTGTCCATGTAAAGAGAAAAAAAATACTATTAAAATAAATAAATGGAGGCGATATGTATTTGCGACTCGGTGAAGTGAGTATAAACGTCACATCAATGAGGTTACAGATGGAGGACCAGTCATCGAGTGATATTGTAATGAAATGTTGCAAATCAGGAGCTCTTTTGAAAATATTTATGTACGTGTTGTAAAACAGTGGATAAGCTGTATTTTTGGTTGGAAAATAATGTTGTTATTTCAACATATTACTGTTTGTCTGTTTGTAGCGACATATTATAAGACTTATTTCATGTATTATTATTATATATTCGCTATTATATATATTAATATCTAAGAAATAAATTCAGTTAAATATTTTAAAAAGCTGAACATTTCGTTGGAAAACAATGTCTTTATTTCAAAATTTCACTCCTTGTCTATTTGTGTCAACGTATTATCAAGACTTATTTAATATATTATTAATACATTTTTGCTATTATATAGACTAATGTCTAAGAAGAAAATTGAGTTACTTATTTTATTGATATGAAATAGAAAAATAATGAATAAAGGAGAAACTATTTGACTAGTGACTAAACTTACATTTCGTTTGCATTGCGCAAAAATACTTTTAAGATTTTAATCGAATTGTCTGTTTTATATTAAATAGTATCCAAAAAATAAATAAATTATATGAAATCAATGCGCTGCTTAGACAGACGTATATAAATAATAAAAAAGGAACAAAAAACATTAGGATGTCAGCTGAATATGTTTTGAATACTTTTAATTTTGTTAGAATACCTGTAGTGATTCGCTCCCTCTCTCGACGCGCTTACGGCTTCCACCCTATCCCTAACTTTGCCAACAAATACATGTATCTCATAGCTATATTCGTGGCGTAGATATCTACCCCACGACATGTATTTTTTGTTCTATTTCCGAAGTTTATATTTTGATTCGGATCAACTTCATGTAGTTTTAGTACCACTCACGACATTGTCGGCGTGTAGACGAATTATGACTTTTCTTCTAACGGATCAACTTCGGGTAATCTTATTACCACTCAAAACATTGTAGACGTGTAGATGGGTTGTAACTTTTCTTCTAGCGGATCAACTTCATGTAGTGTTAGTACCACAAACAATGTATTTGCAGGCGTGTAGATGGACTGTGGCTTTTCTTCCCGCGAATCGATTTCGTGTAGTTTTAGTGCTACTCAAAACATTGAAGGCGTGTAAATTAATTGTGACTTTTCTTCTAGCGGATCAACTTCGTTTAGTGTTAGTACAACTCAAAACATTGGGGGCGTGAAAACGGGCAAGGACTTTTCTTCTAGCAGATTAACTTAGTGTAGTCTTTGTACCACTCAAAACATTGTAGGCTTGTAGATGGATTGTAACTTTTACTGTAGCGGATCAACTTCTGTAGTCTTAGTACTACTCATAACACTGTAGGCATGTAGACAGATTATTACTTTTCTTCTAGAAAACCAATTTTGTGTAGTCTTAGCACGTTACTCACAACATTGTAGACGTGTAGTTGAATTATGACTTCCTCTGGCGGATCAACTTTATGTAGTATTAGTACCACTCATAACATTGTGGAACTATAGACGAATTGTTATTTTTCTTCCAGCCGATCAACTTCGTGTAGTCTTAGTACAACTCAAAACATTGTAGGCGTGTAGATAGATTGTGCCTTTTCTTCTGACAGATCGATTTCGTGTAATCTTAGTACCTCTCAAAACATTGTAAATGTGTAGTTGAATTGTAACTTTTCTTCCAGGTGATCAACTTCGTGTAGTCTAAGTACAACTCAAAACATTATAGGCGTGTAGACGGATTGTGACTGCTTCCGGTTTATATAAAATTGTTGAGATAGGTTTCTCTCCCATAAATGTAGTGATTTTTGTAGTTAATTTTTGTGTTTGATGTATTTTTGTTTCACTTTAAAAATAAACTAGCAAAATTTTCACAATTATCAAATAAAGATATATAAAACTTATTGAGCAGTTTAGAAACAAAATGTAATGATTTTTTGGCAGAAAGTAGACTGAATATGATCTGTGACGAGGGTAATATTAGTGAAACGCTCATAAAATGTTCACGAAGTGCCAAAAAAGTGCTCGTAAGAACAATTCGAAGGCGCTAAACATTAGCTCATTATGTGAAAAATAAAATAAATACTACAGCAATAAGTAGAGCCAGTGTATAAAGTAATAATAACCTTTTGTTCTCCGATTTGTTCATTGCTGATAAGTGTAAATTAATAAAACCAAAAATGTTTTATAAGTATTTTTTATAAACTAAACATTAAATTTTTTAAAGTTTTATTGATAGTTAACAATTGGTGACAAATTTTCATATAAAAGCGACAAATTTGCTCTCGCCCAACACTACACCTTTAATGTCTTTATTTTTCGATATTTCTTAAAAAAATACAAAAATTAGCACCTCAAAATTAAATTGTTCACGCAAAATTGCTGTCCTATTAAACTGTTTGCAAATAAATATTAAACCAACTAATAAGAAAATTTAAACCGATTCCTAGATCATCTTTTGCCTAAAAAAAAGAGGAAAACAGAGCTACCGGAAAAAATGTAGATGTAGGTAGTTAACCCTACTAGCTGCGATTCTCCCTCTCGCATAATCCCTGAGGTAACAAGCGAAGTGAGGTAGTAATCAAATCAAATTCACTGACTAACCACCACACTTCACTTTCCTCTTAATAAGAAAGAATTTTCTATTCTTCAAAATAACCAACCCTTCTTAATGAGGTCAAATTACAACGGAAAAAGATATATTAAAAATAGTGCAGCCAATTTGTTAGCATTGGTTAAATATTTATTTAATAATTATAATAAAAACCTATATTGTTTACGAAGAGAGTATTTTATTAAGATTCCTATTGGATGATCTATTTGGAAAATCTGCTTCATAATCATTCTTTATATAGGATGAGAATTATGAGGTTTATAAACCTACTCCACATAATGTAACTAAGGATTAAAATAAAAAAAATATTTAAAAATTGCAAAATATTAATTTTTAGAAAAGTATAAATATTAAAATGGTACAGCAAGAACTACACTCTAAATTCATATAATCGAAAAGCGTAAAGCGATTTGATATATATGTGTATATATATATATATATATATATATATATATATATATATATATATATATATATATATGTATTTATATACATATATATATAAATATATATATATGCTTTTCTGGAACTACATTTTTTACGATATTCTGATATTGAGCTTATTAGTTCTGAATTTTTCCATGTACTTATTAAAAAATATAACTCTAACACCTCTCAAAATATTTGGACGAATTTTGTCCTCTATCAATACTTGAACGAATTAAATATTTAAAAGGTTACTTTGGTCCTTTCGTTAAAATTTTACGCAGAGGTATTTGCAGACTAAATCTTCTTAATTTTAAAAATTCCATATAAAAATCCTTCGCAGTATATTTCGAAGCATTTTAACTTTACAACTCGTTAGTAGGTCATTTATTTAATAATATTATCGAAATAGAAGAATATTAATGTGTGATTAATATGTCTGTTTGCGTATGAAACTGGGTTAGACATGTATTGTATCAGGGTTACATTAAAGCAATATATCACCTCCGGATGATATATTGTTTTAATGTAGCCGTCACATCCTAGAGATATTTATTTTACATGACAAAGCTTTTTGAGAAAATAGCTTAAAACAGAAAAAAATTCTTGTAAAAGAAGATGAACATTTGCTGCGAAAAGATATGCGAGTCCTAAAAATACAAGTATATAATTATATCTGAAGCTTGCTCTTTCCTTGCTACCTGCACCATGTGATTGTAAAATTAACTGAATCCTTTATCAATACCGATTTCTTTTTTTTAATTAGTAGCCATTGTGTAAATTAATTAAAAATAAACTGTTAACTGGCATTAACATTCGTTCTGTTATTGTCAAAACTATTGTTTTTTCGCTCTATTTGAGTTAGCTTATTTCAACGACTTTGTCGTCCTCTGAATTTCACGGATTGGTATTTTACATATATATATAGGGGCACAATCTGCACTTTCTTTTATCTTCCTAGTTCAAAGAGTTCCATGTAAATAGCATTTACAAACTATTGTAAAAAACAACCTGACTTCAATAAAACATGCAAACTTTCTAGTTTGTCTGACGAATGAAATAAAAATTTTGAAGAGACTTTTTGTTATGAAAAATAAACTGACTTTTCACTAAAACATGCAAAATTTCTAGTTTTTTATTTCATTCACTAAAACATGCAAAATTTCTAGATTTTTATGTCTGATTTCAATGTCTGATTGTCGAATGAAATAAAAATTTTGAGGAGACTTTTTATTATGAAAAATAACCTGACTTTTCGCTAAAATATGCAAAATTTCTAGTTTGTCTGATTGATGAATGAAACAAAAGTTTAGAAGAGACTTTTTCAATATTCTTTATTAAGAATATAATTTTTATTTTTCTAACACTTCCCAGGCCCATCACTATTAGAACTTTTGAGGGTCTGTTTTACTGTTCTTAAAGGGAAAAATGTTTGCTTATTACGTGTATAGAGTTTTATATTATATTTGGTTTTCTCTACAAATAATTGTTATAATGTGATACAGAATATTCAAAACGTCTTTTGTAAGAATACAATTTCAATACATGTTTTACGCCGTAAGTTGATCAAGTAAGGCATATCACTTATTCTGTCTAAAAATTTTAAAACACCAAACTTAAAACTTTAAAACACAAAACTTAATGAACATGGCAAATTACAGCGCGACAGTATACATATATACTTTTATATGAACACACTTCTTCCCATTTTACTTCAACTATATCGGAATTTTCTGTTTCTATACTTTTTGAAAGTTAATCAAATTATAATAAATGAAAATTTCCACATCCTTTTCGTTTTCAACTTCTATCAGTTAATTATGGTTATAGCAATACCTAACTTGTTCATAGAGGCAGAGTAAAATTTAAGTGGATTAGTCATTGCCATTATGTGAACATAGTTTTTTAACATAAAGTTTCATTTATCTTTTGACAAAGGATCAGAGAACAAAAGTACTAAGTGAATTAATCAACAGTATGTTCATCGTGGTGGACCAAAAACCGTCTTGACTAATTCTAATGATTGGTTGTGTACTAGACTGTCATAATGACAAAAAAGATATGTTAAACAACGAGCAAGTCCCTTAGGTACCATAATGAATATGTACTACATAGGAAACTCGCCATTGATATTATTGATTTTTTTGGCAAATAAAAGAGCACTTTGGTTTAGAAAAGCGGGTTTAATCGAAATTAAATTCTGCATAACTTAACTGTTTCTAAGAGAAAACGAAACGTGAAAGCCATTATTAAGAAAAGCCAAAATCATACTAAAAAAGTAAAATAAAGAGTGTTGCCAATAAAATCAAAATGAATCGTAAACCACCCAATCACGCGATTGTCACTTTTATGGTTACAAATGGAAAAAGGTCGTATTCATGGATGAGCTATAAAATTCCTTAAAGGTCTATCTATGATAAGTATACCTATTGAAAAGGAAACCTAGAATTTCTTTCTCAATATTACACTTGAAGGCTTTTAATTTGGTCCATATAAACGGTACTTCAATATATATTTTTGAGCATTGTCTATAAAACCGTTAATACCACACTTAGACTAACTGCACATAAATAAGAAACCAGTCATTTTTTTTTTTCAGAAAAACAGATATATCGAAACAGAAACATTTTTATTCAAGGTACACTGATTTATCGAATATAAGCTTTTTTTTCTGTGTTTTAAATGCCATTTTTGACATATTTTAATGAGACCACAATGCTGGTTCAGTGCTGATCTATTTCAAAGCAAGTTTTTAATATTACTAACGAATTTTTTTCTCACAAGCAGTTGTGATAATGTTAATACAACTTATGATTTCTTCTACTTTTAACACATGTAAAATATCAAAAGAAAAAATAACTAGATTATTAAATACGTTATGTGTGTTAGAATTGAGAATTGCAAATCTTGTATAGAATGCATAAAATATTATACCTTGTCAGTTCTTTCATATATTTTATTTAAATAGCTATATATATATATATATATATATATATATATATATATTATGCATTGGAAATTTCATAAGTAAAAACTAACCTTGCACAAATTGTTACTTACAAATTTACAAAATACTTACTGTTACTAATTTACCAAATCCTCAAGGCTAAGAGGTAATCAATAAAGTCTGTTTCGGTAATTGATTCAACAGTTTTCCCGTGAAATCGAATTATAACAAGATTTTATATAATAATATAAAAAAATTTCCTGAATCGGAAAGAAGAAAACAAACGTTTGCAGAACAGATTAATTTAGTTACTAAATTTCGTAGTCATATTGCAAGATCGATAAATGATACGAACGGAAATATTACAAAACAGAAGTATAAAAAACCAGTCTTCATTCATAATAATAGTAAAATCCCAAAAATATTACACGCATTATTCGTAAGGGAAACTGTTGAAAATACTTTTCTAGAGATTATTAATTTTTAGTCACACTAAGGATAGTTATGCAAAAACAGACAATTAAATGGCCTGTGGTGATTTTAGGGTCTGATACCTCGTTTTGGTATCCGTCTATCTGTCTGTTTGTACAACACACCCTTTTTATTAGAAACGCTAGAGGTACTGAATTAATACTAGTCTATGGACTGTGTGGAATCATAAAGTGACAAACTAAATTCTTTAGTGTAATAATTATTTTTTTTACCGGTACGGAACTCTCAAAGTGGTAGTTTTATTATTCTTTTTATTACTTTGTAAGAGGATATAAACGCATTACCAATTTGATCTGAAATATAATACCAAAAGATATCAGAAAAGTTTTAACCACTGGGGTATTAGCTTTACCGTACGTAAATAAACGTAGACTTTATTCAATTTCCGAGATCCGTCTTCAAAGTTTGTTATGATAAAATGTCACCGGCCAACAATCCCAAAGGAAATTCGTTTGAAAAAGAGTCGTCATTGTCTAAGAAAAAGTACGGCAAATACAATTCAAATAGGCCGTATGCATTTTCCAGCAGTGTGCTATTAAAAAAGTTCCCGTTTGTTTATGCGATGAAAAAAGGTGTTCTTTGAAGGTGATAAACACAAAGAAGGGTACAGCCAAATACCTGTTTAATATTTTAATTCGTTTTATTTGTAGTATCGAAACTGACTTCAAAAAATATGTGCAACAAAACTTAATGCAACATAATTACAATACAAGCAACACTACGAAATCTTTTCAAAAATATATTCTTTACAGACTACACTGGATATAATATTATCGACATAATACTCGCTACATTTCAAATTCATCACTATATTAACTTGTACTGTTCCTTGCAATTTGCTTTTAACTAATAATACAACGTCATCGTCTTTGCTTGCATGTAACCATTTATTTACTTTTACATTGCACATTATGTAACATGCTATTAAGCATTTTGTTGTTATGAAGTACATATTGACACTGTCGCTATTTATATAATCGCTGCACCGAAAATTATCTTTTTGCAGATATTTTGTTTAATACTGAACTTAAAGTTCACTTTATATATTTCTTGCAAACCACTTGAATTTTTTCAAGTTTATTATTAATTTATTCAAAGTATAAAACGTCACACGCCTCGTCGCTTAATCAGAAATAATACTCTGAGTTATTAATAACTCTATTCAGAGCAAATGTTTTAATTTCCCAAAAATTGAATCTTTGTAACTAAAGTGCCTTACGTCAAGTGTCAAAACGAATATTTTACGCCAAAATAGAAAAAATGCATAAAACCATTACGAAATAGTAAGGAAAATTATGTTGTTTTAAAGTGTTTTTTTTGTTTTCTTGATACTTATATAAAGTTATAAAATATTTTTTACGGGAGACTGCCATGATTAGACAGTTAAGGGAGTTATTATTCTTTTAAGACGAGATTGATTGAAGAGAAGATTGAAGAGCCTGCAATTATTTTTATATAAAATGTTCAGCTGCGCTCAGAAAATTTATTTCAAAACCTAATAATTCTTTTATACTCCTAGTATTTACTACACGTGTGACTGTAGTGAACCTCACAGATGAACCCTCGCATCGTCCCACATTTGTAATTGTCGGTATATCCCAATGCCAAACATTAAATTAACTGCCTTCTCCAATACCCAATAACATATTTAATAGCTCCACGCGTAAGACAATATTTTTTCGCGAACGGACGCTCGTCTTGGCCCAGATTCAAAGATTTCGCGTCGGGTATCCGGCACTAGTCATACGAGCGCTACGTTTACACGAACGACATCGCGCGCTATTTCTGAACGAGTTCATTGGATCATCTATTTACGCAAGCAACAGAGATGCTCTGACCTTTGTCTACGAGCCTCTGTAGTTATCATCACGCACATTGTTGGCACGGCGGCGTTCCTCACATTGGACATTTTCTGCCATTCTTCGATTTGGTCTTGAACTCTGGGGCTCTCTAACTGGGGCAGAGTGGGAGGTGAGTAGTCACCGTATTACGGTTCACTGCAGTTTCGTGCTCGAGATTACGTGACGATGTAATCAGGTATAAGAACGAGCAGGTAAACTGTCGTCTAACAATTTTATATGAACGTCTCGACGGTAGTGCTATAATGGACTAATTCTTGGCAGAGCGCTTGTAAATATTTATACGGAAATGTCGGACAAAATTGGGTTATAATCGTGTTGAGACGTTTTTGTTGAGTATTATAAAAAGTTTGTGGATAGAATGTTTTTTTTTGGTGTACTTGAATTTGTAATTACGTTAATTTTTTTTCTTTTTTAAATCCGTTGAGTACTGAATGCCTTCATTTATCAGATGATCCACTTCTCACTTCATTATTCTAAGATGTTATCAATTGCTTGTATGTACTACTTTTGAGACTACTTGAAAAAATAATGTACAAAACAAGTGGATAAGAAATAATAGTGGTAATTACCGATAATATTAATAATAAAGATCGATAGAACCAGCCTAACCACATAAAGATCGATAGAACTAGCCTAACCACATAAAGATCGATAGAACAATCTTGCAATTCGCCTTCTTAACGAAGCAATGTGAGTGGATGCAATTGACGGTATTTTCAAAGTTTGACGCTCTATACCGCAACTTGTTACATTTTTAGCATGATGCAATGGCCGCAACAACAAATTCAAAACATAAAAAATATATATTCGAGAACACTACAACTACAATAGCCGCCAATTTGGGTCCCACAAATCAACAATACGCCAATTTTCCCTACAAAATGGCTTATATATATCTTCGCAAACTTCAGATTTATCAAAACTTGTGTAATAATTATAAAATTCATTTGGGTTTTTGCAAAATATAATTATGAAGCTTACAAAAACTAGAAATTGTATGAACTCCATAATAGATTTTTACGTTTCATTTCTTATTTTTAACTATTATTTTTAGTGTAGATTACGAGTATGAGATGAAATTTGGTAATAAAGTGCATGCCAAATTTCCACTTTGCAAGCATAATTTTTTATCGCATTCCTGAGAAGTGCGCCACAGTCCTAGCCTACATTAGCTTTATTAAGGAAAATAGTAATGGGCACCGTTTTATTGTGGTAACGGGTTACTCTGTCCGGATATATTCTACAAAGCTTTTTTCTTTCTAAATAAATTAATTTTATTTGGTTTTCTTCATTTTTTCATAAAATATTTTTCCTCTTTTCTTATTAAGTAAAAACAAATCACTTTACCGAGATATAGCATGAATGAAACTTAAAATAAACCTACCAACTGCAAGCTTTATACAGTTCGAAGAATGTGTCCATTAGATGAATATGCCTCTTCCTAGTTACCTTTATAATTCTCGGATGAATTAGATTATAACTGATTTATTCAGTTCTAAATGTCTAATAAATTTTAGTAGTATAAGGTTTATATCACCATAATCGTTTTTTCTATCTAGATCCATGGTTCTGGCAGTCATGGATCGTCGGAATTTATTTTTCTGTTAATTTTCAATTTTAAATTACATCAAAAAAAAATTCAACATAGTCTTTATGATATCTTGGAAAAAGTTTAGAAATACTGTAATGAATTTAATTGTGGTTGTACCAATTTTAGCGATGATCTGCCTGAGGAACATCCGTCAACAGCGACAACCCAAGATAAAATCAATGCTGTGTCGCTTGTAATAAAGATTAAGAAAAGAGTAACCTATCAGCATATTTAGGCAAGTTTATGCATTGCTAAGTAAGGAAAATTCTATATACACATTTGGGTATCAGAAAGCTTTATGCAATGTGAATAACCCACGATTTAATCCAAACTCGAAAACCCCGTCGCGTTGTTTGGCATCGCGAAATATTACAAAAAATTCGACTTAGGTCACTCAAGTACTGTATTCGATATAGTCATGGGTGTCGGAACCTGGGTATACCGCTATGAACGAGACAGTAAGAGGCAGTCTGTACAGTGGTTTTTTTTGAAGAGTTGTCGACAAAGGTGAACAAAAGGACGTATTGGAAAAAAACTGTTGAATCAGTTTTATGACAGGCAGTTTATGATGCCACGATTTTTCTGGAAAATTAAAGAACAATTCCTGAAAACTAATGCATTTGTAATGGGCAAGTTGACTAAATTCGGGAAGTTGATTAATATTTTCCCTTAATATCTAATTTATCCAAAAAAGTATATTTTTTGAAAAATCAACCATTTACATTATATACTTATCGTGGCGTCTTGAAGGACGTCACTCCGTCTTGCTTTGCTTAATTCAAAATTAATTCGTCTTATTACAAGTACCGTGTAATTCCCCGGTGTAAAAGCATAACTATTAAAACGTCAAATAAATTATTTATACGTGTTTCAAACAATGAACAAATACGGAAAAAGTGGCTAAAATTTGCAGAGGAATGCTCGTAGTTTATATAGAGATTCAAGAGTATATTTTTGTGCAGACCATTTTGATATAAGTATTTATTTGCAATTTAAGTACCTATTTGATAAACTGTGTATTCACTACAAAATCATTTTGATTGTGGTCCTGTCTTATAACAATGGCTTTTTATACTATTTTTAATAGAAAAACATTAGTGTCGAAGCTCCGAGGTTATACGGTTGATTACAACGGCAAATTAATATGACACACACACGATCTATTTCTAAATCTAAAGCTATACTGATAAATTTTGCAGTCACTATTTTTACAAGTTTATTGATAAAGTAATAATGTATGAGTTTAGATTAAGATGTTTTGTTTTATGTTTATATTTCAATAATCTAACCTCAAAACGTGTGTAAAATCAAATGGTTGCTGACAACGAAACTGAAATAATACTATTTCAGCTTATAACACATATTTTACCCTTCTGTATACTTACATTGAAGTATTAACATTCCGAAATTGTGATGAACAGAAGTCATTGTTTGACGCGAAATATCTACCAAACGTAATTTTGGGCAAATCACTAATGTTTGCTTTATTAAAACTTGCGAATTGTCCTTGTATGTTTAGATGTAATTGAGGACAATCGTGTCAACTTGACAAAAATTGTTAAAAACGAAAAATTAACCAAATAACCTGTTTTGTACACGAAAATTTCAACAACATCAATGATGTTTTGCAAAATATGAAGTAACGCTTCCTGATTGGTGTTCACTGCTACGTGACTGGATTCTTAATTTTGCCGAATTTATTTCCTTAAAATGATAATAATCCTTATTTTTAATAATAAATAATTTTGTTTTTTATTATCCCCATATCATGGTTAATCATTGGAAACTACAACCCATCTTATTTATTATTTATGGAAACTAACCTACTGGCCTGTTGTATCAGAAAAATGTTAAAAAGCAATACCTTCGTAGGAGAATACTCCTAGATGACTGAACATTTGTCTACCTCGAGTGTTGAAATTATGATTCATCCGCCATACGCGCCCGAACACGTACTATTCCATTTATTGCCAAGAATAAAAGATCAACTGCGATGAATATAATTCCTGGACGTTGAAGAAGTGGTAACTGCTTCCAAAAATATCATGGAAAAGATGAACAAAGTACAGTGGATCCATTGCTTCCATCAGTGGTTAAATTGAATGAATCGATGCATACACAGTGTCGCGGAGGCTAGTTTGAAAAACTATAATATTACAAACTTACCAGTTGGTTCCAGTTTTAGGGTTCTGTACCACAAAACTAAAAAGCGATTCTATAAGGGTTCCGTATAAGAAAACTTAAATGTCTGTTTGCCCCTCTGCCATAGTCGATTTTCTCAGAAAATATGCGGGGTAGACTCTTGAAAGTTTGCATAATAATATATATTGATAACCCACATCTTTTGCACATTATTAATATAAGAATTAAAGGGAGGGGTAAATAAAGTACTCAATTTTATTTTTAAATTTTGTTTATCATATTGTGTTTTATTTGAAGGAGTTTGTTATAAGAACGTAAATATTTTTGTCGTAATTTTAAACTGTATATTTAAATATATTTAAATAAAAGTATTCAAAAACAGAGTATTCACTTATTTCCACAACAAAAAACAATTCATTAATTACAGAAAAATCTGATTAGAAGGTTACAAGAAAATTATGGCGATTATCCTACATCGTATCACCTGTGAAAAATTTGGTGGGAAATATATTTACGTTGTAAAAAATTAATATTAACTTTAATAGAAAAACATTTAAGGGTAAATCCCTTAAATGTTTATAAGCGCCTAAATGTTTATAAGCGCCTAAATCCTCGTAGTAAGGGGTTTTACTCGTACTTACAAGTTTTTGTAATTAAAAAATATTTTAGTGTTACCTGTAGTATTTATTTCGTTAATTTTTTTTGTTGTGATGTTGGCCCGTGACTATAAATTTTAATTTTTTTTTGTATATTAGACCGTACTCGAATCCCGAGAAGTGAAACATCTTATAAAAATAAAAACAATAAAACATCTTATTGAAACTACCTACCCCTTTCCAAAACCGAAATTCGTACCATCGTTCATAATTTATACAAAATATTGCAGATATTAACATTTTGGTTATTACCAATCATTTATAGTTTAGGTAGTAATTTCCATTAAGACTGATTGAATTTATGAGCCATTGGTGAAGAAAAACGAAATTTTACGATTTTTATACCTAAATATGTACGAGGTGTGTAAATTAAGTTATGAGATTGATTTTATCTCGTTTTTTATTCAAATAAAAATACAATTCAACATTGTCCCCTTCAAAGTAACTGCCTTGGGAAGCCACACAGCGCTGGAGACTATTCTTCCGTTCGTCATAGCAGTGCTGGAACTCGGATACTGAAATAGACTTCAGTTGGTCGGTTACAACTGTTTGAATATTCTGCAATGTCCCAAAATGACGTCCCTTGAGGTGAATTTTTAATCTTGGGACAAAAAAGTTCCATTTACTATTTTGAAAAACTAAAATAAAATAATTATATATATATATATATATATATATATATATATATATATATATATATATATATATATATATATATATATTTATATATATATAAACTTTATCCAGTAATTGCGCCATTTATTTATTGCTTCCTTTGTTTTTATTTTCCTCTTCCGTCCTGTCAACTCGGTAAAACATTATTTCAACAGATCAAAGGGGAGTTGGCGTCGGCGTGGGTTCGTGGTTTATTATTCATTATTCGTTATTAACGTTGGTTGTGAAATTGTGTTAACTTATTACATTAATGTACATTTGTGTACAGTTAGCTTGCGGTTAACTTTTATGCTTGATTGTTTTATTAACTTAAGGATAAATATTTCAGTTTAATTTTTTGGTCAGTTGTTTCCTTTTTAACTGACGCAACTGTTAACAACAAACTGCATAAATGTATTTTTAGGAGATCGCACCTAAGAATGGAATAAACTGAACCCTTAACGGATCCCTTTGTTGTCCATCTATCTGTCTGTTTGTGTATCAAGACTCCTTTCATAGGAATGGTCAAAGATATCGAGTTGGAATTAATATGAATTGCTAAGATTCTCCCGCGCTCTCTTTAACTGTAAAAACTTGGATCTAATGATCGATCAATTTCTTGATTGGTAGACCCAGTTTGATGATGTCAAACTGGGTCTACCAATGAACTTTCTTAAACTTCTTTAGCATTTTATTCTTCTTGAAAACAAAATTCACCTATATCACTCATTGCTTCTATTAGACTATGGAGGCGTGTGCTATCTTTTGAAGATTCCGCCACAATTGTTATATTCTTTCACTGCTTTATAATATTTTTAAAAATTTTCATAGATCCTCCTGTTTTGTTCCAAAATTCACAACTTTTTCTAGCAATTGCCTGGTCTAGTCTTTCGCCATTCATTAAATTATTCAAAAGTCATCTAAAAAAACACACTTCACCTAACATTGCTTTGCATAGTCCATTTGTTTTCATATCTCTTTTCTTTAATCCCTCTGCTTTCTTTTCCTATCCCTCAGTACTGATCCAAAACCCCTTCCGATATTTCAAATTAGATAATATTTGTGTTTTTGTAAATTTCTCAAAATATTACTTATTATAGTTTGTTATCACGTTTTAGTATCTGCCTATCCTATTAGTTCATAAACACACTGTGGTTCTGGTTGACAGTAAATGATTGCTCTTGTAGGAAAATCCTCGCCAGATCACTGTTAATTAAAGCAATAGATTATTAAGTAAATAAATAAAAACATACCGTCTTCCATATATCACTTACTTTAATACTGACTCACTCATTAATACTGTTAAAGGCACTCCCCATTGACCTAAAATGTTTGGTATATTTTAATAAGCTTTACCATAACACAATATAACGGTACGGAATCCTTAGGAAGAGAACCGTCTTTCTTCAAAGTGTATAAATTATATAACTTTGGCATAATAATTTTATCGAGCAATGACGCCTATTGGTTAACAGTCATTAAAGAAACTAGTGTAATAAGAGTATGGAGAAATTTTTTTTACAACAAAAATCTTACTGTAAAAGGTTTTGTTTTAAAATTTAAAAACCCTGAAAGAGATCGAAAAGAGTTGTAAATATATTTGTTAGAGATTTTATTTTTCTGTTCATGCTTCATGACCTTCAAAACCTGCAAGCTAGAGGATACATATTGTATATAAAATAAATTCAATTGATTAGTATCTTCAGCTGTATTTCTGATCTCAAACGGTCAAGTTTGCCAGAAACAACTAGTTAGTTCCTTGGCTTAGTTCATCTTCGAAGAACTTCACAGTGTATACAGAATTCGTTAAAAAAATGTCAAACATCATCATAAAGATGACGAGCGACTGGCGTGTGATGTTACAAAACACAATATGTGCCTATCTGATAATTGAAACATAATATGATCCAGCATGACAATAAATTTAAAACGTTTACGTCACCTGAAGTGAATCCTACTTATTATACAACAATTACATAAGACGAACAGAATGAAAGAAATCGAAGGTTAAACCACAAACTTTAATAAATAATTTATAAAAAAACTTGGACCATTTGTTTTGATATCACAGACAGACGATTGCAAGTTTTCATTATAACACATACCCATTACTCCATGTGGGTAACCTACAGGACTAACGTTAGAGAATTAAAACCGGCTGGACCGGTCTATACACAGCCATAAGACATCTTGATAACGAGTTTCACTTGTCTTATATAAGTCAGGTCAAGAACGTTTACACCGTGATAAAATGTACTCATAATAAATAAGGAAACGATTGGAATAGCATTATGTGGAAGGAAGTGTTTTGGATCCATCCATTTGCTGAAAGCATAATATTCTTTCGAAATTGAGTGTCTTATTGTCTAAGTTATATATAAGTTGAAGCTATTCAACCTTTCTATATATGTTGTTCTAAGCAACAATAAAATTAAGAAAGGAAATAACGTCAGAAATTCTTGATTTCTAGTTCTTCTTGGGGACAGGCCAGTACAGGCTATATGAAATATTTTGACTGTTCTATATTATAACCAGCAGAAATATGCGTTCATTTACTAAGTAAAAAATCTATATATTCATTCCATGCTGTTTTGGTAGCAATATAGCGGAATCATAGCTTTGATTATATACCATGTCAGATGGAATTTATCTCTTGTAATTTTCTTTGCCAACACTTACACTTACAGTTACACTTTTTTTCTCTCTAATTTTACTCTGATATTTTCTCAATTTTCCAAATCTCATTTTTTCATGAATTCATCATACATTATTCATTTCTAGAACTACTGAAAATAACTCAATATATTTGCTAATTATATCTAACTATTTGACGTGATGTTGGCAGAGCTAACATTGCTCCTTATGTTATAGTCTTAATTTATTTCACAGACATACTAGATTTTACATTTCCTCGTCTGTTATCAAAACTGATTAGGCGATTTTATTACTGTATGAGTAACCTCTTTCTGTCAACCATAGCTTTTCACATTAAGGACTCAAAATATGGAAGACTGCAATACACTGTTCAACAAAATATAGAAAAATATCAAATTCTTACAATATATTTAAATTAACGACTAATTCACATATTAACATAGTAACAAGTACAAATAGAGTAGTTGTAGTAGTGTACAAATAGAGTAGTTGTAAAGAGTCAAGGTGGAATTTCCATTAATATTTTGACATAATGAGTGTTTTCGAAGCGTTTTTCTTATTACCACTTTTTTATTGTCTTCTGAACAAATGCTTCTTCTGATTCAATCGTATCTTATGACAATCAATCTTATGAACATAATCAATGTTATCTTCTTCTGATTCAATCTTATCTTATGACAATATCTGACGTTTTTAGCCAAACTTTCACAATAAACTTGTTTTAATTAGTTTTTCCCCCTAATTCTTTTAGGGGAAAACAATACTGACCAAAGAATCAACCCCGTACATCGGTACAATATACACAAGGTCGATTGAAGTTGGATTTCTAAGATTAAAAACACATATTTAGACATAAACAAATATTAGATTATAAATATTGTATAAAGCATTATTTTTAATATAAAATACTTGTTGAATATATTTGGCGTTAATTTTGTAGAAATTCATTATTCACAATTAAATGAAACTACGTGATGTAGTATTATTTCTACTTTCTTTAAGTTCTTTACCACGACCTAGGTTTCGTTGTATTACATCTTCAGGTTGGCTATTGGTAAAGATCAACGTTGTGGTTGGAAACATATTTGCTAATAGCTCACCTGAAGATGTTGTAATACAACGAAACCTATATCTTGGTAAAGAACTTAAAGAAAGTAGAAATAATACTACATCACGTAGTTTCATTTAATTGTGTATAAAATACTTCTTATATCCCGTACCACGTAGATATATTAATACTGTAATAAATTTACTTCATTGTATAGCTGTACATTATTTTGATAACAATATTTTGAGCGTTAAAGGGCTTATTTATTCGACTAATTGCGCTTTACTAACATACAGATAAACTTATTTTAATTAAAACATAATCATAGTCGAGTAAAGTGTATTTTTACCATTACCGAGAGCAAAGGATTATAAGTGTTTATTTTATAATATATATTTTTACATACCTTAACCAAAAATAGTGTTTCTAAACAATTTCTATGAGCTTTAAAAATAATATGAGAATCTCAAGTTAAATATTACCAAGTTTTATATTATTTTACTTATTTTAATTGTGATAAGGACAGGAAACACAGTCGGCTGCACAGGAATGCGGTTATTAAAGTGCCATGCACTTCAGTTGCTTCGCTACTACGTTGTGGTTGGAAACATATTTTTCCCTGCATACCATGTCTTTAACTTTATTAAACTAACTTATATTAATGTACAGAATATGAGCAAAGGTGAATGCCCACCAATGCTTATCGGTTATTTCGAAATCGTACATACATGTAATAAATGTTTTGATTAGGGTTCCTTAGCCAAATAGTAAAAACAAAATCCTTATAATTTCGTCCTGCCCATCTGTCCGTCTGTCTGTCCGCAAGTCACAATCAGTTTACTTGGAGACTGTTGACACTGTACTGATGAAATTTCGATATATAAACCGCTATACAATGAAATAGTGGAATTATAAAAAAAAAATATTTGGGGTGGCCCTAGATACATGTAACTAAGGGATGAAAAAATCCAGTACACTTATGTGTA
This sequence comes from Druceiella hillmani, assembly GCA_039881145.1. Taxonomy (NCBI): domain Eukaryota; kingdom Metazoa; phylum Arthropoda; class Insecta; order Lepidoptera; family Hepialidae; genus Druceiella; species Druceiella hillmani. Next base: position 3,568,005 of record JAYKKI010000084.1, read on the forward strand.
TGAGAAATCGTTAGATTGGACTTAAAAGTGATATAGAGGTTCCGAAATAACTTTTGGAACGAAGTTCTTTTACGCGGCTTACAGTAGAGCGAACTGCCGGAAATCGGCAAGTAAGGAAAAAGCGTTATGCCCCCTCCAGGCAATCTTTCCCTCCCTTTCTCTCTGTTTCTTTCTATTATATACGGTTTTATGTGTGTATGTTCATGCGAGTATCGACATTCGAGCAGCAAGCATTGTGCGCGGTCAGCTGTATAACCTTAATTCTAAACACGTGTAAATATAATTAAAACTTATTTTTTTTTATTCTACCGGCTTTCTATTGAGGCCAATCAACTGTCGTTTCCTATTCAGTATGTATTTAATTGCATTATAAATTATTGCCATGTAATTTACTAAATTTTAAAAATTTATAAATTACAAAAAATTTCAGGCAAAAAATGTATTAATTTTTTTCCTAAAATATTAAATGAAATTTATTGATTTAATTACTTTACATTTTTGCTTTGAAAAAATTATGAAAAATAAAATAAAATATGCAAATTAAAGAGAGAGAGTTGAATAAAAGAGGACTGCTCTTTTTGGCGTGACAAAAATAAACTAATATAATCAATAAAAATCTACATATTAAATCACGTTTAGAGTTGAAAAAATAATGTAAGGAACTTCGTTCCTGGTGGGGTCCTCCGACCGCAGTTTTTTTTTAATTTATTTAAGTCAATAGTTAGAGAGATATACGCTTCTAAAGTCTTAAGAAGTATGTATGTGTGGTTGTGTGTTTGTGTGTGTGTGTGTGTGTCCTCTAGCTCTTCAACAAACGTGTGTATTGAAAAACTTTTCAATACACACGTTTTTTGAAGAGCTAGAGGACACACACACACACATAGGCAATACTGAAAACCATTAAGCTAGTAGAACTTAAAATAAACTTTTCATGAAAATTAATTTTGACCGCAGCAATAACTTTGCTTTTCACGGTGTCATTGAGAAATACAAAATTATAAATTTAACATTGTTGGGCGCTACGGAACACTTTGTCCGTGAGTCCGACTTGCACTTGGCAAATTTTTTATTATAAATTACCCCACTTTATATAGGACCCCGTCGACTTATTATAGATTTATTTACAATGCGACGAAAAATAATGTCGCACTGTAAATAAATAACGCGGCACAAAATGCCTGTAATATCAAGGAAATCTATGTGCGTTTTAATAGTTCGCGTTGTGAATATTATTGTAATTCTTTAGTTACATTAGTATTTTAATTTGTTTAAAAAAAATATTTGATACTAATATTAGCATTGTAGTTATTAGACGAGTCCTCTACGCCTTATTTAACAGTATAGTTACTTAAAAGTATACTTAAAGTACTCAAGTAACAATATCGAGAATGTCATCAAATATCTGTCGCAATAATCTTGACAACGACTTATCCCAAATTGAATAAACGTAGCAAAGTCGCGTGAGTTCTTCGGTATTTCGGAAGCCTTAAACGCTCTCTACACTACTCGCGAAGTTACGTCGACGAAGTGCTCGTCAAAGTTGATCACAGTCTGAAGTACGCACAAAGCGAATCGAAGTACCTCTCTACACTATTCTCTTCCCCTAACTTCGATCAACTTCGCAAGTAGTGTAGTGCAGGTTATCATTAAGGTGTACTCCATATTGTTGAAAGTTACAGATTCTAAGAATTACGCTACATGATATATCAAAGAGTAATGAAAAAATATGATTGAAAAAGTCAATGAGATTGCTAAATATTGATCGTCAATATTTAATCATTCCCAAGGTTTATTTTCTATAAAATATTGTGTTCCATAAGGGTTTGGACTTTCCCTTCTGAATATAATACATTAGCTAGTGAAACTTAATTAAATTGAATTGTGCAATGCATTAAGCCCTTACGTAAGAAATTCTCTATTTATAATTATTATCAAAATTGTCATTCTATTTATTAAATGTTTTATTACCTTCTATTTCTCCTATTACATTCTATATTCTGTATAAAATAGATCGAAATATATTTAAAGCTATATGATATATGAGGTCATAAAGTAAGATTACAAATAAATAGCACGAATATAGGTGTATTTGTATTCGCCATAACATAACTAGGTAAATATTAGTTTAATAAATGGAAATGGCATGTCCTTGTTAACAAGAGAAGTTAAACAAGGACATATCACGCGACACTTACTCATCGAGACGTAGCGATTGAGACTAAAAATGGATGTGTTTAAACTTCGTGTTCGCTGTACAAAACCGATATCGAGAATGAACACAATATCTAGGTATTAAATTGGCAAATATATTTAAACGGCAGTATTTAAAAACTAATGTTAATTAATTTAACTGATTTGTGTGACAAATAGTTAATTGTGTATTAGAGGAAATATTAACCCTTTAAGGCTCTAAATTTGCCTCTTTAGCACCACCAATGCACAGCGTTTTATTCGACATTTTTCATTCTGAAACCAATAAAAATGACTTTGAATTTGGTGTATATTGTTATTTTCAAGTTTCATTGTAGCATTTAAAATCTTCAGAAAAAAGAAATTAGCGTTGCCGGTCGAAAGAAAAACTAGAAGTGATGGCGAATAAAATAAAAAAACACGTCTCAGTAAAATAAACGAAATTTATCAAAACCATTTTGAGTATGATGTTTTAACCTTAAATCATAAACTGCTTGTACCACTATGCTGTACATATTTAACTGAGTTTCGTGTGATCGATCACATTTAGTATATGGCTGTACTAGCCTTTTCTCAGGACTCCGCTGGCGTAGTAGTGACGATATTCCCAATTTCGGCGATTGACGACTGAAATTGAATTTTTCTTTCACAAAATTACTTCTCCCGCTCTTCAACGGTAGCAGACTGTCTCTTCAAAGGTTTCCGCCTTCAATAACACGCTTCACGAATGTTTACAAAGCAAATAAAACATATTTGATGGATAAACAAATGATGAACCGTCTTGGGACGCCTGGTAAATGTGAAATATCTAAATTTTTTTATACTAAGATATTTTTATTTGAACGAAAGGAAAAAAAATCAGATAGTTATTAATAATAAAATATTAAATTAATGTTATTATTTTATTTTTATAAAATAATTTATTACGGAAATATTTCTTAACAATCTATTGAAAATATATTTTCAATTTTATAATACTAATAGCCAACAAGACGCGAAGCTGGCCGACTTAAGTCGGAAAGAGCCGACAAGACGCGAAGGTGGCCGAATTGCACTTCACGACCTGCCACAATACTCTCTATGACAGTAAAAAAACATCAAAATCCGTCTGGTAGAACACAAGTTATGTTCAAACAGAGATTTTCCATTATATATATATATATATATATATATATATATATATATATATATATATATATATATATATTACATTTTTTGATATGTGGAATTGCATAACATTCGACTTAACAGAAAATACATTTTACTTCGAGCACGCGCATAATTGCGTACATTTGAATTTTCAATTTTGCACCATACCATTTATATTTATTTAATTTAAGTTAGTATTTTATTTAAATTTTATATATTTAATTACAATATGTTAATATAATATTAATATATTTAATTGCTTTCGCAAAGAACATGAAAAATAGTTTATACGGATCATATAATGCAAATCGCTCTATAATAACGACGATGTGAACTTCGATAAAAGTTTAGATTTATAGTTTATTATTCATTTGAAGGACATGTTGGAAACTATATGGTTCATTAACCTCACCGTATAGGTCGGTCGCAACCCTTACACGGTTGATACACCCTGTACAGTGGAAACGAACATTTCTACTGTCTACCACATAATTATTTGCTAATTATTACGACTGTATCTCGTGAACTGTTTATGCCTAACAACTTATAAACATGTAATGAAACTTGCTTTAAAACCATAAATTATTTAATATATTGTATTTAACCATATAGAGATACTTGTTTCCTAGTTGATTTATCAATTAATAACCACAAGATAGAATCGTCAAAAAAAGTTATATTTAATTTTGTGTTTAAATATGAAAAACTAAAAGCTCGTAATTATTCTTAGGATTAAAATCATAGCGATGAAGAGAAAAAAAGAAGGTTTAAGTTATTCCAAAGTTCAAGTTATTTAATTTTTATATAATTTATATAAATCAGTTCGCATTTATGGGTTTTAATGTAATCAGCATTACTATCATTTTAAAATGGCGGTAACTAGTTTTTCCGTTTTTCCGCATGTAAAGTAGTGAGACTTTATTTTTATATATGGAGCGTATTACGTATATGATGATGAGCTTATTTTTATACATGGACAAAAATGATTTGTCTTTAATATTTCTTGCTTGGATATCCATAAAAATAATATTGAAGTCATGGGTAGTTTAAAGTAAAATTTTATAAGTTAGTTAATCATCAACTGGTTTGATATTTTGAATAAATTACTAAAATTTTACTAAAATTATTATTACTAAAATTTAAATTAATTAAAGTAAATGTATATTTAAATTTATGAATCAAGAATTTTATGAATAAAATTTAGTGAAACGACAATACAATGTATGTAAAAATATATATCAGACTGGCAATGTCAGACATACAAGGTGCAGTTACAGTACTACAGTTACAGTATTAGTAGAAATGTAGATCATTGTCTTTAAAAAAAATATTAAAAGATGTTTTTAAAATAATTAAGTCATGGGGAAGATTCCTTATTAAATGATATAGTTTGTAATATTGTAGATAGTAATGAAAAATAAATCTTGATCAAGAATATAAAAACATTTGAATTATATAAAAGCAAATTGAAGTAAAAGCCAAACGATTCCACATTAAAGAAGTCTTTGGAGCTTTCAACGTATATTCAAGCTACATCCACACGAATGTCTGCAAACGTAATAAATAAAATGTTATTTTGAATAATTACCCACTTGCATTTTATTTTTTCCATGTGTCTATAGATCATATGAATTTTCCAATTCAAAATAACACGACTTCGTCACCGATGTAGAGTCCTGAAAAAATAAACTCATGAATGTTTTTGTATAAGACATTATTTCCCGTCCAAGTGACAATAAAATATAAATTGACCAGTGGTGTAGCTATAATATCAAGTTTGTATAAAACTGACAATAACTAGAAATAACATTACTTCGTCGCCTATGTATTCTCATAATAATATAAGACGTGATTTCGCGCCCAAATGGCAATAAAATATATATTAACCAATGGTGTCGCTATAATGTTAAGTTTGTATAAAATTAAAAATAATACGAATTCCTCAACTATGTAGAGTCCTGAAAAGTATACTCATGAATGGTTTTTTACAAGAAATTATTAGCCTTCCAAGTGACAATAAAATATATGTTCACCAGTGGTGTAACTGTAAAGTTACGTTTGTATAAAACTGATAATAACTAGAAACAACACGACTTCGTCACCTATGTAGAATCCTGAAAAAATATACACATTATTTTATAAGACATTATTTGCCGTCCAAGTGACAATAAAATATACATTAACCGGTGGTGTAACCATAATGTTAAGTTTGTATAAAACTGATAATAATTAGAAACAACAAGACTTCGTCATCTATGTTGGAAAAAATACACTAGCAAATGTTATTATAATATATTATTTTCCAAATGATAATAAAATTTGCATTAATCGGTAATATCAGGTTTCTTTAAACGATAATTACTATTGATATTATTATTCGAATGAAAAACTTTTTCATTAATGTTACATTACACAACAGTGATATAAAGAGAATGTATACCTACCTTCTTTAAAAATTACTATTTTGTTATTTAAGTTTGTCGCTATACGTTTTTCTTGTACACCAAACTAATTTAAAAATAAAAAGTGAGATTTTTAGTAAACTGGGAGAGAAATAAAATTAGTATTATTTACATTTTCAAATTAGTTTTCATTTTTTGTACTGACGATAAATAGATGTAGAGATTATTGGATAACTGCAGCAAACGAATACTCATAAGAGAAAGTACTTTTTGTTAATTGGGAACGTAAGATTTATAGAATGTGAAACATAAGCAAACAGGGATGTAAATCTAAAAAAAAGATACGTAAACAAAGTGATTAAAAAATAATGAATAATATGTAAGTAATAATTAAAAACAGAATTTTCAATAAATCATGTCGCACATTTTAAAAAATCCCAGGTATATATTGAAATTGATCAATATTTGAAAACCACACCCCGCCACTGACCACTATTCATTTTATTTTTATTGGAGCATTCTCATTTCGTAACTCGACCTCAGTAATGAAGTTGTGTGTTTAAATTAGCGAACCCGTATAAATTATGAAAATATCTACGAAATATATATATTTGAGTACAATTTTTTAAAAGAGCATTCTATTTATCACTTGTACTGTCTTCAGATATGAGTATTTTACGAAAAAAAAACAACAAACTTATAAATATTCAAGAAATCGTCGGCGTTGAAACATTCAGTATTTTATTTTTCTTTTTAATTTAATTGTTTTTTTATCGCTAGTTTTGTTGCAATAGAGAAACATCTGTCTACAAAGTCATAATAGTTCAAACATTCCATATTACTCAAACATAATAAGAAGGAAATATTAACTGACTTAAAATATCTCTGTTTATAATCTGCGTGGTTGATGGTGTAATATTCATATATTATCCATAGTAATGACCTATTTTAAGTCAGTATTATTAAATAATCAAGCATGTATTGGTAAAAATTCACGCAGGGAAGTATCTTCAGTAATCGCTATTTAAGATAATTTCTCCGCATGTTCTGAATAATATCTAATCAAGATTTGTTAGAGTAAAACAAAAATGAGCAGCAAATGAAATAACACAAATGAAATGAAACTACGTGATGTAGTATTATTTCTACTTTCTTTAATTTCTTTACCACGACCTAGGTTTCGTTGTATTACAAAACCTTCAGGTGGGATATTAGCAAAGACATCTTTACTAATATCCCACCTGAAGATGTTGTAATACAACGAAACCTAGGTCGTGGTAAAGAAATTAAAGAAAGTAGAAATAATACTACATCACGTAGTTTCATTTAATTGTGAATAATGAATTTCTACAAAATTAACGCCAAATATATTCAACATATGAAATGATTTGAGCGCTTTGATTTGCGCTCCAAAGGATACTCATTCATATTACTAAAAAGGCCTTAGACTGAAACCGATAAGGCGGAAGAAATATAATCGGTGAGCGGTACTGGCGGAAATAGAAAACACCATCAAGAGCAAAACATGATGCTTAAGATGAATCGGCATGGATGCCTATTACAGCATCCGAAAGATGAAGAAAATGAAGAAGGTTATTAAATAATACTCATAACCATGGACTGTTGTACTAATTTTTCAATAAGCTTATTGCGATTTCAATAAAAATTACCCAAAATTCTTAGAACTAAGGAAGAAAACAAGAGAAAAAATCGTTTTAACCAGATTTAATAATCCCTTCATTTGATATTGAAAAGAGGGAAAAAGTACGACATTTTTCATCAGGAAGTGATTACGAGATGTAATAACAATAACATATATATACATAGTAAAGTGTCCATTAGGTGTCATTCTGTTTTTTTTTGTTTTTTGAAGCCTATAATTAAAATTATTTTGGTAAAAAAACAAAATTCGTAATCTGAATTACAAAATTAGCAATCGAATAAAATTAATTTCCTCATCAAACGATTTTCATTTCCAAAGCGTCAAAATTCAACTACAAAAACATATATTGGTATCGATACAATACAAATGCATCAGACGTAAACGGACGACGGCAGCACCAAGTACGTAAATGCGTGCATAAATTACGACTTTCGCATAAAGGTACAGTACACAATTACATAAGCCTCGCATAGCCCACATCTTTAGACGCTTTGTCAGGGAGCACGGTTTTGTTATGTCTGCACGACAGCGAACCGTCACGAATCCGCTAATACAAACAAAAATTAATCGTCTTACGCATGCGCAAACGGCAGCAACCAGCGACTGTCATTCACGTAGGTGGAATGCGCTACCGTAGTACATCGTGCCTCCTTCTAGGGCCGAAATGCCACGGATAATGCTCATGCGTTTCAGCGTCGCGGAGCACACTGCGAGTCCGACGGCTGCAGTGGTATATTTAGTATGGAGAAGAATAAAAGTGGCGAGATGCTAGATTAGATTTAGTGCGGCGGCGGGCGGCGGCGGCGGGCGGCGCGACTCCTCTGTAGTGGTGCGGCGGCGCGACTCTGTGTGCGTGCGCGCGAGCCGCGCGCCTCACTCCGCGCTCGCCAGTCGCGCGCGTCGCTCCCACGGACGAAGCCGGCCCGCGCTCGCTCTCCACTCCACTCTCTGTCGGTGCCTCGAATCGCTCCGCTCGCACGCGGCGCCGCTCGACCGCCGAAAGTCGGCCGATCGAATCGCCGCTCGTTCGTCGAGCGTGTCAACCGCCTCCGCCGCATCTTGCCGCCGCGCGCGATCCTCGCCCGCGCCGGCGGTTCCCGCACTGCCCGCCCGAGTTTGGTGTTTGTGACTACACGGATCGATTGTGTTTACCCATTGCAGTTGTAATCCCGTCAAATTACCAAGTGTCCCGGAGTGATCGCGCGGAGCCACCGCGCGAACCGCTGCCGTTGCAATGTCGAAGATTGTAGTTCCGTTCGAATGATGTATTCTGTGAATGTGTACAGTGATGGATGCGATGCTCCTATAGTAATCAATTAATCAATTGGTAAAGTGCAGTGCGACGAGGAGTGACGGATTATTTTTCCACCGGATTGTCAATAGTGCTCAGTCAAAATTGAGTCCAAACTGTTTGTAGGTCAGTATGCCTTATTTATTTATCGATGTAAATTTCATGACTATTGTTACAATTTGACATGTCAACGTTTCCGCCGTATTGCAAACACAACAAACGCTAGGTACGTAACGCATTTGACCTCGACTTGCTACGCGTATTTTAGTAGCTAGAAATAAGTTCATTGACTGGACCGATTGTGTGTGTACTTTGATAAAAGTCGAAATCGCGCCGGTCTCGGCGGGCGTCGCCGCGCGCTGTCATCGTGATGTAATTACTTTCCATAATAAACTGTAAATAAAACGTGTTTCCGATTCATAGATCGTGCGCTATCCAACAAATAGGTCAACGTCTCGGGAGTGCTGAGCTGAGATAAGGATCGCGTTGCCGAGTGACCAGATAAGTGCCAGCCAGGTCTATCATAAGTGGTCTCGATTACTCCGCACTTGGAGATAAAATTTGGAGCGTTAAAGTTTCGGCGCTTCGGTTCGACATTGCACTTTTACGTTTGCGTCAAATTGGAATTGCCTCAAGTAGGTTTAGAGTAATTAATGGCTTGTTTTCGCTTACTTGTGGAATTTTTGAAGTAATGATCGATTAAGCGTTTTTATTACTGACCAGTGACAGATATCAGATTACTTAACTAAAAGTTGAATTTATACTTTGCAATTTTTTTTTGTTATGCAATTTTTTGATCTTTCATTCTTGTTTGCCGTTTCCCCACTAACTTTTAAACCATAATAAATACTATCGGAGTTCCTTTTTTTAACTTTACTCCGAAACGCGACACCCAAACTGTACAGGCCACATCCAGAGAATGACACGAAATATTCTCCATAAAATAATCTAAAAATAAATGTTCATTATAAAAGTGGCAACGTGCACACGCAGGCAAGGTACGGCCCGGCACTTCGGTGCTCGCGAGTAAGACGGCGCGATGCGGTGCGAGCGGGACGGTGAGGCCGCACGGAGAATGGTCGCGGCGCGTGTTGCTCGCGATGGAAAGTGTAGTCCCGTTGTAACAGTGTCAGTGGGCCTGCGGTATCATTTCACCGCCATTCAAGTAAATGTTTCCTCAGCAGAGGCCGAATATTAAAGGAAATGTTAGAATTTAAAGTCCATCGTTGCGTTTAGCAATGGAGAGACGCTAACTGCAGTATTGTAGTGTAATTAATAACATCACGATTACCTTGAAACAATGGTTCTACGTATATATACATTACCGCTAATAAATCCAATATCCCTGTTGCATAGTCCGAATATTCATTGAATGAATTTTTGTATTTGATGCAAAAAAATAATGTGTATATCATGTTAAATAAAAATTCTGTTCACTTGCATATCTGGATCTGTTATATGATTTCATGGCCTTTAAAATAACGGTTCTTTTGCAAGGTCAAACGAATCTCGGAAAAAATGATGTAGTGTAATAAACAAAAGCACATTCAAATTTTCGGTTACGAATATATTTAATTCTAAAGCCTCAAATTTCGTCATATTTCCTATTATGAATAGGGCGGACGTTTCTTGGTAAGATTATCATGGTAAAAATAACGTGGTGCAACAAACGCGTTATACCAACGAGGTGTATGGATCAAACAATGTAAACGAATTCACCGCACGGTTACGTTGTTGGCACCATTGTTTTCGCTCTGGAAAAAAATCAATTTTACGAACGAGAACCGCGGTTGTCTGCAGATAGTAGAATCGGGCCCTTTTCAAAGTAAGTTCGAACTGACCGTAGGTTCTGATGTCAGTATCAAAATTATATCGAGTCGTTTACGGGAATACAAGCTCAAAAACTTAATAACTTACCCAATGAAAAAAGCAGCGATGCTCACTGTGATTTGTATTGCGCTGTCAAACTAATATTAAAAATAAAAAAATTCTGTGTTAAAGTTCTCTTCTTAGCTGTTTGTCTATTATAGTTTTTCAGGAGATTATATTGTGCATTACCTGATGCCAATTTAACCCAGGTGTGTATTTAATTTCATCATATCATCATTGTTATGGTCTGCCGATGTTTTTCCCTTTCGACTTTTATCGTTTATACACTAATTTTCTGATCTTTGAGTTCTACTTCTGTCATTGTTGTTGAATCGATTTCTGATGCACTTTTAATATCCTGAGCATTTATCTAATCGAGGTTACCTATCACACGCTGCCACCTATCCCACAATTATTTATTACCAGAAGAATACATTCCATATAAATTAGGTTTTTACTCGTAAATTCATAGGACAATTGGAGTTAAAACATGTCACATTTGTCCATAGGCAGTCTACTCGCGGTATTCTTAGAGTAGTTTTAGATTAATACATATCATGAAAATTATATTCTGTACAAAGCTCTTAAACATCCGTCGCAAAGATTGGACTTAGAATGTCAAATAAAATAGTTCGCGATACAAAAGTTTAAACAAAATAAACGGAAGATGAAGTAGTCTTGTGCCGATATTATTCACCGTAATGATTTAGTTAGGGTAACTCCAATGGCAGCCTTCGTCTATCATTTGTTCCTTTATTATAATTATATTTTTTTATTAATTTGTTTGTACATCGTCCACTTGAAGGATGTATTCTATTACGGCTTTTTTATAAATAACTAACTATACGCAGGTATTAACTCTAGCTGTTTTTCGTGTTTCCGTGTAAATATAAGGAAAAAGGCTTAGGATTTTAATAGAATTATATCAAGTGTTCTTTTCCTTTCAGGTGCTACATAGTTTTCAACACGATATTTCTGTCATATCCCACATCTCATTCGTCTCGCATCTCAAATTGCTGTACTTGGAGTTAGCTGTACTTTAGAATTATATAGGCTTTAATATATACATATTAGGTATAAAAATAATGTCTGTTATCTTCTTCTTTCCATTTACGAGAACTAGGTCTATAGGAGGTTAATGTATTATCTCTTCATATAATATAGCTTTATTTTCAGATTTATTTATGGGTTTATATTATAAGATTTTTTGCAGAGTATACTTGTTGTATAGAACTTGTGTTTCAACCAGTTCGTGTTATCCACTTTTTTATGATGCTCCTTCTTTTATACGTTGAACAGTTTCTGCAGCTTTCTATGGTACCGGCAAATATTATTTTTTATTTCTGGCTCTTAGGCTATCAATATTTTCTGATTTTTGTAACCTGGTCTTGTGTCACTATTAGGAAGTCTTCTATTTTGGTGTATAGCTGTTGAAACATCAACGAGGCATTCAAATCTCCTTTACTATCGTGAAAAACTTCAGGTTATAGTAGTGTTTTCCATGTAAAACCTTTCCCCGGGCATTTATTTTTTCTTATGTAGCCTAATATATGTTGAATGAACTCAGCTTCTGATGAACAGAATTTAAGGGTATGTAATTGTTATCACTCTGAGTGGTGACCTTATGTAACGGTAGCTAGCTTTTTTGAAACTATCCTTTGAGATTAGTGATTTGTTTCAGGTGTTTTTCCTTTTGGACAATAATTGTTTCCCTTTGTTCATATTTTTTTTATTGATTATGGTCCTTGCATTACTGAAATATGGTGACACTATAGTACGAAAACCCTTTAATGCGATACCTTCGTCGCTACAGTTTTCCTGGTGCTCGACAATAGCATTTAAAGTTCTGTCTTAACCCATTGAAATATTCCGTAGAAATACATCAGTACCGGTGTCACCAAATGTTTTACACCTGAACAATAACATTATGCTGCTTACTTTTGGTAATGGTCATTAGTCACTGTTGATGCTTAATGGTTATGAATATTCTTAGGTCATTGTATTAAAACCTGAGCGATTTCTTCATTCCTAGTTGCTTATAATTATCATCTTCATCAATAGCTTCTATGGCGGTAATATTCTGGAGCTTAACGAAGAGGCATCTTCTTTTACTTCGTACTTTGAAGAATTTACACATAAATAGCCCCAATTCCGTGTCTATAACTTTTATTCTAATGGTTATCAATTAGATATCCTTTACGGATTGGATGAATCTTATGATATTTCAATTTATTTTGCAGATTTTAAAGTGTTTACAAACCAGCTATGTAACACTATATTACTCAATGATTATGAAAGCTTCTTGTATACCTTGGTGCTTTGTTGGGAGAATCTTTGCAGTTCGTCAGTAGCAAAGTAAACATGTTTAGCAATCATATCTGCAAGAGAAGACCATATGATTTTATGAAACATCGGGAAATGTTTGCCAATTTTGCCTGTGACCTCTCGTCGGGCGAAATTTTCGCTTCCTTTGGAAGTTCTTGCGTTTAATTATTTCAACACATAATTATTTTTTTTTTGTTTATAATAAATAATATAAAATAGTTTTCTGTCAACAATTTCAAAATATTTATTAAAACAGTTGTCTATAATTTATAAGTATTTTCAGGATATATATGTTCATAATATTTTTTTCTTATTCCAAATTACATCACCGCTGAAAAAAGAAAAAAAAATATTTTTCCTATTTATTTGGTCAGATCTACTAAGACTCTTCTCTAAAATCATATTGAAATTTTTAGTATAAATCGTAAATAAACTTGTCGTTCCATGTTGAAATAAAAGAGTTTTATGTACTTAAATGCTATTAAGGGTTACCTATATTAAGGGGACCTTACTATAATGATTTGGCGATTTTTCCATACCGTATTCCCATCAATGTATATATATATATATATATATATATATATATATATATATATATATATATATATATATAATATAACTTTCATTATAAGCGAAAATATGGAAAAGAAAACTTAAATACCATTTTTTCTTTAACAAAATAATTAAAATATTTATATTCGAATTATGTATTATTACGAGATATATTTTAAATGTAGAGTATATGAATAGAGCCCAAAGTAAATTCCGATATTGTACTTGAATTATGTTTTGTTAAGCTCTGTATTTAATTCCTTGAAAAGGAAAATTACGCTCATGGAAGCTTTAAATTTATGAAAGCTTTTTCGCATGAAAAATATTTAAAAAATAATATTTGAAGAAACTGAATTTACGCACAGATTTGATACTGGTGCTTATTGCTACGCTCCATATTTATTCACACCATACACAGATTTGTGTTTTAACATTACATCTGAATATAAGTAAGATGAGTGAAGGGAAATATCAAAATGGAGAATTAAAAACTTATATATATATATATATATATATATATATATATATATATATATATATATATGTATATATATATGTATGTATATGTATATATGTATATATATATATATATATATATATATATATACATATGTATATATATATATATATATATATATATATATATTGATGGGAATACGGTATTGAAAAAAGTTGAAGCAAAAGAAAAAAGAGGGGTGTTAAAATTGTTTGCTACTGATAAAAGGAATTTTAAGCTTTTGCTTATTACCTTCAAATTTGCGACTTTGAAAACATCTGGAAATTATACTAAATATATTAATAATTTTTATAATAACTAATTAATCTTGGCCATTTGACGAAAAAAAATTTGTTGTACTTATTTCGTAATTAGCTGTACCCACAACTTCGTTCGCATGCTATTCCGAGTAAGAAAAGTTACTAGGAATTTTTTGTGTTTGTTTTTTCTTTTTTCTCTCAGAACTCTATGAACAAAAAGTTTACTAAAACGCTAATAGATGGCGTTGGCAGATAAATCGGTTCTGCCGGTTCTGATATTAGCATACACAATGTACGTAAGTTAAAGCTTGGCGTATCTTGTTTTATTTGTGAACAGATTGAAATGAAAGTATATTAAAAGTATATTAGCCCAAACTAATCTAAATACATTACTGAAAACCGCATCCAAATCGTTTCAACCGTTGCTAAGTTTAGCGTGTACAACGAAGATGGACACGCGGACAAACAAACGAACCGATAAGCAAACAAATAGACAAAAATTCTAGAAACTGTTGTTTTAGGTTTAGTAGCGTAGCTTTATCAGATAGCACTTAGTTTTATTTAAAAATATTAAATGCGCAGCCTCAATTTTTTTCCATATTATTATATGTATAGATAATTTCATTTTATGTACCATTTTGACTGATTTCACATATTTTTTGAAGTAGCCGAAATTACATGTTTTGCATTTGCTCGGGAGTTTAATTTAATATATTAAACGCAATTAAATATTATAATTAACCTATGAAAATAAAACTAATGAAACTTATCACTTTTTATCAAACTCTAAATCTAATATTTGTAATTTTATTGCAATAAATATTTATCGCAGAAAACTTAATACAGTCTTTCAGCGATATTTATTTTATAATAAATAATATTCTATAATAAATGCCATTGATAATTTAATTTAATATATTAAGCGCAATTAAATATTATACTTAATATGTTCAAATAAAACTAATGAAACTTATCACTTTTTATCAAAATCTGAATCTAATATATGTAATTTTATTGCAATAAATATTTATCGCAGAAAACTTAATACAGTCTTTCAGCGATATGTCTTTTATAATAAATAATGTTCTATAATAAATGCCATTGATAAATTCATTGGCAGACCCTAGTTAGCGAACTTTCGCTTCCGACATATGTGTGACTGTAAAAAGTTGTTTCTGGTTGCTTATAAATATTAATGACACTATTATAAGTAATTAACAGAGAGTTGATCTTTGTACCAATGCATTATAAATCAATAAAACCTTTATTACTTACATCAAAGAGGTGTGATTACTTTCATTTCAATACGCCATTTTTTCTGCCTGCACTCTCTCTCTGTTTCTCTCTTTCTGTCTAGACAGAATAAAAAATAATTGGAATAAACTTAACTTCGTCATATTTCTTCGTCCAGACTCTCGTTTCTCTGATTTTTCTTATATTTAATTTTATTTTATTATACCATTCACTTCGTTACTTTATATCTAAATTGTAATTTTTTAACCGGTTAATAATTGTTATTATATTTTTAACCAGAGTTAATTTTTTAACCAAACGATCTCAACGTCCCTTTTTTGATTTAACTTTCTTCGATAATATATTTCTCTTGAACGTATCCATTTTTAATTCTCTGCCCAGATGTACCGCTTTTGCTTTATTTATCGTTCTTATATTTTTATTTCCTTTTGTTTATACCTTTGCTGCTCTATAATTTTTTTATTAATTTCTCAAACGATTTATGTAACTACACGATCTGAACAATTCTTTTTATGGTTCAACTTTGTTCATTACTCAATTTCTATCCAATATATTTAATTTTAATTTTCCATCCCAAGATATCTATGTCACTTCATTCATCTTTCCTATATTTTTAATTGATTTTACATTTTTTAAATTGTTCTTTTTTAAACGATTTTGTTACAAAATCTGTGTTTGACCAACAAATATCACTAATTTCTCAAAAACTGAGATTTAGAATCATTTCTATGCTTTAGGCAAATTTCATAATTTTGGCTTAAGCGGTTTCCGTGACAGAGGGTGAGTGCATATGTATATTTTTAGCTATACCTCTGTAAATAATATGCAAATTAATATGTTTTATGGTGAAACTGCTTTTGAGAAAAGCAGTTGTGACACATGGAGACCTAAGTGATTTTTAGTTTTTTTTTCTTAGGAAATACGGTTCCCTAAAAATATACATCTCTATTATATCAAGGTAAATGTGGAAAGTCTAGCACTGGACTACCATTTTATACAACTGACTAATTTATACTACTAAGAACCCTGCTTTATTCATATCCATACCACCTTTTATCTTCGTTTTCTATTCTTCTAAAATTAAAAAAAAATTCTCACTTTCTCTAAACACTTTGTGCTGCGTTTTTCCCAAACGCTCTACTCAACCATTACTTAATACTTGTTTATACTCAATGCTTGTTTATATAATACTTAGTGTCATGGAAAAAAATCGTCTCCGCGCTCCTTTTCAAGCATACTTTACACATTTAACTATAAACCTTACATATATACATTATAAAACAATATCACATAATAAAATACACTCAAACAACTACTAAATATAAGGCACCTATAATAACCTAACATATTAAAACACATAACAAAGCAATATCAGCTAAATGCATAAACATCACTAAACATGAAGCCATACGACTTCCTGTTTGTACACCTATCTCTCATCTACTTACTTTATGCTACTATCGAAATGCAGGTTGAAAAGCAAGAACAAGATATAATCCATGGCTACCTTTTAAACCAGGCTTTGTTACTTATCTATCTCATTCATAAGTTTTTCTTTCGGCCTAACGTCTTTCGAAGGATAATAACAGGCGCTGGTAAAATTTTGAAAACTTTTAATAATTAATTACTGATTATCGAAACATTTTATATAATTCGTATAAAACGGTATAAATAAATCACGTACAAATAAAACATTATGTAAGCGCACTTATGTAATAGTAGATATCTCTTCTTGTATTACAAAAGTAAATTATTGAATATATATTTGTTTGTTTGTCTTTATTTCACACTCAAAGAAGCTAAAACCTTTCAATGAAATTTTGCAAATTGGTAATATATATATCCAAGATTAAAAAATATGATATACACAGTTATGCTATGCTATCTTCTACAGAAGAAGAGCAGTGAACATATATATAAAAAAAAATATGCTCGCACACGATAAACTGCTTTTAATTTAATTTTTAAAAGTGGTGGAGTATATTCCTTTAATTTGCCTAACTACTATTCGACCGGTTAACTAATTGCACGGCATTTCATTCCATAGTACCACTGCATGACTGGTGCACTGCGCCATCATGCACCACAACAAATGTTAAAAATCATGTCTGACAAATTATGTTATATAGAATATTGATCTCGTAATTACATAATAAATCTGAATGAATTTATATCTATCTCTTTGAAAAGAAAAGTTTTTTTACATTTTCCTCATATCACGCGTGTATAGCTGCTGACAAAATTATTATAGAATATTTGTATATATATATATATATATATATATATATATATATATATATATATATATATATATTTATATATATATATATATATATATATCGAATTGAAGTAGATCGTATTCAAAACTTTTGACATAATACAATAATATATATTCAACACATAAGGATATATTTAATGTATGTAGATGACAAAACTCTTATTACAAAAGTATTCTTTCAAAAGAAACTGTAAAATATTAATGTAATTTTGCAGTTGATAAATATTTTATATGGTAATATAAAATTCAAATATTTGCATACTTTCAGACGAATTATAATCTTAAATATCTGAATAAATATGATCTTACGATATAATTAAGAGTTTAAAGGGAAAATGTGAAGAGAAATTTAGGGAGATCAAAATATATCACTCAAAACTTTATTCCAGCCCTGACAAATTTTGAGAGCTTAGATAAATTTGGAGTGTACATATTTTTTCGCCTGTCTTTTAGCTTATCTAGATATACATGAGCTACTTTTACTACTTTTACATTTTATTATGTATAATTATGAATTTACACAGTACCACACAAAATATAGAATATCTAATTTGCCATGTCCTATAGCTTTGTACGGCGATAACTTCGAAAAAAAACGGCTGTGATAGACGGACACTGAGTGATATTATAAGGCTTCCGTCTGAAGGATCCAAAACGAAACCCTATTATTTTAGCAACATCGTCTGTTCTTCCGTTTGTCTATCAGAGATTTCTAACTTCTAACCGAAATAAAATGTTTAAATTTGTTCAAAGACAAAAAATCAGTATTAAATTCTCCTTTTTGATCAATTTATTAAAATACCTAAGTAGAAACTATAATAGTTATATCTTAAAAATACGTATGATTAAAAAAAAGCAAAGTTTTGACGTATAACAATAAACAAACTTTTTTTTCATTTCTACTTCAAAAAACCTGAGTTGAAATACTTACTACTACTAGTTGAAATATTAAATTGAGGTTTCACGATTTTATTAATGACGTGTTCTTAAACATCTTATTTTTTGACAGCACTTTCATGTCCATAATCTACTAAATCGTTTCAAGCAAAATATAACATTTCAAAAGCAAACTTTTCTTAATTGATTTTTCTTACTATATGACAAAATACAAAAGCCCAAAAAAACTTTTGAACGTAGTTATTTAGCTCCAATAACGTAAAAAGCTTTCGTAGGAAACTACAGCCATTGTTATGCCCGATAACACATGAATGGTCAACGAAAGGCATATTTATTCTCAGTAAAAGCATACTCTTATTAAGAGTAAGTATATTTATTTATGTTATAAACTTTATAAATAATATAAAACCTAAACACTGTACATTTATAATACGGTATTTTGAATATTCTGAATAGTTTTTGTCATAAGAATATTTAGAAAATATATTGAATACGTTTGATAATTTTGTTACATAACTCCCTTATAAAAGGACGTGATTATACAAATAGAGAAATACTTAGGTGGCACGGTCACTTTGAAGATATTAATGTGCTCGTTAGATGAAACGAATTATTGGTATATAAAGGCAGATACCGTGATGAAATATTTCTCATCCATTTAGTGGAAAAAATTACAAGATTAATTGAAGAATAAATAATTTTCAAAGTGTTTAAACGAATTTATCAAAACATTGTAAAATAATTTTAACTAAAGGGATTTAACTGACTTAATAGGAAAAAAAAAGTTAAATCTATGCTACACTATTATCAAAAGCAGGAACAGTATACGGGCGTTTATTTTTAGTATTGTAAGGCCTCCTTTAACAGAAACGAACCAGCCAAGTGTGTATCCAGAATACGCATAATGTCGTTTCTATCAAATGAAATTGTTATCATTTTCATTGATAGTTCTAATTAAATTCTTAGATTTAAAATTTTCACATGTTTTAAACCCGTGGTTGAAAATTTAGAGAATGTTAATTTAGATTCTTTTGAAGTTTAACATATTTAAAATACTTAAATTTTTAGCTAACGGTGCTAAAAATGAACAATATTAAATAAAACTTTAGTTGCATATCAAAAGATCTATCCTATATATTACCTACGCTATTGAATATGTGTAAATTAATTTTTCACCCCCAAATTAGAAATAATATTTTGCTACACATTTTTCACGACACGTTCATGAAGTAAATATTATATGATCATCTCAAAAGAAATGGGTTTTTTCAAAACTCCTTTCTTAATCTTTCAATCAATGAATTCATTTACCACTTTTGTCTATCTTTTGCTTGGTTTATTTCAGGGGTACAATTAAATTACTATTGAAATATTTACAATAGTATATACAAACTATTTAAAAGAGTGGCGCAGTGGAAGCGTCTGGGCCCATAACCTAAAATATAAGGAATCGTTCAGTGTCAAAGTATAAACTAAACTGTTTTATTACAAAATAAAGAAACGCACTAGAAACCATGGATGGTATTACTAAACTCATGTTGTCGACATATTTCAACACGATTTAATGTTATATGTGATCAAACGGTAGAAAATGTTTATCCTAGTTAAACTAAGAACCGCTCCATATGTTTAAATGTTATATATTCATGATATAAAATATAGAAGCCTTAGACCTTCGAAATGTTACTTTATGAATAATGTGTCTTGATAGAGTCACTTGCAAAGAAGTTGTGTGGCTATTTTCAAAAAATCTAGTTTCAAAGATATTAGAGATTTAGATTTCAAAATGCACTAGATACCTGAGCCGTGTGATGCGAGAGGCAAAATATTGGCTACCTCAAGTGGGGATCACCTCATAGCGGGAAAAGATAAACTATTCTCTTAAATTTCGGGATATATTATAGCTTTTTACAGCAGCTATCAACACATTCCAGTTACTAATAATGATCGCAAACCTTCGCAAAAAGATGTCACCTTAAAAAGAAGATGCATGGATTAGAGTAAAAAATATATATGTATAAGACAAAAAAGGTTGCTTCAATAGAACTCAATAGACTTATATTATAACCGCTGCATATATGGAAAATAATCTTAAGTCATTGAGAGAAAATATTCATTTGTAATACTTTCACAAATCTCATTCAGAGTGATGGATGTATCCGAATAGTCATTAACGTCAGTAACGTAATATTTTTTCTGATGCAGACACATTGAATTGCTTTAGAGCATATCCACAGTCGAATACAAACTCCTTTTAAATCCGAAAACAGGAAACATGTTCCGTTCCAGATCGCGCCGCGGACTCCATAATTCGATTCGTTCCAGTCTCGTCGCGTCTCCCACATAACTCGGTTTAATGGGAGTTCCGATGCCGACAAATCAAAATTCATAATACGTAAAATTAAATAATTTTTATTCCCTTAGTAACGGGCCGGGCGCGACGCGTTCGCCATTTAAATGTCAGAGGAAAAAATTCAATTTACAATTTCGATAATTCAAAAGTCGTTACAGATGGTAGGTAAAGAGGGACTGGTACTGGTAGATATAGTACTTAGCATCAGCTAAGTACTATATCTACAGTGGTAACTTCTAAATTTTTCTGCCACTAGGTGACTATAATTAAAGAAAATTAAGCTTCCACACTTTTCCATTTCCTATAAATACTTTGCTATAGTTCAATGTGCAATTACTGTTGGTTTCCTCAAATGATTATTTCATTTTAATATTGGTATATTGTGATGTTTAATAAATAAATATATTCATAATATACATATATAAGTGAATTTTATAATGGTGCTTAAATTTACTTGTAACTTTGGATGATATCTTTCACTTCAATGTGAATCACTTCGGTGTCTGTCTGTCACAGATAATTTCCCGGAAATTATATTAAGTCGGAAGCTAAAATTTAAATATTTTTAAAAATATTAAAATTAATTTAAAAAAGTTTCAATGAAAGCTTATTAAAAGGCGAGTTTCAAAATATGTCAGGTTTTCCATTCCGTACTTCAGTTTTGTACAAAAAAACAACGAACCCTTCGAAAATCACGCACGTATGCGTCCGTTTATCTATCACAGCTATTTTTCTTAGAAAGCGTTTGACTTAGTAATGTTTCGGTACACCGCGCGGTATGTACCTAAGATCACACCTTCGTAATATCTACAGCTTTAGACTTACATGCAAGCATGTGATTCAGATAAAGATTTCAATTAAAATGTAACAAATATTTTTTTCATATTTTATACATTGCGTGGGTTAGAAAAATCTAAAAAAAATTCTGAATAATACATGGAGCTTCAAAATTAAATTATTTTGTTTAAATTACATCATCATACAAATTTAATAAATGTATACATATGCGTTTAATTTATATACGCAATGAATTAATAAACTCGTGAAATTAAAAAAATAGAACAATTTAATAAAGTCAATAAATAAAAACATCAATCCAAATCTTGATTATGATACAAAATGCAAGTCATATAAAAAGGATTGTAGGCAGAGATAATCATTTGGCGGCTCAAAGGAATCTACAAAATATAACTGTCGATTTAATGATTGTAAAAAAAGTTTATTGCGATCAACTAAATACCCGATTTGTGGGAAGTTTTATAACCTGTCAAGTTCTTAATCTTTTTTTTCACGTAACGTTACATAAAATTTATTATTTATTGATAAAAGTAAATTGACCAGAATTTAAATATTTAAAAGAAGTCAATTAAGGCTTTGAATTTTTTTCTGCTACGGTCTGTAATCAAACGACTTTGAAGAAATTAGTATTTCCGAAACATGTACCGATATTATTGTATGTTTAATTAGATTTGCGGCACTGTTTCGCAAATGACGAGTTCTCATTTAAACTCTTGTTAAAACAGCGGATCTACACTTTTTAATTACAAATTAGAATTTTAATATCCTTCTAAATGACTTACAGTAAAATATGTTCCCTCCAATATTTATTATGATAATGAATAAATATATTTATTTTGCATGCCGTTAGCACCTCTTTGCCCGTATTTCCGAAATACGTCACCATAAACAGCATCGATGTTTCAATTAATTTTTATCAAAGTTATTACAATGGAAGTAAACAATTTATTAAATTTATTAATTGGAATAAAATGTTATACAAATATTTTCGAACACTAGCTTCGAGTTGTAGAAAAAATATCCTTCAAACAACAGGAATAATAATATATTTAGATAAAAATACACTTTAAACAACTGGAACTACATGATGTAGAAAGAGGACATAGTTAGTTTCCTTTTAATGTATTCTCTACATCGTTAAAACTGGTAAACTCTCTTTTATCTTTATCTGATAACTGGAAAAACTACTTATTACAATTTTGACTTAACTGTAGTCGTGATGAGTTCAAGGATTCAAGGTTCCCGCTGGGCGTTAGAAAATTTTCAAGCAGCTCCAACGCTTCATAAGCACATCATCCAAGTATTAAAAAATAATGCCGTGAAGTTTCCAACACGAAATAAAAAAAGAACTAATTTAGAAGCGAAGCTTTTGGGAAATATTAATTTCTATTACAATACCAAAGTACCTCCCTGAATTTTTATTTATTAAAAATCAAATAACCAAAACCATGTATTATTTTTTATTGGAAACAAAACCTTACTTTGAATCTGCAATATTACTTTTATTCTATGTATTTAACTGAATACACCGTTTGTTCACTCAAAAATAGTACCATTCTATCTGATACTTCAAAAAATACCTTTTTGGTATTTGTGTGTGTCAAAACGGTCACGACAGAAGTGCTGAAAAAAAAACCTGAAAAAACACACTTTTGTGGCAGTATTATCTAAAAAGTAAAAAATAATCTTTAAATATAAAGATTATTTTTTTAGTTCATATTGCCCCAAAAGCGTGTTTTTTAGTTTTTTAAAGTAAAATTTTCTTATTTTTTAGTCTTAAAACAAAATCTTTACATGTAAAGTTTGTGTTTTTAAACTAAAAAAGGTTTTTTTTACTTTTTTTACTATAACTATATTTCTTCATTATTATGTTGTCGTCGGTTTTTGACATGTGTGTATCCTAATTGTAAATAATTAGGACCTGTGGAAGTGGATGAAAATTTAATTGAAAAATTCCAGTTTATTCATACATACATAAAAGTGGCGTTAATAAAAGCACGTTAAAAATTATTTGTTATAAAGATGATAATAAATCAGATCTCAGTTTCGTAGAGATTTATATAAAACACAAATTATAAATCCGCACATCACCTATACCTTCATGATCAAATTTTTGTTTATTTTTTGAACTGTACTATAAACTTTATAAACCGAGGATGCTCGAAGACGTTTGATAAATGACGGTATGTAATTTATGATATCATGACTTATGAGACACAATTAAATGAAACTACGTGATGTAGTATTATTTCTATCGTGGCCTATCAGCAAAGATTCTTTGCTGACAGGCATAGAAAGAATTTTTGCTGATGGGCCACCTAAAGATGTTGTAATACAACGAAACCTAGGTCGTGGTAAAAAACTTAAAGAAAGTAGAAATAATACTACATCACGTAGTTTCATTTAATTGTGATATGTATTTTCATTGAACTCCATTCATATTTACAATTGGTTCTGATTAACTACGGCTCTTCCCAGGTTCCTTTTATAAAAAAAGGATTGTGGCAACCCTATCAACAAAAAATGTCAGCTATCTCAATAAATATGCACAGCCATTGAACTTCGTTCTTCTCAAAATAAAACAAAACATATCGATTATGGCACAAAATAACGAAGAACTAGTTGACTATTTTTAAAATACGTAACTTGCTATTTATGAAATATGAATACGAGATAACAAGTAACAAGGGAAAATAAATACGTTGCTCGGCCAGTGACTGGAATGTGCTTCAATAATAAGTATCGGAAAAATTTAATTTGTTTTTAAACCAATGTTTTTTACTGACGTTGGCAGTTTTTTTCCTAGTAATGGATACGATTCATTTGTATGAGGTATATTTTTAGAAGTATTATTTGAAATATATTCTTAATTTTATTGTTTTTTATTTACCTGACAGCATATAAAGATATTTTAATACGTCTGTACGTACTGATGTTGTCTCTATAGTTACTCTGCCATAGCTTCAGTTGAGCTGTATTGAATTAAAAGAATTAATAATCGGTTTATCGTAATCCAAATTATGATTTATTTTAAACACCATCCGCACGTATATATATATATATATATATATATATATATATATATATATATATATATACACACACTTTTTTGGACATCGTTGGTAGGATTGACAGGATGAAGTGCAATTGGCAGGCTATATTGTGGGCAGAACTGACGACCATTAGGAAAGAAAGGTTCTCGAATGACGACCACGTACCAAAAGATAAATAGCAGAACTGTTCCCTGCTATACGGGCAAACGATGTGGTAAAGTCAGCAGTAAAGACCTAGATGCAAGTGGCACAGGATCGATATTTTTGGGAACTTAAGGCCTATGTTTAGCACTGTAACCAAATCGATGTAAAAAACTATTTAAAAAAAACTTTAATTAAATCAATGTTGTTTTTTAATTATTAATTAAAGTTTTAGTCTATAATGTAAAACCATATAACACTTGCCATAATTTTTCGAAATGTATGTTAAACTATACGTAAATTCCTTGTTATTAACTTGTAATATACTTTTACAACTTACGTCTATATGGCCTTGAGCTATCTAATACAAAGTATGATTTACAATATATTATTACAATAACGACAGATGACTTAAATATAACTTACAAAAAATACGCATTAATTGACTTAATCAACATTTTGAATGGATTACATTTGAATGGGTGAGTAAATAATAAACAGGAAGTCTATGTTTGTACATTAATTAAATTTACATTCGTGCTTGGTTATTTCCCACATAAGATAAATATAATACAAACGTGCGTGCCCATATCTTAAGTTTTCGTCCAATATATCGATGCATTACGTAATATCTAATAATCTGTTTGGTGTTTATGAAATGTTTTTGTTTTACACATAAGATAAATATAATACAAACGTGCGTGCCCATATCTTAAGTTTTCGTCCAATATATCGATGCATTACGTAATATCTAATAATCTGTTTGGTGTTTATGAAATGTTTTTGTTTTACACATAAGGTAAATATAATACAAACGTGCGTGCCCATATCTTAAGTTTTCGTCCAATATATCGATGCATTACGTAATATCTAATAATCTGTTTGGTGTTTATGAAATGTTTTTGTTTTACACATAAGATAAATATAATACAAACGTGCGTGCCCATATCTTAAGTTTTCGTCCAATATATCGATGCATTACGTAATATCTAATAATCTGTTTGGTGTTTATGAAATGTTTTTGTTTTACACATAAGATAAATATAATACAAACGTGCGTGCCCATATCTTAAGTTTTCGTCCAATATATCGATGCATTACGTAATATCTAATAATCTGTTTGGTGTTTATGATATATTTTTGTTTTATTTTACAAAACACCGGTGACTCGATTTATAAAACACAAAGTTTCCATTCAAGAATCAAATGGACAAAACAGTATAAAAAGCTACCTTTCGTATAAAATATTAGGCTAACACAATTAACACAGCTGAATTTAAAAAAAATTGTCTAGCAAGGTTGTCTGTCCGTCCGCCCGTCACTTTTCTGATACTTTTTCCTCTTTGTCACTTTTGCATATCTTGACTTCTAACCGCTAAACGAAATAAGATATGGATTTGTATAGGAATTTATTTTTTCAAAAGTAAAAATGATATTTAAAATTATTTGAAAGTATATTTCGTGAAAGCTCGCGAATATGTAAAGGAGGGCTAAAAAAGATTTTTTTTCTTCATAATGTTTTTTTCTATGTAGTGGGTAGAGTACAAGTTCATTTTTTTAATATTGTTTCACTCAAAAAACAAGGAACATCACTGATGATCCACTAAGAATTACCAATGAGGTTTGTTTTTAGACCCCTTTTGTTACCAAGTCTATGTTAAAATAAAAACGCTATTACGTAGGAAGCAGTAATTTAATAATTATATTTGAGAACTTCACGATATTTTACGTCTATAAAGGATATAATCTACATCTATATATATAATACATCTCTAGTGTTGGTTTGCCTGTATAGTGAAAATATATATATGTTGTAATTTTACAGTTATGTTTGAGAACTCCACGATATTTTTACGGCTATGAAGTATATAATCTACATATATATACATATATATATATATATATATATATATATATATATATATATATATCTGTTGAATTGGTTTGCCTGTATATTGAAAATATTTATGAAAAAAGTTCAACAGAAAAAAATATTGTTATTGGAAATTTGATCTATTTATTTGTATTATGGATACACATCATGTATTTCTGAACCAATTAAGATGATAATTTAATATAATACAGAAATCTAGAAGTAAACAACACAAAACTAGAATTAACACAATATATGCAAATTTTATATTTTCAAAAAATCGTTTACATTTCACTAGTACAACAAAAATAAAAAAATCTCTAGCTACCCAATGCATTGTGATATTAACAATTCGTATTATGTATATTTCAAATCTTATAGTGAAGTAATCCACCCGTACGTAAATTAGTGAAATGGACCTTGCCAGATGTGAAGTGTGGAAGGTGTAGGAAGATAACTACTTGAGAAAGCAAGCCAAATGCGGACCGATGTATGAGGGCAGACATAGTTATCGGTCGTCTTCCGCATATAAAATTATTTAGTTTTGTATATATTGATCCATTTAAAGCTTACTTTGTTTCTTCAATTTGTTTAAAACTTTAACATGTTGTCAATATTTGTATTTTAATGTCTCTAAATGGGTATAGAATCTCCTGATTACTCGCACTAATTCCGCACACGCTTATATAGAAATACTATGTACACTTAAATATGTTTATAAAAATACACATATACATTTACACTTAAATAGTATTTCTATTATACTATTTACAAAATTAATATAGTTTTTCGCCCTGTAAACATATACACTACTGTATTTTCCACAGGCGTAGAAATATCTA
The DNA here is from genome assembly GCA_039881145.1 of Druceiella hillmani. NCBI lineage: Eukaryota > Metazoa > Arthropoda > Insecta > Lepidoptera > Hepialidae > Druceiella > Druceiella hillmani. The sequence continues at coordinate 3,595,691 of JAYKKI010000084.1, forward strand.
AGTTTAATCTGATAGTTCGTGTGAATTTCAAAAAAACTATACGATTTTAAATCTTTGCTATAATTGTCTGGTAAATAGATATTTCTAGAACACAAAAGTCTCAAAAAAATACTTTTGGAAACATTCTTACTTTCTCTTTCAACTGATATCACACGTGTTATATAAAATTTTAATAAAACAATTATTTTATTTACCTCGAATAAATTTCTTATAAAAATATTTTTGAATAATTAACTTTTGAAATGTATACGGATCAATACTCGTATGTTTTATAACTGTGGTAAATTTCATGTTTCTACGTCATACGGTTTCTGAGAAACCCGGCTATGAATATGAGTTCCGTTTTTTTTTCCTTTTGAGGCACAGAACACCAAAAATAATAACCAATTACAAATATTTATTTAAATTTTTTAATACAAGTTTAAATATCGTACGCTAGATTGGTTTTAGAACCTTGCCATTTCCATACCGTTTATTATGTACGGAATAATGAAATGGGGAATTCAATAGATAACGCAGAACGGATATTTCGCAAACATTGGTTAAAACTGTATATTATCAGTTAGATAAACAAAATTTATTTTAAATAAATGAAACTTCAATATATTGAAATTTAAAACAACGTATTTATGTATTTCAATTTGAGGTTGCCGAATCTAGTAAAGTGAATACATGTATAAATATAATAAACGAATGACTTAAAAAAATTATATTGGAGAATTATAATAATAAATCGTAATATTATTTTTTTTATTTTGGGTAAGGGGAAAAAAACTAACACAAATTATTAGAAATATTCTATGAACACTAGACACGAAATGAGCTTGTGTTCTGTACAAAGAAAATAAATACATTTGTAAAATATCAAATTAAATACAATTACTAATGAGACATTAACTCGATTAAGCGAAACAATATTTTGTTCGAACAAGATATAATATCAATACGAAAAACACATGTAATTAATATATCTTACGAAGTTGGAAACTATTTTTCAGAAATTACTATTAACTATAATCTACTTTTGTTTTGTATCTTAAAGTTCTAGTAAAAAAATTGCAATTTTAAATTATTTGGTCAATAATAATCCAAATCGTCCGCAACTAATACTATTAAACTTCCATGCTTAGTTTCCAAATTGATAAAAAACATTTAGTGTTTTTCTCAAGACGGAAATAGTAGCAATGCTAGCTGACAGACCCCCCTCATTAAGCAACACGTCTCCAATTATAGAGGCAAAGTAAAAAATCAGTAACATTTTAAGGTACAGAGGGATTTTAAAAAAATTATATACAGTTTCACGTTTTGGCCAAGTAGCCTTGAATCCCACTATTGTAAAATTCACTTTTCGTTAATCGCATTGAAATATCAGACGCCATCAAAACTTCTGTCTTGAACATATTCTATTTTAAACATGGATGAACGTCTTTAAATTAGTTATCACAACACTATCCATATTTATATATATATATATATATATATATATATATATATGTATATATATATATATATATATATATATATATATATATATATATATATATATGTATATATACGTGCATCGTTCAAATTACATTTAAACTGCCACACTTTAAATATATGTAACCAAACCGGAATACAATAGAATTCCACATCGACGTACACTATACCATTTTGAAATAAAGAAACACGTTTTCATCTAATCAAACTGTTTTTATATTAAATCTATATACTTAAACGTCAAATCCAAAACTCTTTCAATAATGGAAACCTGTGCGACACAAAGTGATATCACACCGGTTCAGCGTCTCCTTATCGAATCGGTATGAACGCGACAATATGCAAATCTCAGCAACATTATAAATATAAACCATACCCCGGTTCTTCTTTACATAGTGGACGTTTGTCTAACCCACTAACAGACCCAATACAAATAAAAATACATCCCTGCATCATACTCTACGCGAATGCCGTGATAAACTACCGGCGACAGCGTGAAGCAAGTTTACCTGCGTTCAATAACTCGTAATTTTATTTCCTCATTACAGGAAGTCATTTGATTATTTAATAATAACCGAAATCAATAATTTGCACCCTTAACTTGAAAATCCATTAGCGTACAACAAATTATTTGCGCGGAAATTGTGTCGTAAACGTAATTCACAATCGCTCACGAACGGAAGGTAGCAACTACATATATTTTCGCTGTCGGTTAAAAACAGCTTAACAATAATATTATATTAAAATATCGCTCGCGATCGCGACTCGTACAGCTACCCACGTCACACCTAAATTCAAAACTGGCGCTCGCAACGAACCAGTCGGGAGGCCCGATCGATAGGCCCACCGCGAGCGAGGGACCCGTCTCACTCTCTCCGCGGCCGCGCCATGACACACTTGTACCGGCAGCATGATGCAACGTTGCCCGTGACGAAGAGGTCATAATTACATTTCCCTCATACACCGACACTATCTGACCGGGAATAACATGACATTCGTCACGATTTTTTTCAAGTCCATTTCGTGTAAACCTTTTAAAACTATAATTAAAGTAATTTAATTAATATAGCATTAAAATATCATTCGTAATCAAGCAATTCGTGCGAGGCTAGATTGAAAACTCGCTCACAGCGAACCAGTCGGGCGGACCGATCGATAGGACCGCCGCGCCGTAAGCAAGAGGCCCGCGTCACTCTCTCCGCGGCCGCGCCGTGACACACTTGCGCCAACGGCGTGATGCAACGCCGCCGCCCGCGAGGAAGCGCTCGTTGATAATGCAAATGCGGCGGGTTTGGTGACCTGGTATGCGAGCGTGGCTCGGTCGCGTGACGTGTGTTTATTTTTATTTGTTTAGACGATTTTGACACTCAGCGCCGTCTGTCGGCAGCGAGCGAGATTTGGGGACGAAAATACAGCGCTGTTGCTATGCGTGGAGTATGATGAGAGATACTTTGGTAGCGATGGTGGGTTATTTGTGTAACGAGTTCAATGGTTAATGTAAAACGGCGCGTCGTTTTTATTTATATTCTATAAGAAAGTAGAACATGTATCGTTTGCTGTTACTTTACGTATTAATAGTTTATCGTTTTAGTATATATTTGTTCCAGTTTGAATTATCCATTTAAAAGAATTTGTTAAAACTATGAAACGAAATCGAGTACAACTTTCATAAACGATTTGGGATCAAGCTGAAATTAAATTAATTAAACGCGTTCGCAAAAATCAAGTTCGCATATTGAGAGATGACACCGTAACGAAAAATGAAACATGTGGTTGTGGGGAAAACGAGCGATGAATAGAGTTCTCCACTCCGCTTCAGTAAATAACAGACCGCCATTTAAGTTGGCTTGGTATGTTTCCATTTCCTTTACACCGACAATTGTAGAATAATTTACATTTATCTTAATGTACGTTTAAAAATTAATATATATTTCGTTTTTTCGGTAGGACATTTGACAATTAACTTGTGAGAACAAGTGACAACGCGTTACACGAACACCTAAAGTGCGCCAATAAACAGTAGACCACCAGTAAAATCAGCCTAGTCGATTTCAACTTTGATTGTATCCGCGATTGTAGTATAGATTATATTCATATTTGACAGTTAATATAAGTTTCGTTACTTTCCATAAGTGCCAGTGCATGACACTGGCACTTCAGAATGGTAATATATATGTTCTATCAATAAAATTTTCTTGCTTTCCTTGCACAATTACCTTATTACTTCCCTTTTTTCCTTAAATGAAATAAATAAACATAGAAACAAAATGTAAACTCATAAATATTTGAGAAAGATATTCGCCATTCATACGCAGTAACTATCTATTCAATAATTTCAGCATTTATCCAAAAAAAACTAGAAAAGTATTAAATAAATGTTATATTTATAATTAATCGTTATCCAAATCTAATAAAAATGGAAATATTTTAGCTGGAATGTTCACTTTAGTCTCATACACTCAGACTTAAAATCTTGAACATATAGTGAAATAATTGGTACTTTATTTTTATGTACCGATATTATGTTAAACACAAACAGCGTTAATTATAAGTACTGAATGGCTTCTAATAAATAACCATCGCTTAACAGCGCTGGGATAGCTGTACACATGCCTTTTACTATTTAATGTAATACTTCTACTACAATTTTTCGTGTTTAATGTTACTACTCATGTTAAAATCAGAGATTTGAGGAACCAACAGTTTCATACTCCACAAAATTATAGTGAAATTCTGATTAAGACTTCAAGGTTGTATTGTAATTATATACGCAATAAAAACAAAACATAAATATTATTTTTTGGTCTGATCACGGTTCCAGTGGTTAATAGCTCAACAGCGTGACTACAAAAGTGACCGAGCAACCCGCTGGTAAGCTAGCCTCCAAACGCAGTAATCAATCTTAGCGTCCTCCTGTCACTGTACTCACTGTTTCAACAGAAAACATCGCCGCCCGCGGCGATGATGTTGCAAGGCTCTGAGGTCAACGGCGTGATCAAGGCCGCCAGCGCACAGTGGGCACACTTGACGCTAACAAAAAGTCAAAAGTTTGAAGGTTGTAAGTACACGCTCGTACTATTATTTCCGTTGACATTGGCTCGCTCCGTTGCCCACTGGTACCCTTGCACGCCTGATAAGAGTTCATTGTATTAATTAATAAGTGACTCGACCAAATAAATTGGTGGTTTTTTATTTTTACAACGACTATTTTCAATCAAGTGTGGCAGTACTTTGTTTGGATTTGTTTTTATATTGCTTTTGACTCATTTATAACAACACTTGCGTGGTCGTGCGACATCGTCAAAGCTGTATATCTCCTAAACCCAACAATACGTCGGGCAATTTCCTAATTGCATTTTATTATAGCATGTAAATGTAAGAAAATATTTTTGGAAGCTTTGTCATCCAAGTCGACGAATGAAACAAAACGATAACTTAGTTGACTTGAAAGTTAGATGTGACGAGTCCCACGTAACCGAGTCATATTTACCGCCCAATTATAAGAGTCACGCGGTGGTACTTCTTTGCTTCATCTTACATATCACCTACCCACATAGACTTCGCTTAGGCGGGCATCCGCATTCGCCCAGCTTATGTTTTATATCTACCTAAGTCATCGCCATGTCCCAAACTTTCATTTCATTCCGCTAGCGGACGTTGACGTAACAAATGCCCCAAAATGTATTACAATATCCTATTCAAAATTATGTTCTACGTATGATGTGGAAAATGCAGCAAAATATTAAGTCCTCAAAAAAATAGCTTTACATTTCACTGATAAGTTTATTCTTTAAGAAATAGATACAAATATGAATAATCAATAGCGAATATAAACACAAAATAATTAAACAGCAAATATTGATGTCTTCTCACTAGTTTCTTTCTTCGTGTGCAAATTGATATATTACTATCTTTCTCTAACATCGGTTACGTATGAACTAGTGAAATATAAGATTAAATAACTTGGAAATTAACTGCCAATAAAGAAATACATTTATTCTTTTATGGAAACTAGGTTTTAACATATATTTCCAGTATCTGATAGATTCTTCTCATAAATTGTAAAGAGAAACCTCTTGTAAATTAAATAAAGAATCCAGGTGTCTCTATACTTGTTAATACATTTCCACATCTATCTACAAATGTACACTGTTTCTTATATAGTGCACAGAATATTGGAGAATATTTGAACATCTTTTTTAATATTTTCGTTCGCATTTGATTATATGTTATTATGAACTTAACTTCAGATTGCTATATTACTACTAACTAGATTGCTATATTACTACAAACTACTTACGGAATAATTAATAATGAACAACCTAACTGAGGGAAAGTATATTATGCAAATCACTTTTAGTAGAACCATTTTTAGCAAAAAAAATATTAAGAGATTTCCTACTTATACTTGTTCTAGAATTCTGTTTACACGGTTCGGTTCCTGGTGATTGTAATCAACTCTTCACATTTGTTTGCTACAAAAGGCAAATAATTTTTTCTGATATGTTTAGAGAATAGAACATATATTTAAAAAATAATCAGTAAATACTCAATATCTAAACGAATGCGTGGTCTTAATTTATTTCTTTTGAAATAAATTCTTTCGAATAGGATTTCTCTATATCAAAATTCCGATTAATGCAAACATTTAAATAATACTGTATCTTTTTTAATAAACAGCTAGATTTACTATAAAGTAACAGTGCATTGAGAGTTACTTTTAAGCTAGATTTTACACCTTACATTGATTTATGGCTAGAGTTACTAAAAAATAATATCGCATTGAAATTTACTTTTATCTCAAAACAAGCACATATCCAACTTCTGTGCTTCGATTTGATATTTACAATATGCGCATGATTTCGAACTAGTACATTCATTTTCACACGATTCGCCTTTTCTCACAAACGCATCTATGCGATAGCAACATTGTACGACCAAGTTAGCTGGCGTCAGAACAAAACCCACTATATCTTAACCTCTCCATGAATACAGTGAGGTGATTAACATTTGAATGGAGGTCCCGCGGAGCCTGAAAGGTCTGACCTCGGCCCCCATTCAGTGGGGCCCCACTGAGATGATCAACGTTCGCGAACGATGATATATTTATATTTATTTGTATATAATATGGCGAACGTTGATGGTATAGCGTAGATACTTATGAAAATGTGTTTATTATTCACGTCTGCGAGAACACGTTTTGGTTGGAACTTGACTTTGTTGCGAAGTTGGAGACACGGTGTTGGATGTGCGATGTGACGTACGAACGTTACATGAACCGGAGACTTGAGGCTTTTATATTGGTTTTGGTAATATATGGGCTGACCTTTTGGCTGGCAAAATGCCCCGCCGATATATTACGAACGCTAGCCGTAAGGGTTTTGCTTTCGCTTTTACGAAGGAAGTAAATACGATTTTATGGCGCGATGGAAGAGTGATTTTTGACGTAAATCTTAATTTAATTCCGCAATAAATCTCCCGACATAAACCAATATTTCTCTTTAATGTTTTAGACTTCAATAAATGTATAAACCTTTCACGGTTTTTTTTGCATTCACGAGCATTATCATTATTTGAATTTCAAACAAAAATTGGGAATATTTTAATTTATTTCCGATCGCAATTAAAAACTTTGTTATCGTTAATTTTGGTGTTAATTGGATTGTTTTTTATTTATTTATTTCACATTTATAAGGATAATTGACTGATCCTGAATTTGCTCGCTTTAGTGAAATAGTTTGGAAATATGAAATAACGTCACAATTCAGTATTGCTGTCCTTGTTTAAACATTAGATTTAAACCTTTATAAATCGGTCAATTTTTAAGATTTGTCAAATGTTTTTGCTCCTCATCAGACTGCACCTTTAAATTATGATTTATAAAATAGTCAAGTGCCCTTTATTACAATATTAATTCTACTTTATTTTCACTAAAGTCCTTGATACGAAATCACATCTAATCTCATTAGGCAATAGAAATCGATGTTAATTTTACTGTTGTTAATAACTACTTCAAATAATAATCAAAATATTTGACTAAAACTTTAACGCCTTTTTATATAGCTATCTCCTCGATCACTTTTGTTAAATAATTCTCTCTCGTGATGTATGTAAGAAACTAAGTTAACCTTCATTGTATGCTTTATATTTTTCCACCTACTGAAAAATACCGAAGCAAATAACAAGTTTTTTAGTAGCGATCACAAATGAATCGAGTAATGTATTAGTGCATAGCCGTTGACTAAATAAATTAAAAATAAACATAACTGCCATTATTGACATTTGTCGTACGTTATTGTCAAACTGAAAATTTTTTTCGCGGTTTACAAATCTTACATGGTTTTCCCAACAATTCCTAGTTATACGCATTAGTATATTACATTTGCGTATAAAAAATATAACGAGACATAATCTCCACTTTCTTGTTGGTTCAAATAGTTTCATGAAAATAGCATTTAAAAACTATCACGAAAAATTACTGACTTATCATAGAAAAAAGCAATATTTCCCATTTTCCTAATTGACCATTTAAATAAGACTTTTGTGAGGCTTATTTTTTTTGCAATTTTAACTTTTGCTTGTCTTCTTTTGGTAAATTGAATTTTTGATATCGTTGGAAATATCTTGAAAAGGCTTCCATGTTTACGATGTTAATTCTGTTGTTTCCATGTTAATTCATTAAAAACTGAAGCAGCTCTACAGGTTTTGGAACAATTCCGCTAATCAGTCAACTTCAATGGGCATATATTGCCGTCTTTCAGCGTATAATTGTAATATTCCATTACTGTTCTCATTTACTTATTCTTGCTTTCCTCGACATTATTCTGTCATTAGATAACCTATTATTCTCTTTCCATAATGACGTAACTTCCGCAGTACTCATTTGCGGAGTAATCTTGAAACAGACTTTTTGAGAACCAGCTCCTGGGAGTGATTATGTTCTCATATCGTGAACAAATATCCATTACTTATTCGTTGTATGCAAAGCTTTTAGGAAGAAAGCCATCGAGTCAATCGATTAATATTTACGCTAAACTAACTAACTTTCTTTATTGGTTCCATTAAAGTATTTAAAGCAATTACCGATCCACTTTCACAATATCCTTTCACTATTAAGCTAGTTCAAACATATTGATTTCGTTGCTTTTGATATTCATTACTTTCTCTAACCATTTATCAATGTAAACGCCTTCAAGATAAGCAAGCTTTGATAACGTTTGATATTTGCATTAATAAAAAAAACAAAATAAAATTAACATCCAGCATCGACATATATGTAGTTGTCAATGTTTTCTTGTTCTATTTATCATCTTTATATACTGGTATTTTTCGAAGGTTTATATAAGCAATAACTTTATCTAACGGGATTTTAATTAATCTAGCTAAGCTTTCTGCACAAATTTAAGATATTTTTTGCTAAAATATTTAAGGCACTTAATTTTTTTACAAAATCTAAAACACCTTCTCATAACTAGTTAGCTAAAAATGTTTTTGTTATATTATAATTTTAATAAAATGTTGTTTAAATAACAATCGATCCAAAAATGTTAAACAATAAATTTCAATAGGGGCTAGCTGCAATTTTTTTTACTAGCGGTGCTGTAACCAATTTTGTAATAGCAATTTTATTTCCAATCTAATTTTATTTAGTTTAAAATGACAAGTTTGAGATATATTTTAATTTAAAGTTACTTTTACCTAAAAGGAAAACAATTATAAACTTTAAAAATTTTATGTAGAACTCTGAAGGAATATTTATAATAAAACGTGGCTATGATTAGACACTTCATGACTATAATCATCTGCTGTCATATAAACATATACGTGCATATCCTTTCAAATAAAATATTGTATGATGATGACTGTAAGGCTATAAAAACGTATCTGATCTTGTTCGACTAAAGATTGACTATCGCTATCTGAGCAAACAATCGCCTCATCGCTATTTGTGAAAGCAACAAACGTGTTGGAAAGTGCAAGTCATATCTGCAGATGAATTCTTGCTATTCTTTGCTGAATCTGATACGATAAATTAAAACAAGACAAAACTTATTCGCTTTCTTCCGCATTCTCGGTTTGCATGTACGAAATTTCACAAATATGATATCCTTTTACAGGCAACTTTTTTCTTTATATTTCGTTTATTCTATTCTAGCATTTAATCATTTTATTTTATTGCTACGTATTATTATTTTATTTGTACAAAGCAAGTATTTAATGTTTGCTAAAATAAATGATATAAAATAAAGATATTAGATATCATCTTAAGTACTACGATATCTGCCGTCATTTGATATATATTACAAAATATAGTGAAAAATAATATCCTTTTATATATTAACATAAATTGTTCAATATCTGCAAAACTATTAGCTTTTTAATGTAAACTTTATATTTCTTGTTTTTTTATTGTATATAACTTATATTATGGCGCCAATACTTTTAAAAAACAACAAACAACACTGATACTTTACAATTTTTAAAGAAATAGTTAATTTACCTTCTAAAGTTGTGTGTGTAATTCTGCTAATTTAACTCTTATCTAAGATTCATCAAAAATATAGAAATATATGTGTAACGTACTGTTATCTTACTTGAAATAAGTAACATACCGTACTTTCAAACGATATTCAATTTGCCGACATCCGGCGGCAGGAAATAACCATGGGCAAGTTATTAAATATTTTCAATTTTCATTTGTGTTTTGATTGGTTTTGTTGCCGCCTATCGATGGAGCGACGTAAATCTGTGCATTGAGAGCGATATTGTTTGTTTGTTTGCTTTTTCGTTCCCTCATAAATTTTCAATAATCGCACGAGTGGTAATTTCGATACTATTTTCTGTAAACATGAGACAGTTGTTCAGCGTAGCTTGTTAAGTGCTGATTGTAGCGTAAATGGGAAGATGTATAATATCAAAATGACCGAAGACAAAAGAGCAAGTTGGACCTCGCGCGTTGATTGTTCAATACCAAAGTATGAATGGCGTTACTGAAATAATTTTGATTCAACTTTCACAAACAAACTTGTGAACGCGTGTGAAGTGCGTAATATTTTCATATGATGGACGCACAACCGTTGATTCTACAACCGTGTTATCGTAACATTATAATAATAATTGGCAAAATAATTATTAATTATAATATAAAGAATACTAAATTTGTTTATGTATCGTTTCATTCTTTATAGTTTATAATTCATATTAAACAAAGTTTCTTCACTATAAATTGTTTAAAACAAATATATGATTAATTTAAGGAAATTTCCTTACGCATTTTCTTCAATGTTAACCTCATTATTTTTAGATTGCCTTATCAATTCTAATGGTACTATGGAGTGGGATAAGCTATTTTGTACATTTCTTTTTACGTTTTTGTTAAACGGTTATTTTCGTTTTTAATTTTTTTTTACATATAAATAAATTCTCAATTACATCAGTTTTAATTTTACACTTTGTTTCGCTTATTTGTTAAATTTTCTTTCTTGCTCAATCAACTGTGTGACGTAGTTGATTGAGGAAGAAAATAGTTGATTGAGCAAGTTAAATATATTTAAATATTCAATATCATAATTATTTTACAGAGATAAATGTGGAACGTCAAAAACCAATATTAGTCTGTAGCAAACAGCCACTTTCAGATACTGTTGTGAACTCATAAACTTTCCATTTTTACCTTACTAAAGAGGCACTTAGAAATTAAAAAACGTCGCTATGACCTGAAAAACATGAATGAAATTCGAAATATTATGTAACACTAACTTTTATTGAAACTTCGTTCACACGAATTGTGTGGTCAATATTTATGCTTCAATAGAAAGAAAAGATTGAATCAGTTATTTAAAAAAAATTAAAAATGAATGAAACATTTTAAAAATATGAATGGAAAATAGTCATGCGAATTCATTTTCTTGATTAATTTTTCAAAAAAATATTGAATCAATCAATTTCAAATAAATTGATGAAGTGATACTGATTTCTTACCATATCTACCATAAACACAAACTAACATAATTATGTTTTAAATGATCAGAGTGGAAATCCAAAAACATAAATTGTAATTACAAAATTTCATTGCAAAAACATTTGTAATTTTACAACAGGTTTTTGTCATGATTGAAAACAATTCAATTTTCTTCGTTAAAGTTAGATTATGTTCTATCTCAGTTTCCCAAAATTTATTGGATAAACACATTTCAATCTCTCTGCAGACACTAATTTTTATAAAAAATGAAACTTCATCAAAAACTGCTCAATAGTTTTTAAATCATTAAAGTACAAACAGTCAAACAGATTTTATCAATATAATACGTTCCTTTTGAAATTCTAAAGTGTACAACATTAAAAACCACATCAAAAACTGCTCAAAGACATTTTCAGAAAAAAATAAGAAAAGAGACTATAAATAAATCAGGTTTTCTAAAATTTGTCTTAATCTATATCTAAAAAAAGACGCAAATCGATAATTTGTGTCTTCCTCTATAATATGTTTTACCCCATTTTTTTAAATATCTTTATTGTTTAAGCTTTTTAATTTTCCTGTTAAGGGATGAAATTCATGTCATTATGATTATATATATATCGCAGCATATATACTAAACAATATTAGGAAAACGAGTTATATTTCGAAACAAGAAACATAAGTCGGTTTCTGAACATAAATTCAGAAATATTATGATAATTTCTGAAATTTAAATATATACAAAAAATAATCAAATTTTATGCGTTATGTATTAAGTTTTTTTCTTTAAATTATATTGTAGACTTTATATAACACTATCCGTATTGCTTTAAAGGATCAAAAGAGGAAAAAATCCTTTTCATTTTCTATCTTTTGCTTGCGGTTAATTTCTAATATACTGAATATAATTTTCTACTTTGTCCTTGAGAAAATATTAAAGGTAATAAAATAACAACATTCTCTCATAATAGTTTGCTCAGTATTATAAAATATTATTAACATTTTAATATTGAAAGAACGTAAACGTCTTTGAAAAATCTATTCGTCTTTCTTGATGCGTAAAAAGTATCAGCAGCCGTTACGCCGTAGCCATCAGGGCTACGGCGTAACGGCTGTTGATATTTTTCTGCTGTTTATATTTCATTTATTATACTCTTGAAATTATATTTCTTTAAAGAACGGTTACTAACTTAGTTACGAGTTTTATTTTTCGTTCAATTAAACCTTGTCTCGACGTCTTCATATCTGAAAGTCTGCAGATATTTCTTAAAAGGCCTTTATATTTTCCTAGAACCTGAGAGTCTCCAGATTTCTATTGAACATTTTAGCTCTCATGATCATAATCTGCTTTTTGTTGAAACTTCCCAGTTACATGTAAATGCTCTGGTTGGCTTATATCCAAGGCTTTGGCAAACAACTGATATGTTAACGATGGGGCATATTATTTTCTCTGCTGTTTATTTCTCTCAATAGAAACAATAAGGAAAATATTTTTGACAATATTAGCCAACCAATACGTGTTTACAACACGAATTAGAAGAACTAAATATTGTACTATTAATATAATAATAGTTTTACTAGTGATAAATCGAATGAAGGCAAAAATGTAAGTATAAACAAAAGATTACAATAATTTCAGGATTTTGTTGAAATAGAATATTACAATAACACAGTACATTACTGTTATTATTAACTTCTATTAGCAAGAATAGAATCGATTGTGAAAAAATATAATTTAGTAGTAGGTTACAATTCCTTAATCAAGTGTCATGTCTAAATACAATAACACAAAAAATTACTATGTTATTATAAACTCCTATTAACTCTAACCGAAACGCCTGCACAAAATATATTTTAGCAGTAAATTAGAAATTCTTAAATCCAGTGATAAATTTAAATATGATTTTATATTATCACAGATAGTTACTATGTTATTAAAATCTCGTATTTGAGCGAATTGAAACGAATAAAAAAAATGTAATTTAAAAATAGCTTATTTCTTAATCCAAATATAATGTTTAAATAGGTTATTAGAATAACACACAATGTGATAATGGTATTATAATTTCATATTAGCTCGAATCAAAACGATCGAAAAAATGTAGTTTAATTTTAGATTAGAAATTGTTTTTCTGATGTCATGTTGGAATAGGATGTTACAATAACAGAAAGTTATATTATTATAATCACCCAGTAGCGCGAAACGTCTACAAAAACGTTGTTTAACAGTCGATTAGAAAATCTTAATTTGAATGTTATACTGTGATATAATAAAACAAAGGATTTATGTGTTATTATAACCTGTCATTAAAGCGAGTCGAAACTTCTGCAAAAGTTGTAGTTTAACAATAGGTTAGAAATTCTTAATTACATTGTCATGTAGAAATAAGATAATATAGAATGTATGATTTTACTATTTCTTATTAGAGCGTATCGAAATGAGTGCAAAAATATAGTTTAATTTTAGATTAGGAATTGTTTTTCTGATGTCATGTTGGAATAGGATGTTACAATAACACAGAAAGTTATATTATTATAATCACCCAGTAGCACGAAACGTCTGCGAAAACGTTGTTTAACAGTCGATTAGAAAATCTTAATTTGAATGTTATACTGTGATATAATAACACAAAGGATTTATGTGTTATTATAACCTGACATTAAAGCGAGTCGAAACTTCTGCAAAAGTTGTAGTTTAACAATAGGTTAGAAATTCTTAATTACATTGTCATGTAGAAATAAGATAATATAGAATGTATGATTTTACTATTTCTTATTATAACCTGTCATTAAAGCGAGTCGAAACTTCTGCAAAAGTTGTAGTTTAACAATAGGATAGAAATTCTTAATTACATTGTCATGTAGAAATAAGATAATATAGAATGTATGACTTTACTATTTCTTATTATAACCTGTCATTAAAGCGAGTCGAAACTTCTGCAAAAGTTGTAGTTTAACAATAGGATAGAAATTCTTAATTACATTGTCATGTAGAAATATGATAATATAGAATGTATGACTTTACTATTTCTTATTAGAGCGAATCAAAATGAGTGCAAAAATGTAGTTTAGCAGTAGATTATAAATTCATAATTACAGTGTCATGTTGAAATATGACATTAAAATAACGTAACAAATAGATGTGTTATTATGATTTCATATTAGCGCTTGCTCTAAATGTCGTGGTATATAAATCCTTTTATCATTTTGTCATTGTTTATATTTCGTCGTTTTCCATTATACTCACTAATACATAATTTAATTTTTTTATTCGTCATAGATATACTATTCATTTAAACTATAGTCATCATTTTCTTATGACGTGAGATATAGTTGCATATGCCTTATCTTCTTCACACATACATATCTTTATTCTCTATATTATAGATGTACTATTAATTTAAATTATAGTTAATCCCTCATTTTCTCATGACGTAAGATTTAGTTGCATATACTATATCTCCTTCATACATATGTTTTTGTATTCTCTATATTATAGATCTACTATTCATTTAAACTATAGTCATTGCCTCATTTTCTCATGACGTAAGATTTAGTTGCATATACTATATCTCCTTCATGCATATATATCTGTATTCTCTATATTATAGATCTACTATTCATTTAAACTATAGTCAATACCTCATTTTCTCCTGACGTAAGATTTACTTACATATATATTTCTTTCACGCACATCATGAAGAAAGATTTAGTTGCATGTACTATACCTCCTTCACACATATATATACATATATATATATATATATATATATATATATATATATATATATATATATTCGCTATATTATAGATCTACTATTCATTCAAACTATAGTCAATACCTCATTTTCTCGTGACATAAGATTTACTTGCATATATATATCCTTCACACATATATATCTCTATTCTCTATTTATAGATCTACATTTCATTGAAACTATAGTCAATCCCTCATGTTCTCATAACGTAATTTTACTTGCATATATATCTCCTTCACACATATATATCTCTATTCTCTATTTATAGATTTACAATTCATTGAAACTATAGTCAATCTCTCATTTTCTCATGATGTAAGTTTACTTGCATATATATCTCCTTCACACATATATATCTCTATTCTCTATTTATAGATCTACAATTCATTGAAACTATAGTCAATCTCTCATTTTCTCATGACGTAAAATTTACTTGCATGTATATCTCCTTCACACATATATATCTATATTCTCTATATTATAGATCTACTATTCATTCAAACTATAACCAATCCCTCATTTTCTCATGACGTAAGATTACTTGCATATATATCTCCTTCACACATATATATCTCTATTCTCTATTTATAGATCTACTATTCATTCAAACTATAACCAATCCCTCATTTTTTCGTGACGTAAGATTTACTTGCATATATAAATCCTTCACACGTATAGATCTACTATTAATTCAAACTATAACCAATCCCTCATTTTCTCATGACGTAAGATTTATTTACATATATATCTCCTTCACATACATCATACGTTTCGCTGCACACACTATCGATTTTTCAAAATATACAATAAATGAAAACCAACAGACCATATCAGGCCATTGACACTGCGCGCTTTCGACGTCACAGCCGATTAGGGAAGCCGATAAGCGGCGGCATGTAAAGGTTTGGTTTCCTAAATAAAACACACACGTTATCACCGTTGAAGTACCAGCGGTACACTCATTTTCCAAAGCGCCCAATGAGCAGCCCGCGATCAATGAGCACTCGTATAATTATTATGAGAGCGAGTAAACGAGGTCGCCTCTATTTACTATTAATACTTACGAAACATACAGCACTAGCACTCGGCCGTTAGTATTACATACTTCGCAAGTACGTGTGGAAAAACAATGAGAGGTAAAGTAAAAGTACAACTAAATAGTATTAGCACGTTTGCCTTATTTTTTTATTACGTGCTAATGCCGTATTAGTCATCTAATATTATCAGTGGCTAATATTATACAGCGTGTTGATAAATTTGTGTAGCAACAAGTTTATTTCGTTTTCCTCTCGAAAGTATTAGACGAAAATAATCTATTACATTCTTTGATTTGAATTTTATTACGAGAAAGACTCTATCTTTCAATAACAAATTTTATTTTTAGTTTCGACATATTCTCATTAATAATTACGTTTAAATATTAGTAACCTTAAACAAAAAAAAAACTTAAGAAAAATCCTGAATTACTAATATAATCGATTATCTTCGGCGAAATAACGCTCGTATCGCTCAATATTTAAAACTGAATAAGGAGTCCGCCGCGTTGCTTCGTATTACTTTGATGATGCCGCGCGGCTTTCAGTATGTCTGAATTGCAAGACGATTAATCCTTGTATTTACGTGGAAATAGTGTATCTCGCGAACGTGATGAGATACAAAAGAAATCCATTATATGATGACAAAATGTCCATTATATGACTTATTTTGTAACCATTAGCCCATAGAAACCTACTTGCTCTACTCAATTAAACATAGCAAATTTATAAAGTTTCGCAAAGCCAGTTATGAAATAAATATTAAGTTTCGTGTAACCAACTCAAATTAGGTTTATAATGGATTAAAACTGTTGTGGAAAAAAAACCATATATTACTTCATTACGTAATTATCTTTATTCGTTCATAGATTATTTTACTTCCATGAAAAAGTTAATAATATATAAAGATAAAAATAATTCGGTGCCCTATTGTCTCTCTAATTTAGAAGCCGATAACGTAACGTCGTTGAAAGATATGACTGTGCTGTTTGATGATTTCATAAATAGAGATGACGTAATTGTTAACTTAGTTCGCCAAAATGAGGCTCAAATCTAATAAAACTTGATAATGGAAATTATCTTTTACAGCGTTAGGAATCTCGTTGGCTGTGTAAAATTTCTCTGCGAAAAATATCAAAATCTTTTGCATTGCATTATCTTGTTTTTGTTTTCACAAGTGAACTCTTCATATTTTCGCAATTACGAGTGGTTTAATGTAAACTGAAAACCTTTTAAACCTTATTTTGAATCAAATAATTTTTGAAATTATACTATCATCAATCAACCCAACAACCTTTGTCCTCTTTGAAAGTTTGCCCCATATGATATTTCAACTATGGACTTCCGAATCTTGATTTCAAAGTTTCTTTGTGGATAACCGCTCTATGCTCTACTCGTATTCAATTTTCTTTATTTTTTTACAAATTTAATTACCTTTAATGTTTTGACGACTTCGTTTAAATCAAAATTTTATTTTTTTCTACAATTTCCACCAAAACATCTTAAAATCAAAACTTAAAGGAAAAGAAGGAAAAGGACTATGAGGCATATTTTATAAGTATTTTTATTATATATAATCCGAATTAATATTATATAATAAGTATTCAGATGAAAATGATTTCCAACTAACCGATATTGTTGAAAAAGCCTCAAAACTAACATATCGCATGGGAGAATATATGTAGTCAATTTTTTTCCAAATATTAGGCACTCACTCTCTTTCGTGTGTTGCTCTTGGGTATGAACTATTACCATACCAAATTTCATCAAATCCCGTTCAGTAGATTTCGCGTAATTGATAAACAAAATAAAATATAGACAAAAATTCTAAAAACAGGTTGTCTGGCTTTTATTATCATTCTTTATGCTCAATCACTATTTTTAAAATGTTTTTCATGTACAGAATTCACTGTTTTAAAAATTGTATTAATAATAATTAGTTTTATTAATAGTATAAAAATAATTATTTTCAGTATTTAGTGCAGCAATTATACTGTAAATTACAGCAGTGAAGAGTACATTTATTTTATTATTGTAAAAGGAAAATAGAATTTAATTTTTTCCCGGTATTTATATTCGTGTACAACTTTACATAATAACGTTAATTACACTATCTTCTAGTTAACAGAATATCTCACTTGAAACACTTCCGATACGGTTATAAGATATATTTATAAGAAAAACCCAGAAGAATCGATTCTCATGAATAACAGATCTCCTAATGAACGTCACGCTGCACGAAGATGTAATTATTATACCCCACAATGGTATAGTAGCGAGCCGTGTCAACTTATATGAGTGACATGCTAAAATATGCTTCAGTCTACGTGTACAAGTACAGTCGATAACAAAATAAAATAATTTTTAAAAAATAAATACGAATACAATTAATTTTTTTATCTGAATTTTCAATTTTGTCAGCGTTTATGAAATACCTCAACGTTTCGAAGAATTCCCGTTAGCCATCATATCTTTATAATATTGTTTTAAAAACGATCGATTGAGAACCTCTTAGATTACAATGAATAATGTACTCATTGCGAGGATACAGTATTTGGATTAATTACATTATCTCCTGCGGTGATCTATGCGCGGGACGCTGAGGACGAGCCCGGGCTACCTGGGTGGGCCCGTTGGTACTCAGCAAGATAAACAATATCACTGACATGATACTGATCGCTCCATACATATTTAATATTTTTCAAAACATTAGCTCACAATACGGCAACATTGTCTGCAATACGCACTAAGTACCTTATGATTACAAACGAATTTTGAAATACTCAGCAAGATAAACAATATTACTAACATGATACTGATCGCTCCATACATGTTTAATATGTTTTAAAGCATTAGCTCTCAATTAGGCAACATTGTCTCCAATACTCACTATGTACCTTATGATTACAAACGAATTTTGAAATACTCAGCAAGATAAACAATATAACTGACATGATACTGATCGCTCCATACATGTTTAATATTTTTTAAAACATTAGCTCACAATACGGCAACATTGTCTGGAATACACACTAAGTACCTTATGATTACAAACGAATTTTAAAATACGATTGTTTAAAGATTGTTGGGAAACGAAATTTTAAAAAATGTGGAGTACAAGCGAAACTCGCACTACGAGGGTTTAAAAATTTAGGCACTTATGAAAAACAATTTTTCACGAAGTAAATATATTGCTTATTAACTACTTTTTAACTTTTACTTTCATATCTTTATATGAGTTATAAACAGGTAAAACCATACCCAATTTTAGCTTTAACTAATAATCTAGTAAACTACTCGTAGTAGAGATTATAAGGGTTTATTATATTGTACAATATACTCCTCAAATCTTGATTTTCGCAATAAATATCGAAAAAGATACGTAATAAATTGTAAAGCTAACCTAAAAATAAATTACCGTTAATACTTAAATTTTAAATGTAAATATATAACTGATCCTTAACAAGTTCAAATTCATGTACCATGCCATAATTTAATGATTACTTTTATCGCATTTATATTGTCATTAGACTTGCGATGACGGAAAATATCATAATACCATTTAATGTCACTCTCCGAACAACGTCTGGCGTCCCACAACGTCACTAATACCACTATCAAATCAACCCCTTAGTATACGATTCTCACATACTTCAACGGTATATAATTAATTCACATACTGACCTACAATTAGATATCTGGAACATGACGCAATTTAGTTTTAGCATAATTTTTATGATCTGAAAATTCTGTTTTCTAAAACTCTTCATTAATAAACCATTACTATTTCAAATAACAAGCTCTATCTAAAGAAATCAATCACAAAAAGGCGGTTCTTATTGTGAAATCCATCTTCAAAGAGATCGCATCTTCACCACACGTTGCCAACGTATAACAATTTCTTTTCGCACGGGCAATATGAATAAGTGAAGCAACACAGTCTACAGTGCTTATCGACTCCCACTGCAATGACCAAATGATATAACGAACTTAAACGATGTGGCGTGCAGTATTGAGGTCACTCTATCTAAGTAGACAGTAGGTAACTTTGGCGTAAAGTGCATGTGTTGTGCATGTGCAACCCGAACGTTGGACAACGTGCAATAATGTGTGTTCACCCGCATTTAATCTATTGTTAATTTTGTCTGGCAGTTGTTGACCTTTTTTTGGTTTATTTAGTTACTCTCCGTTTCTTTGTTAACAAATATATTGAACACTCTGCATGATTGCACTATGTTTAACACAGCCTTTCATTTGCTGTTTCATTTATTTCCTAGTTTCTTCCCACGTTTTCGCATCCGTGGGCTGTAAAATGCAAACAATTTCTCAGTAATATATACGACTGAAAGCTGTATGTAGCCAGGTATATCAAATATGGCTCCTTAGTATTGAAGTCAAATGATTTGTTATAATGTAAAACATAATAAACATGTCTCGTTTGTTAACGTAACAATTTGATTTACACGTAACCGTTTAAAATATGACACTATGATTTCCGAGCTCCAAAAAAAGAAAGTTTTTTATTAAATGCACCTCACATTTATATTTAAGTCTGATCAAAGCTATCAATTGGTGTTACATAATTATTTTCGAGCTTTTAGTACATCATCGATCAACTATCCATAAAACCGTTTACATCAAAAAATTCTTGTAACTTTATTTTGTTTTTAACTTTTTAGTGTACTTTACTTGCTTGGCCTAATGTTATTATGATTACCCGACCCACTGAAACTTTACGGGATATCCACCTTCCCATATGTATTTAAATATTAGGGTTTCTACTCGAATTATCTTCAAAAATATACTAGTTTGGAATTATAATGACAAAGGGCATAAATTTATTGTTTGTGACCTACTTTATCCATTTTCAACCAGTAGATCGTCAAATATTATGATTTAGAGAGGCCGTACCACTGCAGTTTCTGGATTAAGAAGTGGGAACTCGAAGTTCAATGACAAAGTCTTTGCTTGAGACCCAAAACATTAATTTGAAACCATTATCAAGATTGAGGAGCTGAAAATCCTAAATTCAATGACTAAATCTCTGCTTGAGATCAACAATACTAATTTAAAAGTAAACAGATCCTCAAATCTCTACAGCATCAGGAATTTAGGATAAACCGTTGAAATTATCACATTATTCTCATGAGAACCGAATATGTGTGCAAAGTTCATGTGTCTTGCCTTACTCCTTGTATTAGATTTTGAAATAAAACTCCTTTTATCTTTAACTGGAGATTTTTTTTGCATATGCCTCTGTTTTGCAACTTCGTTGTCATGCCTTCGTAAGAGAATGTGACAGTGAGTTATGATTAGACAGTATACCTGAATTAGGAGAAACATTAGGCGGATAGTTATTGCGACAAAACTAATTTAAGATGATGTTATTAATTGCGCACAACTTTTCCTGTTTTTGTATTTGTCCGTCTAAATTAACGTTGACACATACACTGGTATCGTCTCTAACTTTCCTAGGTCTACGTCTTTTACGTTTGACATCTACACATTCGATATCTTCCTGAAATTCCACAGAATTTACACTAATAATATCCAGCTTATGAACATCACTAGCTTTAGCTGACTTTGGAGTTTCCAGATCAGGAG
The DNA here is from genome assembly GCA_039881145.1 of Druceiella hillmani. Taxonomy (NCBI): domain Eukaryota; kingdom Metazoa; phylum Arthropoda; class Insecta; order Lepidoptera; family Hepialidae; genus Druceiella; species Druceiella hillmani. Next base: position 3,617,524 of record JAYKKI010000084.1, read on the forward strand.
ACGGAGCAATTAAGGGAGAATTTTTCATAAGTTCACTGGATGAACTCAATTCCGAATTTGCTTATGTGATATTTATATGCTTAAACTCATTTTTGTTAACGAAATCCTCTAAGCTTGACGGATTGGTCATTGTTATTACCATAAAACACACAGTTAAAGTAGTTGAAAAATCACTCATAATATTTAAAATGACAAATAAACTGAATGTTAATCTAAATAAAACTGCAAAAACATTCCATTAGGAACTGTAGAGTTTTAAAACAAGATTAAAGACCATCTATTAGGAATCAGTAATATTAAAATCTCATAAAAATCTATCCATACCAAACCACATTATATTAAACCTCAATAAAATCAATCCATCACGAGCCACATTATATTAAACACCAATAAAATCCATCCATTCGGAGCCAAATATTAAAACCGTGTTAAAATCCACAATTTCTCCAACTAAGATAATTACACGTTAATTACTTAAGATTCGGATTCACGTACAACTTATTTTCTCTTATTTTTCATATATATTTAACATTTATTCCACTTTTATATAGTCATACACAAAAGCTAGTAGTGGATAAAATGCCAAAGCCATTACAAAACAGTTAGAAGCGCCCGACGATTGTTTGAACGTCTTCATTTCTTGTTTAACTGACAATTAATTTGAAAGTTGATTTTCAAGATTTGCATTCTAAATTATAAACTTGTTCTCGTGAATCAACGATCAATTTACTTATATGGCTGAGAAGAGACGCGAGACAACTTAATTTATTAACAATATGTGTTAAGTATGTTCAGTAGTTCCTTTGTGTTTATAACATTTTTATAATAATTCCATTTTATTATGTTTGATCTTATTTAATGAAAAACAAATATTGACTCCGAATAATAAAAATCGGAGAATAGTCAATTTTAATGAAATTGTACCATTATGATACTCAAAACAGAAAGTTTTGAAAATTGCAGTCCAAAATAAGATGACGAGAAATAATACGTAACCATTGGCACTTTTAGGATTCAGATAAAATAAACTGTGACACACGGGAAGGTAAAGCACATTTTTTTTAAATTATCCATTCGATTAATAATATAAAAATTAAAAGCTTATACATTAACTGTTGACAAAAGCCTTTTCAATATTTAAATACTTTTGAAAACCGCGCTTGGTATTATACTGGCCACCAACAAACTTGGGCACAATACGAAATATGTTAATTTTTTATGGTAAAAAAACTCCTCCAAAAAGGCCGATTTATGTAAATCCTCTAAAAGTTAACATTTCCTTCATAATATCAAATCTGAATCAATTTCCAAAACTAACCCGAATAAGGTTAATATTGGAAAATGATCAAAATAATTTTTGCTTTTTTGGGATCAAAATTTTAGAGAAAGTATATTTTCTTGAAGGATTAAGAAAAATGAAAAAATATGTGTACAAAAGATCAGTACGAAATGTCAGCGACACCTGTACAAAATTAAGACGATCTAATGGCCCTCAAATAGCTGGCGTCTAATTTAACTGAACAAAATAGCTATCTTTTACACACGTATATCTGCTATCGTCGTTTCAACACAAAAAATGGTAAACGAAACAAATGACCCGTTATCTCTTAAGCGATATTTTACCAACATATTTAATTAAAATAAGCACAAATATTATATTATGAAGTAATATATAAATTACCAAGAATAAATCGCAATGATCGCCATTGAACAATGTATACAGAAAATAAGTTCAACATACCAACCATGCTCTGAAGGCGAGCAAAGAAACTTTACAGTCCTCAAGTAGCTGGCATCTAACGTAGCTAAAGACTGTGTAATTCTTTAAAACTATAACTATGAACCTATATGTTACCAAAGTATATATATTACTATAGTTTAGAAACAAAAATAGTAAATAGAACAGAATATACTTTATCTCTCTAAGCGATACTATATACACATATTTTACTAAAATGTATATAAATATATACCATGAAATAACATATGAATAACGTAACATTCACCACGTTATATACAGTTTTAGGCTGCATATATAAAAGTAAAAGTGGGTAAAAAAAGCACATCGATACATAAACGTAGGAATACGCGATCTTGAACATATAACTCAGTACGTGTCAATGATGTGCGTCTAGTTCGATGCATATGTTTTGATATATTATATACCAATGTGTAGTTAGGGTGGCGGAGAGGGGATTGTGTTTAAGTTGCCAGTCCTATTTTGATCACGAAACGCTATGTGTACATCTGTCAGCTCGTCGAGCGAATACAATACCGATTGAGTTCGGCATGAATGATTTAAATCGACGTCTTAGAAAAATATTACGCAAGATCTGATTCCTTTTCAAGATGCGAAATATTTTGTTATTTTATTCAAAATTCTCATCGAAGAGTGTTTTTAATCTATTTTTACCATTTCTTTCCCATAATCGTTGAGTTATTAAGATCAAACAAATAAATTTTACTGATAGCGAGGATAATAAGTCCATTAATTTTAAAAGTTTAATTAGAGCCTTTCAAAATTTGATGTCTGCTCCCTCTATCAAAAGCATGGAGGTTGCTTCATCTTCTTCTCCATATTGAAGGGTTTAGCAAAAATGACATTTAATTCGACTGAGTGTGAAAATCTGTACTTAGAAATTAATCTTCTCTCACTATTTCCTTGCATGTGGGGTTAAATTAAGATAATCTCAGACAAATCAAATGTGCACTCCATACATGTATTAAACTTATTAACTGCTCCAGAGGAAGTTAATAAGTTTAATACATGTATGAATATTTATCTCAGTATGAAAAACTGGTTTTTGCTCTAGAGTTCGCCCGCGTACATTAAATTATCGATTAAAACGGTAATAAATTATCGATTATATATCGATAAAACGGTATTAAATTATCGATTAAAACGCTAAAATTGTATATGCAGCAAGATATGTTTTCTTGAAAGGCGTGAACAATAAATATAACACCCACATTTCCCCATCTATTGGCATATTGATGTAAAAAAAAATTATTATTGAATAAGATACCAAGTTTTACCCTTCATGAATTATGTTATTCCTCGGATAACAAGTATTCTATGTATCAATTCAAATTATGAACTACATCTGTGCAATATTTCATGAAAATGCGTTTAAATATGATTGGGTAACAAATATCTATATATACTTTTCGTTACACTGGTATTTCTTGTAACTGAAGTAACCGACTTGTTATTCTGCTATAAATACTATACGCTGGCTTGTTAGCGATTTATTATTTATTTGCAGAGTTATTCAATAACAAACAAACCAAAAAACTTTCCAATTTACATTGTTACTAAAGATGGTAAATCAATACTCGTAAAGTTAAGAATAAAAATTAAAATTAAAATTAAAAACGAAGTATATGAAGACATACACCATCATACAAACCACACTTTAATCATTGCAATGAAAGTAATCGAATCCGATGTCCATTTATAATGTGCTTACGACTGTAACGTTACACCTGTGACACAAATATTGCAACATTTCCAGCAAATCGCGCGCTGGTCTTGCGCAGTCACGTCAGCAAATCGCATTCATTGAGCAGCGACAATGGTACACAACTTGAGTAACACACTTCCTTTGTCAAAATACCTTCAAAACTAAAGAACCTAAGTACTTGGCCGTCATTCGGCGAATTGCTTCACCTTATATAACTCACTAAATTGAATTGAAATGCCATTAAAATGGGACTTGTACTTTCAAACCAGCAATTTTTTCACCGTGATTTATTCTTTGATATTGAAAATAAATAACAATAATGCTGTACTCGGTTGGTATATCCTGCGTGTAATAAAATGTTAAGAAATTATGGATATGCCTGATGGATATATAGTTTTATAACATGCATAAATTAATTTATTACTAGTAAGTATTAACTAAGGAAAAGTTTTATCTGTATATTCGTATATATTTTCTATTTCTCAAATATCATTACTTCAGTTTATAAACAAGTTAATCATTATGCTCTTTATTAACCTTAGAAGGAGAAACGTCTGTGAAAATTATTATTTGTAAAAAAAATTAACGGGTTAGAGTGTAAAGACTATACATAAAACTACAGGTTCCTATATAATTAAATTCTAGAACTTAGCAAGACCATAATTAAAAAATCAAAGGGAACATAACATAATCAGCCATAAAGATAAAAGTGTAAGCAAAGATGAAAGTGACGAAATGGGTATCGAATTATAAAAAAAAGATTTTGCCATCGAAAAAGGCAAATACATAAACATGTTTATTGCCTAAGCTTTATCAGATACCTTATGGCGAACATATACATATTTCTGATGATTTATTATAGTTTTGTCTGTTCGAGAGGGTTGTTATTATTGAACTACTCAACTGAACGTTATCTATCAACAAATCTATATATATATATATATATATATATATATATATATATATATATATATACATACGTTTATATATATACGTTTCGCTGCACACACTATCGATTTTTCAAAATATACACTAAATGAAAACCAACAGACCATATCAGGCCAATGACACTGCGCTCTTTCGACGTCACAGCCGATTACGGAAACCGATAATATATGAATACTTGGGTGCTACCTTAAATAAAAATCATTTTCTGTTACGGGAAATTAATCGTTAACCAAATATAAAAAAAAACAACCACCAAGAGAAGTGCGAAGCAGTAAATGATCTCGCATAGCTTATATCTTTTGTCTCGCATTTTTACATTGTTAAGAAAATTGCAAGCCAATTTTTATACTAAGAAATAGTCTTATTTTTAATCTTGTGACACGTACCAGTTATTGGATTACGAGCTAACACCATTTATAGGAACAAATATATCATCAAAGCCGCTCCTTCTCTCATCTATCATTATAAAATAACTCACCTCATATTAGTCACCATATCAAGCTGTGTAATTATCTTATTTCTATAATTATATCTTAATAAACCCCGAAAAGGCGAACGTGCTGGCTTAAAGATTTAAGGAGCAGTTTTCCACTTCTTATTGTTTACAACGCTCATTAGACTCTTAGAGTAGTCACAGCACGTCACGTCGACATTACAAGGACAGTATCTTATTTACAACCAGACTAATTATATTATTCTTACTAATTTTCATAAGCTATTTGTTTGTACGAAATTTGGTACAGAGATGTTAAATAGGAAATAATTTAATAAATCAGTATTTTAGACAATAAAAAATTATTAAATATAAATTTTAAAAAAATATATTAAAATTATGAATGAAATCTTATATATTTACATTTTATCAATATGTATATATTGTTAATAATACTATTTTAAATATCTATTAATATTAAAACAACTCGTATGGATGGAAAGTTATGGGTTGGAATTGAATATTCTTTATTGTAAATTATTAATTTAAAACTAGTTAAATAAAACATATATTGCCATAAACGTCATATAAAATAATGATTTTTACTAAAATTATGTGATTTAAAATTTACTCACAAGATTTGTAAATAAATTTTGAGAATAATTTATAATAAATATAAACAAAATTATCTTTATTTAATTAAGCCAATATTAATTCTAAAAATACCAAAAATCATCACTTCCATGCGCGATAATAATATTTATTCTTTAAAATAATTATTTTCAATATATTAATTAAGTGCTATGGAATTAACCTTCAATTGTTTATATATCAATAAAATAAGTTTCACGTCGGCGGGAAAATAATTCATAATAAGATATTAGTGCAGAAATAGAAATCGCTGAAAACAAATATTTTTTCAAATATCAAATTAATATCAATGAATAATGCAACTGATACACGATCTGTCAAGAGTCTATCGACACGGACAGCATATCTAACTACATTCTGTCGACATGGTCAGCATAGGTACAATATTAGTAATATAACACAAGTATTTAATTATGTAGTTTTGTCTTTTGATATCGCATCGTACGGTCATATCGTTTCGTATATTATATTTGTAAGCTAAATTCGAAAGTTGTTTATATTGGGAAGGATATTTGAAGTAATGATTATTAGATATTTGAAACGTAAGATATTTCAAATAAAAAACTCGTATGACCCAAAATTAAATAAAAGCATCCACTTTCTCTGGAAAATATCGAATGATTAATTCTAAAATTCACCCAGCGTGATAAGTTCATCGGTTTCCAACATCAGTGTAATTAATAAGAGGTTCTCTGAGATTAAACTGATTAAAAATCATAATCATAAATTGTAAAAAATGAAGTTAAGAGTTAAGGAAATATTGAAAAAGATATAAGAAATCAGGACAAAAATACTGAGAAAGGCATATAAGGTATTTAAAATTCCGTGTGCAGAATAAATTTATTTAGTTATGCTTCTTTAAAAATATTATTGAAATACATACAGACTTATGTCGACAGTGATAAAGTAGTCTATAGTAAACATTAATTTGGTATGAAAAATAATGATTAATTTAAAAGATATCTTTTTCGTAAATGTCCTTATATTTCATTTTCAATATTATGTATCTCGTGTTAAATCTGCCTACTTATGAAATGGTAGTTTACTAATAATGCATTTGATTTCATGGACTTATGACATCGTGACATGTTCGCATTATACTGTTTCACTGAAAGTTTTATATATTTACCACATTTTTATATTCTTCGTGATTCTTATAAATAAAGATCCCACAACAGTACTTAATTGAAAATTATGTAGCAATTCACTTAATATACCGCTTACATAAGTAAACACGCAATTCTAATACACTACATATATAACTTCAAAATATTTCATCCCACAAAAACTCCTTCAGCGAAATCACATATAGTCATCATGGCACGTTTTATGAAGGGTAAATTAAAATTTATATTTCACATAATGAAAGATTTACCCAGATTTGTCACATTGTTTTAAGCCGTTCTGAAAAATTATGGTAAAGTTAAAAACAAAATTTAAAAGAAACAATCTAAGGAATCAAATAGACAAGAGAGTACATAAACGTAAACAAGCACTCAAGCTGTAATATAGCTGTCAATACAGAAGTAAAACTCTTTTAATGCTTACGTAGAAAAAGGTGCTTAAATAGCTTATAATGAAAATGTCATTAAACGTTAATCAATTGAGGAAATTAACACGCAACGTAGACGAAGTTTAGTATGTTGTTGGCCTGTCGATTTTTGTCGGAGAAGATCGATGGCCATCTTTCCATTACATGTATTAAAAAGCGTCTACTGTCGACTAAATGTCTCACGTCTCCGTCAGCGTAAATTAAACCGTATTATTCTTTTCTCCGTTAAAGCGTTTAACTCGTAACATTCAGATCGACGAAAGTCGGTCAGAGTCGCTCCAATTCCGAACTATTAATTACCATGTGATTTATTCTCTCCCGTTATTGTCAAATCGATTATTATCGCACGTTGCGTTGCGCATTATCACCGACTTTTACCACGTGTCGATATCGATCGACGATATTACGTGTAGCTTTTGCCAGTCACAGTCGGCGGCGAACCGCTCGGGCGCGGCGGCTGACAGCGACGGCCCGTAAGGTGAAAGTTAAGAATGCGCTAATTGAACGAGTTACGTTGAATCTGTTTACGTTGGGAATGTGTGTCGGGCGAGATAACGCGGCCCACGATGAAACGTTGCAGCGCAAGATGCTCTCGGCACTGTTTACGTGATGCGAACGGCGTACATTTCGGCCCGCTTTACGGCCGCTGAGAAATATGGCACGGTTGTTTATTTCGTTATCTTAAATAATGTCTTACTTTTTTACGACATTGGTTTTCTTTTGATAGTGATTTAAACATACATTCGGTGGTTAATTGGGCATGCGGGTTTTTCTTTTAAATATTTTTTTAGCCAATTAAAATTATAGCCATTTCCAAACTTGTAACACCTTAGACAATGGCTGTTAAAGTATTTTCTACAGACAGTTGCTTTTACATACCATCAACTATACAAAACATTTTTCTGAAACTTCTTGAGTATTTTTATCAAATTTATTTATGCAATGTACTAATTTAAATGAAAAATAAACCTATTTCTCCGAAATACACCGAAAAAATCGGACATAAATAACGTTTAAAGATATTGCCCGTTTTTTCTTTAAATATGAAAGTTTATTTTCTTTTTTTTTTGCAAATTGCATTGTTCGGACATATTATTTTTTGCCTCCATAAAACATTGACAACAATTCTTAAGAGTAAACAAAAAATATTATTTTAATATTACGCTAATCTTGATTATAATCATTACATAAAGGGGTGTGGGTTTTTAATTTACTTCTAATGTAAATGTAAAATGGCTTATTGTAAATTTAAAAAAATCTTCAGAGTTCCTAACACAAACAACAGCAGTAGAAATATTAAGCTCGACTCTATTTCTTGCTTATTTAAACTTGCTTATTTTACTTGCTTGGTTAAAATTGTCGATCTTGCAGTATTAGATGTTTACGGTATTTACCGTTTAAAATTATTCATTTTACAGTATTATTATGTTTATGGTATTTGCCAGTTAAATTTGCCTATCTTGCAGTATTAGTATGTTTACGATATTTTCCGGTTGAAATTATCGATCTTGCAGTATATATACAGTATTTGCCGGTTAAAATTATCGATCTTGCAGTATTAGTATGTTTACGATATTTACCGGTTAAAATTATCGATCTTTCAGTATTAGTATGTGTACAGTGTTTGCTGTTTAAAATTGTCGATCTTCCATATTAGTATGTTTACTGTATTTGCCGATTAAAATTATCCATCTTGCAGTATTTGTATATTTACAGTATTTGCCGGTTAAAATTATCGATCTTTCAATATTAGTGTGTTTATAATATTTATTATTAAATACAATCCGTAGTTGTACTTTACAGTACGAAATAATTAACAACTGGGATTCTTGTACGCGTTCATTTTAATTTTCGTTAAATTAAAATTTTCTAAAGCGGTTTTGAATCGACTTATGAATATAACTTTAAAAATCTATAGATTATCATTCCGGTTACTTTTTTTCATATTTATTTTTTCCAATATACAAATATGTGTATAAAATATAATAATCTTGCAAATCATACAAATTTTATGGTATCAGAAAATCACATAAATTGTGTCGACAACTCGATATCAAATGAAGCCATCACTTGCGTCTACATTTTGGTATAATTTTATTGAAATGATTATTAATTATAGAAATAATAGTTTGAAAATAAGCTGTATCCATAATTTTCATTATCATTTATATTGTTGCAGTTAGTTTTTTCTCTCACCTTGGACTCTTTTCTATGGTTTAAAAAAATGAAACTATATATTCATGCTATGAGTAGCGTTTATATAACTATTTTTACTACTAAAACGGCGTATCGTAATAAAGATATTATATACGAACACAAAACGTATAACTGAAGCCCATGTTTATCGAGCGTCTTTCTCAGGTACTGTGACCTACTTTTCTGCGAGCTAACTTACATAAAGTATTAAATAAAAGGTAACATTCTATTTAAATAACGTTTCTGCGAGCTAACTTACATAAAGTATTAAATAAAAGGTAACATTCTATTTAAATAACGTTTATTTCAGAATAGCGCCAGTTTATTTGAAAAGAAAGCTCTCCTCAATAACGATAATCTTGTTTATGTACTAAAACAATATGAATATGCTTATAGATTGTAATAAAATGTTTACAAAATTTACATTATTAGATCCCTTATCTAAATTTTCTTTTTTGGTCTACATGTAAAAGTATTGATTCTTCTTACAGAGTATACATAATCACAATCCAAATTCTGTATTTTTATTTTACAAATATTCAGTCAGAAGTAGTATATTTAATTAACATCAAGTACGCTTCCGTTTTTAAAGTTCTTCGCTTCTAATGTCGAAACATCCGTTTCCGTGTCCGTCCGTGTACCATAACCTCATAGTTTCTATAACTTTAGATGTTTGTGCATGAATTCATGAACTTGTATTCTTCACAAAAAGATCTGCCTCTCGGGTATATTTAAAAGGACAATTTAAAACGAAGTTTAGGTTAATAATACCACTTTATGAAATATTAAATTTTGAAGTGATTTGCAAGAACTCCCTCCCTCCCCTCTCTCGTCCCTCGCCCATTTTTCTATTTTCAAACAAGGCTTTAAATATCTGGAAAAATCCCGAAAATAAGGTTGGATTAGTCTCAATATAAATGATGTCAAGTAACTCATCTTCATTACTTTTGCTGTTAGAATCTTACTCCAGCTACTATAGACCTTTATGGGTACAATATGACTACGATATAAGAATTTCTTAAAAATATCTAGTTTGACATATTGTGAAATGGCTACATAATCCTAATTTATATGTAGTCGGTTACGTATTTGACCAGTTTGTAATATAAAAAATGCTAATCTACAGACTTTCTTAATGGGTGTTCCTAAGTGAATCGTTATACATAATTTGTATATAAAATAACGGTGAGAGTTTCTTTGTTCGTGTATAACTAAAAACTACTGAAATTTTCAATGAAATTTAGTTAAGTATCTGAATCTGATAAAGATTAATAATCGTTACACTAAATCAACATCTAATTAAAACAAAACCTGGCTTGTTAGCAATTTTTCTTTTTTTTTAATTTGCAACAATTTTTTTTGTAACAATGGTTTATAAATCGTAAAACGTAGAAATAATTTGCGCACAATATTACTTGCAAATCAGTATAAGTCCAAAACCGCTTGGTCTGTCAAGCGTAGCAAGACACTGACAAAACGTATTTAGTAATAACAAGAGAACATTAGATGCAACTGACGAATGTAACAATTTATAATTTACAAGCAAAAAATCGGGCATCAAACGAACCGCACTCGATCTTAGGGCAACCGACTGTAAAATCTCAAAACGATTGTTTTAACATAAGAAGTCATTGTACTTATATTTTACTTAACATGGCCAGCGCTACACGCAAATGACTACCTGTCGGGGGGACACTAGGGACAAGGTTTCTACGTTGACCCTTCTGTATCAAAATCATATGATAAATACGTAACAGTCATAATTCAAACTAAGGTAAATTGATACCTGAGAGAGTTCTATTTAATTTACTTCCTGAAATTAATTTTATGTATTTTAAGATATTTATTTGCGTAATAATATCATAAAATCCATGCAAGTAAATATCTCGACCATTATTTCGAAATATTAATTCTCTCATAACAAAGATTTATACAAAAACTTTTTCTACATTTCAAATTTTAAACTACGTAATCATATAAAAACCTAAATATTAAAATAAGAGCACGTTCATAAATAATCGAAAGACAATTTGAAAAAAAAAATTGTTTTGTATATTTATGGAGTAGATTATGACACCGGCAAATTTGTGGTATAGATTGACAACTAATGCAACTGTATTAAAAATTATATAATACAAAACCTAATAATTACCCTAATGACAATAATGAAACTAAACATTTTAAACTCACCTATGATCACTTCTATTAATACAAACAATCACAATAACATTGTTTGTGTTTAGAAATAACATTACTTATATTTTATACGCGTACTAGAACATGCTCATATACGAAACACATGAGACCATCAATATCTTCAAAAACAAAAGTATAAAAAATATATAATACAAAACCTAGTAGTTATCCTAATAACAAAAATGAAACTATACTTTTTAGATTTACTATGATTGCTTCTATTAAGAAAACAATTACAATAACATTGTTTATTTTTATATGCATACTAGAACATGCTCACGTACGAAGCACATGAGAACATGTATAGCTTCAAAAACATTGCATGCCAAAAGTATAAAAAATATATAATACAAAACCTAGTAGTTATTCTAATAACAATAATGAAACTATACATTTTATACTTACTATGATTGCTTCTATTAAGAAAACAATCACAATAACATTGTTTATTTTTATATGCGTACTAGAACATGCTCACATACGAAGCACATGAGAACATTAATAGCTTCAAAAACATTGCATGCCAAAAGTATAAAAATATATAATACAAAACCCAGTAGTTATCCTAATAACAATAATGAAACTATACATTTTAGACTCACCTATGATTGCTTCTATTAAGACAAACGATCACAATGACATTGTTTGTTTTTTATATGCGTACTAGAACATACTCTCACATCACATGAAAATATCAATATCTTCAAAAACATTGTACGCCAAAAGTATAAAAAATATATAATACAAAACCTTGTAGTAGTTACCTAAGTTAGTAGTAACCTAAGTAGTTATCCTAATAACAATAATGAAACTATATATTTTAAACTTACCTATGATTGTTTTTATTAAAAAAATGATCACAATAAGATTTACTTTTTATAAGCTAGTACTAGTTTCAATTAGAACATGTTCTCAAACGAAGCATATGAGAACATCAACATCTACAAAAATATTGCACGACAAATGTATAGGAGTACCTCTATTCTTGTCCAAATGCTGACCGCCAAATTCTTATGATTGCAATATTTGGTATTGTCACAGCCTGTTGACCGCAGGTCATTCAGCAATTAATTTAACATTCAAGGTCGTCTAGGCCTACAATAACATTGGTAACTGCAATTTACAAAGCAACATTTTTTTTCACTGTGTACTGACTACTCGTGAACGAATTAAGGTCAACAATTGTTATTGATTCATTTCGAACTATATTATATAGATCGACCTAATTAGAGACAGTTTAAAACGTTAGTAAAACAACTTGGTTTGATAAAAAATCGACCGGCTTTCTTTTTTCAACTTGTGTTTATTTTACAAACTGAGCAAGTCTAAAAAACTTTTGATGTAAGTCAATTCTTAAATAAAATATTGTATCCAAGTCTCACAGACTCGTGTCTGATGTCCAACTTTCATATTTTTATGTGCATCTAAAACTTGTTCAATGCATTCAACATATACGAGCATACGCAAATGTAAGCACAAAAAACGCTGAACGTGTAGGAAATGTCATATTATAGAAAATCATTGATTCTAAACAAAACCTAACTAAACAAGAAATCGAAAACAAAGCGAGCACTCTACGTTTCAGGCTTCGACGCTTGCCGCCCAAAACATCGCCCCGCTCCTTATCATCTGATTCACTCGAATTCGGTAACCGTAGACATTATCCTTAAGGGGGCCCCATTCCCCCGTCCTCCTCTGCGCGTCGCAGAGACGCGGCTAGCTTGTGTGCGTGCACCAATACCGACACCGGCCGATACAATCCCAACGTTTATTGACCGCTCCGTGGTCCCTTGCCTTGAAAATGATAAACACGTAGTGACTATACACCGTACCTACACTGTGTATTATTTATATCTACAACTCAGAAATTAACGTAGTCACGGTCGAGCCATTCTACGTGATAGCGTAGTGGTCGTCGTTCGTTTTTATTATATTTCGACTGAGTACTCGCCGTAGTATGATTGCGATGCGTTCATGCCAGTAGTCGCTCGCGCTTGTGGAGGGCACTAATTGAATTTGTCCATCGTTCCTTAAGTGTTCTGTTTAATTTCGGTAGTTGCAATTAAATTGGACAGCGAACGCAAGTTGAAAGTAATTTTTTTAATTGGATAATTGCTATGAATGTAATTGTGAAGTCTGTCAACCGTAATTTGAAGAATATCTTAGTTACGCAGAACACTCTGCGTTTTGATTGACGGGATGAATGTGCTTATCGCGTTGAAGTTTTTATGAGTTAAATAAAAAAACATAATTATACAATAAGCCTAGTTATGTTCTATAATAAGCCAAATATACGTACATGATTATGTGTTTAATAAACAAAACGGTTACTAACTGAAGTGGTGATGATACCATTAGACATTGGTTTCGTAATTACACTTATCCTGTTCAGGAGTTAGTATAAACTAATTAGGACAAACATATATGAGATTGTAATGAGTAATTATTATTTACTAATATAATTGTCAAAGTTCTACAATATATAAATGTTTATAGGTTTACAACAGAAAGTCAGGAGTTAGGTTGTTCGAATCGGGGAGAGATTTTGTAGAACCGATTATAATTTTGTAGGTGTTAATAGGTAAAGGGTGAAAATATATGAGGTTGTAATGAGTAATTATTATTTAATAACATGTTATCAACGTTTTAAAATACATGAATTTTTACACGTTTATAATAGAAAGTCAGGAGTTAGGTTGTTCGAATCGGGGAGAGATTTTGTAGAACCGATTATAATTTTGTAGGTGTTAATAGGTAAAGGGTGAAAATATATGAGGTTGTAATGAGTAGTTACTAATTAATAACATATTATCAAAGTTTTACAATACATGAATTTTTACAGTTTATAAGAGAAAGTCAGGAGTTAGGTTGTTTGCAGCGAGAAATTTTGTAGGACCGATTTTGCTCTTGTAGGCGTTATCTGGTAAAGATTGAAATATATGAGGTTTTAATAAGTAATTATTATTTACTAATATATTGTCATAATTTTACAATATATTAATATTTACAGGTTTATAACAGAAAGTCAGGAGATAGGTTGTTCGGATTGGTGAGAGATTTTGTAGAACTGATTTTACTTTTGCAGACGTTAATAGGTAAATGACAAAAATATACGAGATTGTAATGAGTAATTATTATTTATTAATATATTTTCAAAGTTTTGCAATATTTGAATATTTACAGGTTTATAAAAAAAAGTCAGGAGTTAGGTTATTGGAATTCGATCGGAAAAAGTTTTTGTGGGGTCAATTTCAATGAAACGTGTGTCTCTAAATATAATATGTTTTAATTCCTGGGATTATTTTCGGGCTGATTATTGTATGTTGTCTGCGTTATGCATTAAGATGATATAAAATATATTAGCACTGATAAGATATTAACATAATTTTTCTTCATAAATATTTTCTCTTTACTTTTTCAATGTTTCGTACTTCAAAAGGGCAAATTAGAGCTCCTATAAGATCAGTTATGTGTCCGTCCGTCTGTCTGTTAGTTCTTTGAAACAGTTTGATGTAACGATATTGCATTTGGCATTATGATAAACTAAAACGCATATATATAAACAGTTAACACTATAATGAAAATTTCTAAAAACTAGATATGAAGATTTCCCAGGGGTTAAATAAGTTCGTAGTAATTATTGTTCAAAATAGTGTTAAAAGTCAAAGTAGATTAATTAAAGAACGATTATCGATCAATCAAAATAACGATCTATACGGATTACAAAACTATTTGTTTTAGAATTTTATGTAAATTACATGTGGAGATATCGCCAAAGTTGTCCACAAAAA
The DNA here is from genome assembly GCA_039881145.1 of Druceiella hillmani. Lineage (NCBI taxonomy): Eukaryota > Metazoa > Arthropoda > Insecta > Lepidoptera > Hepialidae > Druceiella > Druceiella hillmani. The sequence continues at coordinate 3,632,755 of JAYKKI010000084.1, forward strand.
AATTCTCAGAAACCGCTTGATGTCTTAGAAACCATTTCAAAATACATAGGAGTTTCGAAATTTGCGGGAATAAGCATATTTCTTAATAATTAACGTTCATAAAATATTCATATGAAAATTGTTTAATAGATTTTTAATTTCATATATCGTGTCGCATATTAATTGAAAGGATAAGTTGTAAAGAATCCAAAACTTTCACGATGATACTTATAATCATAGTTTTTGAGAAATTCACAATATTTTTACACTTGTGAAAAATATGCAAGACGATATATTTACATAGTTAAAAATAATATTAACGTTTGTAAATAATTTAATAGAAATACTACATATCCTTAAAAGTTTAAAGAGGCCTAAGTGTGTACGGACTAGCGCAGTGCGAATTTTGTTTGTACTTAACAAATTTATTTATTATAGACTACCGGTACGGTAGTGAAATAAAAAAAATCTTTATTAGTTATGTCAGTTCGTTTATTACACTTGTACATAAAATATAGTGCATATATATATATGTATATATATATATATATATATATATATATATATATATATATATATATATATATATATATATATATATATATATATATATATTTGCAGTTGTTTAAACTATGCAGAAATAAAAATTAACATGTGGCAAAGTATAAAAGTACCTCCTTATAAACGTAAAGTAAAAACGAATATTTATTTTTTTAAGTATAACGTTGAGTGAGGTATCACAGGATAGGCCTTTTGTTGTGAAAATTGAGCCCTTTGTTGTGAAAATTGTATTAAGAATTCAATAACCACATTTTCTTATTCAGCTCCATTTGCGAATATTAAGGTTCACAATGAAGTGCATAATATCCTCCCCATGCCATGGATATGATAATTTGCGCCTGTGCAAGTCTATTTGCATGAGAATGTTAAAGGGTATCCAATGAAAAGCAATGGCAATGAAAAGCCAGAAAAGTTGACATTAAATTCAACCATAGTTTGATGCAGAAATTGGAACCTGTTAGGACTAAGTACGAGGTTGTCAATAGAACTTACACCCATTGAACACCATACCTTGTATGTTTGGTATACTCTATAATTGTATATTAGAGCCAGGCATTACACTCTCGGCAATGAGCTATGATATCGCAACCCCTGATTTGTCGTGTGGCCTAATTGACATTGCCTGGTTTATTGCATAAATTTATAATAGAGATCACTTCAATTTTTAATTCCGCGTCATATGAATAGAATTGTTTGTCTATGCGTATGTTTACTATAGTGTAAGTAAAGAGGTGTTTAATGATATCGACAATGATGTCGATAACCTTTTTATGTGATATAGAATGTCGATATTATTAACAGATTCTATGTTTAAAACTTATAATTTGTCAATGTAACTAAACCAGGCCTACCCATTTTTAAATTATTAACTTTCAAATAAAATTATTTCGTCTACAATGGTGCAACACTTTCAAGAGACCTTTGGTCAGTTTATTTTAAATATTATTTCAAAACGAAAAGCACTTTAAAAGTGATTTTTACTAAAACTTTTTGATTACGTTGGATGGCAAACATTATTTTTATAAATTTTTTATTTTGTAATTTTTGCAAATTTATTTTTAAAGTTATTTTATAAGCCCATCAAGCAATAGAATCATAAAATTTCAAGGTAAATTTTATTTCATTACTAACTGTAATACAAAAGCAATTAAGTAGTCACTTATTTTATTATCAATTATAAACATAAATTACCTACTTTCGCGAAGATGTTTATAGAACTATTTTTCCTTGTCCTAGCAATTATTTTAACTTTTTTATACATCACTGAAATTTCTTTAACGGTTTGTATAGTAGTATATACGGACGAGACTATACAAACAATATATTTTTACCAGACTCACTTTATTTTATGCCAATTGTAAAATAAAAATATTAAGTTTTATATTATTATTAACCTATTTTATTAAGCTCTATAATACAAACAATATGAGACCCTAAACACCATATACGGCATTTCAATTTTACTTATCGATAATTATTTTATTCACGGTTAAATGAAGTTACGTGATGTAGTATTATTTCTACTTTCTTTGATTTCTTTACCACAACCTAGGTTTCGTTGTATAACAACATCTTCAGGTGGGATATTAGCAAATATTAGCAATCTTTGCTAATAGCCCACCTGAAGATGTTGTAATACAACGAAACCTAGGTCGTGGTAAAGAAATCAAAGAAAGTAGAAATATACTACATCACGTAGTTTCATTTAATTGTGAATAATGAATTTCTACAAAATTAACGCCAAATATATTAAAAATTATTTTAGTATTGTTTATATTATTTACATGACTTCATTTTAATTGCACTAAAGAAACATATGCAATATTAAAAGATCACATTAAACATTTGGTACGGTGATGGATTTTAATGACAAAAAAAAACAAAAAATTACAAAAAATTATTTAATTCAAATTGAATGTCGATACGATTTTTTTTGTTTTTACATAAAAAATGGCTTTCCAATTACAAGTCATAATTTACCCAATAATTACACCTATAATTTTCTCTAAGAGAACACGCTTAACTATCTAGATTAACACACAAAGAGAAAGGTTGCTTGTTCGTTCGTGCTAATTTATTAAATAGTACGTTCGATTTAAAAAAAAAATAAATTTATATTAGAAAGTCTATAACTAATAGAGGCCGAATAGTATTAAAAGATGTAACAAAAATTGGAAACCACTTCTTCAACGATGCAAGGTTGAGAAACTTATCGAGCGCTTATTTATGACTGATCATCTTTCGTATTCTTGCCGATATATCATTTTGAACCCCGACGACCTTTGTTGTTTCGTGAAGGGGACGTGGGGGGTGTTAGTGATCAAGCAGACGAGGGGAAGACTGCAGCATTATATAATTTTGCCATGGTAATTTTGCTATTTCTATATAAATATTTTCTATATAAAACTGTAATGGCTGAGGCGGAACTCATTTCTCCTTTAGTATTTTATAAAGACATTAACATTTTTCTGTCGTAAAAAATTGGTCCTGAATATAGAAATAATACGAATTTTATTTTGAAATACTTTCATATAAGTCCAAAATGTGATTGTCCGTCTTTTTATCAGATTGGCACTTGAATAAATGAACAAGAGCCCAATTAAACGTTTTCTATATCGAATTCGTTACTTTCCCAGCATATATTTCCCCTCGAGTTTCAGTATGTTAATAATCGACGTGCTGTTACGAAATAATAATAATAACGCATATAACATGCAGAGTCTAACATATTCGCACATCAACATATGAATATAGGTTACAACTATAAGACCAAATAATCAAAAACTCGACGGAGCGTTACACACAAAGAGAACCCCTTTGATAAAAATAATGTGTACGTTATCGAGTTCAAGGTTACGCGTGGAGTATTAGCATGAATGAAAATCATTCCGTATAGGGTCATTGAATTCAGCCCCCTTTCCATGTGCCATCGGGAGAATGGGAATGGACCGAATTACATGTTGTTTAATATCTGTGCGAAATATTTCTGTGCTTCGACGCGTAGGTACATACCGCAATATTAAAACGTACAGTGGACTTAAAGGCTACTGTTTATGTTTGAATAAAGCTTCGAAAGTTCAAATTTAATTTTGATGAGCTTTTTTTGGGAAATTTTATTACGTTAACTGTAAGAATCGGGGTTAAATTATACGTTACGCAATCTGCAATCGATATAAAATTAATTTTTATTTTAAGCTTTATATTGAAATTTTAAATTACCAAATCTTCCTTTTAGGGGATTGGTTGCATATATATTATCTCAGAACAAATCATATATATTATCTCAGATTCCATAAAATACACTGGTTAATTCCTATGGTAGTTTTTGCGCGGTTTGGGAATAAAAAAGAGACAAACATTTCTTAAAGAAACATTTTTCCTACTAATTTGCCATTTCAATAGTTCTTAATCAACAATAATAAAATTATTGATAAAACCAAAGTTTATACTCCGCATTTTTTCATATTGCTTATTTAATTAAAAAATGTAAGAAAAAGTTAAATTTGAAAAAAAATATGAAAACGCGCCATATTCACCAGTTAATTACTACGGTAGTTTTTGCGTTCATCTTTGCTAACAGCCCACCTGAAGATGTAATACAACGAAACCTAGGTCGTGGTAAAGAACTTAAAGAAAATAGAAATAATACTACATCACGTCGATTCATTTAATTGTGAATAATGAATTTCTGCGAAAATTAACGCCAAATATATTCAAATATTTTAAAAAATTTAAAAGTAGTATCATTTCTTATAGAAAGATTTCCTCTTTCCAAAAATCTATATTACGAGTTGATTAGTTGTAAAATCACTCAAAATTTTAATTAAACCCAAAATTTTAAGAAAAACTCTGAGGATATTATTTATTTATACATCATTAAATGTTTAACTGAGCTTATATATTAAATACCAAGACAATTTCATATATTCTTTTATATTAACACATTACGTTATCGCTTCACTCTATTAAAAATCTTGAAACACATTGTTACAGAATCGATCTCATTTAAGTGTGTAACGTTGCAGTTTAAATAAAAAAAAATTTCTACTGAAAATATACATTTTTTACGCAATTATATAAAATTAGCGAAACAATAATCAACTCCTTAATTTTCCCATAGGTGTACATATATTACTGTATATCTCGACCCCGAGATTTGTAACACAACCGAGATTTTGTAACACAGATAATATAATAATGCCTTATTGCAGCTAGTGTAATAATTACTTAATACAGCTAATAAAATAATTACCTAATGCAGCTAGTATAATAATATCCTAATTCTGATAATATAAAATTATATAATACAGCTAATACAATAATTACCTAATGCAACTAATATAATTGTGACTTAATGCAGCTAGTATAATAATTATATAATGCAGCTAGTAAAATAATTACCTAATACACCTAGTATAATAATTATCTAATGCATCTAGTATAATAATTACCTAATGCAGCTAGTACAAAAATTACTTAATGCAGCTAGTATAATAATTACCTAATGTAGCTAGAATAAAAATCACTTAATGCAGCTAGTATATAAACCACCTAATGCAGTTAATGTTATAATTACCTAATACATCTAGTATTATAATTATAATAAAGCTAGTATTGATTTTTTTAATTATTTCACGATTCTACACGCGATTTTTAAAAAATAATTAATGTGATTTAATTTGGTAACCTTATAGAAGTATTCTCCATGAATTTAATGATTGCACATTCCTCAATTTTATTTACACAAAACACGAAGAAAAAGGTATCCTAAATAATGTAAAGTAGACACGAAATTTGTTTGCACCCCGAGTGAGGTATAATTGAACATTTCCATCAATTTGTCTCAGAAACGCAGTAAAATACGGCTTACAATAGCTCGCCTATTTACCTGAAATTACGCACGAATACAAACACTGATTAGATAAAGTTATACTTGACTTCGCTGCGTGCGGCCAAATTTAATGGCGGAGACGTAAATAAATTCGATTCAACATGGCGACGGCTGTCTGGTCGTGATTTATCGTTTAATTAGCGAATTTTATGATTAATGTATCGGACTTCAATGAAATTACTCTTAAATTAATGTCTAATTTAAACAAACGGCGCGGTCGGCGGCGATTGCTGTCCCAGAGACAACTTTAACTGGGACAAAAACGTACACGTAATATGTCTCTGTCACACTTTTTGCTCAAATGTTGTGACAACATTTTAATGTATTTAATTATTTTTTTCATACGTTATATACGTAATTAGTTTTTAGGTACTCCGTAGTTCAAAAAGTTAAAAAAACACATAATTTTGTAGGTACCCGTATTTCTATAACATTTATTTTGCCGACCGTATTTCTATAACTTTTAAACTATTGTTCATAGAATTATAAAAGTAACTATAGAAATACGCTTTGATAATCGACGATCAATTATTAGGCATAAAAAGTAACTATAGAAAGTAACTATAAAAAGTAACTATAGAAAAAGTAACTATAGAAAAAGTAACTATAAAAAGTAACTATAGAAAGTAACTATAAAAAGTAACTATAGAAATACGCTTTGATAATCGACGATCAATTATTAGGCATAAAAAGTGGCAAATGAAGAAGTATATCAATTCGAAATGAAAATATCATTTTACTTAATATTTTTACTTCTTGATATTGATAAACTGAAAATTTTCTTTGACTATGAAAAGCAAAAACAGATGTAGGACAAGGGAGAGAACAAGTATCACTTAAGACTCAATCACTTTTGTTGTTTTTAGTGATATTTTATTGTTGTTTAAAAAATCCATTTCCCGACCCTAAAGATCGTAAAGACCTCCACAAGATTACAGTTTTTAATTTTTTTAGTCTCTTTCATTTCATTCCATATTTCTTCTGTGGAAATTATTTATTGATATGACAACTTATAATGCAGTATTACAGAGAAGATCATCTACAGAGATCTCCTTACAGGTCACCTCATGACGCTAATAACTTATAACTCTGTGTGATATATAGTTCATCTACGAAAACTGACGCAGGTAATACATGCTGCATAATCGACAGTGCGACAGCGAGATAAATCGTTTAGTGTTAATTGGTAGATCGATTTAATGTCTCGCAGGGTACCTGAAACGGAGGAGGGGACGACGCACAGAATGTTTCCGTGCGCTTCTCAGTTCACTGTTTCCCTTCGTACAAATTAGTTCATCGTGTGATCACAGTCAGACTGTTGTGATTATTTTCAAACTTACAGTGAAACACGTATACAGATCGTCATAGAAATAGTTTTCCTGTAAACACACGACGCACTAACTCACACGACGAGCAACAGTAAACTGAAGCGCGCTCGAAAATATGTGACTTTACCGCAAAGAGATCCATGCATAAATCTCGACCGTGTCAACAAGAAATAGCCCCGCTCAATTTTAGATCGACCGATGTCGTTTGGTGAAAGGAGCGAAGGCATGTAGTGATTGCAGAGAGGAGAGTGGCGTATCTAAGAAAATTTTACGTAGATAAAACTCAAACACACGGCTAGTCTAATTACAGTTTTAAATACATACTAGACAGGCAACTAGTTTAAAGACATTCTAATTCATAACACGTTAATCATTTTAAATACATTATCGTATGTGTTTCAAAACTAACAGTATCAACCGATATTGCCTGAGTATAAATTTATGTTATAAAATTGCGATTTACGTTGCCAAAACTATTAGATTTATTATGTACTTTGAGACTCTAAATATCTAACATATAATTCTATATAAATTCAATCGTTCCTAGGTATTTCCTAATTTTAGTTGATAGATAATTAACTTCAATATAAAAAAGCAAGGGGGTGTGCGATAAAAAAAATCACAACTAATATCGAGCCCACCTCGCTCTTTTTTTTTAAATTAAAGTTAATATTTTGTCAGTCACTTTATTTTTATTTTGACCGTATTCAAAAAATTAAGTTATACGGAGCTATGAGACGGAGTTATGTGTGTGTGTATTTTGCTTTTCCTTAACGAGTAAAATCACACACTACTCAGATTTCAGAATCACCCCCATCAAGTCACCCCATGTAGCTAGGCCATATTTATATGCACAGAAATTTATGGGCGTTCATTGATCTTAATATTCTATTTCTGATATGACTGTTGCAATATTATTCACGTATAAAATTCTATAAAATAAATTAGGACCGACTCTATTATCGCAGATAAAGAAAAAACTTTTAAAATACATATCACAATTTTTCACATCTGAAAAACTAATAGAATAAATAATCTATATTAATTTTTCGACAAGTGGCGGGGCCTTATGTTTTCAGTGAGGTTAGCTCCTTATAAATAAATACCGCTTTACCAGCTACGTACGCAATACTTTACCGACTGAATACAACGTAATATATTACCAAACATTTCTAGAGCGGCTATAAATTCCACGCGATCGATTCAATTGGCGAGACGGCTTTGAATTCTCTTCTGCGAAAAATATTACCAAAAATAAATAATGACCCGCAGTAAATCATATATTCTATAAACAGAAGTCCCGAAACCTTTTAACAAACCCGCAGATGCGTGATTTAATGCTGGATGAAAAAAAAATGTTGCGAAAGAAAAGAACAAAAAAGCGAACTCTGTGAAACTCGCCCAATTATGAGCTTTTCATTCAAAACTTTCGCCAAAGCTCCGCTTTTCTATCGTTAGATTTTTGCCCAAATCGCGAAGTTCCCTTGTTTGTGAAATATTGCTTTTGTAGGCTGTTCTACGATTTCATCGTCGTATTAATTCCGGTACATTGGTGAATGAGATTTATATTGGTAGGGAGAAGTTTTGTATTTGATAATAAAGTACGTTTCGCATAATTTACGAAAGCAAACCACGAAGTATTCAAAACGAAATTCAATCTTCAAAATTCAAAGTCTGTTTATAATAGACAGATTATTCATTAAGACAGATTATTCATTAAGTCATTGTTTTTGATGTCTTTTTTTTCAATATTATGCGTGTTTCAAGTATACAATTTGGCTAAAATATTTGATGTGTCGCCCACAGATGGCGCTCATGCCAATTGTTATAAAAATTAATTTTTTTATTAACAAAAAGATTTTTTTCGAATTTTTTTATATTTTTCGCCTAAAGTAGAAAACATAAGCTTTAAATGGGTATTTTTTAATTTTTTTTGGTGCAGTAGTTAAAGAGATCGAGCCGCTCGACCAAAAAAACACCTTTTAGAAATAATATATTTAGATAGTATAGATGTAATGGTTTTGTAATAGAAAACGCTTATTCAGGTGTATAAAGAAAACAGAATGTGTCATAATAATACTAATGATAACAAAGCTTTTTATTCTAAAAATAATGTCGAAATCTAGATTCACTGGAAATGTCTTCATAAGACAGGTTTCTATATACAAATGTAAATATTTTAAGTATAAAATGTGCAATTTTACTTTAGTAAATTTATTTAAACTTTTTGGAAAATAATAATATAAGTACGTAAATAATAAATAAGTCCATAAATAAGTTTGGGTCACGAAAAACTACCCTCATTCTTAATATACTTATATAAGTATGTCATAAGTAAAGAGGTTCTCAATAGATCAATGCCTTTGTTCACATGTAACTTTGTGATTTCATTGTGACATCATTTAATTTAATGAGAAATAAAGAAAACTTTATTTTACGTTTAACAATCTTTATGAAAATGTAAAATACGAGGTCTTGTGCTGAAATATTCATTTCTTTAACATTTTTTTTAACCTTATCTTTTTGTTCCTATAAAAGTAAAAAAAAGAAAATTAAACGATGTATACAGTTACATTTCCCAGGAATGCACAAAAATGTTTTGCTTCAACTTTATTTTTATCACGAAGCAAATTTAATGTTATAACATATTTATCTATTTACATACAAGTTCTCTGAAGCTGTAACAGGTGTACGGACAAATGGACAGACGGACGGACGAACATGTTGAAATTTGAAGTATTCATAGTTTGACTATGGAACGTTAATAAAACCTAAGATTGACTTTTCTCTTTGAAGATATCAATGAGTCAATCCACCTTCACATTCCTCCGATATCACCTTCAAAAAGTCAGTAGTACAGTGTTAACTTTCGAAGTACAGTTTTATATGACTTATTTCAAAACTTTTCAATCTAATCTATCACTTCTTGATCATATACGTTTTCCTCTTTGGTCATATACTCGTACTTTTATATTTATTTTCCAGTTGTTGATTTCCAAAATCGCATATCGCCTTTGTATATCGATATTCGTAATAACCCCAATATTAATTTTAATAAATATTTTTTAATATACGAATAGCTATTTTTGCTCTCTTCCAAAAAAATTATTCCTAGCTTTCTGAGACAATATAAATGCTTTTGCAACTTTTTAAAGACATTACTGTTTTCTCAAATTATGGTTAAATCATTAATCACGAAAGATTATTCCTGAATCGAAGGTAAGCAAGCCAACGTAAGGGTGGTGGTATTTACTCAGTAGGGATGTGTAACGTTACATACAAGAATAATGCCCCTGAATTTATAAACTACACATCACAACCATCGTCTAATCCACCATTATATAAACCGCTTACTTTATATATATTCTTTATATACAACTAGACGCCCCCAGATCGGCATCGCCGCCGATCGTTAGCCGTGATCTTCAGCGCGAAAGAGAGAGAGAGCGCCGGCACTACGTCACGCCGCCAGACTTCTCTTTCTCGCGTGTGCTACAGACACAGTGGGTGAACCGAGAGCGAAATGATTGCACCGAGCATTCATTGTGTGTGACGCCGGCGACGTGGCGCGGCGTGGTTAGGCGTGGTAAGGCGCGGCTCGGCGCGACGTGGCCTTACTTGAGCACGTACGTGTGGACACTGGGCTGTGTCTCGCGCCTAGGTTTACTTAAGGTTTTCAAGTGTTCGTTTTAGGATTCGATGAAATTTAAGTAGGTACAGCGTAAATGTTGCTGTGCGATATTTTGCTGTCGGCTTGGACTTAACGCGAAATTGAATTTGTCTATTACTGCTCAGCTAAATATCTATCCATAAACAAACAAGGATCACAACTGAATATTATCTCAGAATTGATGCAAATTTTTCAATAATTCTATAATTACTCCATATTTCTAATTTCGATTCTTGAATCAATTTCGATAATAGTTTCGGTTTATTTATTAAAATAGAGAGTAGTTTTTAGAAAATAAAAAACTGACTAAGTTCAAATCCGATTGTCAAATGGAGGGTTCGTATTTCGTTTGAAGGGAAATTACTATATTTACAATAAGTCTTCGTTAATATATACCGCCTAGCGTAATTAATATTTAATAACACATAATAAATTAAATAGTTGTTCTAAGTTCACTGACTGTTTCTTATTTATTCTTTTAAAGGTTGCACTCTTTTTTATTTTTACGGCCGCCTTTGCTTGTAGCTTAAAATATATTTAAGTCATGTACACCTTCTGCAAAATATTGCCTACCTCAGTCCTAATTCGGTCATAAAGCATTTTTTGCATGAACAACCAGTAGCTAGTAATAAACAGACAGCAATTCCATTAAATTTAGAAAATTTATGCAATTTGAATTAAAATAATCTTGATTATATCACGTAAACCATGATTGAACCGGATTTAGAAATTTTGTTGTCCGATAAGAATCATGCAGAGATGTAAAAGACCTGTATATCAACATAAAAAGCAATTTTTAATGACATCTAGCAAGAGATAATGTGAAGATGCTATTAGATAAAATTTCTGATATACAGCAGTTTATTGCAGAACAGACTGGTTTTATTTTAAAACTTGTAAATTATCACTATAATTTTCTACAAGTACGTCAATGTACGATTATATCAACTTATTAAGAAACTGCATCTGGGTACATGTAAGCATTTGACTATATACGATATTTCTAGCTAGCCGGCTTCTATAAGTTCCTGAGTCAAAAAAAAACATATATCTATAACTTCGTACCTAATCCCATTCCCTAACTATAATTTGTATGCAAGCACGTCAATATACGTTTATATCAACTTATTAAGAAACTGCATCTGGGTACATGTAAGCATCTGACTATATACGACATTGCTAGCTAGCCGGCTTCTATAAGTTCCTGAGTCAAAAAAAAAACATATATCTATAACTTCGTATCTAATCCCTTTCCCTAACGTTAAACGTCTGCAATATATACACAACAGATGTTGCGCAGCATAATCAAAGCGAAACGACGCGACGCGTCAAACACTTTATTCAGCTTTGAATATTAAACGATGAGAATATTATTTCCCCGAAATAAAAATCTCTTAAACTAATTTAATAATTCAATGCTTTTCTTCTTTTTTTTTACGGTGGTTTTGTTTGTAATAATATAACGTTTTATAACGTTTAAAATTTATATAAATTTTATATAACGTTTTAAAATTTTAATATAAAAAATATTTTGTAACTGGATGGTAAATAATTTCCCCCTTATAAAGGTTCAATTTAGAAATGGCTTAGGTAGATTATTTATGTCTTATATTATCAAATCCGAAAAAAATCTTTATGTACCAATTAAAAATTTGTATAATTACAATTGTAAATTAATGAAATTGAGACAAATTTATAAAATTTAAATAAAATAAAAATGGACAATTAATTGTAGTATATATAATAGCACCTTTACCGTAATCGTTAAAGATTCAGTGATAAAATAAAAACTAACGAATTTTTTAGAACGCACCGAGTAGAGTAAAATATAAGACAAACTTTTTTATCTACCTTTCTTTAGCCATTCGACATCATTAAATCCTATTTCTGTCACATTATCGTGTTACTTAATATATTTGTGATATAGTTAATGGTCACAGAAAAGCAACCATAATTTTTGTCCTACCACGGTTGACTGGTAACTATACTGAGTTGGCAATAAGTCCAACGAAAGTGTTGTAACATTATAGCATTATAAATATAAAAAAGACAGACAGACACTCTTAACTGTGCTCGCAATGCTTCTTGACACACGATTTTAAGCAACTCTAGTTTAACATACTTCGAAACCGGAACCTCTACATTCGTAATTTCTACGTGCATTTTTTGTGAAACGAAATAGCAGAGAAAGATATTTATTTTCATTAAAATGCAACTTTGGCCTGATAAAATTGTTCAAACATATAATTTCTACAAACGTTGAGATAATGCAACTATTTGCGTCACTTTGCAACTTCAACGTCAAAACGTGTTCAAGTTTAGAATATTGATGTATTTAAATCTAATAAATGATCTTTTAAATTATCGTGTAATTTCACTTTACTTATTTAGGTGTATTGAGTAATAAATTTTAATTAAATGCGCTAAATACTGAAGCTTAACAATTTTTACACAACTTTTGGGGAATAATAAATTTATTAAAGTTGCAGTTTAATTCCTAATAAATTATAGCTAACTTTTAATGAATAATATATTTACTAGCGTGACCCGTGCGAAGTCTTCGCATTATTATTTATTCCATTATGAAGCTCAGATGACAGATCAAACAAATATTTTACTAAAATTGACGTATAGAGGCGCAAGTATCAAAAGCATTGAGCTAAAGCGCCACTTTATTTATACGTGAGTGGATTTGAAATTAAACAAAAATTTTACCGACCGTCAATCATATTGACGTTGAGCCGTTAGATGGCAGCATTGTTGTTTTGTGTATATAATTTTAATAATTAATTAATTTGCAAAAACAATAGCAATAATAATTTTTTTAGTTGTGGATGCCGGTAGAGCAAGCAATTATCTATAAAATGATATATAATTTATGTGGATTAGTTGTGAGGTTTTTTCTAAAAAGGGAGTGTAACATCTTAACCTTAGCGTATTAATACATATGATGATGATGATTAACATTAGTTCAAAACTACTGTGAAACGCCATTTCAGTTCGTAATATTGCTGTGCACTTTTATAAAAGATATTAAAAGAAAGATTTATTTTCCGGTATCGTTAGGTTAAAAGATATTGAAGTGAAACTTCTTAAGCGACTTCTGAGCTATTGTGTCACGTTAAAATTGTGTAACACTTGAGAAAATAAATGCTGAACTTATCTGACCAACGACGAAAGTAGTTGAGTGTTAATAATATGGCGGTCGAGAATATCAAAAAGTTTATTCACAAGCTAATCTATCGATGAATCACACGCTTAGTTTTCTGAACGATATAATACAAAAGTTATAATGGAGTGTTATATTATTATTTATTCTATAGCTTCAAATGAAATTTTATTATATATTTTACTATAAATCAGTGAACATTCAATTTTAATCAGAAAAAGAAGAAAAACAATTAACTAATAATTATTATTAGTTATTTACAAAACCTGAGATTTTTAAGAAATTTCCTATTAACTTTTGACAAAATCAACAAAAAAGTTAATTCGTTTCCAACAATTTATACGTAACAATTTATTAAATTAAAATCGCTTGACCAAATATTAAATAACACGTATTCAATTACCAGATAAACACAGATTTTCTAAATGATTATACTTCAATAATACATCAAACTCTTCAAATGAAATATTGTATAATGGGATATATACTCGAAAATACCTGAATGTGAAGTAAATATACCTTAATATATGAAATTCTTATCATTGCGTTAGATATTTTTAGTATTTAATTATTATTTATTGTTTTAATCGTTACAAAATGAAATCTATAAAGCGTCGATAAATATATGACAAACAAATGAATAAATATAGATTTGATTCAAATTCTACTGCTAAAAGCTTCAATCGAAGGGTAAGATAAGAAAAAGCTTCGATATAAATAAAAATATCTAAATTGAAAAGCTCCTTTGATAACGATATTTTTGTTGTCTATATGCATGTGTTTCTAATTAAATTTATTTTTATCGTGTAATCTCTCAACTTTTGAGTCCACACTTGCGGCGAATATACTTAAAACAAAATCTCGTTCTAAATCCACTGCTTGATCTGACTAATAATAAGAAGCGATGAGACGATCGTGCCTGAGGCGGCTTTTCTTTTTTTACCATCACGAGCTAGTACCTAGCCATATTATATTCGCGCTACGTTCTTATAGAACGCGCTTGTATAATCATCGGTATGCATGTGTGGACGGGGTCAGGGCTGTTAGACGGAATTGTTTAGATTTTTTTTTATTTGAATTTTGTTATTATATTTACGGTTTAAGTCGTAGTATTCGCTTCGGTTTAAACTACTTCGAACCGGATACACGTTGATCTAGATTATTCGGATTCTGCTTCTCGATCTATGTTCATATTTCAATTTCAAGTGTTGAGGAATGCATTACATTTATCTCGCTAGGTATGATAGATTTTTTGTAATGATTCTAAATTATTCATTGCTGACATTTTTAAATGCAATGCTCACAGAATTAATAAAATTAGTTTTGTAGATTTCTTAATTATAAAATTCTTAGATATAGAATAAATAAGATTGAAGCAGTAATTTTATAAATTGGAGTTGTTCTATATTGTAAAGCGAAGCGACGATGGGAAGTATTTTTTATCCAAAAATAAAAAAATACTTCAAGTGTTATGTTATATATTTTTTCGCATAAAATTAAAACTAATAAAAAAATAATATTCGCATACTATAACTAGAGCATAATTCTAGCTGTATCAACAGCACGTATCCGTTTCAAAGCATTCCTCTTTTTGCAGCGTTATTAAGTTTTGAATTATTAACCATTTTTTTTAATAACCACGATTGGCAATATATATATATATATATATATATATATATATATATATATATATAAATATATATATATATATGTACATGAAAGAATACTAGTGAAACATCGAATTTTAAACACAATTATTAGTGAGCAGAATTAAAAAATTCGAAACAATTTTATGAAATATTATATGAAACAAAATACTCTAGTTATATCGTTACTGTTCGCATGTATAAAGATTTATAAAAAAATATTTCTTATTCGGGAAACTGATGGTGACTATAATAAAAGCACTTTATTACCATTTTGAAATAAGAAAAGACTAGAATTAATTCAAAATACTGAATTATAATGAAAAGTAAACAAAAAATTGTATCGACTTCCCCTCACAACGTTTCTGTGCTTTTTATAAAAGATATTGAAAGTACATTTCTCCTGTATCGATAGTTCAAAAGATATTGAAGTGAAACTTCTTTACTTTTTTTTTGAAAATTGTGTAACGCTTGAAAATACAAATTATCATATATTCCTTAGCTTTAAGTTAACATTTATTAAATATATATTTTTGTGTGTCATAAACTTATAATCATAATCAGATATTTCGCTCAGTGGATAAAAAATAGCTTTAAATGAAAATTTATTTAATTCTATTTTTGTGGATAATAAACAGAAATATCGTTTTATGGATAAAAAATAGCTTTAGATTAAAATTTATTAAATATCGATTTTCGTAGGTAAAAAAGCTTATAATCATTATTAAAGATACCGTTTTGTGGATAAAACAGATTACAATCATAATCAGAGATATCGTTATGTGGATAACAAAAAACTTGCAATCGTAATTAGATCTTGTAGGAAGCTTTCGATTCACGCAGCGCTTTTTCCAACAACTTTCCTTACTGGCAGCCCTACACTGCGAGCCAAGTATAGACGCCTAGTTTCGTCGTGGTCCGGACGGTTTTTGCCTTATTTAACCGGTTCTTTTTGTATCCACAACGTGCGATACATACTCGCGCACCGCTCACAGCCGGCGACCGCTATCACTGGCGAGATCCAACACACGTTGTATAACGCTAATGTCTATAATGCTGAAGGCTCAGAGGTTATATCCAAATTTATATCAGAAGCGTGATTTTGAGCTCTAATGATATGCTGTGTTTCTATGGGTGATTAAAAAATGTGTTTGCGTATATTTCAAATTATATTTTGAAGGTAAAACAAAGGTGATATAAAATTTTGACAAAGTTTTACTTAAGATCTCGTAAAGTGATAAGTATATCATCGAGAGGATTCAGCATACTTAACATTTATCGACAGTTTTCAAAATTTGCTGAAACGATGTCTCCAATAATTACAGTGTTTAAAACCATTAAATGAAAAAGTAAACTTTTTATTAATGAACTAGCTGCGCCTGCAGTTTTACCCTTGTAGAATTGTATTAATTATATCAACACTCCACCCTCACTGCGGTTACAAAACTTCTTCGCTCCGTTCGCCAAAAATATCGATTCGGCGGGAATATTCGGGATGATCAGTCGGTGAATAAGCCGGTCTCTCTTTATCTTGTCTCTCTTTATATTACCTTTTAAGTAGTGGTTGTGTTACATTTTTTTATCACTATATTACCGATATCAATCGTAGCGTGATCCTACAATCTTTGACAAAGACAAAACTCTTTTCTTTTCAAAAATGGGCTTTGTTAATCAAAACATTTGTTGAAGCCAGACGTGTGAGTCCAGAGCTAACAAACTTTCCACTTTATGTACAAAATTAAAAAAAAACAAACAAGGGTGATTTCGGACACTCGGAATACGGAAGTTAACTGAAATAGTATCTTGAATTATTTCATATTTTATAAACCAATGATGAGAAATTGGAGCGGAGACAAGTCTTTCCGCTCAAACATTCATTTGAAGCTGCGCAATGTATAAAAACCAGATATTCTAGGAATCTTTCTTACTAAAATTAAAGTTAAAAAATTATAATATTTTGCGATGAAATAATTGTGTAACTGCTTTTATCGCACTTACCAAACCGCGACAACCGCACATTGTAAGCGGAAGATGATTTCAAATAATTAAACATGACAACGCCAAATAATAGCCAGCACGCGGTAAACAATGGCTGCAGACCGCGCGTCGCAACTCCTCGGATCGAAAAGTAGAAACATCGCCCTGTGTAGTACCTCTCTCTCTTGGTATCGTGTAAATATTGTATGAAAGTGCATGTCGTAAAACCAAATTCATTCGGTTTTTACTACCTGGACTTCTGTAGATTTCATCACATTACATCTGACAACTACATGCCTTGGTATTCGCTTCAATTGTAATTAACTTTAAAATACCATAAACTTATTCAAAGTTTCATACTTTTACTCACACCTTCGTCGGCGTAACATGTGCTAAACCGCAATCTAGCAACGCCTTAAGCACCTTTTTTGTCATTTCTAAAGAAACTAAGTATTTTTATATATATATATTTTTTTTAGGATAAATAATACCTTATTTATAAGTGCGTAACATATCCTATTAGCTGCAAATCTGGCAAGGATCAGTTTATTCCTTAAAAAGCTATCAATAAAGATAATCCTCCACCGCATTTGTCTATATGAAAAACCTTGTAGATTTTTTTCAGTAACTAATAAAAATATGTTGTTTCGGTTTTCACTGTGGGATACATTGATGCACAAGAAGGGTTTACATGTATAATATATATTATATATATTCTATGAAAAAAACACTCGACTTGTAACGATAAATATTAATGAAGTCAGAAAAAAGTATTCCTCGGAGAGATATGTTGGCGTGTACTTGGTAAATCGTTTGAGATACATAGAGACAATGTAGGGCAACTTTATTATTTTCAAAAAAATTCTTAATAATGTTTATGACAGCATACGCGTATATATTATTTAAAATCATACATTGCATTAATTACTTCAATGAAAAATCTCTGCCTATCGTCAGAAACTCGGGGCGGGGGTGGTTATAATATTAATAGGGATCGATGTCGGTTCTTAAATAAAAGCGAATGCGCTTATGTTAAACCTATGTGCAATTCTTTTCTCGGCTTGGTCGATTATAAAGCGATAAATCGGTCGTCTTAAATCACCCTGCTCACTGTGATAATTTAATGAAATATTTTTTTTAAAACTAATATACGTTGGGTTTCAAATTCTTTCAAAACATTACCAGAAAAATAAAATCCTTGATGGAAATTATTGTTCATATTCAAAGTTAACATAATAACTTCGCATTTCAAAGAATTTTAGAGGTCAAATGAAACATACTTGTCCGTAAAACCTAATGAAGGATATCGTTTGCCTCATTCGAATGAATGTGACATTCAATTAATTTTATTATTTAGTATTATTATTAGTAGATCAATCAATCATATTGATTTGCTCTAACCGTTTTATTGACGATGATGATTCTATTAACTAAAATGAATGCACTTCAGGTCAATGATTTTCACGTTTAGGTTGTCCTTGGCAAAGGATAAGTTAACACTTAAATTTTAATCCAATAAAAGATTGGTTATTTTTAAATGCCATCAACAGAGGATATCCTCTGTTACGATATTTTAGAAACTAATATCTATATTTTCTCTTAACTATAAAGTTATGAACATTTGTTAGAATTTAATACCAGTTAAACTTTGTCGACCAAAATATCATCTCTAAAGTCTTCATACTCTATCTAGAGTTCTTTTTCTAAACGGTATTTCTCGTTTTTCAGCTGTATCATTTTGAAAAATTTAATCGTAGTTGATATATAGACTATAGAAGAAAAAAAGTTTAAAAAAATTGAAAACAAATTTCGTACTTCAAAAAACGTATAATATTGATAAAATGATTAAATATTTAAAAAATGAATTTACTTCTTTTGAGGATGCAATTGGAAAATGGAAAAAAAGGAAAAAAATTCAATTTTCAGTGAATCTTATAAGGTTATAAGTAGAATGTATATAAGACAAAAAGTCAATCACTTAATCAGAAACATAACCTCGAGAAAAAGCAAATACTCTTTGCACATTTAAAAAGTCTGCAATACACGGAAGTCGGCAATCGAAG
Organism: Druceiella hillmani; assembly: GCA_039881145.1. Taxonomy (NCBI): domain Eukaryota; kingdom Metazoa; phylum Arthropoda; class Insecta; order Lepidoptera; family Hepialidae; genus Druceiella; species Druceiella hillmani. The sequence continues at coordinate 3,652,039 of JAYKKI010000084.1, forward strand.
AAGTGTGTGGATATTATCAACCACTTTTTATCTACAATCGTCTTTCGATGCTGCCAGTTTTCCGATTTTAGATAACCAGCTTTCGTAGATCAATATCCACTTCGCCAATTCCTTGCATTCTTGGCTGTTCAACTAGGTAGCGGCCTTCCATTTTCTGATTAAGCTTTTTCTTAGATACTCTTTTATGCATCATTCTTTGCGTATGATCCAGCTAACTGAAACGCCATGCCTTGATATTGAAGAATTAGTATAGAGGATACAACGTTCTGTATTGCTTCTTATCTCTCTTAATCCATTTTCGCAGATCGCACCACGGATCTGTTTTAGGATTTTTCTCCTCTTGAATCTTTTTGGCTAGCGTCCAATTTTCCGCACAACACAAAACTACAAACTCAATAACCGTTTTGTACACTAAGAGTTTTAATTGTTTTCTGACGGAAAGGCCTTTGAAAGCTAAAGAGACAACAATTCCCCACAGCTTTTCTAGCTTTCAGTTATTTTTAGTAACTAGTCCTTGAGTATTGGAATACGAAGTTGTGCACCTCTCTCAACTTTGTCTTATTTCTTGTTTTGATACCATTTTCTCTTTACTTTTTTTTACTTTGTATTGAAACTTAATTTATTTCTGAAACCTCACATTATCGACTAACAAGACATGTCAATATTTTTGATTACTTCCCAATATTATTATACTTTCATCAGTATACCATTTTAGGATAAATATTATATTAATAAATTTTAACGTTACACAATTGGCCAGATGAAAACGTTTTGAATAGAATTACAAGTAAATATAATTTGGCAATTAAATACTTCGTAATAGTCCATAACACGTAGATTAATGCCTAATAATTTTCTTAAAACTATTCTATTTTTAACGAAAATAATTCATCTTTAAATTAGGATACAGGAGATCTACAAAAGAACAAACAAGATCCCACGCTAAACGCAAACACCCGTATCTCTTTATTTAGGGTGAAAATAAAAAAAATCGTATAAAAGAAAATAAATGCACACACAATACAAATAACAAATTCAAAATGGAGCAAATATGCATCACTCTGATAAAATATTACGAAATTTTTGGTTTAAACTCCATTAACAATTCCTGTCCTTGAGAATTATATTTTTTGGTAAGTTTCATTACTGCTAAGGAAATATTATTCAAATGTTAAATAAATATCACGTTACCTTCACTGCAGCTTTACTCCTGAAGATTTTGCCTTTCCAAACACATAACGATCACGTTTAGAATGACTTAAATGCTCTAATTTATTTTTACATTATGATAATACTTATTTAATAATTTATAGTAGTATAACCAGTTTTATATTAACAGCGTAATATACTAAGGGATGGTGGTAAAACGCCACCCTTCTACTCTAACATACTTTTCCCCTTCACTTGTACACACTAGATTCCCTATTTTTGGGTAATCACCGACTTACGACCACCGGCCTTCAAAACGTAAACACAACAATCAACAAACTTATTCTTTACCTGGTCATGGACGAAACGAAACACAGAGCGTAGAATCATTGAAATAGGTCTGCCCCGTTTGACCGCTTGAATATTTATCGATCGGTCATCGAACCGGCGACCTCCGCGACCAACTCCACAACAATTGCCGGTCGGGCTGCGGGCAGACGTTCGCCGTCAATCATCAATATTCATTTCTCGTCAGAATACTACAAAAATACATACTTAGTTATTATCGGCTACTTCGTCTGTTGGAACTTTGTCGCCACGCCGAGTCAACATGTTCCATCGGTCCCAACGATTAGACTTTTTGTTTGCTTTGTAATTTCACAAGTTTTGTGGGACTTATTTTTTCGATATCGTACCTACACCATCGTTTTTTACTTTATCTTAAACAATGTTTCGAATCTAGCTATTGATGTCAGTATTTGTATTATTTTTCTGTAATATTACCTACTATTCAGTCTATACTAAGTAAATAAATAAACAAATTAAGTTCTACTTTTGGTAATGGCGTTAAAGGAAAAAGTGAAGTTAATCTTAGCGTAGAAAACTAATTATAATTCAATTCGATTCACACCTGACGTTTTGTAGTAATTTCGCGGATGTGCCAAACTAATCATTCAAAAAGCCTGTGTAATGCCTTGTGTAATTCCAGGTACTTGCGATAAATTTCCTCGTTTAATTTATTATAAATTAATTTAGTGCGATTCCTTCGTTATAAGCCAACTCTGTTATTTTGAGCCCCCAGAAATTAAAACGTGTTCAAGAAACGTTCCTGTGATATTTATACATGAGATTATATGATAGATAAAGGTAAGGACCCTTTTCTATTTCCAACCGATTTTCACTTCTGTATGCTGGGTTTCTATACGTTGCAGCACAAAAGAGTAGTTTCATACGTACCTGCGCTCACATAGTCATCATCTTTTTGCTCTACCGGCACCTATATCGAAATCCCCCTTTTTCCAATGGTTTACAACTGCTCATACATCTGAACGGGTTGCGCTCAAGTAAGATATTTTATCCTGAGCGGGAATAGATTTCTTGAAACATATGTTCTTGTACTATTGAATTTATTTAATTGTTTATCTTTATTGAAACGCATAGATGTAATAACTGTAAATTTGCCATAAATAAGTATTATACGTAAATAAATAAACTTTAATTAAAAATAACTAGCAAACACTTTGATCCAATTTTTTGTTATTTATTTTTAATGTAACAATACAGATACTACTAAAAGTGAAATAAAATTTTTATATAAGTCAATAAAACATTACAAAATTATGAAAGCTTTGGTAAACTGTATGTCAATAAACATAATAAAATACGCGAACTCCTTATCTAATTAAAATAATAAAAAAAATTTGTCAGTTTTTTATCTAGATATTTACAAAATTGATTGATAATACGATTACAAGACAAATTCTACAGCTTTTAGACTTTTAGTCTATATTTATGTTTGAAAATTTAAGAAAACTTGACGCTAAAACGGTTAGTGTTTATTCAAATAGATATAGCTGCCTATAAAATGTTATTTTGGAGAAATAATCTACACGTTTTTCTTTCTAAATTAGGCGAGTAAAAGCTATGACACAATTTGTTTAGAAGTTAAAATAATTTCAAATCAATTCGATTCACCAGTTAACATCGGCCGCCTAGAATCCGCTGGCAGCGCTTCACTCACTTCCATATAAAAGGCGCCTCTTAGAGAAAGCTCAGCAATCAACGGGAGATAAGACGTATGTGTTCATGTTTATTTCCGGCTTATTATTTTCTATAGAATTCATTTCATCATTTCGTAGTCATTGTCAATTTTATTTATTTAGGACTTCGTTACATAAACAAACAATGCTCTTTAATCAGCATCCCAGAATTACTTAATCACTGTGACCTAGCGGCTTCTTAAATGACTAGTATCTACATTCATAAGTCTATTTACTTAAGAAAAAGATCGAATAAGAAAGTAAGGTAGACCAAAGAGCTTAAATTATTTCTAAATGCGATATAACATTGTTTACATTTTTATTCAGATTCAATATTCATATTGAATCCCCAAATAATGACTAAATCATAAAAACTGAAAATTTTAAAAACTCCAGAAACTTTTTGATTGTAACCTACCTCTTAATGATCTCATCTGCAGTAATGTTTCAACGTTTTCAAATAAAAACCAATCGGAACGAGTATCATCATCATCATCATCATCATATATATTAATACGCTAAGGTTAAGATGTTACTCTCCCTTTTTAGAAAAAACCTCACAACTAATCCACATAAATATATATCATTTTATAGATAATTGCTTGCTCTACCGGCATCCACAACTAAAAAATTTATTATTGCTATTGTTTTTGCAAATTAATTAATTATTAAAATTATATACACAAAACAGCAATGCTGCCATCTAACGGCTCAACGTCAATATGATTGACGTTCGGTAAAATTTTTGTTTAATTTTAAATCCACTCACGTATAAATAAAGTGGCGCTTTAGCTCAGTGCTTTTGATACTTGCGCCTCTATATGTCAATTTTAGTAAAATATTTGTTTGATCTGTCATCTGAGCTTCATAATGGAATAAATAATGCGAAGACTTCGCACGGGTCACGCTAGTGGTCATTCATACTTATGGATACCTTAAATGAATCTCAATAAAAAATATATTTTCAAAAGTACATAGCAGATCAAATCATAAGTAGGATATGAGCTGAGTTGTACGGCATATCCGTAAGAAATTTGACCCCGATACGATTGATACCATTTCTATCTTGATACAATCTGGACTTTTAAATCTCGAAGAAGAAGAAAAAATAGGATTTTTTAATAACCAATACTGCACATATCTGGAAATTATAAAGTATTGTACTTTAATTGATTGCAGAAAAAAATATTTGCCACCACTTTCTCCCTGGTATACTTCCGTCCCACGTCAAGTAAGCATATAGGTACTGAGCAATGGGAAAATGGAAAAATCTAATAGCTATATAATCAACTTTTCCCGCTTATCAGACGCAACGAATTTCCTCGGATATTATACGATGCAGAAAGCTGAAAAATTTTTGATATAGTATATTCAGTAGTGATCTATCTATATACATAAAGTACAAAGTTGTAGGATTAGTTTCGTAGGGAGAAAGGAAATTATATTCTGGGGTAAGAAACAAAAACTGAAAAAAGGTTTACCTAAAAATATCACATTCATTTATATAATTAAATTTTTCTTGAAGAAAGCTTTTAATGTAGCAAAAAAAATCATCGCCTTCGATTAAGCCCTTAGAGAAAAAGCAAGAAAAATCCGAAAAAGCATTAGGTAATAGGGTCTACATGTACAGAAATTTATCACCTCTTTATATATTTAATTCCTAAGACTTAAACGATAATAATATCTGATATAAAAATATCTGACTATAATTCTCTTGCCCAAATGATAAGCATACGCGCGATCAACTTTTCTAAACTTCTTATACCGTTACGAAATATTAGATCAACGATAATTTATATAAATTTTATATAATATGCATTATTTGTTAAAAGTAACTTAAATTATTTATTTGATAGTTTATTAAAAAGTTGTTATTCAATACGAGAAAAGAATAAGTGAAAATACAATAAGTTTTGCAAAATTAATGTGTTCGTATCTTACATGTCTCATGTACTCCTTTTTATGAAGTGACCGAGTCAATACTCGGTCACTTCATAAAAAAGAGTAAAGTAAAAAATTGATAACACAAACATAATTGATTGGAAAGTATGTCAATATATAAGAATTGTATTTTTATTTTATTGTATATATATTTATAAATGTGTATATATTATATACACGAGCATGCATGGTAACGCGCGAGACAACCGACAGTCACACAAAACTCGAAGAAAAGAGAATAGATGATATTTAATACTTTAATGCACACGTCTATAAAAATCGATCTTACAAAAAAATCGGAAAGACTCTGGCTAACTTCCACAAATCTCAACGAATTAAAACGCGCTAACGAAGAAAATAATGTAATATACGACTAAACACGCAAACGGAGACAGAGACATTTAGTTAACGGCGCTCGATTATTGTGTAGTAAGTCGGTCACCGAATTTGTCTACAAAAGTCGGCAGTTATCGGCCGCTAACTACAAAAGTCGTTCATCTGCGTTGCATCTAAGAGATAGAAAAATAAAAACAAAATGTTAATATAAAGTGTAAACATTTTGTCATTAATTTTATTACCGATAAAGTAATGCCTCAGCTCGCTTCAAATATGAGTTGGTGAATGACTCATATCTCAGATCTACAGGTACCTGATAATATCTTTCGTTTATTTATGATTGATATGAACTTTAAAAAAAACTCAATAATCCCTTTAATAGATAACGAAGCGAAACTTGATAATATAACAATATGTGTCATGAAGCTAAAAAAAGATTATACCGATTTCAATACACAATATTACTTAGCTTAAGGTTTTACTGTAAAAATGGAAAAGAAAAAATGCTATTTTACAAAATGTATTTTTAATAAAATTTAATTACATACAAACAATGAGTAAGTTCAACATACTCTCGTTTTTCAACCCGTTACATTCAATAAATTAATACTACATATTAGAAAATTGCAAAAATAGTTCAATAGAAATTACAGGTAATTAATAATTTTTATTTAATATAAGAAAACTTTCAATTTCGATTTCTGCTTTCAGCCGGACAAAAATTCATGCATTGTATAAGCATTATGAACGTCGCTATCGGTAAAATATGGCTATTTATAACGATCAACCTCATTTTATTTTTCAAAGTTGCAAACGCAACCTTCTTACGTACAAGCAATAAGTTAATTCACCATACTCTTGTTTTTAAACCTGTTACATTCAATAAATTAATACTATATATTAGAAAATTGCAATAATAATTCAATAGAAATTACAGGTAATTAATAATTTTTATTTAATATAAGAAAACTTTCGATTTCGATTTCTGCTTTCGGCCGAACAAAAAATCACGCACTGTACAAACATTATGAACATCGCGCTATCGGTAAAATATGGCAATTTATAATCTTTCGAAGTTGCAAACGAAACCTTCTTACGTATAAACAGTAAGTTAGTTCTCCATACTCTTATTTTTCAACCCGTTACATTCAATAAATTAATACCACATATTAGAAAATTGCAATAATAGTTCAATAGAAATTACAGGTAATTAGTCATTTTTATTTAATATAAGAAAACTTTCGATTTCTGCTTTCGGCCGAACAAAAAATCACGCAATGCAAAACATTATCAACATCACTATAGGTAAAATATGGCTATTTATAACGATCGACCTCTATTTTATCTTTCAAAATTGCAAACGCAACCTGCGTTAGGCCGCATCAACGGACGAGATACGACTCTTAAACATTAACTATACATTCAGTCACGATAGCAGATAGGCAGCGCGCCGCCGTCTGCATTTCAACTAGACGGTAATCTATTACGGAACCGCAAATAGATACGGCGAAAGGTGATCGATGAAATTTCGCTGCCGGGTACCGTTACCGACGCTCGAATAGCTTAGGTGTTAACCCTTCATGGTTAACTCTCTCTCTTATTAAATGTAACCGCCACCCTACCAAAGTTGATATATTTGGTATATTATCTGAAAATAAATATTTCAAAATGTCTCTTTCCCTATGTTGTGGTAAAAAAATTTAATGGGCTTTGTAAAATACTCTAAAGCGTCCCCAAATTCTTTTAAATATCAAATCCATAAATAACAATTTACAAAATAATAACAAAAATATTTCTCCATTAATTTATAACTGTAATAAACGTAAATTTACAAAATGAACTTTTATGTCAAGAACATTTTGACAGACAGTGACAGAGAGCTATTAGCTTTATATAATCTAAGGTTATATATATATATATATATATATATATATATATATATATATAACTATATAATTTTGGGATATTTATATAAAACATATAGTATATATATATAAGCTCTCACAAGATTGCAGGCACACACAGATACGCACTTTAGCGTGCACGCAAAAATGCTGGGACGCACGCACGCAGCACGCATGCGAGTTCGACACGCATAAAAGCACACGTGTAATTATATGCGTATACAAAAATTAAGAAGGGAAAGAGAAGAGATGCGGTGTATAAGAGCGAAAGGAAAAGTGACAAGTTTAGTATATTATGAAAGATATACATTTTTGTGACATTCGAAAGTATGTGATGACGCAACACTCCGCATAACTCTAGCTTATTCCGTAATTTGGCAGCGCGCACTGTGTATAAGTATCATATGAATTACGAAATGGTTCTTCAGGTAGTATAATTACCTAGAAATAAAAGCTGTCAAATGCCAGACGAGATTGCGCCACAAAAATTTTGATAACTCTACGCTAATATGTAAAACGAAAATTTGTTTTTTTTTGTAGTGAAAACTTCTTTAAGCTCACCTTGCGCACTTTTTCTGAACAGTAGATGAAACTGAACCGGCACACTCGGGTCGGTGACGCTAAACTAATTCACTGTTTGGGTTAACTCGACTAACTTCGGCATCGGCCGAGTCTACTGTCTAACACGGAGTGCATCGTTTCAAGAATTGCGTTTTATTTTTTATTATTGGTTAATATTGTATTTGAATATAATATAATATATATTACCCGTTTGTTATTATGCCTAATCAGTGTAAAATTTCAAGTGTATACAGTTAGTGTTTAATATTTTAATTATAATTTTTCTGTGAGAAAAGGTTGAGAATTTTTGAAGAATTCCTTAACATTTTCTACTCAGTTTCATACACAGAATCATTTGATGAGTAAAGAAATAAAAATAAATAATTAAATTTTAAAATTGTTAATGATTCGCCAAGATGGGCATATAACATATACATCTATAGATCATATAACATCAATGTAATTATAGATATATATATATATATATATATATATATATATATATATATATATATATATATATTCGTCACGCTACGAATCCCAAAACCAGAACAGTGATAAAACAAAATAAATTTTTGGTTATCTTTGTTTGTTTCTAACCTCTGGAACCATGTGACTGATTTCCGAAATGCTATTTGTTTTAGAAAGCCAATTTGAAAAACAGAAGCCGGAAAATGCTGCTTATACGGTAATAAGCAGATACATTGACTGATTTTCCTAACTATTCCCGCCGATATACTTCCGATCCTGATGGCCGTTATATCGTTGGGCAAAGTCAATGAAAGTGCAGGGGCGGGGGGCAGAGTAGCATGTTTAACATAATTTTAGTAAGCGAAATTGCGGGAATCAGTTAGTGGGAGTATAATTTTTTTTTATTTAAGGGCACGATGTGTATTTACATTATACAATTTAAAAATAATATTTTAAAGTCAAAACATAAAGAATTGTGATAACTAAACAAACATCTTTATATTACTGCTAACTCCAAATAAATTATAATTTAATGTATTTATATTTTTTTTGTTTCTTTGTACATAGAAGTTGATGCCTATTGTAACTTAGTTTTATGGGGACTCTTGTAAATGTATAAATCTACCTAGGTTTGCAAATGTACAGTTAAAAAGAACTTGTCAATTATCTGTAAAAACGTATTCTTTCAATTTTTTTCCTTTAAAATAAACCCTGAAGTTATCAGCATATATGTGGTAACGAAAATAGTCTAATTTGGCGACTCACTTTGGTGCGTTACGAGCCACTCCTGTTAATATTTATGCATCAAATTGGATATATTTGAAGCAGGTTTATCTAAAGTAGGCCTTTTTCTCGTTGAAATCGCTACTTTGACAATTACTTTTTTCAAAAATGGTTACAAATGGTTCATAAAGTTACCTTGATATTCTTTTTTCAGTAAAGCACAGAATCAACTGTATGAATAACGTATACATTTTTGTTATAATTTGAATAATATAAGACATCTCATTATAGTTATTGGATATAAAAATTGATTCTTATCGCTTGAAAATTTTAAATATTTCTGCTCTATTCTAGCATAATGCTTTATACACAACCTTTATCACTCCATCTACTGCCATACATTTTAATAATGCAGCCTAAGACATTTATTAATTGCAGCATTGAAGTGATGATCACGGACTACTTCCCTGCCACAGTGATAGTTACGGATTACTTCCCTACATAGTGATGGTCACGGATTACTTCCCTACCACAATTAATACACTCTTTATTTTCATTTTTTGTTTGAAAACAAAACAACGAACTCTACGAGAACATTATACGTAAATTACGTTATTACATTCGTTTGCTACGTTCAACTTAAAGCAACGAAAAGCATCAATGTCACTTGGGACGTAATACGAAATGCGAAGGGTTTATATGCAAATCTAGGCTAATAATAAGATTATGATAAGAGCAAGACTAGGCGCGCATCACGCGAACATCGTTATACATATTTCTCTAATGTCACAATTAAATGAAACTATGTGATGTAGTATTATTTTTAGTTTCTGAGTTTCATTTAATTGTCAATAATGAATTTCTACAAAATTTACGCCAAATATATTCAATATTTGTCACAATAAGTTTTATGCATTAAAGGCTTGGTCTGCAGTAAAAACTGCAGACCAAGCCTGCAGTCCAAGCCCAAGCCTGCAGTTGCATCCTCAGTAAAAAACATCAAGCTACTCCTATGGGTTTTAATAAATAATTAATAGATTGTTATTTATTGATCGAAGCATATGTATTCTTTTATAAGTAGCCTTCATAATCACAATACTTACATTGCATTATTATTTTCGTTTGCTACGTTCGACTTAAAGCAACGAAAAACATCAATGTCACCTGGGACGTACAAATCTAGGCTTATAATAAGATGATGATGAGAGCAAGACTGGGCTTTCGTTATACTGACCTGATGAATGGATAATATCATTATACGTATTTCTGTAATGTCACAATCAGTTTTATGCCTTAGAGCCTTGGTCAACGTCTGCTGTAAAAACCATTAAGCTACCCTATGAGTTTTAGTAAATAATTAATAGATTATTACTTAATGATCGAATTATATGTGTTCTTTTATAAGCAGCCTTCATAATCACAGTATATCAAGATGTACTTGTGTTCTTTCTAAATTTCAGCTCTGTATTTATTTTATTCATAAATGTTTTTTTAACCGAATAATACATTTATATTTTCATATTAATAATTACAGTATTATCACTATAAATCGAACTCTAGGGCAACTCTTGAATGCACTCAAAAGAAAAAAAATTAAGTCTAGAGAAGCGAAAAACAGGGAAAGTTAAATGACAACCTTTTATTTAGAGAAACTACAGTATTTAAAACAAAATTATTGTATGAATATTGAAAAACCATAATATCAAATGATCTGTTATTTTCACCACTTTCAAGAAATAAATATCGCAATAGTAATGCGATGAATTTTCTTTACGTATTCCTTTTGATTCCGATACTGAATTTCTGCTAATACTTTTAAGTAAACTGAATACTGTTCGTCACGTTCGAATGACTAAGCTAAAAATGATAATAATATGTACATATTTAAACAATGCAAGTTCAAAGACCCAGTAATGACCTTTTCTTTATATATATTTAGTTTTACCAATACTAACAATACTGGTACCGTTAACTTTTTCGAATAGTTTACCTAATTCATTTGATAACTTTGTATATATTGGTAAATTTATAAGCTTAAATATAAAGTTGACAACTAATAAACCCGCCATCTCAGTTCATCAGTGTCAGCTCATGTTATAGCCGAACAGTTTCTTGATCAATAAGTAGTTTTTCTTTTGAATAAATAAACTAGCTCTAAAAGATAAAACACTTAATCTGGGAGCGCTACAATAAATGGCTTTTTAATTTTTCTAAATTTAATCTACAAAATCGTTCTGGACGAGAATTATCGGTGAAATCAACTTTTCCTTTTTCGGGTCTTTGGGACCAATGCTTAACTATGGCAAAGATGAGTACATCTTCACCCATCGTCGTGAATGTATTGAGTGTCAATTGGCACGCTTTTCACACTAAACGGAATTCCTGTAGCAAAAGTATTCTAAGTTCTCTTCGTGAAATTTACATATTTCGTTTGTTCTTAACCCACCGAAACTCCGACTGAGTTTCGGAACTAACGGAACCGAAGATCGATACTAGAGATGTTCGAGAAGTTTCTAACATTCCAGAAATCGCTCGAAAAGTGACGAATTTATTAGTTGCCAACCTAATAATTTATATTTGGTAAAGTTTCAGCGACGTCATTTTCTTTATACAATATGACAATGAAGTTTTACTGTATAAACTGAATACCGTGATTAACATTAAAGCTTATAAAAAAATTACCCGATTAGTAATAAAGTTGGGATAAAAGTTATTCCTTGAATAAATAAAGTTTAGATGAAAACGCTACTAATAAACTATAATATACATATTTGACAAGCTCGTCATAACTTCATCTATCAAACACTAGTCCGATCTCGACCTAAGATTAACTTTGGTATAACCTAAAAATAGTAGATATTTCGGTAAGTGCATATAGCAGCACGTATGTCTTTGCAATTCTATTATGTTTATAATTATTTTACAGAAAATGAATTTGTGTAATTCAATTCCTACAATCGAATCTATCGAGGGGGAATATTATTTAATTTATTACTTGTAGCTATACTGAGAGAAATATTTATTAGTAACAATTTCTAAATTAAATAAAAGTAAACTAATATTCTCATTTATAGTTAGAATATCTTAAGGGAAATTGTAATATTTTTCCAAAGTTTTGTGGTAAAATTTTAAATTAACTATTTTTTTTTCATGCTGTTCTGATGAGATTTTCATACTTATATCATGCTCTTTCAGCATCCCATGCTCTTTCATAATTGGAAAAAAAGAAAAATACCAAAGGAACAAACAAATAATATAAATTTTAATGATGCTCTAAAGGCGTATCTGATGTGACAGATGTAATTTGTATACACAATCATAGACACACCTCATATTTTCTTGTATGTCTATGAAACGCGACGGTGCCACGTTGGATTTTTAAAATAACTTCGGAATAGTTATCCTATCGTTTTACTAAGTTTATTAGTAATAATTGATACATTCGTGATACTGACCTTATGAATGGATAAATATTCTCATAATAAGAGCAGTATAACTTAAGTTTACGCGTTTTTTAATAATAACAGTGTTAGTGTTTTAAATTTATTAATATGCTGATAAAATAAATTCAGTGACACATTTAAAATTTGTATATTAGCTAATTTACATATTGATCTACTAGTACACGTTGTGTACGAGTGCTTTAATTATATTTGTAAAGAAAAAGCATTTTCTCACATTAACCCCCATGAAGGGGTTAGAACGCGTGACAAACAAGACATAATGCCTTTGGATACAATATCCAAACGCATCACGTCTTATTTGTTTTTTTCAAATATTATATCTAATCCTAAATTAGTGGTAAGTACGATAATAAAGAAGATTAAACTATTCTTTTTAATATTTTTAAATACAAATGCCAGTTTCCAAATGCAAATTAATCATTAATTATTGACTTTTCATTTCAATAAACACTCATTCTATATATTTTTTTAAATATGAAATTTGTTAAACTATTACTTAAATTAGATTCTAGAAAGAAAATTTATATTAAAAAATTTAAGCAAGTTCAATTAACAATAACAAAATTTTAGTATTTAATACGTATGATAATTAATATTCATATTTACCGTTTAATGTATATTAGGAAATCTCAAATATCAACCATAAAATTATGTATATTATAATTATAAATTTAATATTGAAAAGATCTGATATATAAAAAGCGAGAATCGTTAATGAAAATAGAAAAATTTTTGTTTTTGAAATGTAGTATCAATAACCAACTTTTCTTTTATACATTTAAATAAATCTTTATTTTTATCAAGGTTCCTAGTAAAGTAGTAAATACCTATCCTAAAAAAAAGCTTTCAAGGCCTTACTTTGGAATATTTATGAAATTAATTTTCAAAATGTAAAGCGCGATGGTTAACACAGCGTATATTTCTTCCTTTCCACAGAAGTTTGCCACAAAAATATTTTCATATCTAGATGAAAAAAAAATAAAATCGCCAAGCGAAATGATAAATGGACAAAACGGAAAACTATTTCACCAAAAAATATTAAATTAATTTCAAGTTTTTTACCGGTACGCCATTTCTGTGAAACTTTCCCATTAGAAGTTCCTGTAGAAATTTAATATAAAGACCAATAACTTTGCGATAACTTGTTTTGTGACAAGGTTTCTTTTTAAGACCGACGCTGGTTCCTAAAATTCCGGCGAATTATTTTAAAACTTCTTAATCTAAATACCCTTGCGTAATTATTTTTTTTCTTAAATTCTATTTTATCTTCTCCACCACTAGGATCAATGATTCCCTCATCTCCTTTAATATCCGTAATCTATTTATGGTACTTTTTTTACTCACAAAATCTATGTCTCTGTACTCATATGCGTTCACACGATTTGAATTCAGCCAACAACTTGGCCAACATTTAACAAGGCCGTCACTTTCATAGGAATCATTAAAAAATGGTAATTTTTTTATTTATACCACGGATACATATAATTAACATCGTTCGTATTCCATATTTCTATTTGAAACCAAGAAATTACATGGCATTATATAAATTTCTTGTTCCAACGAAATTCAATTCTCCAGTAACGTTTACCCACAAAACTTAATCAATCAGTCAAACTAAATCTCACCACAGCCATACATGAAATTTAATGAAATTACAATATTTGTGTACTCATTTTTAAATATTCTTTTTCTTATTCGCAGTATCTTTATTACCGAGAATCGTACACGTCTTGAATTACCTTGCTAGAGAGGCTGACTAGCTGCATCCATGCTACCCTGTCTTCAGCTTGTCTCCTAATCAGACTAGCAACTAGAATATCGACCTCAAGGTGTTTTGCCCTATGATTTCCCTACAATAACCAGTTTATCTAGACTATATGGTTTCTTATGAGCTCTGTGATCAAAGTAACAGAGAACCCGTTTTTAGCATTTGATTGAAAATTTGGTCTTAATAGGAATCGGTCGAATATGACATTGTTGATTCTTTTGACATCTATCTCTCTTTTTCCTGTCCACAACGCGGATCGACCAAATCTCGAACCCATATAGAAAGAAAGAGAAAACAAATGTTTTCACCAGTCTGTTCTTAATGACATTTTAGATCTTTCTATCCTGCCATATTCTATTGAACTTTTGGCCATTTGAATGCATTGCCTGATCTCTGCCTCGTATTCTCTTTGGTCACTTATGAAAGATTTGAGATATGCGAATTTCTTTATAAACCCTAGATCTGAGAATCCCCTCGTCTGTCAGAGTTGGCCACCTCTTTGCTCCTTTCATATGTTTTACATACTATTCTAATCGATCATAAAATAATGCCATTTAAAAATATGAAATTAGCAGATATATTCTTCAAATGGAAACTGACAAACAGGTATACATAGACAATGATGACTCAATAAAGTAACATAGATAAAGATAAAGTAATGTCATAGTTCTGGCAACAATTCAAAGCCATCACGCATGTAAGTTTCGGCATACATTCAAACGAAGTATGCGTCAGATTTGGCAACCGATACCACTTGAAAGACTTAATGTAGTGTAACTTCACGATTGCGTCCAATACTTAAATAAAGGAATAAGACAATGGAAACGTTGAATTTTCTGCGTCTTTTACAAAATGGCTCACACTAAAAAAACATTTGTAATGGAAAAATAGAATCGTTTCGGTTGTAGATATAAAATTATTTTTATTGTATTAATAAGATGTAGGAATTTTATTATAATACTATGGAATAGCATAAGTACTGCAATTGATGTATGAAACGAGAATACTTACCATTGAGTTCATTATTAAAAACATACTCTAACTTTTGACACTTTTCATTCAATATACTCTATATACTTCAGAATTTAATCATGACCAAAATTTTAAATCTATACGCAAATATTCGTAGTCCATGTGATATATTTCCATAATCTGCAGAACGATGATTCCAACTCAGAAGAAAGTTTTCTCCAATAATTCACTAGGATAAAATTAAATTATATCTTAACTTAGTTTAACCTCAATCACTGCGACACTCTCGATAATCCATATTAATCAGTTCTAAGTCAAGTAAGTAATACTTTATTGAGACAAAACCTAGTTTAAATTTTGTACTAAACTTTAATACAAATCGATTTAACAATTTCATATATGATATTCTAACAAAGAGACAACCAGATAAATAGTCTGTTCAAAGGTCTCTTTGGCATTAGATTTGAATAGAAGAAAGTCTATTTTTTAATATGAATCCCAAGCATCATATCTACGTCTCATTCAAGTTGTGCTAATAGTTCTTTTTGTTCTGCTTTAACGAGCAAAAAGATAGACAAAAAAATGTTTTACTTTATTTTTCAATACCAGGCTTTTAAAAAAATTTGGAAAGTGTCCAATTGACAAACTTATTCCCGCTTCCAACCCCTGAATGGTTTCATATAATAGTACTAGCTTAAAAATGATTGTGCATAATGCGACTAGCTCGAAAAATGTATATAGCAGCACTACTTTAGAAAACGATTTCAAGTCAAGTAAGTGATACTTGATTGGGACAAAACGTAGTTTAAATTTTCTACGAAAGTTTTATTCAAATCGATTTACCAATTTCGGATATAATATTCTAACAAAGAGACAAAAAGAAAAAATATTTTGCTTTTTAGTAAATCCCAGGCTTTTAAAAAAATTAGGAAAGTGTCCAATGGATAAACTTATACCCGCTTCCAACCCCTGAATGGTTTCATATTAGTACTAGTTTAAAAATGATTATACATAATGTGACTAGCTCGAAAAATGAGTGTATATAATGTGACTAGCTCGAAAAATGATTGTATATAGCAGCACTAGTTTATAAAACAATTTCAAGTGATAGCACCAGCTTAGAACACTTTTGTATTTAATAGTAGCAGCTT
Source organism: Druceiella hillmani (assembly GCA_039881145.1). Taxonomy (NCBI): domain Eukaryota; kingdom Metazoa; phylum Arthropoda; class Insecta; order Lepidoptera; family Hepialidae; genus Druceiella; species Druceiella hillmani. Next base: position 3,668,518 of record JAYKKI010000084.1, read on the forward strand.
AGGAAACGATTGTATGTAATGTCAGTGACTCGGGAAAGATAACGCAAATTGGAGATTATTTTTGCATAATTTTCATTATATTAGTAACAGTATGTGAAAGATATTTAATATCGCACTCTCTTATCTGGCAATAAGAATACGATAAAAAATGCGATACAAACTTACATTATAAAATATTCGAGCTATTTCCTTTTATATAATAACAATAAAGCCGGCTAACAATCTGATAATACAAAACCTGTGAATATTTTTAATAAGCTATGTATATATTTATTCTGTTATAAGTTTATTTTAGTGCTCACGCACTAAAATAAACTTATAAGTACTAACTACTTCAAGTATAATGTTGATTATTAGATAATGGCCATCTTAGGCACATAGTAATTTTTCAGACAATATCTTCAGATTAGCCAACATAGTTCATTATCAAAATGCCGCTTCACTATCAAAATAACTTCATGAAGAATAAACTGATTAAAATTCAGTTTGAAGGAAACTTTAAACTACAAATACATAAATATATATTTTAATTCATAAAACAATTAGTGTAGTTTCAATTCCTATGTATTCTACGTATTACCGACAAATCACTTTTTGTCGGACTACAAATGCAAGTGGAACGCAAGTCATCCGCCCGTCTAGACTGCAAGTGTCTACGGTTTGATGATAAACAATTGTCACGCTAGCTAAAGCCGCGTCACGCTGCACTGCTGACCTTCACGGACTGCGACCGCGTCTCCGCCTCATTGCATTAACTCTAATAAACGAGTACAACGATTGCCAGATCTGGCCCGTCGAGCCCGCAGATACGGATATATTTCGCTTTTAAGCATTTTTTATTATTCATATATGCGATCTCTACTATATTTCATTCATAAGAAATTTATGATTAAATGAAGCTCTAATCCAAGTGCATGGTAGAATGCAAACAAGTTCTCTAATAAAAACAAACCGTATACACACCGTGCCTTTACTATACGACGGTCAATAACCGACATTGGAAATTTGTGGTCATTTTTCGAGTAATCTGTCTTAGAAGTAACTCGAAGAAAAGTCTTCATTTACAGGTGATTCAAATTAAATGAAGAACATTGAAATGTAAATCGACATTGCTGCATGGAGCTCTAATCCATGTGCATGGTAGAACGCAAGCAAGTTCTCTAAAAAAAAACAATCGTATACACACCATGCTCTATTCACCCAAGTAATTTGAAGCTACTTTTAACCCCATCTAATGCAGAACCTACGCTATTTGCAAAATTAAATTTACTACGGTAATAAGGAACTTGTTAAATGTAGAATTTCAAAATTCGCATATCTATTTTTAATCGGCCCTGAGATACGCATTTCAAAACATCACTAGCACCCACTGACTGACAGAATATCAAAACCTTTACACCGCTTCTAGTCAACCTTGAAACTTTAAATTTAACTTGTAACTAATACTAGATATGCCTATTTCAGTAAAATATATACTTTTGACAAATTGTGAGTTCAGATAGATACAGCCATTTATAAAGTCATTAATGCCGTTTCATCCTAGAAAGCCCAAATAAATGCTAGGGAACAAAATAGCACAAATAACAAATTTCATGTGGAAAAGATACCTGGAACTTAGCATTGATTTATATTTAAACCCTTTTCTCTTTTAATGATATCTTAAAGAGAATTTCCTCAATTTTCATACCTTAAAATGAACAAAACACAACCCTTACAAAATTACTTATATGTCGATCCATAGACCGGTCATGTCCGTTTTTCCCCCTTTAATAAACAACGTGAAATTTTCATAGTTAATAAATAATGGAACCATCGTATATTTTTCAATTTAAAATTAATACTAAAAATATTTATATCTGTATATAAATTTATGGAGTTCAAATTAAGCTTTTCAAAAATGTCTTTATTTTATTTATATATATTTTATATGTTGTATTCTTTTATTTTATTTATATATATTATATATATTTTGTATATTGTATTGGGATTCGAAAACTATTTTTTTCCAGAATTTTGTGTGAGATAATGTTATAGACATTGCTGAAAATATCCTCAAACACACATACCTCACCCCCACATCCCCGAAACTGTTAGTCTAAATACATAGCGTTACTAGAATTTTAATTAAAAATATAGCAATAATTCTAAAGTCCATGATATTTGAGAAATCCACGATATTTTTAAGCAATATTTGTAAATAATTTAACAGAAATACCATCAGTTCAAAATTATATAAATAATCTACCACAAGGACGGAAATATCGTAAATCTAGGTAGATTATATTTTTCACTTATTTAAAAGGACACCAAAATACCCTAATATAATAAATATTCTTGAATAATCAAAGTTTATTATGTGAAAAAAAGCGTTATAAAACTTTATGCACTGTTGTGTTGAAAATTATCAATCTGGTTTCATGAACCGCCGATATTTTAATAATCTTAACTTTATGTTAATTACGAAACAGTTTACGTGCAAAATAATCTAAAGTGTAATTGAAATATAATATCATATTTGAAGAATATCTCTTTTATTACTTTCAAATAGTGAGAAGACTAATACAACTTCGATACAAGCTGCATCGTATTTATTTTCTGAAAATCTCATCATAATATTAACATAAGAAAAGGAAAATTTCATGTTTTATTAAAATACGCCTGAAAAATAAATTATAAAAATATATTATACCTGAATCTTTAATTTTCATTTTCACCAAACAACAATTGTAACGTCAGGCGATAAAGTCCAACTAGATAATTTTTCTCGCCAAATTTTTCTCACATAAGGAAGATCAGACCCGACAAAATATTCGCACGTCTGATATACTCTTGGTGACCGCCACTTGAACTAAGTTACCCAAACAGATACTTAATTAGCAGTCAGACGCAATCCAATTACGAAAAGGTTGTCAACGAACTCACGAAGCCCGCTCGGTCAGTACCTGCGTTGCAAGGTGACGTATCACGGCTCTAAGTCATTTGGAAAACGACAATGTCACGCAGCATCCGATTATAAATTATTTTCCAATTCGCATTCAAGGAAATAAAATATTTATCTTCTTTTAAGTTCGTTTTCCAGAAAATGCAAAGGAAAACAAATATTGGTGCCTGAATATCTTGAGGTTTATCAAAGTAATTCTCACCTGCTGAAACAATACCATTTTGTTTGAATGCTAAACATTTCTCAACAAACCGTGCACAAAAGAAAAGCATTTTCCAATGACAGAATGTATCATTACGAAATTAAAAAAAGTGTGGTATACTTGTATGCTAATTTTTTTTCAATTTATACTAATCGCCATTAAAATGCGAAGATTTGCAGATGTTTTAGAATATTCCATAAATATCACAAAAAAAACTCTCATTAAAATAATCTATCTACTTGTTAGTTTAATTTTGCCATATCACACTCTACTTTGGCTTCTGTCGGTGTTTAATATAAAAAACTTTCCATGCTTACAGAGGCAATTAAATTAAATTGGTAATACAAATCTCTTCTCGCATTTTTTTACAGAACTGTTTGTTAGTTTTCGTAAGTTGTACAATAAATAATTACACATAAATCTTAAGTAAAAACATATTCTGAATAGTAAGTGAAATTATTTGAAAAACAAAAGAATTTGTAACTTTAATTAAAAAACTTCGCTGAAACTGATTTACCTAGAATTATTTAAGACCTTTTTTGGATAATATATTACTTTAAACAAATAACTACCAGTTTACGATTTAAGTTATCGGTATGAACGTTAAATTAAAATTTATAATGGCCAATACTGTGCGCCAGAATTACAAGGTTGAGAAAGTAGTCCAAGGCTCTGAGCGGGTAGGTACTGAATCAATAACAGAGATAAACCGATTTTCATAGCTTAAATATGCGAAATCGTATATTTCACATATATTTCTTAAATAGTACGTATCATATTTTCTGTACATGTTTCCTACTGGAAGTATATGTTAAAGAATATAAGCAGATATATACAAAGGTAAGTTAAAACTCTTAATAAGAGGATAAATGAATTAATCATAATAGTAATATAATTAGGAAAGAGAATAATTTAATTAATCATTTCTAATATCTGCAATTCATTATTTTTCCGACTTATGTGAGGGAAGATAATGGCCACAAACAATTCGTATTAGTGTGTAGTTTTAAAAATTCTCAATTTAGTAAAAAGCTTACATAGAAATCAGCATTAGATCATCATTTGATCTACGCTTATGCGAACATGAGTTACTATTTACTTTATTACTTACAATATTCTGCTCAAAATTTCACTCGCATGAACGAGTATATTCCATAATATTATGTGTTAGATTGGCAACTGCTAAACCCCTCACATTTTTCCAGTGATTTCCGAAATGACATAGGAACTTTTCGAACGTCTCTGGTAGGATATATAACGAACCCGGTGATTAATTTCCTGTTCAGTAAGCAACTGAATTTCGGCGGATAAAGAACAAAAAATATATAAAATCCACAAAGAAAACTTGGAGCTAAGCGAATTCACTTTATGAAGAAAAGCGAGCCAAACACTACGCACAACGATTGGTCAAGGTGCTTTTCTATGGCACAGTCAAGTATTCGTTCCAAAGATTCGAAAAAGGTAATGACAGAGTCAATTTTCATATGGATCTCTGCCTAAGTAGCCAATTTCCGTAAACATCAAATATTTTTACTGTTCTGTAATCCTCCGTTAATTTTGACTAAAATTGTTTAGTCAAAATTAATGAAGTATTAATTTATTTATATGTACTCCTGCATTTTATAAATATCGATTTACTTGGTAAATATTATGTACTTCATCAAATTATTAATAAATCTTTAAACATTAACAGTCATATAATATAAAGGGGTAATAAAAATATTAAAAAAAACAGTACAATAAATAGTACAGTACACAACGAATGTAAACGCGTCTTGCTGTTGTCGAAGTATCTTGCTGTTGTCTTTCAGCGTATCAACCTTCAATATAAATAATTATTATCATTTAGATATAAAAAGTTGCCTCTTTTTAATTTTAAACGTTTGGAAAAATCAAACACAACACATATTTCGCATCATATAACAAATACGATTCTAATCTATTAATAATTTAACAAATTAATTGTTTTTTTTTTTAAATAAGAACACGTTGATGCTCTGAATAAAAATTGAGGCAACAATATATTTAATCATTTTATTATCACAGCCTTATATAATGGACAGAGACTGCAGGAATTATAATACAACCGAAGGCTCGCTGTCGTTTGCCAATGATACCAACGTTCAAAATAATTATGCCAAAACGTCTTATGCTTTTGTAACAATATCATTTTCGTATTTTATTGTGTGGTCCAACAACTTTTATACTAAAATAATTATAAAAAATGCGTGATTTTAATATAAAAACATATAATATTAAAATAGTCAACATAACTTTTTAGCCGTTGAATGGAAGGCCAAAATACTAAAGTACTACAAAAAACGTAAAAGTCGCCAAAACAAATCCTCTTGTATTCACATAAATAATTACTCGAGAGCTCGGCTCTACCGATATAAAAAGTACAACTCCAACAGTAACGTATTTCGCTCGCCATCTATTTAATTATACGATAAAACATTCAAATACACAAAATAAATTAAGGTTGAACTTATTCAGTTTTTAAGTCAAAACCTCACAGAATTCTACAGGGAAGAAATTTAAAATCCGCGTTCACGATGACGACAAGTGAACAGATAACAATGCTAGTTATACAACTGAAGATCAATTTTATTAATTACGAGTACATGTATAAAGAAAATTTGTAAACTAAAGTGACGGGATTTTTTAAAAATTTGTAAAAAGTTTATATAAATAAATTTTCAAAATATTTGGCTTGCAGCTCATAGACTCGTCACCTCAGATTACAAATTTTTACAAATTTTGGAAAAATATTTATAAATTTTAAATGCATTTTAGCAACGCTATGCCAATTGTAATTTGTTCACGAACAACTTCTTAGGTGATATTATTAAAGCAAATCTAGTCGACACACGGCTTTTCGTTGGTTGGAAGACTGTAGAATTGTTTCGTATTCTCACTTTTTAGCTAGGTTTAACCATGTTTTATATTTTCGTATGTCTCCTTTCAGATAGAAACTTCAAATGTTTTGAAGCTTCTTAGTGTTTTTTTTGAAGTGAAACTTCTGTAACGACGGGAGCGAGTCAGAAATATTTCGAGACGAAATGCAAGTCTTACCAACTTCTATAATGTTAATATATTATAATTATAACAGAATATGTTAAAGCCAATGACCGACCTTGGAAATATGTGGTCGTTCTTCGAGTGATGTCTCTTAGAAGTAACTTGGACAAAAGTCTTTATTTACAAGTGATTTAAATTAAATGAAGAACATTCAAATGTAAATCGGCGTAGCTGACAGAGATCGCCCACGAGCAGTCACGTAATTCGATATGTCGTAGACGTATTCTTTTTCACTTACACACATTCGACCGTGGGCGGCGCTGCAAGTTGAAAATAATTTTCCCAAATTTCCAAACTGACACTTCCAAGAAAGAGAAGTGATTTTAATAAATGAGGTTGCTTTCAGAGTCGTTTGGAAAGTCAAAAATATTCATGATTCGACTAAAGCCGTATTAAAACATTAAAAAGAGATTTGCATCCAAAGACTCACATTATTTAAAAGTTCTCACGTGAAGTAGATTAAAATAGATATTTTGCATAATTATCAATTAGTAATTACACGCTAATACACACATACACACCCACTTATATATATATATATATATATATATATATATATATATATATATGTATGTGTGTGTGTGTTTTTTTAATAACTTTCTTCCTTTTTCAAATCCGTAACTTCGTGCTTATTATCGTGTTTATTAAATTATTCAAATTACCAAGGGATAAAACAATTTTAAATTTAAAATAAATAAAAAAAGTGTTTAGTAATATATTAAAGAACAATTATAAGTCATATTTTTTGCAGAAACTCATGTTCAGTTATGAAGTTGAGTACATCATTTGAAAACTTTCTAATCGTTATACTTTTGTTTTACTTATTTATAAAAAAAATGTCAGGACATTTACACTCATACCGTATTAAATTTCCCTGTAATATTGTTACGATTTTATGTCAATACTGCAGTGAAAAAAAAGCATGAAACTTACCAATTTTATCCGGTTAAATATTTGTGAGTCTTGTCAATTTTAAGGTTCTCCAAAACTACAGAACTGTTTAGTTATTTTTGACATGACAAATTTATATAATATAAAAAAATCCAAACGTTCAAATTATTTGAAGATTGTGCATATTAAAATTAAAATGAAACAGGAAGTATTACTTTTTTTTCAATAAATTTGGAAAGATGGCTTTGAAAAGTTAAACTTTATGTACTTAATTAAGGGTTACAAAAATAATTAAACCTCTAAAAATTAACGATGATATATTTACGCCAACAATTATATACGGTAATTGTCCTATAAACCTGTGTCCCTGGATAGGCCATTGTCCCAGAAGCTACTGTCACATGAGTCGACATCCTGCAACCTATCGTCACGTAAGCCATTGACCATAACTCACCGCTACACAAATTTCAATGTGCCGCATCTAATCGCCCCGCTCGATCTCACCTCTGCGACGCGCCGCACGCAACTTTCTCTACGTAATCACGCACAGCGTTCGTGAGAAAGAAGACGGCTGTCGTTTCTACAAATCACTCGACTGACTGCTACGCAATGTTATTATGTGAATTAGTATAGTAATAAGTATGGTCTTGTTACGAATGTAACGAGCTGGAAACACGTTACGCGGGTTCGCAAATAGCAAGTGGCATGCTCGCCTGCTCTGTGTCGGGAATGGTGCTTAACGCCGACAATATAGTGCAGGGCGACGCATGTAATTAGAAGTAATTTAGTATGCGAGTCAGTCAGCCCATGGGCTCTTAAATCGTCATTTAGTGTGGTACTCATCTATGACACGTGTCTTCTTTTTAATAATGAGTTATTTCTTTTTCTCCTTTTGTTATTCAAGGTTTTGCTGTTCTTCTGGATAGTCTGTGTTAAAATGCGCCCTTTTATTGAATCACTCACGATAGTACTTTTATGAAATACCTGTGGTAGGTAAATCTCAATCTTTGAGATTTACGAAATTATATTATTTAATGAACCAAAAGAACTATTTACTCATATACGGTTAAAGACTACGATATAATAATATCGAAAAATTATTCTAAATCCTTTGATAATTTCTAACACTATACTATATATTGCTTGTACACATACATACATAATTTTACTACGTACATAATTTTTTTTAAAGCCATTTAGAATTTTAATTTAACCCCATGGATTGATCACAACACTTGGAGCTCGATTTGGAAAATAAAGTACTGCTTCTATATTAAAAGCACAAGTAGATAAAATACTTATATACAATAAAAATGATGTAAATTTTAGCAAAATTTTTAATGTTCATATGAATTTGCATCATAATATTTATACCTATCTAAAACCGAATTCTCGATAAGACATGAATATAAAGGGCCTTGAAAAATGTGTAATTTACTAAATTTGGAAATCTCATCCAGTAACAGATAGACCTGAGAGAAAATATATTTAGATACATTCCAAATTTTCTCAAAAATGCGTCAATATCAGAATATAATTTTATTAAATTTTTAAATCGACTTTAAACTTCATTACGAGGTATTATCCTATGATATCTGCGTTTACATACATATTATATACGTGTCGGTCAAGACTTTTCACGCATGAATACAAAACGCATCGTATAATTTTGCTTACTGAGTTTAACTGAGTTTTTAAGTAAGCACAGTTGATGAAATAGGAAACTACGATATGAAAAGCTCTAGGAAAATGAGTTGAAAGATTAAATTTTTTTAAAAATGAAATATTTATTAAGTGTTTTATGTTATAAACACACATACGCTCTCTTAGACTTTTTGTATTTTTTTTAACGATTTAAATAGTGCACGCCTAAATTGCGATTTCATCGTCACAGAACGGTTAATTTTTGCAAAATGCTCAAACTGTATGTGTGAAAATTAACTGACCTAAAAATTTAAATTAACAGTCGAAAAAATAAACTTTCCTCAGTAATCAATCTATTTATTAGTGAAAATCGAAACAAAATCCGTTAAGTAGTTATTGAGAAAATCGCGTACATACAAACACACGCAGCGGGGAGCTTTGGTTTATAATGATTAATGATATTGTTTCAAGATGGCACCTATACATTCAAAAACGGTTGAGATGGTCAAAATTGTTATTATTGGACCGATTTTGTTATCAGATCTATCTTGATAAACTTGATACTTGGAAAGTGGAATTCTTGTTACCAAATATTAAATATTATTGTTCTAACCTATGAAATAAAAACTATGATGAAATTTTGTTTTAAGGATCCGTTTTTTAGGATTTTTTAGGTTTTTAGGTTTTAAGGATATCTAAAGCCAAAATAGAATCCTTAAAGGATCTTTTACTAAAAGTAAATATTATAGTTGTATAATGATACTGACTGACTACACGTGTTTAAAACACGTGTCATCCGTCAGTACCATTATACAACATACTTAAATGCTTCCAAACTACAAAGTAAAATTTGTCATCCTGCATTTTTTTGATATCACAAAAAATTGTTTAACGTAACGCCACGTTGATACTTTTCATTCAATCTATACCTTTTCCCAATATACTAGATGGTGTTCCTGGTGGTTTTTTCCAGCAGTATTTCGCCTTTCTTATCCTTTTTTTTTAATTTTCTGGATAAATGTTCAAAAAGGCTTGTATTGTAACATCATATATATTTTTGAGCGTATTAACCCGCACATATTACTTTAGTTAACACTCAAAAACATTGATTGTTTTCTAGATAAACGTTCAAAAAAGCTTGTATTATAACATCATATACATTTTTGAGCATATTAATCCGCACATATTACTTTAGTTAACACTCAAAAACATTGATTGTTTTCTAGATAAATTTTCAAAAAAGCTTGTATTATAACATCATATACATTTTTGAGCATATTAATCCCCACATATTACTTTAGTTAACACTCAAAAACATTGATTGTTTTCTGGATAAACGTCCAAAAAAGCTTGTATTATAACATCATTACATCATATACATTTTTGAGCATATTAATCCGCACATATTACTTTAGTTAACACTCAAAAATATTGATTTAGTTAACACTCAAAAATATTGATTATTTTCTGAATAAACGTTCAAAAAAGCTTGTATTATAACATCATAACATCATATACATTTTTGAGCATATTAACTCGCACATATTACTTTAGTTATCACTTAAAAACATTGATTTAATTAACACTCAAAAACACTTTAGTTAACATTCAAAAACATTGATTGTTTTCTGCATAAACGTTCGAAAAAACTTGTATTATGACATCATAACATCATATACATTTTTAAGCATATTAACCCGCACATATCACTTTAGTTAACACTCAAAAACATTGATTTAGAAATTTTAGGGGCAGCAAATTAATTACTCCATTTTCTTTTTTAAATTCAGTGGTGTATCATTTTAAAGGGCTAATTATAAGGGTCTAAAAAAATTCTTTCACAATTAAGATAGTATATCTTCATAAATAACACCCTACGCAATGGTAGCAGGAAACCGATGATTTTAGATGTCATAGTTTTAGAGGTGTCCACGATAATATATGTGTACGTGTCCTTAGTCATATTAGGTATTATTAAAAAATTATTGCGCTACAAAATTCTTATTAATAATGACTTATGATAAATAAAGTAAAATTACTTCAAATGAGGTATGAAATCCCCACTTGACCGCATGTTTGTAGTTATTATTCTCTTTATATTAAAGAAATGGGCACCAATTTTATCAAAATTACTTTTTAATGTAGATACGCAGACTTCTTAAAACAAGATCGACTCATAACTGATCTGTTTCATTTTATTTTGTGAAGCGATTAGAATTAATCGATTAGTTTAATTATCATAATGAAATTTCTTTTAAACATTTGCACTCCATGCTCTAATACTGTTTTGAGTTATTATACGTAACTTTTTTTTTCATATTTTTAGGAAAATAATAATGGCTACTTAACATACGAACTGAATTATATATGACGATATTTATTGAATTAATTTAACGATTATAAATAATTTTAGAAACATTATAATTAATTTTTGGATTTTTCACTTTACTTATGCTTTAAGATCTCCCATTATTCTACTTTGATGATCGACAGTAAGATTATTGTATAAATAAAAAAATACTGTTTAAAAGGTCATATATTTTTGTTAATTACCTTTATGATTATTAAAAAGTTCCCTTTTATAATAATATTTTATAAAGGGTCCACGCGAACAAAGTCGCTGTCACAGCTAATTAGGAATATCAATTTAAATTTTCAGTCTTGCACCGACTCCATCTTAACTTATATCACCGACACTATCTACCTTAACACTTATCACCGAGTCTGTCTCCGTTGATACTTATTACCAACACTACCTATCTTAAAGCTTATCACCAACACTATCTACCTTAATACTTATCACCGACACTATTTTCCTTAACACTGTCTGCTTTAGCACTTATCACGGACACTATTTACCTAAATACTTATCACTGACACTATCTACCTTAACAATTATCACCAACACTATCTATCTTAAAACTTATCACCGACACTATCTACCTTAATATTTATCACCGACTCTATCTACCTTAACACTTATCACCGACGCTATTTACCTTAACACTTATCACTGACACTATTTACCTTAATATTTAACACCAACACTATCTACCTTAAAACTTATCACCGGCACTATATACCGTAATACTATCACTGACGCTGTCTACCTTAACACTTATCACTGACACTGTCTACCTTCACACTTATCATCGACCTTATCTACCTTAATACTTATCATTGATACTATCTACCTTAACACTTATCACCAACACTATTTACTTTAATATTTATTATCGACACTATCTACCTTAATACTTATCACCGGCACTATCCCCTTTAACACTTATCACTGACGCCATTTACCTTAATATTTATTACCAACACTATCTAACTTAAAAGTTATCACCGACGTTATCTGCCTTAATATTCATCACCGACACTATTCGGCTATTTCCAACCTCCGTCAGATAAAATAACCTGGCGGTATCTATAACTATATTCACTAACCGCGAAAACGACATATCTCTCATTGAACTGAACGCAGTTATTTCAAATTCCGTACGAGGCACGTCATCAACAGAAGCCTCGTTCGAGCTTTCCAGCGAGTCTTCTTTAAACCGCGAAGTATATCCTCTTAGACGGCGGTTTTCACACTCGTGCCCGTCTCATTCATTGTTCGCCCGAATGAGATTTTCAATTGAAGCGTCTGGAGCCGGACGCGAGGCTGCGTGATAATATTTATGACGTATTTGTATTCAATTATGATTCGCCGAAGACTCGCAGAATAATTCCATCCGTACCTATGAAGAAAATTATTCGCCATTCAGATCGCCTCGCTGTCTCTTCTAAGCTCCTTTATTGAAGTACATTTCTATGATTCCATTGTGTTATAAATATATATATGTTGATAATTATAGCACTTTTTTTCGATATTTACTTGTTATTTTTTTAATATCCAGCTATAAATAATACCGTATAATATTTGTATTAGAGTGGCAAATTCGATTTTTAAATAGGATATATCTTTATTCCATAAAGCTGAGGTGTGTACTTAAGTACGCCACGTTGGAAAACGTACCTCTCTTTTAATTGCCTAACAAGTTAATTTAAGTAATTTTATATTTACTCCTAAAAAACTTTTACTGACACTTAATATGTACATAATCATAAACAGATTTATCCATGTTATATACACGTACACACATAGGTTGTTATGTTTATATAGCAAGACGGTTATATCCAATAGGTCTTTTATAAATCTCAACCTGTTCTCGGAATACATTGAATACATTATGTCAACTTCAATGACAGGGTTAAATATCGTGCAGTACATGAACACTGGACACCCTGCGGCACCACCAGCGCACAATGCGATACAATACGACGCGACCAGTATTATTTCACACAAAAAATATCTATTATTTCTACGACTAATTCAGGTTTTTCTTCAGTTTATATTTTATTTAAAATTATATTTATGATAATGAAACATATAAGTACATCAATAATTTAGAAAAAATTTAGACGGAGGAATATATTTTTATTGAAAAATAAATTATTTCTCCGTAATATGGGTTCAAATCAAAAATGTTATAGATTATTTTCGTCTTATATATTTGAGATGAATCCGAAAAATATTCTCATTAGATATATCAAAGAAACAACTGAAAATTTTTTCGCACATTCATACACACGTATATATAAAAATGCACTATAGAAACCAGTTTGTTTCATACCTATCTCATCTCTATCTGACATCACGACATATACGTTTGATGCACCATATTTGTATCAGTTCTAAAATTAAAAACTCGGTCCTGCATCAACCCTCAGTAAGTATTTCAAATATGTATTAAAAACGGTTTATTTTTTATGTTTTTTTCCTTTATATAATATATTCCCCAGATCTTTTCAAAACTTCTCTTGCATTAGCTTTTTTTTAATTTAAAGATTATGATTATTTGGTAGATAGTATTCCAAAAAACTGTACATTTGTTTATATAATTGATTACGAAGCTTATTTATATTTCCTACACTCAACACAACTACAAATAGCTTAACTTAAAGTTTAGCAATTAATTCCCTATAGAAAAAAAATATTCAGCTTTCGTTTATTCTACTTTCATGCTCACTATTAGTAGTCAAATAAATCTATAAGAATCGTCATCAATGGTATCCATTTATAGTAAAAACTGTCCAAGCTATCAATGATAATACCTCCAATTTAAGTTCTATTTGTCTATAAATATATCGATAAAAGTTCACATCGGAACATAAATTTCGTAGCGAGATAATTAATTGTGAATATTATTCAGACCTTCTTAATAGATATATTATAATGAATAATTCATTCGGTTAGATTCTTTGACTCTAACGGTTAGGTTTGTTAGTTAACCGCCTTTTAATGTTAGCGATATCTATGGCAATAATCAAATGCATCAAAGATAACGTCACTATGATACTTCAAGCATAGCAGTTCTGTTGTTATAACTATGTGGTGAAAGAATGGCACGTGCTAGGGCGGGGTGCGTGGGACGCGTGCAAGGGCGGAGGGGCGCGGCGGATCGATTACGCGGCGGCGGCGCGGGCTAACTTTGCGCTGGTCAGGTCTGCACTGAGTCTATCTATATATGTATGCCGCTGAAGTCCATTCTACGATAAAGTGGCAATAAACAGATAAATCGATTGTAAAAATAAAAGTTCGCCAGGATAATTCCCATACACGCAGCGTTCGATTAACATCATTTCGACAATTCGTATTTACCTAATAGCAATTTATATTTATTCAATAACTCATTAAACAAAAAATACCGGAAGGATAATAAAAAACAATATAGATATAATGAAAGATGAATTAATAAATATATAAGGTGTACCACCTTAGCGAACTGCGTATTTGGTACACGATTTAGAACTCAAATTTTATAAATATTCATAATTTTATAGAACATCATCTATAACAAACTTCATTTAACGTAGATTACTTACCAAAAATTAGCGAAAAATTTATTTTCACAAGGAAGCCCAGCTTTACTTCATTGTCGTAGAGACGTGCGGCAACATTAGATTCATTTCCCGTTCTAGATTTAACTATTCTCTAAAACATTGTCCCTTGTAAACGAATAACATAAGTATACAACTTTTTAGCTTACCTATGATATATAGAGTTAAGCTTAAAACCTTTACTGAAACATAAAATTTAACTGCAAAGACGTCGTTTCTTCTTTAGCCATTAATGCGCTAAATAAGCTTAGTAGAAAACATTACGTAACGGCTCAAGTGAAGCCTACTCGACCATGGCAATTTTACATTAATGAAACACGATTCTATTTCGGTTACTAATTCATTACTCGTTTCATTTTATCTGCACGAAAACGTTGTGAACAAAATTATTTAAATGCGCGACCAAGTAAAACATGGTTTAACAAGAATTTATGCCTGTTTTATTCTATTTCTACTGAAAACGAACTTATAGTAGCGATCAATGCTACATTTATGTACAAATAAAAATGTATAAATATATATACAATACATTAGGAGGGAACTGATTAGATTGCAATGCGGATTTACTGTGACTTTTATCCTTAGAAAAGCGATGAGCTAACCATCTCATACTAATTCTTTCTAGCGCTTGAAACACATAGTTACATCATCTTCTAAGCTCTTTTCAAAACATCTTTAATTTCTGGTGCTATTACCAGGCTCATATGATCCTTATTAATCTTATACGAAAAACTATGCTATGCTACTAACTCTTAAAACGAATATGCGTTGATGAAAATGAAACGAATATAATTTGATACGAATTTTTTTTCTACTCCATTGACCATTTCAGAAATGGTGTTCATAGAGTTACTTAGTAGTTCATGATTGATTGCTAAATGATATTCATCCAAATTACTGTGTATTTGTTTTTCAATTGTATGAAATTGTTCTGCGAGCGTATTGTCCTATTCATCATTGTTTCATAACTCTTTATTATATGTTCTTCCACACGCCCAGCGATTTAGGTAATACCATAAGTTGGGCATGGGGTTTTCAAGAAATAAATAAATAAAAATAAATAAATAATGGAAGTTTGACGAAAATGATTAAAATTTCCAATTTAGGTGTAAAGTGTATAGATTCAAAATTATATAGCCATAGTTATCTTATCCTAATATTCCGAGTTTATATTTTGTCATCTTTATTGATTTAAAATATTTTCAAATATTGCTTCGCTTATACAAATTGAGTCATTTACCTCGTTTATATAAACTTTTTTAAGCGAAAATATTTAAAATTGGACAACAATTAATTTTCTTCTAATTAATATTTGCATAGAAAGGTTATCCCAATAAAACGATGCAAATTAGTTTATTATCTACAAAGCTCATAATACTAGGAATATTAATGGATAATAACAAATAATCCATACAGAACTCCTAAAGTTGCAAGTTTATTACAATTTTAGATGTTAAATATATCATTATATTTTGTAAGCAACATCCAAAATATGTGATTCACTTTATCATGTGAAACATCTAATGACGCGTTTGGATGGGAGTTAATATGTTCTGACGGCACGTTGTGACGTGCTATTCGGCCAGCTTCGCGTCTTGTCGGCTCTTTTCGACGTAACGCTTCCTTCTCTGCTACACTACACACACGCTACTTTACGTGTGTGTTAGTGTATCAGCATTGTTTCGTATTTACTAACGCTAAAACTTTGCTCGTTTATATCGATGTTTACAAACATCGTTATTGAACGTCCAACGTTTTAAAAATATTTTAATATAACAAAATTTAGATGTTTCACATCTGCTAGCCGTCCTAGACGGCTCTCATTTTTTAAGAAAATTAAGAGATGGTAAGTAAATTACCTAAAGGTGATAGCGGTGATGTTTAAATATTTTCTTTGATTCAACATTGAACATATAATCTTCACACTAAAACCGTCTACTTTCCATTTGCGTTTAGCCACGAAAAAATAATCCTAACCTAACAATTATTAAATCTCATTGGCCTTGTAGTAGATATAAATTTCTCGATTCGCTCGCCGTCTATATATACTTCTGTTGATAATACTATGACTTAAGTATATATACGGCTAGATAAAGTATTAAGTTAACGGTTATGCTGACGACATCGAATATCGACTATTTAAATTCAGTAAACGAAATGGCACGCGAGTACTCTGCAATATTACGAAACACAATAGCAATACGCGCGCTCATTGTCCTGTAGGCCGGTTTGTTTATTTATATATTTATAGAGCGACATTCAGCGGCTAACAACATACAGTGTTTGTAATTGGATCAAAGTATTTACTTGACGTGGGGGACAGGGAGGCCTCGCGCTTATGAAGTTGCGTGCGCAGTGAACGGGTTATTATCGGACCGAGGCTTATTGGAACTGCTGTGCTTCCGTCTTGTTTTATGACGTGATGTCGCCGAGTTGCTGAGTTAAATTGTGGGTTTAAGTCGAAGTCGGTGGGCTATGTTTCAGGTATTTCATTAATGAATGACGATAATGTGGTGGAAATTTTATTGATTTTAAATAATGTGGTTGAAAAAAAGGACATAACAGACCACGTTGGAAAAGTGAAAGAAGAACTCGCGTCACGAGTTCTGTGTACACTCAAACACATAAAAACAGTTAATGGTATATAATATTTTTATTAAATTACTAGCTGCCGAACTCGGCTTGGCACGGGCAAAAATGTTTATATTATAATTGTTTACGAATAGCGATTTTTCACAAACGCTCATTGTTTCTATCCGAGAGTCTGTCTGTGTACAATTTTTTTTTATTTATAGCTTTAATTATTTCGAAATATCCATACTAAGGGAGTGGAAGCCCCAATTTTACATCTTTAGGTGTTTAAAACCAGAAAACCACGTCAACATTATAGACTTTATAGATTTGAAAATGTCGTGACAAGTCTCTCCGTGAGTAGTATTTGTGTTTTATATGTGTATATTATACATGCATATATATATATATATATATATATATATATATATATATATATATATATATATATACATATATATATACAGATTTACCAATATTAATATTATTTTAAACATATTAATATAGTGCAAAGTGTATCTTTCATAGGAGTACAAATATTATAATCATGACTTTATTTTTTTTCATAATTTTGACTTTAAATTGTTCAAACATTTTATGTTTTCGTGAGCATTTTCAAGAATACCTCTAGAACTCAATCTTACATAAAATGATAATAAATTTGGAAAACAATCAAGTATCTCATATTAATTTCACGTGCTCAAACTGGCTCTTTTCAATTTCCACATAAATATTTTTGCATGTCGACTATCGCGTGTTAAATGCCCTATTCTATTTTCTTTTACTTGATATCTTATACACACAAATATAAGTTTTTATCTTATTTATCAATATGTCCTCTCACCAATGAATTCTGCGACCAGTATTTTTCTCATTTAAATAAAACTGATAAAGTATAATTTAAAAATAAATTCCAAACTATCTAAATAATACCAATGAATCCCACTTATTTACTAGTGTTTTCTATTACGAGAAATAATTTTATTGTTTTTACGTCTTATTTAAACAAAAATACGATAACTCTGACTCTATCCTATACTCGAAGTTATTAAATAAGAATATCACCTAGCATATATTAGTCGCTAGCCATTCTTAAATCCTTTTACAGAATATTTTTTTTAGAAATTCTTAGATGGAATCTGACCTTTCCAATATTGTGTTCCAATAAAATTTTTGCGAAGCTGCCCGGTCGTTACACCTATCATCTAAGCTATATAATGTATTTGTTTTAGTTCAAAGAAATAAAATGTTCAAATAAAACGCATGTATAAATACGTGAATATATATAATCAATATTATATCAGAGCTAAGCGGTTCCATAGTCATCAACACCCACGCGGCCACAATCGTAAACGCGGAGTCAGGTCGGCGTAGGTGCAAAGGAGACTTAAAAAGCCTTTTAACACTATTATTTCTATCAGCGACCTTATCAGGCTATTGACCTCAATATGAGTTACGTGTGTTCACGGTCTATCTTATGTAACCACATCGGGTCACCGACTTTGAGTTTCGATCCCAGTCACGATACAAAAATTGCGATAAAAGTTAGTGATCCAATTCGAGAAAATCACAATAAACGTTCAATAAGAAGCACGTGAGTCAGTACTTATTAAAATAAGATTAATTTTGAAGATCAACACACACTAGTTTGACTGTAACCGAAAAGAACGCTAGTTCGTTCTCAACTGACTTCTTTGGCATTGCTACTATGTATTTAAAAATAACGTATTCTGTATTATATCTTACCTTTAATATTTGTGTTTATATTAATCCGTGAACATCTCCACAGTCATTTCTTTTTGAGCAAAGATTCTCATTTTCGAAGAGCTTCTTCTCGAAGAGTTCATTTCTGTTTCTCTAGAATTTGTGCTCAAAACTATTATCCCTTAATATAATATCTATTTTATGAATTATAAGATCAAATTGTTATATGTTTCAATTAATACTAAAGGGTCGCTGATCTTCGTTGCGTCTCTTTTTTCTTATGTTACAAGCCATATGTTTTTAGATAATTTCTAATAATAACTATGATATTTAATAACTAGCTGTGACCGTGAATTCGTTAGTATCACCTTTGAAGATACTGTTAAATTAACTGTGAGACTGACACACGTAACACCATATAATACAATAATTATTAAATTGCGCCTTGTATTGAAATGTCAAATTACCATATTTTCTTTTTACTAGGGCAAACCCCAAACCCCAACCACCCAATGAAATCCGCCAGTGACAATTTAATTGAAATTCCTTTAGCTGCCTTTGCATTATGAGAGAACAAATAAAAAGTTTCACAAACAGACAAAACTCCAAAACCAATATTTTTTATTCTATTACTATTGCTACGTTTTTTGTTTGTAAATACCTTAACATACAGTCAGGTTAATTTTACAGTGCAAAAATATAACAACTAGATTTATACAGACTGATACTAATACCAAAGTACTTAAATTACCAATATTGTCAATGTATTCAAAATTTAAACAAATTGAGAAAATAAACTAAGCTTGCATCAACTGCATACAACTTTAAAAGTATTTTTATGCGGAAGATGACCGGAAACGACGTCTGCCCGCATGCGTCTACCTGTATTTAAATTGCTTATTTAAGCGCTTACCCTTCTCGTTCCACTCCACACTTCAGCAAAAGCAATGCGTATTTCGTCAATGTAAATTCGACTGGAAAATTTAATTGCGCGATTTAAAACACACGTAGAAAAATCTATTGATACACACTATACATTTGTGTAACTGCTACGCGTCGAGTAGCAAACAATTTCTTTGTTGTTATTTTACTACTAAAATGTAAATTAATTTTTGAAAATATTTAATTCGCATAACTTCTAATTAAATGAATTGATTCCTACGAAACATGAATTAAATCTTAACTCAAATTAACACTTCAAAAAATTCCATGTGAATCAAACAAACTGACGAACAAATAAACAAACAGACGAAAATTTCAAAATCCATTATTCTATATTCTGTTACTTTTATGATACGTCCCTAAATATTTCTTTCGAAATTATCTTCAATGTACTGACTGACCCATTTCACAGTTTAATTATTTGTATAGATAATAAAATATCAAATAATAAGAAAGATAATAATTTACTAAAAGTTATTTCTAGTCCATTAAAAGCTCCCGTCCAAGGTTTGCTATATATCATGTATGCAGCATTCGTGGTAATTCAAATAGTCAACCACTATATAATCGATAAAATTGAGAAGGTCTTATCTTCTTTAAATTCGTCGAGTTTGGTAATTTTGTTTTTTAATTTTTTGATATTTTATTTTTTTTTTTACTGTAAGTTTCAATTCTCTCCTTTATATAAAGGTCAACATTGAAAATATAATTTATTTAATAACGTCATTAATAAACACAAACAATCGTTCAACGTTAATTGTATAATGCTCTTTTGTGACTACAGGTCACTTACCACATCATAGCCGCAAACACCTTGTGTGTCGGCGTTGCTCAGAGAACTTTTGACGAAGGTTCTCTGCCTGACAACTTCATTATTTCGTTACGTGACCTAAACAACTCTGTGAAAACAAGTTTGATTAATTTATTGTTTTATTTTAATGTTAAATAAACTCTTTTTGTATTGCTAATATAACGATATTTTCTTTATGAAAGTTGGACAGAAAACTAAGATAAATTATTTCTGAGCATCACATGTACTTATTTATTTACTGAATTCCTGGTATTTTCTTTTTGTCGGTAAGTCAGTAAGTTCCAACCATATTCTATTGCTATAAGTTTTTTTGTTTAATTTGATTTTTAAAGAAATTTTCCTTTTTTCATTTTTGAATGGCAAATTTCATTTTTCTGAACGAATTCTAAACTTTCTTTAATAGTTTGCAATATTAGCACAATCAAGACACAGGTTGCTACAATATAGGAAACATGTGTAAAATTATTAATAATAATAAAAATAAAAATACAATTACATAAAATTTATAGAAAAAAATAAATACCTTCGTAAATGAAAAACTGAAATATGAAGAAAGAGTAACTAATTCTCAAAATAATTAGGATATATTGATTTGAGTACCAAAGAACACCAGATAATTAAAAAAATATTTATAAATTAGGCAAATATGATAGAAGTGAATATTTTAATTAGCAATTTTTCAAATTCGGGTCAAAATTAAATTTGAAATATTACCATGATATTAATAATTTATGCTTACAAAAATTATGTAACATAACTTATAAACAAATAATTTAGGGAAAAAAAACAGCATACCCAATCAGAATACAATAAAGAATACTCTACTCAAATTATGGCCCATTTTTTTACAGCATAGTATACAAACATATAATTTAGACAAACATTATAAAATTAGAATATTTGGATTAAAATTTAATTTAAAATATTAACCCTTGTATATACCACTTAAACTTGGCAAAACTATGTAAAACATTTTATAAACAAATAATTTAGAAAACTACCTACAAACAGTATACCTAGCCCAAAACACAGTAACGAATTCTCTATTCAAATTACGGCCCATTGTTTTACCGCAAAACTTGCAGATTATCACCGTGTTATATACATTCCACTTGTGTTTTGCACGAACTCTACCTTGCCGGATTTCCACAAATTTTCCTTTAATCTAATTTGTAACACCTAGACGGTGAAACGGTTAAGCCTTTCATAGGTCTCGCCCTAATGTAAGGGCAAAGTCCTAGTCGATGAACCTCGTCCACGTGTAAGTTCTACAAGGATCTGTAACAACCAATGGTTTATAAAAGTGCTTTGTATGAGTTTGCAAAATAAACCTTTGTTTTCAGTGTCCGTTTTTATCAACTAAAGATCGTCGACAAGATTAAGAATTAATACCATTCATTGTAATGATTCGAAACAAAATTCTAAAAATTGTACATTTGAAAAGTTTCTTTATACTGAGAAGGAATCTTAAATAAATTAATCAATAAGAAGCTTTTAGAGTTTAATTCCTAAATGGAGTTTATTAGTAAATGGTATATATATATATATATATGTATTTATCAATACAAAAATACTATCATTCAAAGGTCTTTCGAATTAGTAATTGATCTAAGTTAACCATTTTTAAAACCAGGTAATAAGCCAGTAATCTTAATATAATCTAATAACGTTTCAGTCAATTATTTTATCGATTATGAACATCGTTTATTTTCTTTCGATGCATTTATGTAATTCAAAGCAAGATATTTTTAACATTTGTATTTCACGATTGCCATTGTCGTTTTGTAAAATAATAAAACTTTTTTTAAAGTTTTTGTTCCGAAATTAGCCTTTAGAATATTAATATACACTAACCTATAAAATAACACTTGTGAACTTACATGAACTGTAAAAAACTAACTTTTATCAGGCCTCAGCTGATAAAATACGGAAAATCATAGTCGAGTAAGAATATTACGGGCGAAATAAACTTTAAAGGAAAAATAGTTTCCTTACTAGAAGAAAAAAAAATTAATAAAGAAACAATATCAATAAGACACAAAATGTTAGCTGAATTTAAGATATAATTAAGTGTTAATAAAAAACTTCATGCGCGTCCATAAAAAATTATTTCCTTTAAATTATCAAATATTAATTGTTGATTTATAGGGCATGACATTATAATATATTTGTTATAACTCTGTGAAAAATACTAGAAAACGAATGCATTTTATCAAAATATTTTCACAGTTTTTCTTTATTTAACTGAATAAAAATCTACGTTAAATCTTACTTTGGACAATTACAAAGGCAGCCCGTGATTTTCATTGTAAACATAAAATAAATTACAAAATTATTTACGTCCAAAGCTGTTTCTATATTGTTGTAGTTTTATAGACAAAATTCCCTTTTCCGAATCATTAAAAACTTTAGATTCAGAAAAAAAAATTGTCGAATATTGAACGTAAAAAAATAAAAATAATACAAAGGAATAAAAAAATAGCTTAAAAAGACATTTAAAATTTAATATTTAACAGGCGTTTTTCAGCTGTAAAACATTTTTAAATCGATTTTTAATAAAATGGTCACGGTCGTTATGACGGTAATTATAGTGTTTTTATAATCATTCCTTAATTTAAAAGCAAAAGACAATCAAAACTTTATCTGAAGTGCACTTACATCCAAACCTGGCCTATTGGGTATAGTAGGCCACTACACACACACAATATACACAGTGTATTTAAGAATTACATCGAATTATTTGCACAATTTTATTATGCAAAAATAAAGTTTCAACTATGCTGTTTTCATACACAGTAAGTGTTGTTTTTTTTTATGTGATAAATAGTTTCAGTAAGTTTCGGTAAGATTTTGCATTGAAAAGGACTGCACCCTGTACCCAGAACAATAAATATAAAATCATATAATTAACATATGTAATTTTAATTAGGATCTTCGTAACATACAGTCGTAATATTGCATTTTATTTCATGTTCGTTCTAATACCATTAAAAAACGGGCCAATTATGTGTCGGAATGCACACAAAGGAGGATTCCTTACTCATCTGAACCATCTGACTATTTGAATTGGCGACACAAGTTAAATGAACAATTTCTCGAGTAACGCTGATGAATTATTTCAGACTAGCGTGACCCGTGCGAAGTCTTCGTATTATTTATTCCATTATGAAGCTCAGATGACAGATCAAACAAATATTTTACTAAAATTGACATATAGAGGCGCAAGTATCAATAGCATTGAGCTAAAGCGCCACTTTATTTATACGTGAGTGGATTTGAAATTAAACCAAAAGTTTTACCGACCGTCAATCATATTGACGTTGAGCCGTTAGATGGCAGCATTGCTGTTTTGTGTATATAATTTTAACAATTAATTAATTTGCAAAAACAATAGCAATAATAAATTTTTTAGTTGTGGATGCCGGTAGAGCAAGCAATTATCTATAAAATGATATATAATTTATGTGGATTAGTTGTGAGGTTTTTTCTAAAAAGGGAGAGTAACATCTTAACCTTAGCGTATTAATATATATGATATGATGATATTTCAAATTTCCTTTCGAAAAATTAGAAAGGGGTCAATTCAACATGGTAATTCAACATGCCCAGGTCGATAGGATGTGGTAAACTATTTGTTTTAATCTCTCTTCACAATTAAACATTTTTCCAACACATTAATGTTGATGTCTATCTTGAAATTATATTTACAAAGAATATGTGCAGGACTCCATATAATGTGGGGCCCAGGTATTTGCAGAGAATAGGGGCAGAACTTCACTTATGTTGGACCCAGGTATCAGAAGAATAAAAATGGCGCTCTTAAGTAAAGAAAATAAAACATAAGCCCTCTGAAAATTTATTTATATCTTCAATCGAACAGAAGAGAAATCTCATATTTTCTTAAGTAGTCTTTTTTTCGTAATAGTTTGTCAGTTAATAGTTTATTTTTAATTAATTTAGACAATGGCTACATTTTAAAAATTATATAAATTATAAAAAATACCAGCTTTTAAAAAAAATACCCATTTCTACTGTCACTGATATAGGTTTAAAACTATAAAAATTGTGAGGCTTCGACAGACGGGCGGACGAGTATGACAAAATAGTAAGATGCTTCACTGCTTAACTCTAAAAAATTCGAATCTGAAAGGCTACAAAATTATGAAGTAACAGATTTAAGAAACCGTAACCTTCATTCTTAACTTTAGGTAATTAATTTAAACGAATTAGTCTTTAAGCTAGTTACCTCATAAAATTAAATAAACTTATGTCAAATATACAAGTTGTAACACAGAACATGTATATTACTGGTACAATACTCGTATAGATGTTTCTTTGTATCAAACTAGTAGAAAATATTAGGGAACTATATGAAAATTCTCACTCGTTTCTGAAAAATCATGATCATAATCATGCCAACTTTGGTAATCTAATAAACAAAAATCCATTTTTTACAGAAACATCCTTCATATATACTCATAATGCCTATATCACGTCCCTAAATATTTTCAAAGACAGAGTGAAAAAGTGCTGCCTCTCCTGAAATCTTTTTCTTGTGTTTCCTGTCTTTCCCATCCCAAATCATGTCAATAATTTGTAATACTAATACTTTTGCATTTTTTTGATTCTTTTTTGTCTAATGTGCTATAAATCATTTCCATTGTAAAATCTCTTGCAGTCTACCAACTCAATTTCAGTACCAATTTTTATGGTTATGGATTGGATTGCTCATGCAGCAATGAGTTTGCCATATGTATTAAAAAAAAAGCTAATAAATAATTAACTATATAAATAATAGACACGTTATTTGTTACAACCTATATGTGGTCACGTAAAACGTCTTTCATTATTTTATATCACAAAAAACACGATTAATTAATGGCACCGTATATTTTAGAATGCAGAAAGCAATAAAGGTTCAATCGAAGTGATCATCAATTATACCTGCCCCGTTAACCTTTGCGTAACAACTTTGGAATGTATCACCATAAACTGCCTTATTAGCGTACGTTTATCAACCTCGTTTCTTTTTCTTGAACCTTTAAGGTACGTTTTCACGATGACAGTCCGTGCGACAGTTGCCGTTGTAGCAGCGCTTATTACTGCCACTGCCACCGACTATCACAAAGTCTACCATCTTATGACAGTAACTGTCATCAGCAGACTACCGCCGTCACACCAACAAAGTTGACTAGATAGTTAGTCCGACTGCCTCGGCATAACTTTCAGCATCAAAAAATGGATGTAATTAATTATCTTTTTACCACATAGTGTTTTTGTTTCGTTTTTTGTTCGTGGCAAAATATATCTGTTTAAATAATTTGTTTTTATAGCAAAATTATAAATCGTAGACTTTTTTCGGAAATGTTACATGAGATGGGAAATTAATTTATGTATATTGACTTCCAATTGGTAAATTTTCAGAAAAAAATTAAATTAAACCTAAGTAATTCATAAAAAATGTATATAAACGTAGTTCTAGAAGTTCAACCCAAACAAACCCAGAAACAACCAACAGCTGCCACGGAAGTTAGCTCTCGTGGACTTCAACATTATCATAGTGTAGCTGCCACGACGGCATTTGTCGCCTACACTCTCACCGTGTAAATGTACCTCTATTGACAATAAAAACTATTATTGATAAAAAACGAGAGTCACGAAGGTTAGGAAGTACACGTTTCTTTATGTTACATCCGTGTCAGTGATTCTAAAAACCGCAGTCGCGGGAATTCGGGCTTATTTTTGTTGCTTCAGTAAAATGCCTGAATTAATACATATAAATGTATTGTTTGAGTTTATTGTAATATGAAATCTAGATGCAATATGTATAATGTTTGACTTTTTGACATAAAAGCTAGGTCCAAAACAAAATATGGACAAAAACATTGCTATTCTCCATATTAAGATTTGATTTTACTGGTTATTGCCTTGTTTCTTAAAGAAATTTAAGAAATGTTTATACATATCTATTTTTTTCCTTTTGGATTTCCAAAATCGTAAAATCAATTTCATACTAAATAAACATAAAAAAGGGTGACCTGTGTCATCTACACGGCTGCTGCTTCATAGGGGGACGTTATTTTGGGCGCGACAACGTCTCCCTATGATGAATGAAATAAAACTTATTTTATAATGCAACGTGTTCTATTTTGTTATTTACAGTGAGCTAAATTGTAAAATTTGAATACAAATTAATTTATCATTGAAACCTATGATTTAATATAGGGCTATGAAACGAAAAAACCTATATATCTAAGCGTTACTGCGGTTATTTTCAATTTTCTTTTTAGCAATAATTACTGTTTATGGACAAAAATGCCTAGTTGTATGCATTTAATTGAAACCTTGAATGAGCTAATGACACCACTAATAGATCACTCACAGTAGACTAGAAATAGCCGAAGGTGTACAACTTAATTTAACCGTAAGTCTACGACGCAACTCAGCATGAAAAAAATATATATGAGTAACCTGACGAGAGGGACATTGAGAGATTGTAACAACTACTGTTAAAGGTCGGGCATCCCGTGCGTCTTCAATTGTTTCCGCCTCTTTCTTGTCACTATACCTTTTACAGTATTTTATTATACTTGTGAACAGCACGTATAAAGCGTAATAAAAATCACTTATGACATGCGTCCTCTGACATGCTTCGCTTTTTAAGAAGAGGATCCTCTTTCGTTTTACTATATGAAAAACATTACGGGAAAATTCCGTAGCTTTTTACTGGTTTCTGGCATTATCTTAACTTCATTCTCTCAGTCAATAATATTTAAAGAAGTACTTGCAACAAAATTCGAGAAGAACAAACATTATTACAATTAAAATAAACTTGGACGTTATCGTTATCGTGCTGTACACAAACATTTTAAACGATAACGACAACGCGACTTTTTTTAATATGATGCGGAAATCAAATATACATAACTAATAATAAGTAATATTAAATAACTCTACCTAATTAATAGAACTTAGTCTGTTCTTATTGTAGTTTATATATATATATATAAAGAGATTTGTAGATTTCTGTATAGACAATATATAAGGATATTTATTCATAAAAATTAGAAGTTAAATCGTGACGTGTCAAAAGAGTAGTCCTACTTGAAAGAAAAAAAATTAAATAAATAAAATGAAACGTCAAGTAGTTATATATTTTTGTTGTCTAATTGCTATGAAACATAACATATATGTTACCCCCCAGATCTGACAGAATCCGCAAGTAAAAACGTCATAAAAATTTACGTCTATAGCTTTATTATATATTTATATGTATATATATATATATATATATATATATATATATATATATATATATATATATATATATATATATATGTATGTATATATGAAACAAAATTGACCATAAACTCTCGTATTTTAAGGATATTATTGGAAGATGATAAAATGTAAAATTATCCACGTCAAATTTGGATACGGACATATATAAATAACACGCCATAATTTTACGAAACACTTACAAGCAACACATCTCATTTTATTTAAAGAATAATGATAATAACATTGACATCTGTTAGGTCAAAGATGCGTGTGTTTTTCATTTATATTTTATGTGAATTCATATATGAAGAATAGTATGGCTTCAAAAATGTAAACTGTAAACTTTGTTTAGTGGCCAGTATTCACAAAGTTAATTCAATTTGAATGTCATCTTTTAATATAAACAATCATAAAGGCACGATTGCGCTCCATCCTTTCTGCCGTTCCATATTCTGTGAGGAAAGTAACAAATTTTTACGTGAACGTATTACGTCTAAATTTTCATGAGCGGACGTTATTTTGGTTTAGTGACCAGTATTCATAAAGTTAATCTGATTCGAACGTCATCTGTAAATATAAACAATCATAAAGGCACGATTGCGCTCCATCCTTTCTGCCATTCCATATTCTGTGAGGAAAGTAATAAATTTTTACGTGAACGTATTACGTCTAAATTTTCATGAGCGGACGTTATTTTGGTTTAGTGACCAGTATTCATAAAGTTAATCTGATTCGAACGTCATCCGTAAATATAAACAATCATAAAGGCACGATTGCGCTCCATCCTTTCTGCCATTCCATATTCTGTGAGGAAAGTAACAAATTTTTACGTGAACATATTACGTCTAAATTTTAGTGAGCTGACGTTATTATGGTTTAGTGACCAGTATTCATAAAGTTAATCTGATTCGAACGTCATCTTTAATTATAAACAATCATAAAGGCACGATTGCGCTCCATCCTTTCTGCCATTTAATAAATTTAATAAAAAAAGTAATAAATTTTTACGTGAACGTATTACATCTAAATTTTCGTGAGCGGACGTTATTTTAGCCACTGTATTTATTTAATCTCTGTTATATATTATTTATAACAGCTTTAATAGAAATAAACCTAATATAATCTAGGCACAAATATGACGGTCGAGGCAGATGCATTTTCTTAATGATTTCATGTTAGCGAGGCCGCTAGTTGATATGACAGCTGTACAATTCAAGACATTTCCCACTTTGTTCTCATCTTAAAACTGATACTTCGGAAAACGGAAGATAAATGCAATAACGCAAAAAGACCTCCAACAACGTTTTCTAAAATATCCAACTGCGACATGGCACATGGTGCGCCGGATGCGCCCACTCGTACTATATGCTCGAACACGAGACATTGCACGCGTGCGTTCGTTATATATAATCAAAATGCGTATCTATGTGCTCATATGCGTATACATGTTATATATAATATATACACACAGTGCTTATTATAGATGCGCTTGTTTGTACATAGTGTCTGCCTATTTGTCGTCGTCTAGCAATCGCGTCGCGCCGCTGTTCGTCGTAATTCGCTCGCGTGCACACTCACATGCTTACCAATCTTGTGCATATACACGTTTGTGTAAGTGCGTTCGCGCGTACGTTTGTACGTGTGCGTGCAAGCGTGCGTAGTGACAATATGTGAGGTCGTGCGTATTTATGTACGAGCACGCGTGCGTGCTTGCTCATATGTGTACGAGTGCGAGTACATCAATATGTGCGTGAGTGTGTGCGCGGTTGCGTAATGGGAGAGCCGGTAGGTAAGAGGCGAGGTCGGCTACTGCATGTGCAACTATGAGTGAGCTGCCTGTCGGCTACTTTCGCTGATATGTTAGTTATGCGTATGTGAGCTGCCCTTTATAAAGTGGGTTTGTAGTTGACTCGCAATGCACACTGTATAGAATATATGGATACGATGGGAACGATCGATGTTGGGATCTCACATAAACTTTTTCGTATATGTTGATGGTTATGTCTAGTTTGCTCGAGGGAAAATAAGAAAATCGGCCATAAGGAAAAAACATATCTCGTATATTTGACTCATTTATTTTCCCGCTTGATTCATAAAATTAACTTCAATTTATGGGTATAATTTTACGTCATCATCCATACTTTCTAATAATTCTCCTGTCTTTCCGTAAATATTTTTGAATGATTTCATTTCCAAAACATTCAACTTAGTTTCATCTTATTGCAGTACCCAAGTTTAGTTCGCTTACGCTATTCTTAGTATGAGTCTGGTATTCTAAGTAGTTCGCTTTGCTAGCATTATTTCTTTTGTTCTTGCTCATAATTTATGATATTTATCAAATTACGTACTTATATCTAAAAATTAGTAGGTTTATAAAACGTATGTCTTGAGGGCAACTAAAATACTTCTGCTTGTAATTACCTATGAAGAAAATCTATGAATATTGTAAAATATATTGTATTTATATTTTTGGTATAAAGACCTATGAATATTGTATAATATATTGTATTTATATTTTTTATGAAAAGACCTATGAATATTGTATAATATATTGTATTTATATGCGGTGAAATTATATTGAATTACTGAACTTTTATAACGACACGTTACGTTACTGACAAATTTATGGAAAATATGAATGGTAAAATGATAACGGTTTCCCTTGAATGAATCTAGTTTATTAACAAACTTTGATTCAGAGATGCTTAAATTGTATTTAATAAAGTTCAACTCTTGTACACTGGAAATAAATGCGTAGCCTTGTGTGAACTTCGAAGGGCGTTCATAGTTACTAGTATTTTAAGACGAATTTTATTTTCTTTTATTTCACACCCAGCTGCTCGCTTCTTAATTGAATTAAAAAAGGATTTCAAAATCGGCTAACAAAGCTATTTGTCTCTACTTATACGTATACGTTCTTATGTATCTATATATTCATAAGTGGAACAGTAATAATCATCTGGTTATACCAATTCAGATATAACTTTAATTAAAGATAAGTAGGTACATTGCATAGACACAGTGAATATTCAGACAATAAAATGAAAACTATATCATTACTGGGTCTACTTTATCCGTGAGGGCGATAGGTATGTAGTCAGAAAATTTTTAAAATGGAAATAAAGTTGCAATTTTTCCAAAATTATAAAAAATAAACATCCAAATAGAAAAAATGAAAAACTTTGTCAAAAGCAATTCCTTTTTTTAAGTGATTTGTGTGTATTCGCTACGACTAGGTTATTTACCGTCAAGTATGTTCTGTCTTTCAGCCCTTCATCTTTTAAATAAATGATGTTCTTTTATATTTCTATAAGAATATCAACTTACTTTCTGTAAGAATATCAAATTACAACACTTTTGTCTCAACCATTGGTGTTTGAAAAGTGAAATTTGGAGGATATTTGTTTTGGCGAATGGACTTTTGGCGTATAGACTGCACTTACAGCAATACAAAGGAAACTACCGTCAAGTATGTAGGTATATTCTGTCTTTCAGCCCTTCATCTTTTAAATAAATGATGTTCTTTTATATTTCTATAAGAATATCAACTTACTTTCTGTAAGAATATCAACTCACAACATGTTTGTCTCAACCATTGGTGTTTAAAACGTGAAATTTGGAGGATATTCGTTTTGGCGTATGGACTTTTGGCGTATAGACGGCACTTACAGCAATACAAAGGAAACCCCATTTTTTCATTGTGTTAATAATTTCATCCGTGATAAAGGAAAATTTATTCAATGGCAGAATAAATTTTCCTTTATAAAGATAAAATGACGAT
This sequence comes from Druceiella hillmani, assembly GCA_039881145.1. Lineage (NCBI taxonomy): Eukaryota > Metazoa > Arthropoda > Insecta > Lepidoptera > Hepialidae > Druceiella > Druceiella hillmani. The sequence goes on from JAYKKI010000084.1 coordinate 3,700,313, forward strand.
TGCAAATATTTCCTTAATACTCGCCACTATAAAGAAAAAGAAAGCTGTATGGATTCAACTGTAGATTAGAGTAACCAACGCCGTTATTGAATAACGTACGCAAAATTTATTACACTTCCATCGACGCGTCAAGTTTGTTATAAAAATCAATACATTAGTTCTAACGAATATTTCGTGATATTTACCATCCGTGAAAAACAGCAAATTATACAGATTTTACAAAAGATTAGATTAACCAAACTCTGTTATCAAATAAGACGCTCAAAATTCCCATATCATCCATCGACGCACTTATTTTGTTATAAAAATCAATAATTAATTCTAACGTATATTTCGTGATGTTTACCATCCATGAAGAAATAGGAAATTATACAGATTTGACAGAAGATTAGATTAACCAAACTCCGATATCAAATAAGACGCTCAAAATTCCCGTATCATCCGTCGACGCATCTATTTTGTTATAAAAATCAATACATTAGTTCTAACGTATATTTCGTGATATTAACCATCCATAGAGAAACAGGAAATTATACAGATTTGACAGAAGATGAAATTAACAAAACTCTGATATCAAATAACATGCTCAAAATTCCCGTATCATCCGTCGACGCATCTATTTTGTTATAAAAATCAATACCTTAGTTCTAGCGTATATTTCGTGATATTTACCATCCATGAAGAAGCAAGAAATTATATAGATTTGACAGAAGATTAGATTAACCAAACTCCGATATCAAATAATATGCTCAAGATTCCCGTATCATCCTTCGACGCATCTATTTTGTAATAAAAATCAATACATTAGTTCTAGCGATTATTTCGTAATATTCACCGTCCGTAAAGAAACGGGAAATTATAAAGATTTGACAGGTGATTATAGTAACCAAACTCAAAATTGCACTTCCACCGACGCATCCACTTTATTTCATTAAAATCAGTATTTGCGAATATTTCGTCTATAATTACCATTCACGAAAAAAAAACAATTATGTTGATCCGAAGGTATATTAGAGTAAAGTTTATTGCTTACCCATCGACGCATCCATTTCGCTTCGCATATCTTCATCCAGAACTCGTTTCTCCTAACTTTACTCTGCAACGTCATATACGTTGGAAGTGCAAGCGGTCGGCCCAAGTAGCTTTGCAACCGGTCTGCACTTCAATTGTGCCGAGTTCATTCTAATTGCATACTCGCTCAACTAGATAGTGCATCGGCCAACAATATATCTCGAGCACGTCTCAATACAACAACGTTTGTGCGTTCAAATGCCTTAATCTAACTCAAGAGTAATTTGCATCGTTTATTTTCAATGTAACACAGCAACGGTGAATAATGGGGTACGTATACTAACTATTAAGTATGAAAGCGCGTTCAAGGCGTTGTATCAAGAAGACGTTTTTAAGATAATGTCTGTGATAGTGTGATAAATAGAAATGTTGTGAAAGAATATTGAAATACAGACTGAGAAATGTAGGTGTGCCTTATCGCTATGATGTAAAAAAGGGTGTAACAATCTAAGATTCCAAAAAAACTTGTTAATCTGTGAAGAGCATTGATCTCGGGCGCGAAGGTTTTATTAATACACCGAACAAAAATAAACATCAGCAAAAATGTTAAGAATTATCTAAGTTATATATTACTAAAGAACTTACGCTGTGAGAGCCAATACGCACGTATATACATATAATTATGTTGCCTAGTATATCTTTCACTGACGTAAAAACATCGTAAATCTCTCAAAAAACCATGACATTTATTATCATTACTATGGTTTTTGAATAAACTTTATGCAAGTTTCTAGTAATGTTTCTTTTATCATTTTGATCGTAGTGGTTTCGAGTCCAAAGATAGGCCCACACATTTTTTAATGTTTTCACAAATACCACTGGAACTATCTTACATAAAAATCTAAAATATAATTTTGCAATCTTTATAACGTTCTCTTATAGAAAAATAAAGAATTATCACAATTTTTTTCGGTCGCTTTACTTGCAGATGCATGAATAGAAGAAAATCTGTCAAATGAACTATTTGTATTTCATATAGAAAAGTAATAGAAAATATAATTTTCGCTCCTCGCCATGAAAGTCACTTTGGCTTTTCCTTTAGAGGAAGATTGTTAACTCCATATAAAATAACCAAAAGTTTTATTTACAAAAAATTAACGTTGGTAATATATAGTGTTAACATTAAATTAAACGCACGAAAGCGCATTATCAAAAACGTTCGTAAAACAAATACCGGACATGGAGTGGCTAGTAAAAATATACTTGAAGTAGTACGTAAACCATTTAAACATAAGAACCAGAATCCTCTGAATTAGGGTATCTTATAGCAAAATCTAGACGGCAAGCAAACATGTGTGCAGACTTTACGAGGTGTACTCTTCTAATAAGGTGTATCATTACCAGGCGATATAACTTTCAATCATCTTCGTTTACTCTGCTTAATAAAAGATATGATGTTGACTTGAAATAGTGGGAAAAATATTGGATAAATTTTATATTGCTAACGTTAAATAGTAAATATTGAATAAATGTTAAATTGGTGATGTGAAATAGTAAATATGGGATAAATGTTATTTTGCTGGTGTTAAATAGTAAATATTGAATAAATGTTAAATTGGTGATGTAAATATGCAAATATGGGATAAATGTTATTTTGCTGGTGTTAAATAGTAAATATTGAATAAATGTTAAATTGGTGATGTAAATATGCAAATATGGGATAAATGTTATTTTGCTGGTGTTAAATAGTAAATATTGAATAAATGTTAAATTGGTGATGTAAATATGCAAATATGGGATAAATGTTATTTTGCTGGTGTTAAATAGTAAATATTGAATAAATGTTAAATTGGTGATGTAAATATGCAAATATGGGATAAATGTTATTTTGCTGGTGTTAAATAGTAAATATTGAATAAATGTTAAATTGGTGATGTAAATATGCAAATATGGGATAAATGTTATTTTGCTGGTGTTAAATAGTAAATATTGAATAAATGTTAAATTGGTGATGTAAATATGCAAATATGGGATAAATGTTATTTTGCTGGTGTTAAATAGTAAATATTGAATAAATGTTAAATTGGTGATGTAAATATGCAAATATGGGATAAATGTTATTTTGCTGGTGTTAAATAGTAAATATTGAATAAATGTTAAATTGGTGATGTAAATATGCAAATATGGGATAAATGTTATTTTGCTGGTGTTAAATAGTAAATATTGAATAAATGTTAAATTGGTGATGTAAATATGCAAATATGGGATAAATGTTATTTTGCTGGTGTTAAATAGTAAATATTGAATAAATGTTAAATTGGTGATGTAAATATGCAAATATGGGATAAATGTTATTTTGCTGGTGTTAAATAGTAAATATTGAATAAATGTTAAATTGGTGATGTAAATATGCAAATATGGGATAAATGTTATTTTGCTGGTGTTAAATAGTAAATATTGAATAAATGTTAAATTGGTGATGTAAATATGCAAATATGGGATAAATGTTATTTTGCTGGTGTTAAATAGTAAATATTGAATAAATGTTAAATTGGTGATGTAAATATGCAAATATGGGATAAATGTTATTTTGCTGGTGTTAAATAGTAAATATTGAATAAATGTTAAATTGGTGATGTAAATATGCAAATATGGGATAAATGTTATTTTGCTGGTGTTAAATAGTAAATATTGAATAAATGTTAAATTGGTGATGTAAATATGCAAATATGGGATAAATATTATTTTGCTGATGTTAAATAATAAATATTGAATAATTATCACATTGGTGATGTGAAATAATAAATACTGGATAATAGTTTCGGATTAGCCATTTTAGCCTTGTTTATTAGCATCATGTAAGAGAGGCATAGCTCTATGGATAAGAGACATATCTTGACCTCGTGCTGTGGATAAAATATGTTACATTAAATGGTCAAGCACATTAAGTGGTCATGCGCTCAAGATATGTCACACCATTTTAATTATTGGGAAAGAACATACTTTCTTCCAAAGCGGTGAAGGAACACGTATTTTATGGTACTTTAAATACCCAATATAAATTAAAGTCAAAATTTTTACTAACTGACCGACTGATGAACATATTAAAATCCAACTTCAAACATTGGCTCCTGAAATATAAAATTTGAAGTATATATTCCTTTTTCGTTATAGATATTTACCGAAGAAGAATTCAATTTTTTCTTTGAGTAAACTATATATATAAATATAAAGGTTATTTATCATAACAATTGGAAATTAAAAATACATTTTATTCATAATCCTTTAACAGACAAAGAAATGTTATAGAGGGAATAGTCATATATTTCAGGTCTCACGGGACAATATGAATATATTCTGCGCATCAAAAATTTAAGGTTCTTTACCTAGCGCCATCCCTAAAAATTAAAATATCACGTAGGAATAATATCATTAACTGTGTTATACATTTATATATACGAAAAAATTTTAATAATATTAAAATAAATTTTATTTCATTATATTAATGTTACCTCTCTTTTACAGATTACAACGCCGCACCGCTGTTCGCCTCCGAGAACGCCTCCAGTGGTAAAGTCTATTTCATATATAAAGAAAACATTTATATAACTAATGCCGCAGTCTATATTAATGAACTTATATAATTTATAACCATTCTAGCGTTTACTTTCATTTAAATGAAAATTTATGTGAGTCACAAATACATGAAATTTTAGTAAATACATATACTTAACTATTTTAACTACGTTAACTATTTTTTAATTAAATTATGCAATTTAATTAAATTATAGTTACTCTTCCTAAATTTATTAACTTAAGTAACTTAAGATCTTAAAGTATTTTTTAATTACTAAAACCAGTTTTTTTTTTAGGAATCGTATAGGTAATTTACGTTAAAGGTTTGGACAATTATTTATAGAAATGACGATTAAATTGTTTTAATTTAAAGTCTATTAAAACGTTGAGTTTAAATTTAATATTTCAAAAATATGCATAGAGAACGAGTATAAAAATACACATAGAAATTAATATAATTGATAAAATACGAATTTCCCTTTCGCCTTCAGCATATTCGAAAATAATTTTCCTATTTATGGTATGCTTAGTTCTTTGGAAATTATCCATTAAAAAGAGTGGGATATACAAACATACAAATCATCAAAAATCTTGTGCGCTAGTTTTAGGCTGCTAAATTTTGTAGACGCAGTTCATTTTAGTCATCAATCACCAAAGTGATTTTTATCACGTGTTTTTATTATTCCCTGCCAACACAGTGCATCGATTTGCAATGACCTAATTTCACAGAAAATATTCATATCTAACAAAATATTGATTTTATCAAAAGCATTGTTATTTATTGATTATCACCTTTAGATAAAATAAATACATGCGTCATTTTTGACAATTTTAAATTAAATGTTTAAACAATCTGATAAATGCTATAACGATTAATATAGCGCCATTTGAACCCTTTTTGTTCCGTTCTCAAGCAGCATATTAATCAATGATCCAAACCTTAAAGAAATTAATTTTTGACATTAGAAATGTCGATTTTAAATACAAATATATGGTTTAAATATAATATCAAGTAAGACATATGTATATTAGAAAATGTAAAGACATACTCATAGAGAATAGTGCCAGACACCTTAAGTATAGATAAATATGTACATACATATATATTAGGTTAAGTAAATACCTACGTATTCGGAAAATAGTAATCAAAAAATCAAAAATCAGAACGAGATTAGATAGATATACGACTCGTAAGTGAATTACGTGATTACTTATCTACGAAATGTACCAGATAATGATTCATTTTTGGGAAGTAGTAAAATGTATAGTTCATATAAAAAATAACATTTAAGTATAAACCACTGACAGCAATAAAATTTTATTTTTCTGAATGGGCGTGATTATATATTCATTAAGATTTAATTTTAAAAAATTACATTTTGACTCGTAATGAAAAAGAATATATAAATATTGGTAGAGTTATTCAAATCAAAGAAACTCTACCAATTTTATGACACAAATAAATAGTTTAATTAGAAATAGGAATACATTTTTTTATATAATAATTCTTAAGGTTTCTTAAGTTTTGTTTCCATAAAAAACTTTAGGTAAAATTGCCTTACTAAAAATATACCCCTTGAAAGTGCATAAAATAAATATTCTTAATTATAATCATCATTTTATTTATTTCTTCTTAATTTTACAAAGTTTTGGTAGTCAGTATCATTTGAAATATTTTGGTATAAATGCTCCACCTTTACACCAAAATATCCTGTATCAAACTTATTATATTATTTATTTCTTTATTAGAAAGGTAAAACGAACATTCATTCATATATTGACTGTTAGATTATATTACTAAACCTCGCTAGCATAATGAAATAATCCATGCAGTTTATGAGTCTATGATTCCTATATTATACCATATACGAAAATCATAAACTCTTTAACGATAAAATATGCCATTCACCACTTAATGTCTTGTTTAATAAAACTTGCAGTAAAACTACCTAGTCCATAAAATTATCGTTGATATTGCTCATAAACACTACGAACTTATTTTCACCAGACAACAGCAATCGTCAGATAATATATTACAGAACTGCAGAATCACTCGTTATAAAAAACATACCAGCAGTTTGTGATACAAACGGCGAAATTGTTTCTTCTTTCTTTCCATCAAAATGTGCTACTGGAAAACTAGTGCAAAGTTATGACTATAGGCATACGGAGCGCAGTGCAGAGTTATGAATGAACATTCTCTAAAATAAAAGGCAAAATATTTGAAGAAAAATGTGTTTCAAAAACTATAAAAAAAATAGACAAGAAATCAACTCTTTATAAATAACCGTATATTTTTATGAGTATCACGCAAGAAACCATGGAAGAATCTCAGTAAAGTTATCATTATTATAGATCTTACGAAATCCCAATTAAAATAAGGAAATAAATTACCCTACATGATGTCGGCGAGTTGAGAAACGAAGAAAAATTTTGGATTATGGAAATCTTATGGAAAAGTTAATTTTTCTAAATGACTGCAAAAATACCTATCATTTTATTTTCTTCTTTAAAATTTTGAAAAATTTAAGGGGCCGTAATTTCCCGAATAATGGTTAGATTAAATTTAAAAAATGCTATTTAAAGCCGAGATTTCGTGCTTTTTAACAATAAATTAAAATAGTTTTTAATGATTTTACAGAATAAAAATTAAATAATATTAAATTTTAAGAATACAAATTCTTTAATTTTTCCAATTTCAAAAAAATTATCCGCAGTGAAATAATTTTTTTGTCACAACATCAATTTTTTTTTTAATGTGACGTCAGGTTGTTTGAAGCCATGTCAGCTTTTCTCATGAAGTTATTCGCTTCAAGTAAAAGTCTTTGTATATTTTGACTGCTATTAACTTATAGACATGATTATGATTATGATCAAACAACATAATATGAATGGTTTCGAAAACCTAAAAATATCCACTTTACGAATGTTAAATTCAATAATTTTATTGTAATTTTGATTACAAATATATTTTAAAATTATGTAAGAATTCGCATTTTGACATCACGCTTTGAAAAATGCTTCATATTAAAAAGTGTTTTCCTTTTTTGGGGTTCCATATCTTGAAAAGAAAAAATGGAAGCTATATATGATCACTTATGTCTCCTCCCTCTATCCATTTGTCGATTTCTATCACAACCGTTTTTCTCAGAAAATGTCTGACGTAGAAATTTGAAATTTTCCATAGTGATAAAGCACACATAATCAGTAGATAAGCCGCATATACGAGTATCTCAGTAGTTAACACTTAAAAATATTCATACCGATATTTTACATATTCCAAGAGTTCCAAAACTTTTTACTTTTGAACTCCTTGGAAGACCAGCGACCGTTTGAGAAACAACATTTAAATTTGGCATAGCAATAAAGGTATGCTATATTAGAATGCCAAATTTAAATTTAACCCAAATAGTTAGCACTTAAAAACACTGACCATAAATTTTAGTGGGGACAAATAAAATAAATACACGAAATTTTTTGCTTTTTTTTCTATTTCATGTATCGTGTCGGAAAGATCAAATTTTGAAGATGCCAAAACTGTTTTCTTTAGAAGCAGATAATATATATATATATATATATATATATATATATATATATATATATATGTTGAAATGTTATATCCATATTTGCAAATACTCTCAAATACTTTAATCAATGTTATTAATAAGAAAATAAATAACACTGTTACTAATAAAAATGCTTATGCTTAAGTTATACTACCCTTATTCTAAGAATACTTATACCGTTCATAAGGTTGATATAACAAAGGAACTAATTACTACTAAAATACTTAATAAAACGATAGAATAACTATTCTGAATTTATTTTAAACATCCAACGTGGCAACGTCGCGTTTCATAGGCAAATACGTAAAGTATGAGGTTGTGTCTATGATTGTGAATATAAATTACATGTCACATGTAATTTGTATTCACAATCATGACGTCTTTAGAAGATCATTACAATTTATATTATTCTTTGTTTTTGCTGCTGAAAAGCTGAAAATAGGAAAGAGCATGAGCTACGTATGGAAACATCATGATAAAATGAACAAATAATGGTTAGTTTAAAATTTCACAATACAATTTTTGAAAAATATCACAATTTCCCTAAAATGTTCTTATGTCTTTTTAATTCTTGTTTTTGTTTAATCACTTGGTTTTATTTCAGTTTTCTTTAAAGTAATTATAAACACAATCTAACTGCAAAAACTGACGTGCTATTATATGTATTTGCCGAAATGTCAATTTATTAAGTTATACCAAAGTTAAACTTAGCTCGAGGTCGGAACAGTGCTTAATAGATGAACCTATGACGAGCTTATCATAAAGTGAGTATATTAGAAGCATTTTTATCTATTCTCTATTTATGTAAGGTATAACTTTTTACTCCAAGTTTATTAATAACTGTTAAAATGTAATATTAGCACACTCTTTCATCAATAAATTAAAGAGATGCAAGCAAACAATTTGTTTTTCTTACACAAGTCAAACATAGAGCCAATATATTTATATTGTGAAAAATATTATCAAAATTTTTAAATAATATTATAGAAATACTATGCGCCAGTAAATTTTTAAAACTTCTCGCAATTAAGTTTGGTTCAAGAAAAACATCCAATCCAGCATTTGAGTAGTTTAAAATTGATCTTTTATGTTTTTAAATTAAAAAATAAATGAAAGTAAATTTGTAATAATGTGATTTTTTTTTCTAAAAATAATTGCGATTTTATCACTGCTGACATTATATTTTAGCTTTACCCAACAAAGCGTAACACAAGGAGTTACATCTTTTGATGGACACTTCATGTTGGTACGGTCAAATTAATTCCGATGGACTCAAAAAAAATTGTTCAATTCTCAGTTTTAAAATGCCATTTTTTTCAGTTTTATTAAAGTTTTTTCGCGAAATTACAGCTTTTACAAATTGTATAATGATCCTTTAATTTTGCTGAAAAGTTTAGTTGTAGTTACTAAGTAGGTTGAAAATATTTCAAAACAATGTTCGAAATAATAATATGTATAATGACGTTTTAATAACGCTTCCGTTTGGCTCCAACAGATGGCACTAGATGAGACTTAACTCCTCGCTATCGAAATCAATTCGTATATAAATAATCCACTTAAACTAAGTCACAGATAAAAACAAACCAAATATAATAAACAAACCAACGTGAATAGATTTATTCGATTTAATATTTTTTTAAATAACAACATCAATTTCCTATAGCTGACTTTTGCCAATTTAATCGTTGATATTTCTTCCTCTCTTTTTACAATCGACAATCATTTTAAAAAAAAGTAATTTCGGCAACTCTTAAGTGATTAACCTAATTCCCAGACTAAAATTTAACAGTATCCTCAATATTGCAAAGTATCTATTTGACTAAGAGATACTATCGTCTAACTTATACCTACATACCGCGACAAGTAACACAATGACTCTATGTGATCCACAAACTAAGATAAGAAACGAAGGCGGTTGGTGGCAGACATGACACGCATAGCAAACAAGTCTAGTCCAGATGTGGTCTTATCGACCGCTGCATGTGACATAATCCATTTTTTCAACTCAGATAACGCGGCATTCAGTCTGTTCCACAACTTGGCCAAGTCAAAACTCCCACGAGAAACGAAATTTTGTGAATGATAATAAAAATCATTCTTACGAATAGTGCTAAACTTGCACTGTTTTACTAACATTTATTGCATATTGGTTTAAGCACAAAGACAGGAAGGCAGATTCAAATTGACTCGTAATTAACGCGTTATTAAACGCGTTATTTTGGTACAGGATATGAAAGAAACAAATTAGTAATGTTGTGTCATTGAAATAATTATTTATTTGTACTCTATGGATGTAACATTTATTGTCATAGTTCTTTGGATATTACTACATGTCTAAAAAACTGACTCAGTTAAAAAATTGAAAAAGTGAAATATGTACTAGAGTGCATTCATGAAATATATTTGTAATAAAAAGAAACGAAACAAGCTATAAATTACTTATTCTACCAGCGAATGACTCGTTAACTTATCAGTAACATGTCAAACTGACAAATATCATTTGTGACATTTAATTGTCAAACTGACAATATGTGATTTGGTTTGTGATGTTTTTGTCCCTTAATATTAATTAAAATATCACGAACATTTTCAAAATAGGTGCTAAAGAGCTATTAGTGCTAGATGTTGAATTTTATGTGCTTGAATATTAGATAATAATGTATGTCTGTTTTTAAATATGAAAATACCAATAAAGCGGATCTTTTTATTTTTCATACTTTTCTATATTTAAAACATTATTATTGTTGTTATTTTGTTTAGATACTAGTATACTCTATCATGTCGAAAATAATAATCATAAAATTATTTTCTTCTGTTATATTAATAACAATGTGAATATGCCTGTAACCCCTAATTTACCAAAGATTCAAACTCCCAATCTCCAATGTAACTATTTTTTCTTTCATTTTTATGGGCTTTATTTCGTACCGGAAGGACCTTATTTCTACCAGGAGTTTTCCTTTTTTGTCCCCAATCATTTTCGGAATTTATCTTGTTAATTTATTCAATTAAACTATTATTCTCGAGAAAAATACGTACAAAATAATCTTCATCAATTTCATATTTTGACGGCGTTTAATTATTCTTTAGATTCAAGTATTTAAAAATATTTTGATTGTCCAATAATAGATATACTTATAAATTTATCTTTCTCCCTTCCCTTAAGGGAAAATAAAGAACATCTGATAGTCAAAACTCAGGTCACCAGAAGATAAATGCACACTAAACCGCCACGCCATTCGAGACCAGACTAATTTACTATTTACGACTTACAAATCCTCTATAAACCTCACATTTGCCATCTCGGTTTCTCATCTCATCTCGCACAAGATTACCAATATTAGACCAGCACTTTCGATCGATACATCTTCGTCTAGCATTGTAAACACTGTGAATTAAATTCTTGGAATAAATATTTAAAGAATAACCTTCGAAAAATACCTGCTGCTGAATATACAATCTTATTCAAATTGAATTATTGAACAAGTTTGAGTTTTCTTCGATAAGTTAGGGAATACATTTACATAAAACTGAATCGTAGAGAAAAACACATGCAATTGAGTTACGAAGGAAAATTCTCATCGTAGAGGAAACGTATGTGTTTAAACTTGTACCGTTTTTGAGATATTCACTCGGTTGAATTGTCAAGTTATTCAATCATTTTTCTATTGAAACTGTACTTTAACGTTTAAAATGTTCAAAATATAATGAAAATTAATTTATATGTTTTTCTTAAATTCGTCCTCGTTAGAATATTAACCATGGTCTAATATTTGAAATAAATATATTTACTTTACGTAAATATGAAGGTAAAATCCAACCCAATGAAGTAACATTCACTATTTCTACTCAAAGTATGCTTCGTCCTTAAGTGTGAAGTTGAATTTATCTATAATCTTTGCCAAGTAAAATGATGCTAGGAAATGATGGCGAAAAGTTCTGCTTCAATTATAGCTTCGAGCTAACATTCTCTATAAAATGCAGACATGAAACGCCTACACGTTTAACCTATCCACGTGCTTCGTCATAATGCAGCGACGCAGTACAGTTAGTGACAAAATTTGAGGACGGACAGATTGTGAATAAATTAGTCTAAATTAAAACAATTCTTAATTACCTCAAACAAAACGTTATGTTAACGGTCCATGAAGTTTAAGAAATTGCGGAACATTATGAACCCTTTCGAAAGTACAGACTACTATAAACATATACCGTATCAGGGCAAGTAGTGCACATACTATATGGGTTTAAGTACCACTTAAAAATAAACTATAGTTAACTTCATTACCTCTTTTTATTGACATACAATATTATACTACCAATAATCTCTGAAAAACGATTCAAACTATAACATTTGCAACTTACAGATCTTGACTTCTGTGATTGTTCCTTTCTTATTTTCCTTTAAAATCACATATTTCCATATTTTTTTCCCAATCCAAGATAGCATACTTCTTTATTTACTGGTTAATCTTAAAATTCACCTCTTATACATTTTTAATGTAAGATATTTTAAAAATGTGAAAAAAGTGATAGCTATTTATCAAAATATTAACCTTATACACGTGTATATATAATAAGACTGGAATATATTAATATGGTATAAATAATGAAATAAATATATTATTATCTTAAGTGAATGAGAAAGGACATCGACAAGACCAAATTTTTTATTTATTTCCTTAGTAATATTGGCCTATCTTATATCTTAGTGCTCATATGTTTAGCAAATTAATGAAATATACGGTGTCCGGGAATAAGTGTCTAACAAAGAAAGACGTTATTTCTTGACTGAAAAATAGTTTACTGTCATTAAAATAAAATTTAAAAGATGTCTGTTTTCCAAAAAATTTAAAATAATATTCATAATTATTGGTCATCTTTTTCGTACACACGATAATTGCGCACATTATTCAGCGCCGCTCGGGTGAATAATCCTTGAATAGCTGCGAAGACATTGCCACTGCGGGTAAACACCGCACTCGGGGCAAGTATGTGGTGTGTTAAAAAGAGTTATATTTAACATTGTTTTCGGCACTCAATTAGAGAAATTGCGTGTTTTAGGTTTTATTTCGACAACAATTTATTCCATTATAGCCAACGAATACCGTCTTTCTTCGTGTATATATATATATATATATATATATATATATATATATACAGATAATTCAAATTTCTAAAAACAATTATAAACTACAAAGATATTGCATGTAGTTTCTCCTATAGTTTCCAATAAATTGCCGAGGTAATTGGTATAACGCTGCCGAGTGAGACATAGTCACTTTAAAATAATGAGTCGACTGTACACCACTAAAACACTCCACCCTGAGTTAACTCTGAAATCTCAAAGCAAACGGGAGAATACATAGAAATGGAGCAAGGACTCCAATAATAAATTAAGTAAATTAAGGACACAAGCGAATATTGAGACATACAAAAGAAATTTAAACATTTTCAAAATGGGGACATGGTACTCACGCAAAAAGATATGTTTTGAATAAATACAAGGATATATGCGACTCTATTCTCGCTTGCAGAGAGTTACATCTAAACGTATCCAAAATTAAAAGTGGAGGGATACATGTGATCCTAGGCACCATAAGTTATGAAATGAAGAAATTGAATGATTCCAAAATAAGGACGTTAGTTTCCCCGTATGGAGACTTAATAACTGAAATCATTTTCAGTTTGCACAATAGTGTTATGCAAAGTCCTAATACAGGTGATGCCATGGAATTCTCGGAAATGTCGCATGACAAATCCTAAAGTCATCAAATGAGAGATTAATATGTACCTATGAGGATACGTTACAGATCCCAATCCTTGACCGATTTTGGTGATTCATTTTCTATCGATTGTATAGCTGTTAAAATCGATTTTCACTATGATTTATCATATAGTTTAATTCTTTGTAACAAATTTTCTCCAAAACTCCCTTTTCTTCATGCTCTGCCTTTTGTGCGTCTTCTTACCCCTGGAATTTTCCCCGTGCTATTTCTAAATTATTTCTTATTTTTAAATTGTGCTTACAATTAAAAAACACAGGACGTACAAATTTAACTCTACCAATATTTTCCTAATACACTTAACAGTAAATTTATCACTCACACGCTCACGGCGCTTTATAGTACTGATTAACGGAAATTGTTGCAACTATATGATAGTGTTATTAGCTTAAACTTCAAGTTAAATAATAAATTATTATTATCCTGGTCAAGGTTATTATTGCGATACAAACATAACTACTGGAGAAAAATCCCACTGCATCACTAATAAAACCTAAACTTCGAAGTCACACTAAAAGCTAGCTAGTGTATAACAACTACTATAAACGTGTCCAGGAATTAGTGTTGGAAAAAGAAAGACGCTATTTATTGGATATAAAGGAATAAATTGTCGTTGAAATACAACTTAAAAATGACAAATGATTATGAATATTATTTTCAAATTTCTGAAAGAAAAGTCATGTTTCAAATTTTACTTTTATGACAGTCAACTATTTTTCAGTCAACGAATAACGTCTTTCTTTGTCCGACACTTATTCCCGAACACCATGTGTAATTACATGAAAATTTATTTCTTTGGTGAATAACAGTATTTTTTCCGTTAGTTGAATAACAGTATTTTTTCCGTTTATTTCTTTGGTGAACAGCAGTATTTTTTCCGCAACTTCTATTCAGATATCCAGAGATGACACTTAAAATATGATTGTCCAACAAAACACTCTCGCTTTGCAACCGTATGTACCCGGCCGACCGTGCCAATTGTCTCTAGCGGGAGGGGGCCGCGGGGTTCGGGGGACACTCGACGCCCGCAGTTTATGTCTATTTTAGTGCCCTTCGTCGAATGGCCGTCCTCTTGCGCCGCTCGACCGGCCGTGGCCGTAAAACTCGCCGACCCGCGCTTTTGTTCCAGCCTACCTTTGTGGAATGGCAGTATGTGGCGGTGCTGGGAAGGCCAAGCAGAGGACAGCTAGTAATACGTGGTTGAGAAAGGTTTTACTCTGGGCTTAATCATATATAAGAGATTCGTTCAGATTTAATATGGTTCCTCGGATTAGGTATTGCTATGCGGCCTTCGTTCGATGTAATTAAAACGCTCTACTTAAGTATGTAAAGGACATGCCCTATTTTTGTATGGACCTCTGGCTAGTTAGCTAATATCAATGTGCATCACAAATTTTTGTTTTGTAATTTTAGGTATCTATAAATCCATAATAAATAAGAAATAGTTTCAAATAGCCCGGAATTTCGTCAAAATTAACTATATATAACTATATATAAATATATATATATATATATATATATATGTATTTATATATATATATATATATATATATATATATATATGTGTGTGTGTGTGTATTTATTTATTTATGGTTCTTTGAAAAATCTTATGTAGTTCGTCAAATTATTAATAAACCTTTAAACGTAAATAGTTCTGTAATATTTAATGTATTTGACGTTAATTTTGTAGAAATTCATTATTCACAATTAAATGAAACTACGTGACGTAGTATTATTTCTACTTTCTTTAAGTTCTTTACCACGACCTAGGTTTCGTTGTATTACGACATCTTCAAGCGGGCTATTAGGAAAGATCTGTAATATCTGTATAAAGTTCTATAATATCAAACAATAATAAAACACAATATTTACACCAACTATTCAAGCGTAACAAAATAACTGAAATAGCGCTGTCATCTGTCCGTATTTTTGTTACATGTATTTAAAGTTACAAACACGCATTGTCTCAGAATTTGCGGAAGTAACAAACTAATAATGTAAATACAGTATCTATATATATATATTTTATATTTTCCGTACCTGAATTGAAGAAAGCCATCGTTACAGTCTTGTTTGTAACGGAGTTGATAACGAAGCCACAATACGCCTTCGCTGTTGTATGGCTATATTACATTTGATGTACGTCATAATAAACTATTACATAATATCTAAAATATTAAGCAATAGAAATAAAGGTATTGTGGATTATTATTTACAGTAGAACACCAAGCTTGAATAAAAATCGCACAGAACAAACAAAAGCGTCACTAAGAGAAAACAAATATACAAGTAAACGGATACTTGCTGTCATTTATCAGTGTTACCAACTGTAAAATAATTATATCCAATGCGTTATGACTTCGATGTAATACAGTTTTCGTATTATATTCCATGGTTCAGATGATATTTATGTTATAATAATTTTTTTTAACTTTAAAAAATTACATCATTTCATTATTAAAATATACAACATTAAATTATTCAGCATACTTTCTATACGTATAATGTAATGTTAAAATAGTGGAGAAAAAAAAACAATTCCTTTTTTACTTCATGTAAACAATTACTCTCGATCTCTAAGTATATAAAAAAACTCACCATAATTCATTAATTTATTTTTAGCTTTTTCGTGTCTATTTTACATTCACACCCATTCCTAAGTACAACTAGATAGAAATTGGCCATTCCCTTTCTTAAAAGATAATTTGAATAAATTAAAACATTTTTCGAACTAGAAAATTTATAATATTATCATAAATATTTACAAGTACAGATCACGATTTGAATTAATGTAAATCTTACGATGGATGCTATTTAATACATGATTTATATTGAATATATTTGGCGTTAATTTTGTAGAAATTCATTATTCACAATTAAATGAAACTACGTGATGTAGTATTATTTCTACTTTCTTTAATTTCTTTACCACGACCTAGGTTTCGTTGTATTACAACATCTTCAGGTTAGCAAACATAAAGAAGTACATGGTTTATATTTCTTCCAACATATAGAATGTTCCAAAAGCAAATTCTACAAATGTTATTATTTGCATATTTATATCACAAACATAGTTATTATTCATTAATTGTTCACATTACTAGTAAGATTTTAAAACTTAGTGTGCTTGGTTACGACATATTTTATTGAATCGACTCTCGATGTATTAGAAATTTCTACGGAAGTTCGACTCTCAACGTATTAGAAATTTCTACGGAAGTTCGACTCTCAACGTATTAGAAATTTCTACGGAAGTTCGACTCTCAACGTATTAGAAATTTCTACGGAAGATCGACTCTCAACGTTTTAGAAATTTCTACGGAAGATCGACTCTCAACGTATTAGAAATTTCTACGGAAGATCGACTCTCAACGTATTAGAAATTTCTACGGAAGATCAACTCTCAACGTATTAGAAATTTCTATAGAAGTTCGACTCTCAACGTATTAGAAATTTCTACGTAATACCATTCATACGCTAAAAAGTGACCCCAGAAAAGGAGTTTCTCCATCTATTTCGCCGTCGAGCAAATTTTAATTGCATTGTGGCCTAAATGTAACATTCTGACGAAATATTAACTGAAAAATATTTTATTTAGAGAATTGGAACAATTTCAAAGATACGAACCGTCAATGTGGAATAAAATAACTTAAGCATCAAACAATAAATTAAAATAGCATTCTATAGATACGTTTAAGTGAAATTTAAAATGTATTTAATTAACAACAGTAAAACAGTTGCTAATGTGTTCATGAAAAATTAAAAGTCTGGTAGTAATTTTTTAGTCTTCAAATATTTTAAAATTCTGTTACTTAAAATTTATTTCTCTTGTGTTTTATTTGGAAAATTCACCTGTAGTAAAAAAGGAAATATTAAGTGAACTCGAATAAAATCTCAAATTAATAAAAATAGCTATATAAAATTATACTAAACAATGATTTCTATCAAAAGCTATTGCTTACCAGAAATTGTTTATTAAAACCCAAAAAAATATTTTCTCACACTAAAATAAAAGTTTATTAATGTAAATACATATATAAAAATTAAACAGTGTTTATAACACATATGACGCTTATTAAACTTTCTAGTTATGAATTTCATTAAATTTGTGAGCTTTTTAAGCTTCGTAATCATTACTTAATTTTAATATTCTTAATCGGCTATAATTACGTATCATCGTTCATGTTAAAGAATAAATAAAATATGGACACTTACAACCAATAAATCCTTAGACAATCGCTCTTATCGCATCTCCCATTGTTAACGATGATGCTAATGAATCAACAAATCGTAAACAAACGAATTCGATGCCGCCTCCGCGACAGTGCTGGGACAAATAATTATATAACCTAAATGGTGGATGCGTCGAGTAACACACGCGAACGGTGTCGAGAGTCTCGTAGCGGCCCGACGTTTATCGATACCGTTATCAGTGGTGAGTGTCAAAAGTTCATCGCTCCGTGGAAGACGATTTCGTTGTAACTGGAGCGACTCGACTTTTAATGTGGATACGCGGAATGTATGATGCGGTGTAAGCGGGCTGACAAATATAGATCGTTCTATTAGCTGCTGGAACGAAAACGGGCCTATTTATATTTATAATAGAATTGGAACATTCGTCTAAACATTGGATGGTGGAAATAGTGTTGTATTCGTTTTAACACGATTAATCATTAGCGAGGCAAAAAGTTTTCTCGTAATTTTTGCAAAGAACTTTAAACTGACATTAATTTTCTATTCCATCTTTACTTATACATGTTTTTTTTATCTTTTTAATTGCATGAATTTGATTGAATATTAGAGGGCATTCATGTGCTCCAAATCTATTTTAAATATTACAAAAATACTTGCAGAAGTATGTTAATAAAACGTGTAATATATTTGACGAAATATCTTAAATGAATTGCCGACAAGTATATTTTTCTTTAAATATATAAAATCCTACTAGAGATATTAAATACCAAATGATAAATAATAAATTAAGTCTGTCTGGAATTCCACGTTCTCGAAATGCTTTTTAGATATTAAACACATTACTGTCATTCCAAATTTGTTTAAAGGAATCTGTAGTTTCTCAATTAAGATATTGAATTTCGGATTTATAAATTCAAAATAGCCTAAGCAAAACTGGGTGACCGCAAATGCAAATGTCACTTTACCGTGGTGAAATCATTGTTGCGAACATCCTTAGCGTTGTTCGCAACAATGATTTCACCACGGTAAAGTGACAAACCAAGAATGATTTCACTACGTTAAAGTGACAAACCAACAATGATTTCACTACGTTAAAATGACAAACCAAGAATGATTTCACTACGTTAAAGTGGTAAACCAAATATCAATTATGTTACGGAAAATTATCTATTTTTACTTATGAGTTCTTTTGTTTATTAGTTGTAACTATAAAAGTGCGACGATAAACTAAATATTTTCTTAAAAACGAATAGTTTCTATAAAACTATTTTCTATAACTCTACATTTTAAATTAAAGTTTTGATTTTTTTTTAATTCGACAAAAGCTAGTCGCTAATAAATTAAATTTAAGGAAATTTGCAATACAGCATATATGTACTTCCGAGTTTATTTTGAAGATTGCTACTTATAAAATAATAGTACAATAAATGTATCATATCATATATGATACATGTATCTCTTCAATACATGTATCATATAATTTCTTTTCAATAAAGTAACTTATGACATTTACTAATGAAGATTAATATAATACAAACAAACAATCAACTTCAAGTCAAACTTGCGCCATTATTATCCTATTCCATCGTATAGACACATACAGACATCGGATGCATACGTGAGGTTCATACCGCTCACTGCTTTGAGTTTACAGCTGTTTTAAACCGTATTATGTTAAAACTGTAATAACTTAATAATAATGAGAATGGGAAGAAAATTATTTCAATATTTGTTGTATATTTTATTATGAAAAATGTATGTAAAATATCATCTGTCCGCTGTATATTTCCGTTGTAATTTAAATGTATGATTCTAAAAAAAATCTATCTTATATAGTGCTATGATGATAATTTTTAATCAATATTGACCTCATCGCCAACATTTCAAGTTTTTTCGGAATTTTGGTTTTAGAGAACATAGGGCAGACAATATTTCTTTAATATCCTTCTGAAGATAAAATATATAATTTAATATAAGAGTATTTCTGTAGAAAAAATATATAATTTTAAAAATATTTTGTTTTTAAATCTATTTCAATATATTTGGCATGTATAAACATAAACATTTTAAGTATTCTCCTTAAAACTGTTCTCTAAAATAGAAATTCAAGTTTTTACCTATAATGACTGAAATTGATCAACTAAAATTTTAAAAAAATTTGCTTTCCGCATCGAATAATCTCCGAAAAATATTATTTAACAGACAGATAGACATAAAGTTGATTCCGTAAGTTTTCCCTTTTTCAATTATAATAGGGAACATTTAAAAGTGAAGGTTTCTTTCGTAAAAAAACACTCCACTCCGTTCAGTTTCATTGTTCAATGAAAAAAACAAATAAAAATAACACAAATATATAATGACGATACAATAAATCTAATAACGATATGTTAGAAATTTCAAATTTTTTATCTCTAATATATATATATATATATATATATATATATATATATATTCTGTTTCTATCCGTTAAAGTATTGAAATGTCCGCTTTTTACACTACTTATTACCTTCATTATTCATTCATAATTAATAAATAGATTAATTTTGGTCACAGAGTTAAAAATATTTTTTTTAATATCAAATAGATCTTGTATAGTGAATCTAGGCTGTTTTTGTTATATTTCTAAAAAAAATAGAAACTCGAAGCGAAGCTACTGTATCACTAAATCGCTTCAAAAAGCCTATATTCATTGTTTTTAAATTGTTATATTGCATTAAGACAAAAAATTAATTCCTACCAGCACATATTAGTAAATTACTGTTAGTCTCTTGTTACAGAAAGTAATATTTGCCGAAAGTGTACAAAAATTATGAATATTTAGCTTTATTTTTTTTACTGTTTAATTTATTTCGTTTTTTATGGTTCCGTAAGCCAATTAAAAAACGATACAATTATAAATTGACTTAGATGTCTCTCTGTTAACCATATGGTACAGCCGATCTTCTCAGATACCGTGCAACGTGGAAACTTGAAATTACACCATATTAATACGCCTTATTAATTCACATTGGCTTATTAATTCAAGTTGGCATAATAATACACCTTATTAATTCACGTCGGCTTATTAATTCAAGTTGGCATAATAATACATATTATTAATTCACGTTGGCACAATAGTACAACTTATTAAATTGACGTTGGCATAATAATACACCTTATTAATTCACGTTGGCATGATAATACACCTTATGAATTCACATATTTCGCACTAGCTAAATTTTTAAAAATATAAAAAGAGTATAAAAATACTAATTTTTTTAAAATTATATGTCACGTGGGATGTCATTTGAAACAGCTTATTATAAGGAATACAAAAATATATTTTTCATAATTTTAAATTGAATGTTTAAAAATATATTCTTAAAAATATACGAAAATAGAGCATCCTTCCTCCCCCGCCCTTATTCCCGAAACTACTGAACAAAAAATAATTAACAAAATATAACTAGAAAATCACAGAAAAACTATAGCGATTATCCTAAATCTTATCATTTTTGAAACATGCACCATGTTTTTAATGCCCATTGTACCCTCTCGCCGAGACACACCGAGACAGGCCGAGAGCGAGTATGTACATGGTGCCTCTTGTCTCAACTCACACTCTCGGGTCTCGTCTCATGGGTTTCGGCCGGCTGTCGAAAGCCACGAGACGAGAGCCGAGATTCACCATTTTTTTTGTATGGGAAATGTGTAATAAGTTATAATATCTAACAGCACAAATGCTAACAGTAGCAGCAATTTCTACGTCGATCGTCGCAGGGATCTTCAGTACCTACAACTGACATAACGAGTGAGAGTGGATCACCTCTCGCCCAGAGCCTCTCGAACGAAACTCTCGCCGAAAGGCTCTCGGCGAGTGTGTATAGGCATAAGATTTTTAAATACACAGAAAAATTAATATCTGTAAATAGTTTAGTAGAAATACCCGTACTATGTACCTTTAAATGTTTACAAATGTCTAAATGTGTATGGAACACTTCTAGCACTATTTATGTAGTATAAAGTTTTGAAATACACAGAAAAATTAATATCTGTAAATAGTTTAGTAGAAATACCCGTACTGTGTACCTTTAAATCTTTACAAATGTCTAAATGTGTACGGAACACTTCTAGCACTATTTATGTAATATAAAGTTTTGAAATACACAGAAAAATTAATATCTGTAAATAGTTTAGTAGAAATACCCGTACTATGTACCTTTAAATGTTTATAAATGTCTAAATGTGTACGGAACACTTGTAGCACTATTATTACATGACGAGTTTTTTGCTACTATTCGTTTTTCGGAAAAAATCTTCAGTAAGTATCTCGAAAATTTGAGGTGATGACCTTTCTTTACTAAATTTTTCGACATCTGCAAGCCTTTTATAAATAATGGCCACATTTCATTTTAAGTACAAAGCTATTTTGAATAAGTGTAATAAATGAAAAGAAATATTATTTCTTCTATTTTACTAGCATAATATTAGCGGTGGCCAGTAACACGTAGTTGAAAGTAAATGGCGTAGGGCAACTTAATAAAAATTTAACCTATTATTGTTTTTGTTTTAAAAATTTCCCGTGTGTATTTTGAAAAACATTTAATTTTATCAGATTTTTTACTAAATTTTTGTTACTGAATTCTATATACCTAGAGCAAGTCTAGACAGAAACTTACGATTTAATTCACCAATTACTTTTCAAAACAACATAAAGGTTAAAGTTCAACTTTATTCGCCTTACTCAGACTTCATTTAATTGGCCAAGAAACCAGTTAACTTCACAAGAGAAGTTAACTAGTTTCAAGGTTAAAAGGAACATTTTGTTAATGGAGAAATTTTAATTTGATTACGACAAGTCAAATTTCACCCACGTAGTTATCATTTAAATTTCGATATTAACTTTATTAAATGGATTCATTATAACTATCGATCCAAAAGCAAATAATTGAATGGTTTGTTTTGAAAAAATGTTTTAAAATTGGTAGAGAATTTTCGCGATAAATATAATGAATAGGAAAAAAATGCACAAATGGACAAATCAAAAAATTAAGTTTTGCAATTAATTTGTAATTTCTTTCTGTAATTCCTAAACTATTTTCTAATTTACTACTGTAAATTAGAAAAAAAAGATTTTTTAATTAACATTAATCCGATCAAACTGCATCCTAAATTCAATAAGACGATCTTGTTATTTAAAATCCAAACCATAAACATTTACAAAAGATTTTATTTATTTACATAAAATAATATTTAAACCAAAATTTGTAACAAATAGATCGATTAATCTGACATAATAAAAGCTAAAACAAGTAATACATCGCAATGAAATTTAAAAAGAACCAATTCTGCTTATGATGTTGTGAGGAAATCCATATATATATATATATATATATATATATATATATATATATATATATATATATACATACGCACGCGCGCTCGCACACGCACACATAAACTCACACACAAAGGCGCATGCCTTTGTGTGTTTACAGATCAAAATTACAGAGAATCAAATTATGTAAAATAACTAAACAGCAATAAATTTCTAAAAAGCGATCAAAGAATATATTTCAAAATTCAAAGCAACCAGAACAACTGTATAGTATCGCACGGTAACGACAGTCAAGTAGCCCATCAGATATGTGACGAGATAAAGCCTCGCGTTCTGCATATCCGCAGATATGCCACCCACACTCCGGATACAGGAAGTAATGATGTGCAAAGGTTAAATTTGCAAATCAGCGAGCACTACTGGAAACGACACACGCTTTGAATACGTGTCTAACTCCGGGCAACTTATTTTAATATGACAATACACATACGATATTTCCTGTTTTTATGACATATATTGTGATGTATAGGAATTCGAACATTCAAACCATAGATCCCACTCTGTTTTTGAGCAAGTCTGAGTTTAAATGTAAAAAGATATACTTTTTGGTTTCGTAACTCTAAAAACAAAAATGTATCACAACTTCATACGTATTGAACTACACACCAAAAGAGTCTTTAAACTTTGACGCAGATTATACACCTTCATAATATCAGATGAAACAATTGAAAAAATTGAGAAGAAAAGTCTGAAAAGGCGGCGAGAATAGGCCTGACGTTACATAAATAAGGTATTATTTCAAAAATATTTGGCATTTTTAACGACGTAAAAAACCAAAGCATTCACTGATTGACATTCAGGAAAAGGCAAAAAATAAAATAGTTTGTAACCATAATACAAAAGGAAAAAAATATATCTTCGTAAACTTATATACATTTTTAATATATTAAAAATTATTAATAAGACATAAAAATAACAATAAAAATCTAATGGAATACATAACAACTTGTTAGAAACGATTAAAAAAATTAACCAATACTTATTGCTTTTTTAATTTGTAACAACTGCCTAAATAAAAAAAAATAAACTTTTAAACTGACATTGTCATTTGTTCTGTTGACAAAAATAATGTCTTTTCGATCTTTACCAGTTTTTCGTGTCTTCTTTCAACAATTCTGTCCAATTTGTGAATTTCATGGATTAATACGTCACGTGTGCAAATACAGCAAGAAACAATTGCAACTTTGTATCATCTTGCTTGTTCGAAGAGTTCCATATAAATAGCATTCACAAACTATTGTGAAAACTATCCTGACTTTTCACAATAAAATACGAAATTTCGCATTCGACTGAATTATGATTTAATTAAAACTTTAAGGAGATTATTTTCACATTTTATTTATTTAAGAGTGTAACTTTTATTCCTGTTGCACTTGGATTCAACAGTACATAGGTTTTTTCCAGTCTCCTTTGATACTTCGGATGGAAATTAAAAAATTATGGGACGAAAACTGTCTTTCGTCTTTATACTTTTATTACAATGAAAAAATAAATCCCGTTGCGGTCTATTCAAACTTACTGAAAGTTGGAACAGTTTTAGTATACGTATTTTTTTTTAGTTTCTTGCCCGCAAGTTAATAAAAACTGACATAAATGGTCTCATCTAGATGAGAGCGACACAGCGTATATGATCAGGTTTTTTGTATTGTAACTAGTTTTAACATTCCGATGTTATCTGTTACGGATGTGCTCACTTCGTTTCACTTGCCGTATATACCCACATTTAATATATGCAATATCTCGGCACATTTAAAGAATTTGAGAGCGCGAGTGCACTGCAACAATGTGCAGTCGGTTGCACAAAAAATGGTCGCTGTACGAGTCATTGCGGCTCGACTTTCACTCGGCGAGCGCATGTCTGAAAAATAGTTGAATTGCTCGGGAGATTCTGTGTTAACGACCGTTGGTAATGACGCGCAGCATTAGGGTTGTCATCTCCATTTAAAGGAACTACATTTCTTGATTGCACAATATTACCCGAATACACCTCTTTCACATGCAATAAATTGTCAAATGTCACGTTGCAGCTTTATAAAAATACACAGACTAAACGAAAACATAAGCTAATACGGTAGACTACTCCTAAATTTACTATTTTAGTAAAATGTCATCAAAATATAAATTAATCAAAATCGGCTAGTGGAAATATGATACAAATTTATTAAAAAATAAGCGAGTTTTAAGCTTCTAAATTTAATGGCGCGGATAGAGTGAAATATCTACCTGTCTTATTCACTCTCGTAAAATGCAATGAACATTATTGAAAATGGTATCAAAATTCAATATTGCCATCCTTGTTTTTTTAATATTTAGCAAAACTTGTTTCAGGTCTCTTCAGCTTAAAATTACGAGTTAAAAAAATAGTCAAAATATTAAAAAAATTAGTCAAATACCCGTAACTTTCATTAGTAACTGTTACATAGATTATTTAGGTTAGATCGCGTTTAAACTTCTTACGTGTTTTATTTTTCCCATAAAACATGGTTACGATGAACAATGCTAGACAAGCACGAATCGCCACACGTCCACCAATGTAAATTAAATCCCAATAACTTAGGGCGATCAAAATTATGGAAAGTGAAGTGGATATTAAGCTTTTGTTCTGTTTATACTTCTGTAATATTCTAGATGTTACAGAGGAGTTAAGTTTGGGACTGCACAAACAAGTTTAGAAATAGTTCCCAAAAACTCACCACAAGTAGAGAGAAGAAAGTAGGACCCTGAAGGAGCAAATTTGTCAGATATTGACTCGTGACAAGTCGGTACTGTCAGAACTAGATTCTGCAGTTCCATTGAGTAAATCCATCGACTTTTTACATGTTTCCTTTAAATCTTTAATACACTTTTAATGCACTCAATACATTAATCTTTCAAAAAACCTGCAGCAATGTGATACAAAATTATAACGGTCAATGAGAGTAATTTTATTTTAATACATCGTCGAAACTGAGAAATCTTCCATTTGAGATTGGGAATTGGAAAAATCCTTTAATTTCATTTAAGAAAAGTGCTGATAACTAGAAATGGTAACATGTCCTCAAGTGTACGTGGCATATTCCATTCAAAAATTGCTCCATAATTTTACACCTTTTATAGTTGTAATGAAAGGAAATGTTATCTCGCACAATATTATCTAATCATCCATTATTTTACTCTACTTAAGATTAAGTTGAACGACGGTGCATATAACTATGATGTCCGTGAGATTTAAACTTCTAGACCCTCTGTCTAGAAGTCTAATTCCCATGTAATTTCTTTTTAAAACAAATAATATAGATTAAAATATTCACTAAATCGGAGATGATGTTAAAAAATTTTGCTAACTATCAGACACATTCGTGATTTGCAATTTATTTTATAAGTTTTTTTACCTCTAGAAACGACTGGTATATTTAAGCTTAACGGTAGATTAGGATTTCAAATATGTAGCTTTAGCTGAAAATTTATGCCTCTAATTTTTGTTATATAATTGATAGCAGTTGGAAAAATTTATCGTTAAAAACATACATGTCTTAAAAAAATATACTTTTCGACCCAAATTACTTTCCAATATTCCAATTAACCTGTATGGCTCCAAAATAAATGTTATCCTTTTTGTGCAGGCAATCTTTACCTTTCGAAAAAAAAGATTAGAAAAAAATTAATCTACTTCATTTTTTTATTTTAGCTTTAGTATTTCATACTTAATACAGTATACCCTACCACTTACTTTAACAAATCTAATAAATTTACATATTGTCCACATTGTATGTCTCGATTAATAAGGTTCTCGTAAATAATAATTCATTAATAATAAACATAAATGTCACAATACATATTTATTACCAAACGTAGTCATTCATCTAAATCGATTGAGTATATAAATAGTCCATGATAGCAATTTATGTATAGACTATTTGTATTTTCACTAGTATAATATAGCACATTCGTTTGCTTGTGTAATAAGAACAATTAGGGCTGTACCAAAAATCGATGCCGATATAGTATGAATTATTACAATTATATTTATCCGAAACATATGTGACATTTCGAAATGTGACTAATTTCATAACTACATCGTTATATATTTTCGATACATTAATCGCTAACGTAATTAGTTGTGAATTTATACAATACGATCATGTATTTTTAAAAATATGTAAACAGTAGAAGATTTTCCCAATCTAGATAAATTACGCGCTAGTTTAACAATGTGTGCCAGTGCTATTTAAAATCCAATCAAATGTAAGAGTAAACACTTTCTAACCTATGTCCAATAATATTTTATCTTATATTTAATCGTCAAATTCATCAAATGTTTCCTAGACCATTATCTATACCCCGTTGGTAATATCAAATGAATTGCATATGAAGAACAAAAAATTGTTTTAATAAAATTGACAAAATAGATTTATCTATTATATTTTTTTATACTTATTGAAATTAAATTTAAAGAAACGAGCAAAACTTTTATGTCAGTTTTTTTTTCTTTAAGCACTTTGAAATTCAAATTCAAAATATCTAGAAAATATTAAATGCAAAGTAATTCTAAAAAGAGAACTGAATTTATAATCTAATTGATGAGTTATAAAATATAAATATCATATTTCATTTATTTCAATTTCTTTATGTCAAGAAAATTAACATTCAATGAACTGTAATCAAATTATTAAAAAAAATGTTTATTAGAAAGTATGTAACACTGGCAACCCTATACAGCTCGCATCTACAGAATAAACACGTTACGACAACACTAATCATTTAACCTGATTTAGTGAAATTAGTATCCATTACCATTCAAATGTAGACTGTTGTTTGTTTAGCAATGATTTATGATAACCGTTGACGAGTTGATACGAATGTTGTCTTCTCAATTTATACTTAGTTCTTAGACGATAGTTTTCAGTGTTGAATACACAGTTACTCGTTTTGAAACAGTTTCGCTTGTTTTCGTACCCTCACTCATAAAACTCTATCTATTAAACAGAAATAGATGCATAGTTTTGATGACAATATTTTTTTTTACTTTATAAATGTTTGCGGTTTAATATTGTGACATATTTTTCGTAATCTAAATACTCTTTCGATATATTCACTAAAGAACGGTCATTATCATATATTATTACACTTAATACTTTTCGTTAACCAGCATACAGGGAAAGTTGGTGTTAAAATTATATCAGTGAAAGTTGGTGTTAAGATTAGAGATATTAATTATGGATCTATTAAAGATTGAATAAATTTAGTCTAAATAATTTATCTATTTGTCGCCTACAGTTTCTATCATTATTATATTAAGTGGAATACTCTTTAAATTCGTTTAGAAACACTAATGTGTCATTATTAATTTTCGTATACCGTTTAATGCTATGCATCAACCAGTATCAGTGTATATATATACATATATATATATATATATATATATATATATATATTTATAAAGCATCAGAGGAAACAGGCTTTAAAAATGAAGAAATTAATTATGAAGCTAATGAAAGTTAGAGTAAATTTTGTCTATAGATGGTAACACTTACAGTTTCTTTCAGTACGTACAAGAAGCACATATTTTTCGACTTTATAATTATTTTATATTAATAAGAGTAATTAAAATCCAAACTAATTTTCAATTCTGTCTACGTCATTTTATACAGATAGGATTAAATTACATAGTGACAGAAAAGCTAAGGTATTAATTATTTATTAAAAGTGCAAATCCAATAGAATTTACATCTATTTGCAAATACAGTAGACTTTCAACGAAAACTGAATAAGAGACAGTTCGGCAATATTTTCGTATTACTGCTTACTGTTATAAATAAAGTAAATAAATAGCTTGAAAAATAACAAATTATTTGGAAACTACAGATACTTTAATTAAATTTACATGATGAATGCAAGAACGTTAATGTTTGTCACATCAATGCTCGATGCGCATACTATTTGGACTTCATTGGAATCTTTGATAATCTCATTAGCCAAACACTTAGATTAATAAAAGTGTGTAATAAAGTCAGTTGCTAGATGTGGATTAATTTATCACTAAAATTGACACGTTTCAGAATACTCAGTTTTATTTTGTAGCGTAATGATTGCCTGGTAGAATGGCATAGTCAAATACCTTTCAATAATGTGTCTCTTAAATGGTCCTACTTCTTCTCTGGATCACTACCGACTACTTCAATGTCTTCGAATATTTCTTTGCTGAAATTTTCCATTTTGTCAAGAAAAATGTTAAGGAATGTTTCATACTACCCACAAGGGATGTATTATTTCGCTGATTTGAAATATACCATAGAATATCTGATTTTCTTTTATTTCCAATGTACAATATTGAATTACTTGACCACTCGTTTGTACAGGAGTATTTCAAGAAAAATCAAACTGCGTAACGTATTGATATTAGCTTATCTAGCCATATTTTCTTCCTTATCCTCGTTATGAACCTAATAATAAATCCCATCACTCTCCGCATGGTTCATTAATCATGTCTTATTCAAAACATTGCTCTTAATTCTGTCAAATTTTTACACCAAATTTATACTATCATTTCATTTACATCACAAACGAATAAGATGTAAATCTTCTCCAAAAATAGGTCTTCGAAGTTCCAATTCAATGGAGAAATCGTCTCTTCTTAAGGATGATTTCTCCATTTAATTGGAAGATGTCAATTGGATGAGATTTTCTGCTTAAATAATGTAAAAGAAATAGTGTGGTTTTCCACAGCGCCGTCGCCAATTAAATGTGCCATTGAAAGGATTCAGATTTAAGATATGAATGTGTTTTATGATTTAATGAATCTATGAAATATTTCAAATAAAATCTAGCACTACTCCAATCCCTTGCGTTTTCTCCAGGTACATATAGGTACGAGAACTCTACCAGGTACGTATACACAAGGTACTACAAATGTATAGAACTTTAGCAGCCTTGTACAATCAAACAAATATTATGTAAAATAAATATAATTATATAAACAAAAAAATCTATTTGTATAAGTTCTAACATCTCAAATTTTCGAAGTTCTTTAGTAATTGGCGTAAAACAGTTTACCACATGGCATTCAATTAACATTAATTATATCATTTCGTTACTGAAATATTTAATATTTCTAGAATAATATTTTATTAACCACAATATTTTTTTGCTTAAACCTCAACTAATCAATTTTTTTTAATATGACAACAAAATTGTTATGACAACATGACAAATTTAATTGAGGCCTTTACTTTTAACTGCAATAACAGTTACATTTATTAAGTTTTCATTTCAATCATCATTTCAATTAACGATTATAATCAGTAATAACTTATAATAAAATTATTTACAGTTGAGTTACGAAAACCAATTAAGGGCCCAGTGATAGCACTTACCTTTACAGTAAAATATATCGATCTACTACTTGCCAAATATCTCATTTGGTATCGTTAAATAAAGACGTTAAAAATCGTATGTTTTCTACAAAATACATCAAATAATTTCAAACTTTTTCGAATTCAAACCACACCCAATTTTTTCCAACTTTACTTCTACTTATTTTAAATTAAGAAGATATATATATTCTATTTAGAATTATTTGAATAGCTTTTCCATAAATTAAATTAACTTTCAAACTTGTATATTCGAACTATTTTCAACTAATTCTCCAGTGTTGATCCCAACAAATAGTTGGTGATTCCTACCTCTAATCCAAGTTCAATATGTATCAGCATATCGTCTCGAATTGCATTTAAATACTAGAATATGTAAGACTGACTTAAAAGTCGTCTGTCTGATCTCTAATGAGTCTGACTTAAAAGTCGTCTGTCTGATCTCTAATGAGTCTGACTTAAAAGTCTTCTAAAACGGCATTATGTTTAATAACTTAGCGATCAATTCCCCGTCGTTATTTTATCCATTCGTTACCCTTGCAATGTTATCTTTATTGGCTTCGTTATATTACAATGTCGCTACTTTATTATTCGTATTTATACTTGGAAAAAAATATACTTTATAAAATTCTTTTATCTAAATAAATTGTTGGTGATATTTCATAGGATACAAGATAAATACGAAAAGAGTATTCACACAAATTTGCTGAATCACTGTCTCGCTGCTGTAATAAAATATTGTAAACTTAACAATGAAGCCGTAAACACAAAACTCTCATCAATTCTATACAACAGCCCTTTGATATCACCTTGTATAATAAATAACCTCTTTACAGCAAGCAAAACTCCCAGCTGCGAAGCCAGCACACATCTCGGTAGTAAAGAGCCAACGGCGGCCGGTAGTCGGTCCCTCGCAGGAAACGCTATCCACGGAATGTTAATGTATTTCGGTCGCGTGCTTGGCCAATTATTTTTATTGCGAACGGTAAACCAACGCATAATTTTCACTTAAATTCACTAATAGGTTAAAATAAACTATGAAGTACTCTTGATTAGTACTTTTTAAAATTTTCTGTAGTTTCGACAAAATTTTTAAAAGTTGTTTAATACAGCTGGAAGTATTATTAGGTTCTTTTAACACGCTACTCACACCAAAGAAACTGGGAAATTTTAATTAAAATTGAAAACGGTTAAAAATATTTTCCACGGTCAGTGATATAATTTACACCAATAAAAATAACTTTCTACAAAATATGATTTTTATCAGTACTGTTTTAAACGTCAACACAAATATTCGAATCTTCTTCTTAACCATTATTACACTCTTGGCAGAGTGGTCGCGATCATCGTGTTAAGTGTGTAGCAAAAGAGTGTTGTACCACACCATATGTCACCATTCCTCTCTGACAACCGCTCTCCGGGTGCATACGTGTAGATAAATATCTATGGCTACTTTGACCTGATGTTTTTATCTTATCTGTGTTTCCCACGTGCTCTTGGACCTTTTACTTTATCCTGTACCACTAGGTGCTCAATATTGGTATCGCGGTACTTTGACATGTGTCCAAAAAAAATATTTTACAAGTTTTTACAATATTGGTTAAAATATGACACCGAATTTTTGGAGTAGGCATGCACTAATCTACGATACTCCAATCATCGTTCTTCAACACCACATTAATATTCGTATGAATCAGATTTTTATTGTTTTGATGTTATTGCTTTTCTGCCATATTTCCTCAACTTGTATCTAGCAGACCTTAGTAATCATCATACGCCTTTTGATTCGGTCAGTGTTTCTACTATTATTCAAAATGAATACCCTCAAATAGACGTACGACTGAACAACTTTGCGACTTGCTGACTTCAGCGAGTTATAATTAGCTCGATCAACAATCACAGTCATTGTCTTAATCCAATTAACGTTCAATTCCAATTCAAGACTAATGCTTTCCATTCTTTGTAGTAGACATTTCACAAGACGAATAGTAATTACAAATAAGGTGGTAAGACTCGAAATTTTTGAGCCACCTACCTTAATTCCGTTCGTTGAGTCTTCTAGAGCAAATCGTATTATAAGTCGCAAAGAGCAAATCGCATTATAAGTAAACAATTTATTTGAACAACATAGCAATATTATCATATAAGCGACATTACAAATTTCAGCTGAAGCAAAAAATAATACTGTAAAAGGGCGAAAATAAGCTTAAAATTAAATTATTAATCTACCCATTGTCTAAGTACACAATGGAAAACGGGACACTTGTTTAAACAAAATATTTGCCCTAAAGATAACAGAGAATACTTCCGCTTCTTTGTTAGAAATTTTCTTGTGCGTGCTTCTGCTTATTATTTTAGGCTCACATTTTGGAACATATATACTATATATATAATACTTCTATGTAATAAAAAATTTGCCGGGAAATTCGACGGAAAATGTAAAATAATTTTCTGAAGTGTTTCCTGTTGAGTGCAGTGCTATGAAACTTCCAAACTAACGTAGTGATACCATTAAAAAAGAAAAGGAAATAATAGATTTGTATAATCTTATAATATAACTAAACAGCTATTCTATAAATATATTTTTAATTATTTTATTGCAAAATTCAAAAAGATCAAAAAGATAAAAAGTAGTTACAAAATTAATTTCTGTAGTATACACATATGCCAAAGTACCCGATATTTTAAATATTAATTAATTAAATATATATTCAAAATGTCATAATATTTTACTATATCAAAGGAATAATCATCATAATTTATACCTAAATTAATAAACTGATAGATTTTTTAAATATTTTCTTTATTTGAAATGAGATATTGATGTGTAAATTTACAAAATTAGTTTATATAAATACTAAAAATTTTCATTTATTCACGTTGTTCCATTAAAGAATACAGTGCTATTCTAAAGTTTTTCCAGTAAATACTATCAAATAAAAGTACCTTGACGTCAATTTACTGTAATCTTCACTTCTCGTATATTTCTATTTTCCTTCCATAGATTTTCCGAGAATCGTCACATTTTATTATGCTTTGATGATTTCACTTCAAAGGTAATTCAGAAATATCCTCCATTTGCCGCTGCTTTAATCATTTATAGAAGATTGAATCAGTATGCCAGTGTCATCTATTACCAACAGCGACGAATCGCGCCCCTAATTCGTTGCAAAAGTCTAAATGTAAAAGAAAACATTTCTTGTATCATCATTCATATATATTAATACGCTAAGGTTTTAAGATGTTACTCTCCCTTTTTAGAAAAAACCTCACAACTAATCCACATAAATTATATCATCATCATCATCATCATATATATTAATACGCTAAGGTTTTAAGATGTTACTCTCCCTTTTTAGAAAAAACCTCACAACTAATCCACATAAATTATATATCATTTTATAGATAATTGCTTGCTCTACCGGCATCCACAACTAAAAAATTTATTATTGCTATTGTTTTTGCAAATTAATTAATTATTAAAATTATATACACAAAACAGCAATGCTGCCATCTAACGGCTCAACGTCAATATGATTGACGGTCGGTAAAATTTTTATTTAATTTCAAATCCACTCACGTATAAATAAAGTGGCGCTTTAGCTCAATGCTTTTGATACTTGCGCCTCTATATGTCAATTTTAGTAAAATATTTGTTTGATCTGTCATCTGAGCTTCATAATGGAATAAAAACGTAATAAGCAGTGTGCAAAATTAAAAATGAATTGAATACCTGCAATCAATTTTGATTTATTAAATTGAGTTGAATAATTTATAATGCGAAGACTTCGCACGGGTCACGCTAGTCATTAATTATTGTCGTTAATATATTGTATGTATTTTACAGTAACTATTTTCTACATTTCAGACCTATTTACGAATCAATCGAAGATCAAATCAAATTTTCCAGATGTTTTCTGAAATTACTTTGCTACAAAATATCGACCTTCGTTCAAATGTGGCTTTATCAGGCACAATATTAGAAACGTGCTGATACTGAAGATATTGTTCCAGCATATTTATTACCTAAAAGCGAAATAATGTTCGTAAGCAGTAAATTGTCGGTCTCAAAACGATCATAATATCTAATCTCACGAAAGCGGTATAACCCACACATAAACCGAGAAAGACTGCCTTTACAAAACAAAAAGAAAAACTTAGTTTCGGCGAGTATTTCAGAAAGTAATAGGAAACGCGTTACGCAACTAGCTATTAGGCGGGCATCAATTTAGCGCAGGAAGCGTACGTTTGAACCGCCCATAGCGAGGATTTTTCCGCGTGCGTGTCGGAAAATGTCGGAAAATATATCGGCCGCCACTCGCCGCTGGCTCTAATGATAATCGCGCCGAGTTTTGTGTCAAGGCAACGAGCATTGTTTCCAGTAATAAGCGCTTAACTATTTACGATTCAAAGTTTATATCGCGAGGTGAATTACATTTTCATGCAACTTAACGTCGGACGTGAACATAAAATGTTTATTATTTTAAGTAGCTCCGTATGAATGTGGGTTGGCAGCATCTCTCATATTGTTTTATAATACGCTCATGAAAACGATTCCAAGATTTCCTTGAATTTCATGCGACTTTCAAATATATGATGATTTAAAAA
Organism: Druceiella hillmani; assembly: GCA_039881145.1. Lineage (NCBI taxonomy): Eukaryota > Metazoa > Arthropoda > Insecta > Lepidoptera > Hepialidae > Druceiella > Druceiella hillmani. The sequence goes on from JAYKKI010000084.1 coordinate 3,735,780, forward strand.
TAAAATTGTTAATCTATCATTAACTTTGGAGTGTTTCTCCCTGATGTAAAAATGCGTTTAGTATTTATTTCTACTAACATATAAGGCGATAATTTCTTGTTTCATTGTTTGTTCCCGCTTATCTCTGGACTTCTGGGTTGCGCCTTGAAAAATTCTTTTTGTGTCAGAAAGTCATTACTTTAAACCAGATTATATACATCATCCCACTGGGATTCATTATGTAAGCGCAGTGACCAAGCGAAAAAAATTGTTTATGTGCTTGTTTATTCGCGCTAATCTCTGAAATCGTAAGTCCTATTTTAAACTTAATAAACTTCTTTTTAAGTTAGAAAGCCCATACTTGGAGAAATATTTTTAAGGAAATATATTTCATCACGTTACGATTCATAGCGATAGAGTAGTAATCAAAAAATGTAACTGAAGTCGATAAATTTAATACTTATACGATACAATGTGTAGATCGACTTTTCTATCGACTAAGCAACCCGAGTATTCGTGCCAATGCATTACCAACCCTGACGATTGATCTCTTTTAGTAAACGAAGTGGAGCACGCGACTCTCTTTTGTACAGAATTTCAAAATATCTCATTCAGAAATAATTACACCCAAATTTGAGATAATTCTTTGCGGGATAAAACTACCGGGTACAACTAATAAAATTGTTAAAGTAATTAACAAAACTATCGATATTTTGCAAAAAACTGTGTCATAGTATGGACATGGCCAATACTCCATCACTGATGAAAGTTATTTAATTCTTAATAAACATACTCTGTGTACAGATCCAGTGACAACCGAAGTTTAATAGCGAGTAGCTATTTAAACGTTATATCGTTCCGTGACTCAGAAATTAAGTAATACTGGACAATTTTCTGATTGGTTCCCACACAATTACGTTACAATATATCTGTACATCAGTATTAGTACGATAACTTTCATATTAGATAGATTGAATCACAGCCGATTCATTTTTATTATTTTTAAAATAGTCAGTTAGGAAAACAAAATTATACAAACGACAACTAATTCGCCATATATCATGATTTTTGTAAATAATATAATTTTCTTCAGAAGCTCTTGTACAGTTTTTCCTTGTACATATCTCGTCTACAATTTCTCGGTTTTTCTTTGCTTGTCAACGTTTGAACATTTTTATAGTTTATATAATGTTATATTTATATGATTTTGGAAAATATTTAATATTTGTTTTTTTCACTTTCAATCGATATATTGAAGAATAAAATATTGCAATCGTCCAAAAAAATTAAGTTTAAATTTGGACAAAAATATAGGCAGTCGAACATTGCGTCTAACATAAATGTACGTTAAAATGCGATACCATATTTCCGTGTTTCATAATCGTTCCAATGCCTTTATAACGAATAACTCAAGTGAACACAAATATTACCTAATGTTTATATTACTCTATTTATAAACTGACAGCAATGACAATGGCAGTTAACTGTTCAACCGACAAAGACATTGGAGCGACAGAAGTAGAGGTGACGGATGGATGAGCGGTGTCGATATCTCGCGGAATGTAGAGCACGACACGCACCCACGCCACTCCCCCTGTCGTAGGTACTCAAACACGAGCACACCCTTCTCTGAACGTGATCCGTTAGGATCCAAGATATGGTCTTACATAACCATTATTAAAATTATTATTTTGGGACTTGCAGTCCATTAACAACAATGTCCAGAAATAATAAAAACAGATTTGTTTTTTCTTCCGATTGTTATGCACAAGGAATTGGACGTACGTCACGCGATATCTACGTATTTACGATCCCCGTAGTTAATTGCAATTGCTTAAGTTAATTTTAAAGCATTTTTACATTTTGTAATTTTGTTCGATTCACAGATTCAAATTACAAGAGTAAAAGTGATACACGTTTATCCACATAATCAGTTATTCAAATTATATGTTATATTTTGTGTGTTTTCAATCCTTTTGCGTTACGATTCCATGGTCAAACATGGAACCCTTATAATTTCAGCATGCCCATATGTGTGTCCTTCCATTTGTTACACTGTTCCTACTGTTTTAAACCTACGAGCATGATATTTGTACTCGAAAAAAGTATATTTGGGATCTCAATTAATATGCAAACACATTGTCTTTCCTGTTTTTAAGATAAGGAGAAGTATATACTAAATAGAGAAGATGAAAAACAAATTAGTGTACCCCTTCGTATACTTAGAATGGTCTTTTAAAAGGAAAATAGGTTTCACTTGCCACTTTTCATCTTTAGCTCCGTTTACGAAATATTAAATTATTGATAATGTATTTGTTCACCTTTGTCCTTACTCACCCATTTCCAAACAAGACTATGTAAAAATCTGAAAAAAATTACAAAAATAGGTACTGAAGAATAATTTCGGATGGAACTGTTTCAAGTAATCCGATTTCGTCAGTTTCTGAACTATTAAAAAAACTATTAGAATAACGTAGATGGAAATATTGGATGACCGGGGTTGCTAGTGTACTTAAAATAAATTAATATAAATTGCAAAACATGTGTAATATTGAATTTTAAAAAGTATAGAACTAATCGTAATACCAGGTCCAACTTTCGGAGTATTAAAATTCTTGTTCAACTGCCATAGGCATGAGTAAGTATGAGCACGACAAAAGAATTTCTAAAATATACATAGCAGAATGTTTTTTGAAAGAGCTATGAAACACTAATTTACAAGAGATCTGACACACGCTTGATCTATATTTATCTATGGTATGCTCTCAATGAATGAAATGACTATTATAAATATCTTCAAAAACATTATATTGATTAGGTTAACAGGTTATTAACACATTACGTTTTTACTTTGACTAAGAAAAATTAGCTTATTATAAATTTTTAAAAATAATCTATCAAACTAAATAGTAGAAATTCAAAATTAAAACTTATTTGTATGTATTGAAATTTTTGTACATAGTTTGATTGCAATTTTATCGGTATTTCATGTTTTAAGTTGAAGGCTACTAAACCTTATATTAAGATGCACGCAATCATTTTTACAGAGACATTCTTGTTTTTATTAATAAATAATTGCAAGTTAATAAATAACGCTGCGTAATTATGAAAACTACATAGGAAGTATTTCTTTTAAATAAAGGAAGCGCTTCAAACTCTGCATGAGATGACTTACGTAGAATGTATAGTTATTACTCCATTAAATGTAAATGTTTTCACAGAGATAAGAAATATATTCTTCTTTAAGGGTGCCTCTTCATCGAGTGAAGGTTGGCAGCCAGCTCTGCGTATTTGGTCATCTCCTTGGCGAGGCGACAGATTTCGCCGGCATGTATAAATACGTGTCCATTCTCGGATATTACGCAAACATGAATTTTCTTTACTTTTTTTGCTTTCCTTCTCTCAGAATTTTTTTCCATCATTATTAATTACAAAAACTCATATCTGCCTGAGCACCATTCAGCAAAAATTTACCAACATTAAAAACCTTACAGTTTCAAATATAGCTCTAAAAAGCCAAAAATTCAGCATAGTACCCAACAATTATAATCTACCAAAAGCAATTACATTAACAACGAGGGTGCCCCCTCGTGTACACAATATTTATCAATCCTTAAGGTACCTAGAATAGCAAATGTTCCCTAGACCAACCAAATAGGAACAAAATCAGCCTCAATATCGGTAGGGATTAGTTAGCATCAACAACAATGGTATTATTGGTATAATGGTATCATGTTACCTACATCATCACAAGTATAATTTCATAAAATTCAATAATTTAAATTTATAAAATTTACGTCGAATGAAATTTAATATTTTTTGTAGCTTGATAATTCGTTTATCTCTTATTTCGCAAAACTTAAGTGTTGAAAACTAAATAAAATACAGCCAAACACTTGTTAGTAAATCACTTTTTCCCTGAATATTTTTCCATCTCCCAACCAATGAAACTTTCAACAAATATTATTTTCATTTCGTTGGGTTTCAAAGCCCAAGAATAAGGCAATTTATAACATTATAAAGTCTAATACGAAAGACAATGTAAATGTATTTCATTATCTTTAAAATAGCTTTATTGAATCACCAAAATCTAAACTACAAGCATGAATAATAAATCCCACCCACAAATCTGAATAAAGTTGGTAAATTAAATTAAAAAAATCATTTTCAATTGTTTTCTTTTATGAGTTATTTGTGTATTGTTTTGGTATGTTGTACAACGAAATCTAAGTTATAAAAATATTTTTCAAAATTAAAAATCTACCAAACTTCAATAAAAATTCGTAACCATTTGGCACAAGGAAACTGCGTCCCAATGAAAGAGCCTGGAAAGCGAAAGTCCGACTTCCGGTTCAAGTGCAACAGAATCCGAGCGGCCTGGGCGTCCCACTTCCGGCCGAGCTGCGGCCCCGTACCCGGAAACTGGGACGAAGGTTACGGATCGTCTCAGGCGACCTACTGGGGCCTCGGAACGGGTGTGCTACGGGGTCAGTTGCTTAGAGAGATAAATACAATTTGTGGAATAAAATTAAATTTACTCTTATTGAAATTTGTTTTACACCATTAGCATTTGGGTTGAATAAAACTTTTAAGGTTGTCGTTAGAGCTTTTATGAATATCCAGGAAATAGTTACAGAGAGTAAATCTAATATTCCAAATATGCGGCACGCCCAATATTAATTAAATATACCCAGAATCACGAAAAAGCCTATGCCAACCAAATATTCTAAAAAAATAGCTCATTACTGAATGTATTCCAAGAAAATAGCTCATTACTGTAATGCAGGATACAAGAAAACGACATAAAGTTAGAGACGTTGACAATAAATAACAAAAATAACAAAGGTTTGGGTCAAAAAAAATCATAATACTTCAACTGAGCAAAAATATCTTATGAAAGTAAAGTTGAAAAAATACTTATATTAAAATGATAATATTTTTTTAATTAAATGTATACGATGAGTAAGGAAATGAAAAATAAGCCTGGAGTCATCAAACAGTAATAAAACAGGCAAGTTTACAAAGTGGAATAGCCTAGTTGTCTGTATTTCTTGAGATATTTGATGTAAGTTCACGGAAAAAACGTTAAATGATATTTAAAATCTTAGCATCCAGAATTTTCACAAATATTTCATATACACACGTGAAAAATTAGAGGCAAGGCATTGCACATTACTTTGAAGCTAGTGTTGCAAAATTCCAAGTACTTATCTCTAAAGCTATGGAAAAAGGACCTACAGAAAGTGTAAACTCTGTGAAATGTGATGAATGAGAACATAATAATTATCTACAAACTAACGAATTAGGATTGATAATAGTGAATGCGTTGTATAAATCATTTAAAAGAACCGGAAAGAATATCTCCCAATTTGTTTTTTGCTTTTCAGCCTCGCTGCACCCGTGTGAAATTTAGTCTGAAAAAAAAACCTTCCATGTTAGTCTCCATTAGTACGTAATTGAGACTAAGACGAAGGTTAAGTTTGTTATTCTCAGGCCTGACCTACTTTAGCCCCGAAACGGGAGCGACCTCATAAAATGTCGTTTTAGCGTAAGAAACAGAACAAGTTTAGGTATACTTTGAAGAATGCTTTTGGACTGCGCAAAAAAGTAGGTTATTTTTCTTTGATATTCTTTTCAGATGTAGCTAATGGAAAAAAATCCAATCATTTTATGATGTAACTTTGCTTATAGCATTGAAGAATTATGGATTATGAAAAGAGATGGAGTATGTTTAGTTCCGAATTGAATACTCTGTTGAATAGTAAAAACAAAGAACTAGCCTCATCTCCTTTCTTCTACTTATGAACCCGAAAATTATGTCATTTATTAAATTCAAAATTACAATGTAACCTATTATAAGAGTAAATAACCATATATATATATACCTATTAACATTAAGTGAAGAACTAGTGATAACCATATATACCTATTAACATAAAGTGTAGAATTGATGATAACCATATATACCTATTAACTTAAAGTGAAGAATTAGTAATAACCGTATATACCTATTAACATAATGTGAAGAATTAGTAATAACCGTATATACCTATTAACATAATGTGAAAAATTAGTAATAACCGTATATACCTATTGACATAATGTGAAGAATTAGTAATAACCGTATATACCTATTAACATAATGTGAAAAATTAGTAATAACCGTATATACCTATTGACATAATGTGAAGAATTAGTAATAACCGTATATACCTATTAACATAATGTGAAGAATTAGTAATAACCATATATACCTATTAGCATAATGTGAAGAATTAGTAATAACCGTATATACCTATTAACATAATGTGAAGAATTAGTAATAACCGTATATACCTATTAACATAATGTGGAGAATTAGTAATAACCGTATATGCCTATTAACATAATGTGAAGAATTAGTAATAACCGTATATACCTATTAACATAATGTGAAGAATTAGTAATAACCGTATATACCTATTAGCATAATGTGAAGAATTAGTAATAACCGTATATACCTATTAACATAATGTGAAGAATTAGTAATAACCATATATACCTATTAACATAATGTGAAGAATTAGTAATAACCGTATATACCTATTACCATAATGTGAAGAATTAGTAATAACCGCATATGCCTATTACCATAAGGTGAAGAAAATTAGTAATGGGTAAAATTTCACTCTTCCCATTAAAATGCACATTTATCAGTATAATTAAGGATAATATAGGTACCACTCATGTTTTTTTAACCGTTTTCCTACGTACCTAGATAATATTATTTGTTCAAAAAGGGTTTTTCAAACTTATTATTCCTAAGTTTTTCCTCAGCTTGATAATCAAATTGAAAAACGCACACAATTTGACATGTATAGTAAAACATGAATCTTCTATGTTGTATTTTTCCACATCACTCAAATTTTATACATTTATAATGACTGAGAAGGTCCACATATACTTATTCGATTAATTAAATTGTCACCTTCATGTCTATCACAAGTTGTTTAAGTAGCTACCAGTAGATTAAGCCCATTAAATTGAAGTTCGATTTGGTAGAGCCGTGTCGCAATCCGGAAACTCGATGCTTGAGATAAGCTTAAATATTTATATTATATTTATATTATATTATTTTTTATATTTATATCTTATAAATGAGAGAAGATCAATTTGTGAATTACATGTTTTAGCCCACTTATTAGATAGTGTCTTAAAATAAGTGACACAGTTGAGCAATGATAATTTTTATTTTTTAATTTCCATTATTTTGTATAAGACTTAAGTGAGTTTTTTGCGGCGACTTTACAGTTATAACTTATTACGTCCTTAAATAGCAGTCGATAAATGTACAATAGCAATCACTTAAAAATCATCATCTATATATTATGCAGGACAATTTTCTGTTATGTACGAACATTTCCACAGTACATTTATACGTTACGCACATTTGTATAAAGTCAATGTTATTTCTACGTATAGAATACGAAGAGATAATGTAGTGTTAATACCTTGTGATATTAATCTCTACTAATATTATAAATGTGAAGGAATCGTTGATTGTTTGTTACCTCAAACTCTGTAACCAAGCAATGAATCGCGACCAACTGTTAACCCCAAATTCCTATTCATGCAATTTTGATACTAATAAATTTAGTACCCCAATTTGACCAAAAATGAGATAAAACGTTTACTCTCCCATTCACTCATGGTGTTGCTAATACGTATCCATAATTATAACGATTTAACGTTATTTATAAGGAGGTATTGCAATAATGTTATTGAACTTGACAAATCCCATCATGTTAATCAGAAAACCATGCTGGCTGTAAAAAAAAATTGGTCATTACATGAAGAAGCCCGGTAAGTGTACGTACAGTCTTGGGCTAAGATGTTACAAGAATAAAAATGGTACTCTTATGTAGGAAAAAAGAAATAAACTATTTGAAAAGTTATATTTAAATGATCAATAAGACAAATAAGAAATTACTAGCGTGACCCGTGCGAAGTCTTCGCATTATTTATTGTATTATGAAGCTCAGATGACAGATCAAACAAATATTCTTCTAAAATTGGCATATAGAGGCGCAAGTATTAAAAGCATTGAGCTAAAGCGCCACTTTATTTATACGTGAGTGGATTTGAAATTAAACAAAAATTTTACCGACCGTCAATCATATTGACGTTGAGCCGTTAGATCAGCCGTAGAGGCAGCATTGCTGTTTTGTGTATATAATTTTAATAATTAATTAATTTGCAAAAACAATAGCAATAATAAATTTTTTAGTTGTGGATGCCGGTAGAGCAAGCAATTATCTATAAAATGATATATAATTTATGTGGATTAGTTGTGAGGTTTTTTCTAAAAAGGGAGAGTAACATCTTAACCTTAGCGTATTAATATATATGATGATGATGATGATGATGATACCTTTTTATGAAAAGTCAGATTATCTCTCTTAATAGTTTGTAAATACTTTTTTACGGGACTATTTGAACCAGCAAGATGAAACGTATACAGAGGACCATATACGGAGAAAACATATTAATTTATAAAACTTGTAGACCCGACAGGGTCGGTAAAAAAATCCAGGCAAAACTCATAAGAGCGAAAGAGACATTCATTTTGACAACACAGTGATATCCGTTAACAGTTTTTTTTTATAATTAATTTAGGTGATGGCTATACACCAATAAAAAAGAACGACACTGATTATTTTTTTGTAATCGGTAGTGAAAATAGTTTTTTGTTTTTCCCTAATAATAAATAAAAAAACAGGTTTTCCAACAATTTTTTTTCCATTTCAGTAACATCAGGCCAATTTTCGCCGTTCACCTTTATACACTTAATACTTATGACATTATTTTTATTAAAATGTCAAAGTCGATTAAATGATTACATCACCTTGAAAACGACATCGCCTTGTTCTTTATGACGGAATGCCTATATCCATACATCCTGTAATGACCAAATGCTGCGGCTACTAAAAGCTTTAAGCTTTTAAAGCTTACCATGTATTACTCATATTGTACATTACATACTTAATGTCATGCATTTACTTATGAATCACTCATGGTATTTCATACGAGTCACCATACTAACATAAACGTCTGTGCAAGTGCATAATACACGAATACTTATGCTGCACACTTCTAAGTATGTATTGTGCACAATATTTTTTTTTCACGTAAAACGTTTTCATATTTACCTAAATATAATATAAACTTACAATACGGAGGAAAGAAACAATACTGAACACTTGTAATATAGAACAGTATTCATGTCATAAAATGATGGAATAATTTAGAGCAGTATTCATATCATAAAATGTCGAATGGATTTATATGTAGTTTTTATATATACGTTTAATTACTACTGTGCAACTAAACTGTAATGAAATATTATATTATTATAAACGAACTATCATTACGATATATCGTCTACGACTGAGCTAGAAGAGACAATATGAAGCAATCATCGAAATTCTCTGCAATTTTTTTATCATCTAGTATTTAATTTACTCGTACTAACTTTAGTATTGTCGTTTATAGTCTTTTGCTGCGTTGTTAAATTTTGTGAATATTTAAAAAAAACCACATCATGTATGCTAAGATGTCGATTTATTACTCCAATCTTCATTGGCGTACTCTCCACGAAGGATATATTGATTTCATGTTATATCACAAGAAATAGTATAAAAGGGTATATTTATAAGTCCCTATATTTACTAAGACCATCTATAGCTTTCATAAATAAATCATTTGAAAGTCCTTAAAACATTCTTTGATTAAAACCTCTACGTAAATACAGCCGACAAAAATATTATGTAACGTTAAACTTATCACATGATAATGTTATGATCACAGTATTTATATATATATATATATATACAGTAGAAAGCTCAGAGAACAAACCACCCCTACGTACTACGCCCAAGCCACAGATTACTCAACAGATATCAAATTGCGATATGTTGCCACATCATCACTATTTACTCACACAATGAAAGTACGACCACAATGAAATATAACATAGAAGAATAACTAGATACTTGGAGTATTTTTCTATAAATATCTAACTTAATCTACTTTCCTCAAAATATTCGCATATATCTAAAATTCTAAGCCCTAATATTATCCTTAAGATATTAACGACAATAAATTCATGTAATTTATCTCTATAACTAAATCAGAGCAGTTCAATATGCCGCCCACAACATATCTCAAATTTACGGCGCACGGTCTAGGGCACCGGACGCACATCGAGCGGTTCGCGAGACCGGTGCCGCGTCGATGCGGCGCTCTGCGGCACGCAGGCGCCCCGCTTCATTCATACAAATAGCTGGTCGCAAACTTACATCTCAATCATCTCTCCCCAGCATTCGTGCAGAGGCCACGGGCGAATGAGGTCGTATCATAAGTTTGCAGAATGCTGGATCCATCGCGAGATGTTGTTATGTTATTAACTATTTGATTTTTCACTTCGAATACTTTTTGTATTATTAACTATTTGATTCATTTCATTATATTTTTATATTGGCGGAAAAGTCTAGAAAAGTAGTAGATACCAAGCAAAAATGTCTATTTAACTTCCATCAATAATGTCAAGAGATAAAACCAACTATGGAATCCAGCTTCATAAGTAATTATCTATACGTAACATTCTTCCAACTACGTTACGTTACATTAATTACATTGCATTTAAATATTAGTTCCTTTAATTAAAACTTGATTCATTTATTGAAATATTTGGCAGTAATTTTATAGCAATTCATTATTCGCAATTAAATAAAACTACGTGATGTAGTATTATTTCTACTTTCTTTAAGTTCTTTACCACGACCTAGGTCCTTTGCTGCACTATTAGCAAAGATTGAAGTTAAATAGAAATTTACCTTTGCTAATAGCCTACGTGAAGATTTTGTAATACAATGAAACCTAGGTCATGGTAAAGAACTTCAAGAAAGTAGATATAATACTACATCACGTAGTTTCATTTAATTGTGGACTTGATTCATTCTTTAAGATTCAATAGTTATCTTTTCGTTATTTATTTTAATTATTTTATTGACGTTTAATAATTAACTAATCATTTCTTAATTTTATTTAACTTGTATTCCTATTACCGCCAAAGATTATTTTTGAAATGATTGCGTGCACTTATTTCAAATTTTGCTTTAAAATTACGAGGACATGCCTAAATATTGCAGGGATTTTATTAAGCTCTTTATTGTATTTGAGAAACGTTACGAAGTAGTTTGCTAAACTCATCTTAGTAGTTAAAAACGCAATCAAATTGTGAGTCACTTATCTATGGCGTTGAGTTATTTTTGCCCCTATAATTTTTCTTCCACGTGAGGTAGCTATCGATAAATTATGTTTGGCTCACTAAAAACTTAAAGATAACATAAATGTTTATTACAATAAGTGACTTTATATTTACGATTGCGTTTAATTATTGGTAGTAACAAAAATTACGTATTTTAAATACATCTTTATAAACCTTTATTCTCACGCAAAACGGAGAATTGTATTTGCATAGTTAATTATTTTTTAAACTCATAGCTATGTACGTAAGATACAAATGTTTCGACTATGACTAAATATAACGTATATGTATATATATATATATATATATATATATATATATATATTTTTGAACTATTATAGGAAAATTCAGCCTTATTCACTGCACATCTAATTACATAAATAAAGAGCTACCTCGTGCTGTTATAGAGTCTTGTTTACTTATACCAACAAAGCCTCCATACGATACACGTGTCATGTCATAAATACCTTCTGGATATTTCGTAAAACAATAATAAATTTAATTGTGAGTACATTTAGAGTTCTTTAGGTCAAAGATCTGAGAACTCTGTTAGTAGGAGAAAAAAATACATTATCGTTCGCCTGTCAATCAAAGCAAAATATCTCGTTAACTATTAACTATTTAGAGATGTGGTGTATAATTAGAATGATGATATGCCTCAACTGAGTGTATGAGAGTAAACATGGGGATATATCAGTCTTCTGTCTCACAAAAATAAAAATTGAGAAGGAACGCCCACCAGTCGCATCGGTTATTTCTGAATAGTAAATAATGTTAAAATAATTTTCTTATTTATTATTAGATGTGCCTCCGATTTTCATAGCGTGAAATTCGGAATAAGGAAAATGATTAGAATTTTTCATCCTCTCATATGTTGCTCTTAAGTATAAAATATTACCATTCAAATTTTCATCAAAATCCGTCCAGTAGATTTCACGTGATTGACGAACAAATTAACAGACATACATATAGACAAACAATCTAAAAACAAATTTTCTGGCTTCTTTTATAATTCTTCATGCTTAATCAACCACTTTTTTAAAATTATTTTCCATATACAGAACACACTGTGTTTCAATTTTATTATATTTATAGATATATCTATCCGAAATTAAGTAGAAAAATCTTCTTGTCAAAATTTAATAGCAAAAAAAAGTATCGTGTGCAATTTTTTAAAATTCTATTTTATGAAAGTTACATCCAATAATCTTTAAGTTACTTTCATTCGAAGTTACTATGGATTATATATAGCTTATGCCTCCATCTAATAAATGTCAATAATCATATTTTTTTATTATACCCAACAAAATGTTGATTAAACCCTGTGGGCGAATTTAATAAGGGAAAAAGTTGTCAAATGAATAAATAAAATCGCACAGTAAAAAGATAGCACAATATAGGTAGCTATATATATTTTGACATTTCGCGTTGTGAATATTGTTTTTATAAACGTTGTGTTGCTTTGATTTTTTTTTATTAAATTATTTATATTAAATTAAACAGTTTAGTCGTCATTATATAAACCTGATAAGACTTAGTATAGTCTAAAGAACAGCCGAATTATATTTTTGGCGTTTTATTTTTAATGACATTTTACATCAAAAATCAACCCTTAAAAATATAATGTTAGTTTTGAATATAGTCTGTCAAATAATATATATTATTGTTTATTTAACTTATAAATAAAATATGGTCACGATATATCTTGTTTGTATTTGTTTTTAATACTGACGTTAATATTCCTCGCTTATGTCACAATCATCTTGACAGCGGGTTACCCCAAATTGAATAAACGTACATAGAATTTATTTGAAAAAATTACGTGACCCATTTATCTTTAGCTACTGTGGTCCAATGTACAATAGAATGAGCAAAACTAAACCTTCACCTATATTGTTTAATAGGTCAAATTCTTCCCATCCAACGTTAAACCTTTTTTCTTCCTTTCCTGTTTTAAGATACTGGTTTTAAGATCACAAATTCTAGAGATACGGGGATCTTCATACTCAATAAATGGTAAATCTAACCTACCATTCCTTTTTTACCCAAAAAGTTTTTTACCGAAGGGCTTCGAAAACGCAGAATGCTTACAGGATCCCGCGTTAATTAGTGAGGAAATGTGAAATTATAAAATATTGTAGGGGTGAGCTTTTTTACTCCCTATATGATTTGGGGGAAATTAGAAAATGTGAAAAATAAAAGAATTTTGGAATCAGATGTTAGATAATTTATTTTGTGAATAAATACGGTTTAGGTAAAAAAGTTATAAAACTTACACTCTGTGTGTCTAAATGTGGAATATACTTAATATCATGGGGTCAGTTCAAAACAGTACACTGCTTGATGCTTATTCTGTTGGTTTTTTTTTTAAAATCGAAGTTGTTCGATTCTAAAACAGTAATGAAACTTAAAAAAATAAGGATGAAAACGTTGTTACGTCCGTCAGACGGTCTGAGACATTGGACCGATCTGGATGAAATTTTTGTAAATATTTTTTTTCATATTCCCAAAAATGTATAGTATTTTACATAAAAGAAAATTTATAAACTTCGATTTTCTCAGAAACACGTGCAACGATTTTCTTCAGACTGCCCATTTATTAACACCTCATACGCGAAATAGTATGCCATATTTCATTTTTTCAAGGAAAATTATTAAGGCATGAATAACAACACTTTTTAAACTTTTTGATATTCTCAAAACTTGCAGTACTTTACTGAAAGAAAATTTATAAAATACGATTTTTTCAAAGACGGGTTTAAACATTTTTTCAAACTACCCACATTATTAGTACTTTTGGTGGCAAAAATGATTAAGGTATGAAAACAATACTGACTATAACCTATAAAAATTTTCTAAAACACATTTAGAAAATTCAGTAGATTCCGTGCTCCGCGCTAGCTGTTCAACCCCATCTCACCAGATGACGAAATTTTATAAATATGTATGTACGTACAGATTTAAAACAATTGTAAAAATCTACTAAGCCAAACAGTTACACTGTAGTATATATGTATAGATTTAAATCAATTGTAAATATCTACTAAGCCAAACAGTTACACTGTAGTATATATGTATAGATTTAAATCAATTGTAAATATCTACTAAGAGAGTTACACAAGGACTACAGCATACTTTTATAAGAAAATTGGGTCCAAACACAGATGTACTCGCAGCGACCGGCTTTCCAAACAAAGTAACCACAAATATTCATCATACGCGGCACCACGCCGGCTGTTTACGAACACGATCGCCGACCCGCACCGGGCGATGCAGATTATCAAACCATGTCAGTAGGTCGCCAGCCAAGTGGACCAATATTGACAAAAAACACGCGACTCCGCAGACGGAACACGCTCGTACGTGCTCGCGGCAAGATAAGACGCTTGAGCCCTGTCTTTAGGGAAAATTATGGACTCGAGCCACGGCTCCTTGCGCTCTTAATTGTGCTCGTAACGATTTACAAGCACGCGATATTCCTCGAGATGTATAGACAGTACATTATTTCTTAGTATAGGAAAGAAACGTATGGCGAACGTATAGATAGATTTGATAACATATTATCCGATACCTTAATAGAAAAACCTGTCATAGAATTATTTACTAAATAGGAAACTTACGTTCTGGAATCAGAACTTACGTTTTGGAATCAGCTTAACGATACATTGTTATATACATATTCTATTGGTTTTCACTTTAACATGAAATTTTCAAATATTCTGTAATACTTACCTTTATATACTTAATGATTGCAAGAAAATTGCAGCAATTTTTCCTTGAAAACACGTGTTTATTTAAGTACCTATAAAATTTACGAGGCTTCCGCACACACTTCCGGAAAAGCACTTTTAAAATCATAGTATTTCCATTATTTAAAATAATCGCTATAGCTTTCCAGTAAACTGCAGAAAAACTTGTAGTGACACTCTTTTTTCATTATATTGACTTTAGCAGTTTCAGAAATGGGGTAGGAGAGGTAATTCTGCGGATATTTTCATCAGCATTTCAAAGGATATCCTATATAATAATATGAAATAAAAATAGTTCTGAAATTCTTAGAACACTGCGTTTTAAGCGATGTCCCTCACAATTTATGAAGTATTTTAAAAATAAAATGTGAAACTTAATTTGAACAGTATAATATCTTCATATAAATATTGTTGTCTATCAATTTTTAAGCAAACCAGCTGCCATAGACAGACAGGCAGACACGTGAGCTATCTTACAAGGGTCTTTTTTTGTCATTTAAGTTTCAGAATCCCAAAAATAATGTGTGTAATGTTTATTCTCATATCTCCTTCCACAGCTTCGGTTATTATCGAATTATATATTAGGGGTAGTTGGGACACGAGAGGGAAACAAACCTCCGTATATTACTATTAATAGCAAAAAAAATACTCTGTGTACTTTTATTTTGGCTCATTTTATTTTTGCATTTCACTTAGAATATATGCTTTCACTTTCATTACTTCTCGTAATCTCTACTTCAAAATTACACCCCTCTGATTAAATTAAAGCTCTTATGTAATAGAATTATAAATAAATGATAGTATTTTCCTACTTAGCTTACTCAAAATACCTTTCACAAACATATCATTATGTGGAAAATATATTACTAACTGTGGTAACTTTCACAAACATATCACTATGTGGTAAATATGTTACGAAGCTACTAAAAAAACAGTGATTACATTTTGGGAAGTTTTATTTATTACACTTTTTTTGGCGAAATAATGAAACAATAATAATATATTTCATAATTCAACAAAAAAATCTATAAACAGAAGAACATATAACGAACACCTCGATAACTGATGGAATGATAATGATTAGTCCCAAATTTAACGAACATTTCTATAGATGACGTATCGGTACTATTTTACCTTTGTGTTACCTATTTTACGAGTGTGTGTGTGTGTATATATATATATATATATATATATATATATATATATATCGACTTCGTCGGAATCATTACATTATAGAGAATCATTTATAATGCTTGGGAAAAGTTTTAAACATGGTGCTTGGGTACCATAAGAACTTAGTCTGGCCCAGCCGTAGACGTAGCCCGGCCCTCCTATAGGCAAACAGACCCACTTTATAGTTTTGAATTTTGATTGGACACAGATGCCCCACCCGCCGCTCAGCAACATCTGATACGAAAAAACTTTGATGATGAAGACCACTAACAACAGTTCATAGGCCAATTTTGTCATTCCAAGCGACATTAATTTTACGCAGAAGCTATCCACTCCCTGCTAGTGCGCTGGAGGCTAAATGTAGTACAAAATGATGCTGATTATTGTATCAATGATTAATTAATCTTAAATTGGAAATAAAATAAATTATAACTTTAATTAACGACCGCTCATTACTTATTAGCCAACACAATATACACACACACACACACACACACAGATATATATATATATATATATATATATATATATAGTACTTGTCTTCTGTCTCGTCTATGATACCTACATGTAGAGGAAAAGTCTCTGATTCGCTGCCGCCTCAAGAGCATCAATCAACTTCATCGTGCTCTTGTTTCTCGGCCTTGCTCAATATTTTATTGGCGACCAAGCCGGATCTTGACATCCACATTGTCTATTGGCAACCTCTAAAATAAAAATCGTAGTGTGTGTGGGCAATTTGTCACCCTAATTGCCTTTTTACTATTGTTTCTCATTCACGTTATGTAATTATTTGTAGATTTTTTTCCTTTTATCGCTAGTTATGCTACGTATCGTTGTAGTATGTACTAATACATATGAGCTTAGTTTTACATTTTTTAGCTACAAATAGTCTTTTTCATTCTACAAAGTCAATATTTCATTATAGCTGATGTAAATAATGAGTGCAAAATGTAAATGAGTTCGGAAACTGAAACTATCGTAGCGAAAATCCATCTTTTTGCTTCTATTGATTTAACAGTTTTTTGTATGAATATTATGAATAGTGGCTGATTTAATAGACTTACCTACAAGTTTTCAATGACATATATTACCTCTGAAATCTTTGTCAATCTATTCAACGTCTACAGGCAGATGATAATAGTTTACCTTTTTACCAGCATACTTCCTAAAATAAACAGTTTTATTTTATATATGGCGTGATATTAAATACAGCGTTGTGAACATCTTCACAACGTCAAATTTTAAATCTAATCTTCTGGAATATATTAGTACCATGTCACTTTTAAATACTTTATTGTTAACGTACCAAGTAGACGTTTTCATTATTGTATTTTGGTTATAGAAATTATTCAATTAAACGTTGTTAAATATTGTAGAGGCTAAGTACAAAAACGTATTTTAAAAACACAAACAGCATTTTCTGAAAATAACGCTCCAATAATTAAGAATACATAAAGGTTTTGCATTTTTGCCATCTTGTTTCAAGCACCTTCAAATCTAGCAAATAATTATGAACGGAAATCTGAGAATTAATTTTATGTAAATTAATTTGTTTTCATTAAGTATAACATTGAAAAAAAGTCAGGGAACACACGAACAGGAAGTGGGTTCCGTAATTTTAATAACATGCTGAAAAACTGAATCTGAAAACTTTAGTTCTTCATAAAACGGCATCAACTTTATCTGGAAACTCAACAAATTTTGTTGTTCCTCGTATTCCTTGATTCCATATTGCTTTCTTTCCTTAACCATATCACATAAATATTTACTGAATATTTGCATGCATATTTTAATTTTTATTGTCATTTTATAGTTGAGTAACTTTTATTGTTTGTAAATTTTGGATTACAATAAACCATTTTTTTTTCAAATTCAGTATTTGAATGTACCACTATAGTTGGTTGAAATTGATTGCTCACGCAGATGTAAATTGACCCAATGCACATATATTTTTCTATGTCTACATTAAAAGAAGCTTTGCATTCATTTAAAGAAGCTTTTCAATTCAAATTTCATAGAAGCTTTCCGATTCTTTTAAAGTAATGGCAGGAATTTTATACCCAAAGAGCGTAGTTTGTATTCTGTTTGATTGTCAAAAGACGCAAACGTCCAGAGAGGGAGAGAGAGATAGAAAGATCTATAACAGTTAAACATTATTCTAGTAATAACTTACTCTCACAATTTAATTTATATCCACGCGTCAAGTTTACGACACTGTTTACGTATCATTAAGAACGATGTCAAATAAGCCGAATGAAGCGGCAGCACAAATTAAAGAGTCACAATGGACGCGGACGACATTTCCCTCTCGACAGTTGGCGTTTCAATTAAAATAAAAGTCAACAGAGATGGGCGGCGGCACCGCTGCGACTTGGCCAGGATCCAGTGGGACTCGAAATAAATCCTTGCCTAATTCCCATTCGGAACGCGACACCGGCCGTTACTCACGGGCCGCCTGCAGAGATGGATATTTACACTGACATTGCGCCGTTTCGGCTGTTAATTTCGACTTCGACACTACGTTCCGCCATCAGGAGCAATTACGGGAATTATAGAAAGGGTGAAGAATGTGCAAGCCAGTTTTTTGCTAGCGGCGATAGCTAGATATTACCCGCAATTTTGCTCGTTACTACCCGAAATTTAGCTTGCTGTTACCCGCTATTTCGCTCGCTGTTACCCGCGATTTCGCTCGTTGTTACCCGGGATTTCGCTCGCTGTTACCCGCGATTTCACTTGCTGTTAGCCATGATTTCGCTCGCGTGTAGTTTAAAATTAAGAACAAACCAAAGAGTCATAAATGAGAATAATTAAGCAAAACAAAAATAAGCGTTCCTTAGTAAAATAAGCAATCTGTGCCATAGTAAAATAAATATTACTATTCCATAATAAAACAAAGTGTACTGTTCCTGTGTTAAGCAAGACGTACTGTCACATAGTGAAATAACTAATAATGTTCCATTGTGAAATAAGGAATACTGTTCCACAGAGAAACAAGTAATAATATTCCATATGAAAGAAGGAATACTATTCCACAGAGAAACAAGAAATACTGTGACAAGTAATAATGTTCCATAATAAAACAAGCATTACTATTCCATAGAGAGATATGGAATAATGTTCCGTAGTGAAACAACTAATAATATCTCATAGCAAAATAAACAATACTATTTCACAGTAAAACAAGTAATAATATTCCATAGTTCAACAAGTAATAATGTTCTATAATGAAATAAGGAATAATGTTCCATTGTGAAATAAGGAATATTGCTCCATAGTGAAATAAATAATAATGTGCCGTAATGAAATAAGATATATGTTCCATAGTGGAACAAGGAATGCTACTCTGTAATACTACAAGTAATAATATTCCATAGTAAAATAAACAATACTGTTCTATAGTGAAGCGAGGCGTACTCTTCGATAGTGAAACAACTAATAGTATTCCGTAATGAAGTAAGGAATACTATTCCACAGTGAAAGTAAAAATGTTCCATTGAAATAAGGTATATTGTTCCATTGTGAAATAAGGAATACTGTTCCATAGTAAAACAAGTAATAATGTTCTAGTAAATTAGGAATACTATTCCATAATGAAACAAGAAGTACGTCCCATATTGAAAGGAGGAACACTTGCAACTTCGTCCTGTTTATCCATCCGCGCGTTACACCTTTATAGTTTCAACAGTTTCGAATCTAAGTTTACAAAATTTTGGAAGTAAATACCACGATATTTAAAAAAATTATGGACCTCCCCATGCATGGCCAGTGTGGGAAGAGAATTTCTTTTCCGCTCCCCATCATGTTTCACAGACCTTTTAATTTAAAAATGGGCTCAAATTTACTGTCTCTCGTTTTTAAGCTCCGTTTGCAGAATTCTAAGCTTAAGTAATAGTCATATGTAAATGCTTACAATTTCTCATTTTTAAGCTCCGTTTACAAAATTCTAAGTTTAAGTAATAGTCCTATGTAAATGCATATAATTTCTCATTTCTAAACTCCGTTTGCAAAATTCTAAGCGTATGTAATAGTCATAAGTAAATGCTTACAATTTCTCATTTTTAAGCTCCGTTTGCAAAATTCTAAGCTTATGTAATAGTCATAAGTAACGGCTTACAATTTGTCATTTTTAAGCTCCGTTTGCAAAATTCTAAGCTTAAGTAATAGTCATATGTAAATGCATACAATTTCTCATTTCTAAACTCCGTTTGCAAAATTCTAAGAGTATGTAATAGTCATAAGTAAATGCTTACAATTTCTCATTTTTAAGCTCCGTTTGCAAAATTCTAAGCTTATGTAATAGTCATAAG
The DNA here is from genome assembly GCA_039881145.1 of Druceiella hillmani. Classification (NCBI taxonomy): domain Eukaryota; kingdom Metazoa; phylum Arthropoda; class Insecta; order Lepidoptera; family Hepialidae; genus Druceiella; species Druceiella hillmani. Next base: position 3,756,296 of record JAYKKI010000084.1, read on the forward strand.
TAACGGCTTACAATTTGTCATTTTTAAGCTGCGTTTGCAAAATTCTAAGCTTAAGTAATAGTCATATGTAAATGCATACAATTTTTCAATTTTAAACTCCTTTGCAAAATTCTAAGCTTAAGTAAGAGTCATATGCAAATGCATACAATTTCCCTCTAAATTTCTACCATAAATTTCAAAAGATATATATTACTGCGGAATCCTACTTTACAGTACACTTACTGTTGTTTACTGGTTGCTTTATAAAGAATAATTAAAAGCGGAAAATTTTTAAAATAGAAAACAAAAAATTCAGATTAACAACATTTTGTAAATAATAACATAAAAAGTGGATTTCGATCTATAGATTTGACTAAGTAATAAAATTTCAGGTGGTAAGTACATTAACGATCTTTAGTATTCACATTATTTTAACAACCCTAAAATTAACTCGAAAAAAACAAACTTGTTATATTTACGCGTATAGCAAAACAAAAAGTATTTAACGTCGTTATTTATTGCACTACCATTTATGAAAAAGATATTTCGACTATTACTCGATATGATACTTTACTATAACGAAGACATCTTTATCGAGTGATCGACTTATTAATAGAAACCATTTGATTCAAAGTACCATTAGAAATATAGGCAAATAATGATTTCGCGAGAAACTAAAAAGAATATAAAACATGAAACCGAAAACTTTTCCAAAATTATTCTGAAGAATAGCCAAGTAAGTTTAAAACAACGTAAACAAAAAACTGATAATTTTAGGAGTTAAAATCCTAACCTAAATTAATATCAGAAACAACCCCTTCGTTTCTATTATAAATGATTTTTGTATTTCTTTTACACCCTAAATAAATAAAAAAGTGAATAAATTTCTTCTGTCGTTATTAGCAAAATAAGTAAAATTATTATTTTTCTCAAAAATATTAAATACCATTCCCGTTTGGAATACTGTTCACCCCGACTGGGATTAATATATTATCCCTGTTGGAATTTGTCTGTTCCATTTTGCCTGTCACCGTATTCCATTTAAATTCCTCGATGTAGTTATAAATACCAGGGTTCTCCTCTCTGTTTAAAAGTATTTAAACCGTTTGTTTTCTATTATTTTAAATCATTATATTTACCATCGTAGTCTATGGTTAATGCTGAATCGCTATAAATAAAATCGATAAAATAATTCGGGTATTTGTATATAATGTAAAATATTAAAATGTCTCCGTAGCCTTAGGTATTTCAATTAAATACCCGAAACAGTAAACACTTTGCAAATAGATGTGTATTTAAAATAAAAATATGCCACTCAGCCTCATCCCGTTATAACCATTTACCTAATCGGCATCCGAACGGGAATCTCACAAAGTGGCGCTGGGCGGGACGGATCCCGCCCACGTCAACAGAGAATCGAGAGCGGCGGGCGGCATCGAGGGTGGCCTCGCAAGTAGGTCACGCTCAGAGGTCAAAGGTCGCAGGTAGGTCAGATACGATGCAGCGCCCGGCCTTGCCAAGTCTGAGGTGCGCGAGCTTTCACCGTACCCTCCAGCGAGATCGAGCCTTGAGCGAAGCTTTATAAGGAGGAACGAGAATGGCACTCTGCTATGACGATTTCATTTGTTTTTGTTTTCGTTTTGTTGCGGGTACGAAAGTTTGACTAGTTTGACTAATTTTTACTGTTAATTATCCAAAACGTGTAATTCTGTGATATAAGTATTCATATCAGGTATATAATAAAGTATTTGCGTTTAGTTTTCATCTAATATTAACATTTAACCGTTTTAGTGCCATGGTTTTTTACTCATATATACTTAAAAATGCCAAAGAAATCTTTTGTTTTTGATGTCGAAAAAAAACTGTATCTCTTCCAAAAATTATCCAATTTTAATAATTTTTTCGATGTTTTCTTAATAAAAACTTGTACAAGGATAACAAAATACAAAGAAATTATGGAAATATATATTGTGAATAAAAATTATAACAAAAACTGAAACCAAGGTCACATCGTATTTTTGCAGTCCGGTACATCCTCCGTATCGGCAAAATAATTGTTATCGTCACTATTATCACTATAACTCAAAATTTGCATTACGCCAAATTGTGAGCGCACCACAATGTCACTCCCACTATCACTTTCTTGACAACTTGAAAAACGATCATTTTCACTCGAATTATTTTCGCATTCCAACATTATGGGTTAAAAATTTTCTTTTCCTGGGTCCTTTTTATATTGTAAATACTAATAATATTATAATTTGAACTTTATGTAACATGTGAAATTAGCGATGCGTGCGAGCGACCTGCCTTACTGCGCACTAAACAGCAACTGATTTCGCGAGCGCCATCGCGCTCGTTGCAAATTTAGTAAGTACGCGCACGAGCGCGATGGGGCTCGTCGGCACTCAAACGATTAACCGTTTATTTGTTTGCTATAAAATTCAAGTTTCAATGTATTTAAATAATTTAATTATAACTAACTGCCTACAATTATAATACGCAACAAAAATGCTTTTCAAGTTCAATTACGAATACCTTGTCCGCACTGTACTCGAAAATAGGCGATATCAAACCATTTTGTAGTGTAATTTTAATCGTTAAAATACAAATTAATTAAACCGTTTAGATCAATTGATAACTTTTAGGTTTTAGTTAATACTGCTGCGTAACATGAAATAATTTCCATGAAAACATTTTATTCCACTGGTAATTAAATAGTTAAACATCCCTCAGTGATGTAAAAGCAAGATATTTATGCAAATACTGGATACCATATCATTATGATTATAAAATACGGCACTTTGTTATTATAAATTACCCTGTCTGGAATTGAAAACACATACCTACTGAAAGTTAAATACATGCAGTATTCTAAAGGAAAAATAATACGGTTATCGCGAGTTAATCTCGCTATTGAGTACCACACAAGATTACGATAACCCGGTTTTAATATTTAAATTACAAACAGTAATGAACCAGAAGCCAGCTTTGAAAGAAAAGCAACACAGATCTGGTAACACTCAACACGGATCTGGTAACATTAATTTATCGCTCGTAGATGAATAGATACTACGAAGCTACGAAGCTATAGCTACGAAGTTTCTAACGTATATTGCATTTATTGTCATCAATCGATATAATGATAAAACATTGTACATAAAACTATGACGTCTCAAAAATGTTATTCAATATAATTAAAAAATCTGGTACTGAGGGATCAGAGAAAATGTGATGGAGTCCTAAATATATAGAAAGGTACCAACAATATGCTCAAAACAATTAGTATGATTGTTCCATACACACATTAAAGTCGTACCTTTTACGATTTTAATATTATAAATACAAAAATATGTTAGTTTGTCCTTCCTTCACGTTTTAACTGATGGATCATGAAATAATATAGGCTACTTTTTATTTTAAAAAGTGTCGTTTTTTTATTTATAAATGAAAAAATTCGCAATAACTGATGGATCATGAAATAATGTAGGCTACTTTTTATTTTAAAAAATGTCGTTTTTTTATTTATAAATGAATAAATTCGCAATGACTGATGGATCATGAAATAATATAGGCTACTTTTTATTTTAAAAAGTGTCGTTTTTTTATTTATAAATGAAAAAATTCGCAATAACTGATGGATCATGAAATAATGTAGGCTACTTTTTATTTTAAAAAATGTCGTTTTTTTATTTATAAATGAATAAATTCGCAATGACTGATGGATCATGAAATAATATAGGCTACTTTTTATTTTAAAAAATGTCGTTTTTTTATTTATAAATGAATAAATTCGCAATGACTGGATCATGAAATAATATAGGCTACTTTTTATTTTAAAAAGTGTCGTTTTTTTATTTATAAATGAATAAATTCGCAATGACTGATGGATCATGAAATAATATAGGCTACTTTTTATTTTAAAAAGTGTCGTTTTTTTATTTATAAATGAAAAAATTCGCAACGACTGATGGATCATGAAATAATGTAGGCTACTTTTTATTTTAAAAAATGTCGTTTTTTTATTTATAAATGAATAAATTCGCAATGACTGGATCATGAAATAATATAGGCTACTTTTTATTTTAAAAAGTGTCGTTTTTTTATTTATAAATGAAAAAATTCGCAACGACTGATGGATCATGAAATAATGTAGGCTACTTTTTATTTTAAAAAATGTCGTTTTTTTATTTATAAATGAAAAAATTCGCAATGACTGATGGATCATGAAATAATATAGGCTACTTTTTATTTTAAAAAATGTCGTTTTTTTATTTATAAATGAATAAATTCGCAATGACTGGATCATGAAATAATATAGGCTACTTTTTATTTTAAAAAGTGTCGTTTTTTTATTTATAAATGAATAAATTCGCAATGACTGATGGATCATGAAATAATATAGGCTACTTTTTATTTTAAAAAGTGTCGTTTTTTTATTTATAAATGAAAAAATTCGCAACGACTGATGGATCATGAAATAATGTAGGCTACTTTTTATTTTAAAAAATGTCGTTTTTTTATTTATAAATGAATAAATTCGCAATGACTGATGGATCATGAAATAATATAGGCTACTTTTTATTTTAAAAAGTGTCGTTTTTTTATTTATAAATGAAAAAATTCGCAACGACTGATGGATCATGAAATAATGTAGGCTACTTTTTATTTTAAAAAATGTCGTTTTTTTATTTATAAATGAAAAAATTCGCAATGACTGATGGATCATGAAATAATATAGGCTACTTTTTATTTTAAAAAATGTCGTTTTTTTATTTATAAATGAATAAATTCGCAATGACTGATGGATCATGAAATAATATAGGCTACTTTTTATTTTAAAAAGTGTCGTTTTTTTATTTATAAATGAATAAATTCGCAATGACTGATGGATCATGAAATAATATAGGCTACTTTTTATTTTAAAAAGTGTCGTTTTTTTATTTATAAATGAATAAATTCGCAATGACTGATGGATCATGAAATAATATAGGCTACTTTTTATTTTAAAAAGTGTCGTTTTTTTATTTATAAATGAATAAATTCGCAATGACTGATGGATCATGAAATAATATAGGCTACATTTTATTTTAAAAAATGTCGTTTTTTTATTTATAAATGAATAAATTCGCAATGACTGATGGATCATGAAATAATATAGGCTACTTTTTATTTTAAAAAGTGTCGTTTTTTTATTTATAAATGAAAAAATTCGCAATGACTGATGGATCATGAAATAATATAGGCTACTTTTTATTTTAAAAAGTGTCGTTTTTTTATTTATAAATGAATAAATTCGCAATGACTGATGGATCATGAAATAATATAGGCTACTTTTTATTTTAAAAAATGTCGTTTTTTTATTTATAAATGAAAATTCGCAATGACTGATGGATCATGAAATAATATAGGCTACTTTTTATTTTAAAAAATGTCGTTTTTTTATTTATAAATGAATAAATTCGCAATGACTGATGGATCATGAAATAATATAGGCTACTTTTTATTTTAAAAAGTGTCGTTTTTTTATTTATAAATGAAAAAATTCGCAACGACTGATGGATCATGAAATAATGTAGGCTACTTTTTATTTTAAAAAATGTCGTTTTTTTATTTATAAATGAAAAAATTCGCAATGACTGATGGATCATGAAATAATATAGGCTACTTTTTATTTTAAAAAATGTCGTTTTTTTATTTATAAATGAAAATTCGCAATGACTGATGGATCATGAAATAATGTAGGCTACTTTTTATTTTAAAAAATGTCGTTTTTTTATTTATAAATGAAAAAATTCGCAACGACTGATGGATCATGAAATAATGTAGGCTACTTTTTATTTTAAAAAATGTCGTTTTTTTATTTATAAATGAAAATTCGCAATGACTGATGGATCATGAAATAATATAGGCTACTTTTTATTTTAAAAAATGTCGTTTTTTTATTTATAAATGAAAAAATTCGCAACGACTGATGGATCATGAAATAATGTAGGCTACTTTTTATTTTAAAAAATGTCGTTTTTTTATTTATAAATGAAAATTCGCAATGACTGATGGATCATGAAATAATATAGGCTACTTTTTATTTTAAAAAGTGTCGTTTTTTTATTTATAAATGAAAAAATTCGCAACGACTGATGGATCATGAAATAATGTAGGCTACTTTTTATTTTAAAAAATGTCGTTTTTTTATTTATAAATGAAAATTCGCAATGACTGATGGATCATGAAATAATATAGGCTACTTTTTATTTTAAAAAATGTCGTTTTTTTATTTATAAATGAAAAAATTCGCAATGACTTATGGATCATGAAATAATATAGGCTACTTTTTATTTTCAAAAGTGTCGTTTTTTTTATTTATAAATGAAAAAAATCGCAATAACTGATGGATCATGAAATAATATAGGCTACTTTTTGTTTTAAAAAATGTCGTTTTTTTATTCATTAATGAAAAAATTCGCAAACGGAATGAAGAAGCATCGGAGCGACGGAGCGTCTAGATTTTTTGATACGCTACATACAAAATAAAATGGAGCCAGCTAATCGCACCCTTTAACCCCTGGTTTAGAAAGAAATATTTTTTTATTTTCATTGCCATTTGTATTATAAAATCACGACAATAAAGGCTTATTCTCGTGAACTAAACCGCAAGTAAAATCTAATATTTTCTATTACCAACCCTTAGCTTAATTTCTGAATACCAATCCCTGTTCTTCCCTCGAGCATTTGAAAAATAAACCATTTGCAAATACCGGTGGCATCAAAACACACCCAAATGGGGCAACAAAAATAACTAAATAATCCAGTTATTACGTTGGAGAATTCCTGCATATATTTAGAGTTTAGGTGCAGCGGTTCCGAGTTAACGAGACCGGTCTGCTCGTTCGTGTTTTGTGCGTCATCGGAATAATATGTGTACCGATCGGTTCTTAGCATTCGCCGGCTACTTCTCGCAACGCCCCTAACCAGATTATGTAGCCGACACACGATCCGCGCGCCTACTATATATTCAATGGGCAAGCGATGGACCATATACCTAAGCATATATGTATACATATTTCTAGCATATGAATATACATATGTATTAGCAAGTCACTAGGCTACTTTGTAGCATATATCGAATATACGTTTCTAGCACGTGAGTATAAAGGCTTGTAAGTGAAGCGGCAACTAGCCATATTTAATTATACGTTTACTAGCGTGACTGGGAAACTTTCTCTTACTTAATAATCTTAATATGTTGTTAAGTAAACGTACTTAATTGAGAAACTACCTCTAAATCTACGTTCTAAACTCTCTCAGTATTCTGAGAGATTTATTGATTCTCAAGCAAAAAATCAATGTAAGTTGTAAATAGAAACAAAGCGAAACGTTAAAAATGTAGCCTAGAAAAGGTATATATATTTATCTTTCTGAACGATTTATTAACGATACGTGGAAAAACTGTTATGAATATAATACCAAATTTAATTGGTTTCGATAAAATAAAGGTAACACTATTTATTGAAAAATTAGTGAATTATGGAACAGAAAATCCCTTTGGTACGTCTTATTCACGGCTGAAAAACTGTGTGTTTAGGATTTGTAAATGTAACTATGTGAGATTCTTTACTCAGACTCTGATAGACAACCGATTTTAATAACCGAGTTACTGTTAATTATCCCGGGTAACATAGACTATACTACCTTACAAAAATAATAAAATAGCGCTCGTAATATTTAAATTAATAATATTTATGTGTATACGTTTATATATATATATATATATATATATATATATATATATATATATATATACATATATATATATATGTATATATATATATACCTATACTATACCTATATTTTTTGTAGTATTGTTATAAAGAACTCCCTTGAAGGTATCTAAAAAACGTTATAACATACGTATTTATTACAGGACAAAAAAGAATAAATGATAAATAATTTCTAATAAATAACCTATTGTAATCTCCCTTTCACCATTTACCATTTCAGACATAAAAATAGAATTCAAAAATTATTGTTTTAGTACCAATGAATGCCTCAGCTTAGTCGACCGATCGCGCACAAATCCACAAGAGAATCGCGCAAAGAAGTGAAGTGAGTAACACAATCCAATCGGGCGCACATATGTCGTTGCGAATGGATATCTCCAAGTGCTCTTTTCAGAACGGTGGGTGCCGATCTTAATTCTAGGAAATGTCACAATGACTTGTTTTTACATTAGCAGAGTTAGTTGGTAGTATAAACATATCATTGTTGAGATTTTATGAGTAATAATGTTTTGTAACTGACTTGGTTAAAATGACTCCGTTTCGAAAAAGGAATTGCTTAGAATTATTATTACCTTAGCATTATTATTTCAGATTTATATTTACCTTAAGAGGAGCCTGCTTCACGAGTATATTTGGATAAATTATTAATTAGTTGATCGTATAAAAATATCATTGTTTAGCTTTTATGAGTAATAATGTATTGTAACTGACTTGGTTTTAAGTTAAAATGATTCTCTATTCTCAAAAAAATAATTGCTTAAAATTATTAGTACCTTAGCATTATTATCAGCTTTATCTTTACGTCAAGAGGGTTCTGCATTTGCTTGTTGAATACATTTGGATAAATGATTATGTAGGCCTAGGAGCTGTAGTAAAATGTACGTATAGTTGTGTCAAGAAAAATTACATATGAGCCCCACAACAAAAAAGTACTCAAGGAATTAAACCGCTTAAAAAAGAAATATTTTTATATTACATTCGCTTCCAAATCTGACACTCTACAAGTTTCATCTACTCTTAATACATTTTGTACACTCTAAATATATTTATTTACTTTACAGTTATCGAAACATTACAATTATTACACCTATGTGTTACCAAGATAAATAAATTCAAAGCAAGTCTCCCAGTTGTGACAGAAATTACATTAAAAAAATATAAATTTCTCTCTGATGAGAACAAAATCTTATAGTTGAAACTTGAGTGAATACTACTACTAAAATTTTAATTATGCTTTGATTTTTACTGCTCAATTATCTTTTTTTGCCTAGTTGTGTTTTTAATTGTTTTAATTATTTGTTTTCTTATTACATAAGAACTAGCTGACCCGTGCGAAGTCTTCGCACTATATCGCCATCTAGCGTGTTCCAAGTATACAATTTTATCTAAGATATTTGATGTGTCGCCCACAGAGGGCGTTCATGCCAATTGTTATAAAAATTAATTTTTTTATTAACAAAAAGATTTTTTTCGAATTTTTTTATATTTTTCGCCCAAAGTAGAAAACATAAGCTTTAAGTGAGTATTTTTTAAATTTTTTTTGGTGCAGTAGTTAAAGAGATCGAGCCGCTCGACCAAAAAACACCTTTTAGAAATAATATATTTAGATTAGATAGTGAAAACAACCACTATTTAAGGTCATACTTTCCTGGTAGTTATTATATTTCGCTTATATTTCTTACATTTTTTAAAACGTTTCTCTAGATATCAATTAGATATGTATTTTTTTATAAATTAGAAACCCGAAAACTTGATGACCCTTTTTCTTTTTTCTTGAAAAATTGTTCTCTTTTCTCTTTATTTAAACTACACAAACTTTGTAACCGACGAGTTGAATTAAATTTATTCCAAATATAGAAGTTTATTAAATATGACCCGACAAAAGGTCACATTTAATATACAACAATTTCAATTTAAATAAAAATAAATTTATTTCATAATTTAGATATGTCAAAGGTTCATAAATTAAGTTTCTATTGAATATATTGAAATTACCATTTTGTATATGCCAATACACATACGATATTCAAAGACGTACTCTATGATTTAATTAAAATACATTTTACTACTTAATATATACAAATGTGCATATTCCATTTTATACGAAAATATCATATATAGTTGAGACTATATTATCTTCAACCGTATAACGTTTTTATAATAAGCATGGATAACCCTTTTTAGTCCATTCTTTTCCAATTATCGAACGAAGCAATTTTGACACCATTTTGTAATATTTTTTGTTTTTTCCAAGTACTACCATACTTACTATACTTGAAATATGTATATATATATAAATTTAATTTGTTAATTTAAATTAATACCCCTGCGTCCTCCAGTACAAATGCCTTCGCTTTTCGATTATTTTATTTGCGACTATATATTGTATCAAAGCAGAACATGAGCGAAAGAAGCGCAGAAAGCGGTTTCGCGTTTTACCTGGGGCTAATTTACGCGGTGCAAGTTGGGAGTAGCGAGAATGCAGAGAAAGTGTTTTATGATGCAAGATACATGGGTAAAAGTAAACAAAGCTCTATTCATTTCTTCTTGTATTTCCAATGTTTGATAAAACAATTTTCCCATAAATGAATGTTTGATAAAACAATTTTCCCACAAAATCAAAAGCATGACTGAAATTTACGTGTGAAACATCAACAAAGAGCCATACATTTAAAGATTACACTCACTATGTGGGTCACGTGCGTTTGCGCTTACCGTGATTTATAAATACGCTTTATTTAAACCAAGTAATAATTTAAAACACAACGTATTTAATTAATTTTAAAAAGCTATCTAAAAATGCTTCTACTGCTTATAAGGTGTCGAATATCAGATTTGTAAATTCTTTTCTTGTAATTTTTGAAGTGAATTTCTTGAAGCGACATCTTAGTCATTTTGTCACGTTAAAATTGTGGAACATTTGAGAAAACAAATACCGAACGTATCCGACTGGTGGCGAAACTAGCCGAGCGCGAATAATATGGTATCCAAGAATATCAAAAAGTTCTTTTAACCATTAATGGACCGAGAAATCGACAGATTGCCACCGACTTTCGTACATTTAGTTGTGCATTTATTTTGTGTACAGTATAATGCAAAAACTATAAGTATGAAATTATTTTTATTCAATAATTTCGAGGGAAAATTTATAGAGTATATTGATTAGAATTTGTGAAAATATAGGTCTAATAAGAATCATAAAAAAGTACTTCTAGATAACTAATGATTATTATAATTTATTAATTAAAATTAACCGTTGAAGAAGTTTCACTTCATCCTTGGGCTTATGTCGGTGAAGCTTATCAATTTTTATAACTACATATACTATAATATAATTTTTAGGATTCCGGTTCGCTATATCCGTCTGTATGTCACACAACTCAAACAATTGATTATTTACTTTGATTACACGCAAGTTCCTACTAAAAATAATTGTTTGCCAGGTATATATATATATATATATATGTTTAATGATATTCGTCAAAAGAAAAATTCTTCCAAACTTACATACAAATTTGAATAAAACGTCATCCAATAAACTTCGTTGCTCACCAGCTACATTATCGACCCTGGTCCAGTAAATAAATAATAAGCAAATCCGGCATTTTAACGCTCAACGTCACAGAAGCCCATCCCTTCCGTGAAAATCTACCTACACGCTGCTCAAATATTACGAAAGCACCGTTCATTTTCCCTTCAAGGCGAGTCCGGGAAAAATTGCTGAAATTCAATTTAGCAAATAGTCTTACCGGCGAACGTTCCTCTATAATGTTGTTGTACGAAGTACATAAATTATATACCTTCCTTCGTATCGCCAGAGCTCCAGCGGTCGACGATAGCATAATAAGATGATGCCCTTCCACCGTCGCGGTTTAAGAGAAACGGAATACCGTATCAGATGCTGCGTGTGATCTCTATGGGTGTTGCGGGATAAAGTCGGATCGTCTCTGTATTCTTCCTTTATTAACATACGCGACTTAAGTCCTTTATTTAAAGAAGAAAAGAAAATTATCCTATAGCATTTGCACATAAACTATACAGTAGATTCACTTCGAAAAACTGCCAGAGTGATTAAATGTGATTAAATATCTTAAATGAATATTATCTAAGTAAATTTGTTAAACTTCCTTTGTATTGGTAGATAAAAAGCTGAGAAGTAATTCTGTAGAACAAAAAACGTTTTTTTTAAATCAATCAAAATAAATTCAAGGTTATTATAATTATGTAACTGAATTTTTAAAATAATTAAAATAAAAATTATGTAACAGAGGCTCTTTTCCAAAATTTTACTGTCAAACTAATCAAAAAAATCAACAACGATGCTAGGGTCCATTTTTCTTCAACTGCCAAAGACAAAAACGTAAGAATCGATTACAATCTTAGTTGGGTCGAGTAAATAATGTTTGCCCTAAATTTTCAGCATATTATACTCTCCAAAGTCCGAATATTGTATTACAACTAAAATCAACATTTTTCAAAATTTTAATACAGTTGCTTGATTCTGGGAAATATATGTTCCATAACCTCAATGAATATTGATTAAATATCTTAAAAGGCAGTCATAAGTTATGCATTCGCTATATATTCGGATAAAAGACGATCGTATTTCCGAATTAAATCTTAGAAATACATGACAGGCACAATATACCTATTCTATGTGTCCTCTTCAACATCTTGTGGATCCTTCTAATCCCAGTTATTTTATTATTAGATTCAAAGCTTCTGAAAAAGATATTCCAACTTCTATTTCCTACCCTAATTCTTCTTCTCATATCCTATTCCTTTTCTCCATCCATGTCGATACCTAAATTATTTGTTAATTTAGTTACTACTGGGTTAAGTTTTGTTGCATGGTTATATTACTAATTGTTATATTGTAATTCATAATCGATCTCATAATATTTTACTAACAGTTTATTGCAGTCTTTCCAATACTAGTTTTGGTTTTACGGTTGACTGGAACTCATGTAGCAATCAATTCACCAAATGTATAAATATGTTGAAGTATAAAAATAAAATAAATGATTCCCTGGCCTTTTACTAAAATATGACGCCATTCCAATGCCATCAATTTATATATATGCAAGTACTTATAATTATAAATAAGTAAGTACATTTTATAATGCTATCTATAATGTACATTGAAAAGGATGTATGAAATTTGAGCTATAGACCACAGGTGGCGCCGTGGCTATGGCCATAACTTCATAAATTAACAAATATTTACTGAAATAGTAATATTTTTTAAAAACTTAAGGTTATAATATATAATTATTATAATATTTCAACCTTAATTATAAAAAAAAACTTAAGTTATTTCATTACAATATTTCAACGTTTTTCATGACTGGTTTACATTGCTTCTGTTTCTGTTTTTCGTTTAATTCATGTTTTATATGTTATACTAGGAAATATTAAAGCAAAGAAAAATTATACTTTTCTCCTTATAAATTTTTATGACAATGAAAGTTACCTTTCAATAAAATTATCTCTAGATGTATAGCATCGTACGATCATGACCTAGAATTTCTATTCTTTGACCACTGTATTTTTTAATACTTCCTCATATACTGGAATTTTTTTTTAATTGTGTACATCATGTGAAGAAGCGAAAAAAAAGAAAATTGAGCTTAAATGAAAAAACTGATTTGATAAAAAGTGACAAATAGATTACAAAAATGTTATAACGATTACCCAAAATCTTACTTTTTTTAAATCTGCCCTATATTTGTATGCCTTTGAAAGATATAATAGGCCATATATTTGCGTTGTGAAAAAATAATATTTGTAAATAGTTTAATAGAAATACCCTTAAATGTTTATAAATGCTTAAATGTGTACGGAACCTACCCGTACTTAACGTTGGGTTTTTTTATACTCCTCTGCTTTTGGCAAAGCCGACTGAAAATAATTTATACACAAGAGTCCAAGTAGAATTTTTTTTATTAATTTCAGACTATAAAACTCTAAAGCATTTTGTAATATTCTAGAAATCTTATAAATAGTTAATAATTTTTTTAATAACTCTGAGTCTCTCACTACATAAGAGTTTTGTAAGTTTTTTTTGTTTATAGTTAATACTTTACTAAATATTTACACTTTCTTATGTTTTCAGAATTCATGTGACATTTTTAAATGTCAAAAAATATACAAAACTAAATATAAAGTCATGTGCCAAAATTTTATTACATATTCCTAAACATTTTATCGTTCAAAATTTACACGTAAATCGAAGCGTTGTGCTCACTTAGAGACAGTCGCGACTAATCCGAGGCAAACGGATTAGTGAGATCTCATTGCAACAACCGAAGTGTCAATCCGGATTATGTCAACATAATCTCTCGCAATTTGACATTAAATTAATTATACTAAAACGTATAACGTCCGAAGTTACGTCAGATCGTGTCGCTTTTCAATGAATATATTCAAAAAGGAAGTGGTGATACTTCCTTTTTAATGATATTTCTATTTTGTTTTAATTTATATTAAATTTACTGAACTTAAATCACTGGAAGAAGTAGAAATAACAAACATTAATTATACTTTTAAAATTTAATCTAATAGACTATTATTTATGGAATATATTATTATTAAAACTCGTTTAGAAATGTATTTAATATTTTTTTTGAATTTCTTACTTCTAAGTTATCCGTACCTTCTTTAGTCGTGCTACAAATGAAATACGCAGCTCGAAATTTGTATTGCAAAATGTTATTATAATTTTACAATTTCTGAGTCTTGTTATGAAATCATAATTTATAGAAAAATAAAATGTAGTAAAAAATAAAAAGACAAAAATATTTGACATTCTTTTTCTTTCGCTCTTGTCCTTTTTTCATGAAATTTTTCTTACTCAAAAATTTTTATTTTGCATTTTTATTTATTTTGCAGCTTGCAGTGTTTTTCTTGTATATTGTTACCATATATTAAAATCAATGTCATAAATAATTAAATTATAATTTTTAAAAAAATCTTCGAAGCATTTTTTACACCACAAGCTTTGAAAAAGCTAAATTAGAAAACTAATTTTATATACATATTCCAAATTGTAGCAATTTTAGAAATACTCAATTTCGTAATTACAACGGCCAGACTATTGTATATAACCAAGATATCAGACTATAGACGAAGAAAAGAATGAAATTTATAAGTTAGGAAAATTACGTGGATGGGAAAAGACGTATTCCGCTCCCTATATAGAGAAGAGAAATGACATTCCGTTAAACAAAATAATACCACAAATTTAAAAGAATAACAATTTTTTATTCTATTACGATTGACTATCCTTAATTACAACGTTGAGTAAAAAATACGTGTAGACATGATGTAATCAATAAGGATAGAAAAAAGAACGTGAACTAAAGAAAAGCGCGGACGGAAAAAAATGAACTTGTTTAGATATTTTATCATGTATAAATGCCGATTAATTGCAGATTACAAAAAAAAGTTTTCCGGTAGGTGTAAAACTAAATTAAGTATGGCAAAAAATAAAGAAACTATTAGATAATATCTCTAAATAATAAGACTTGCATAATTATTAACAAGATATATTTTTTCTTAATTTTATCAAAAATAAAAAAAAAACAGTTTCCTTTGCTTATTACTTTTCTGATATTAGTGAGTATAATTCAGTTTTCGATATTATTAGTTGTTAATGAGTACAATCCGCTATTCGATATTAATGAATACAACTTGGAATACGAATTGAATGTTAATGAGTACATTTCAGTGTTCGATAGTAATGAGCACTATTCGATGTTCGAAATTAATGAGTACTTTTCGGTATACGATATTAATTAGTACAATTCTGTATTCGATGTTAATGAGTACAATTCAGCATTCGACATTAATGAGCACAATTCTGTCACTTCAGTCATTTACGTAGTTATCAACATTTTATAAATTATTTCGTCATCCTTTTATTTTTCATTTCCTTAAAAATACTTTATAATAAAATATCCTTTTTTTGGAGGCGACAATTTGATCACAACGTCATAATTTATTTTGAAATTCGTAAAAAATTTTGTAAGGAAATGAATTTATTAACTCATTATGCGAGTTAAAAAGTTAGTGAAGTAAAAAATCATAATATAAATTGATATTTCCTTGAATATTACGTGGTTTCCAATCCTAACAATTTTTCTTAAAATTCTTAGAAATTTTAGAAGAAACTCCCAAAAAAGTGCATAACCTGCACATTTTTTTACAACTTTTTCTCAAATGCTAGATCGGGCTCGTTAAGATGACTGCTTATATTTTTAGAAGTGAAAACTGCTTTTGGCTTACCTTCTCCAAATTTTTTTATTGGAAAATATTTGCAATTTCGCGCCAGCGTGACTTGCTTCGAGTATACTCGGCGGTAAACCGATTATGGTCGAACGGTTCGACTTAGGATATAGTCGGCTCTAAGCCGAGTACGGTCGAATGAGAAGAATATAAAGCGCCCGAAGCGAGCCACGCTGGCGTGACGCGAAACGAAAAAAGTATTGTTTTTCAATTCGTCACTTTGCCCAGTGAATCATGGGCGCAGCAATAAAGCTCTGGATTACGTAAGGAACCCGACGGAACTCTGAGTTCGAATCACTAAGCTTATGTCTTTCTTCTTTGGTTTTTTAGGTTATTTTTAATAAAAAATTTTACTTATTAATATAATTCAACTAAAACTTCCCTTCCATATAGTCCTTTCCTCCTGTTCCTTCTATAAGTCCACATTTATAATGAAGACGTATATTTTCTCTTTTTAACAAAAATATTTATTCATCGTATAATGCATTTTGTACGTAATTGCAAAACTCTTAAATCTCTTCTCCTTAAAACTAACAACTCTTAATTCTACAATTAATATTTTTGATTCTTATAAATTACTCTCCTTCTAAATAAAGTGTTTATAATGAAGACGTATATTATCTCTTTTTGACAAATATATTTATACATCGTTTAATACATTTTGTACTTAATTGCAAAACTCTTAAATCTCCTCTTCCATTAAAACTCTAAAAACTCTTAATTCTCCTATTAACATTTTCGATTCTTATAAATTAATTGAGTGTATTTGTATACGCTCAATTTTGATTTTATCATTAATATATATATTATGACTTTATTTGATGTCAAGGTGTATAAAGTATGATCAGTTAAAAGTGTACTGCATTGTTTTAGTTTGTTGATGTGATGTGTTTCCGTGAATGTTATAGGAAGTATATATATATATACATATATATATATATATATATATATATATATATATATATATATATATATATATATATATATATTTATATATATATATATATCGAAATGTATTATAGGGAGTACAGGTAGTACATATACATGTATTATGGGTAGCAACAATTATTAATGACAATTATTTTTGTTCTTTAATTTTCATTATCGATTTTTCCAACATACACAGTACGGTTATATTAGTTACCATAGTTTTCAGTTCTACGGCGTGGTTTTGTACACGCCCCTTTTTTCCGTTTCCGCTTTCACTTTCAATGAAATGGGGGTTATGTTAAAATAACAGTATTTCCCCGCACCCCCTTCACATAATTTATACAGAATGTAACATATTTTAGGCAATTTTTAATCATTGGAATAACTGCGATATTGAAGACCGTGTACTTTTGAATTCTGTGACTATTAGATAAATAAAAGAAACTATTAAAGCTTATCAACATATTGAAAATAAATACAGAAATTTTCTCGATTAACTGATGCATGTTCACAATTTACTCGCGTATTCCACTCGCAAATGCCCTCAAAACCAGCTCGTTTACTGGCCATTTGCCAAATTATATAGCCTCGTTTATTGGAGGTCAAAATATGCCTGTGCCGATTGACCAATAATATGCACTGTGTTACGCTGGCTGTAAACAAATTTAACTCGTTGAATTTTAATATCTTCGCTTAAACCAGTCGTCAACAAAATCAATTACCTTAACATAGCATCAGCTACTTTAATATGTTGTTATTTATCAGTATTTCACAAACTGTCGGTATTTTTTTTAATATGTATTTATAACTAGCTTCTCTCCGCGGCTTCGCCCGTTTGGTATATAAACAGATCCTCTTCCCTCCCTCTGGAATATGCATGAAATGAAGAGGGAGGGAACCTCTTCCCTCCCTATGCATGAAATGAAGAGGGAGGGAAGAGGTTCCCTCCCTCTTCATTTCATGCATATTTGCAAACACTCCATCAGTCAAAATTAACTGGTCGGTTGGAATACGTAGATACCACGTAAACATACGCAAATACAAATGATTACCTATATAACTATTAAACTATAAATTATCTGTATGTAAAATTAAAGGAGCTATTGTAGCTAAATAAATTTATTTGCTAATGGTGAAATTTATTATCAGAGTCAAAGGAGCTATTGTAGCTAAATAAATTTGTTTGCCAATAGTGAAATTGATTCATTTCATGCATATTTGCAAACACTCCATCAGCCAAAATTAACTGGTCGGTTGGAATACGTAGATACCACGTAAACATACGCAAGTACTAATGATTACCTATATAACTATTAAACTATAAATGATCAGTATGTAAAATCAAAGGAACTATTGTAGCTAAATAAATTTATTTGCTAATGGTGAAATTTATTATTAAAGTCAAAGGAGCTATTGTAACTAAATAAATTTATTTGCCAAAAGTAAAATTTATTATCAGTGAAATTTATTGCCAATGAAATTTATTACCAAAGTCAAAGGAGCTATTGTAGCTAAATAAATTTATTTGCTAATGGTGAAATTTATTATCAAAGTCACAGGAGCTATTGTAGCTAAATAAATGTATTTGCCAAAAGTAAAATTTATTATCAGTGAAATTTATTGCCATTGAAATTTATTATCAAAGTCAAAGGAGCTATTGTAGCTAAATAAATTTATTTGCTAATGGTGAAATTTATTATCAAAATCGAAGGAGCTATTGTGGCTAAATAAATTTATTTGCCAAAAGTAAAATTTATTATCAGTGAAATTTATTGCCAATGAAATTTATTATCAAAGTCAAAGGAGCTATTGTAAATTGGTATTGGAAATTTATTCATAAGTTTTCACAATTAACATCCAAGAGTATGATCTTCTACAATAATACTTTTATTTATTATTAAAACACTTATAGTGTGTTTCCTATCACTGGTAGGTATATGTCGTCGCAAACGTTTCCTTCAGCTTTACGTGTTTGCGCGCGGCTATTACAATTTTGAATTTATTTTCACTGTTTACTCCTTAAAATGAGGGTATTATATAAAACATATCTTTTAATCTAGAACTGTAGATGTACAGAATTTTATTTCAATCTGTCAAATTGTTTAAACGTTAAAGAAAGATACACAAACAGACAGGCAACTTTTCACTTTTATAAGGATTTTATGTGCGTCAAAACACTATCAACTTAGGTAACTACATATAAAATTAATAATTGACATTTTCTGGTCTTTTATTCAAGAATGTGGTACACATCCAGGAAGGATCGTATTAAAATGAATATTGTATTTTACTGAAGATCTGATTCTATTTTTTTACTATTTCCTATTCGGTTTTATTATAGTTTTTGTCACAATTTTGAAGATTAATATTAGTTATTTTTTCTGTATATTTTGATGACTTTTCGTTAACCTTACTTTCTAAATCACCATCCCATTTAAAATTTACTTTATGATTTTCAAAATTGTTTAACGTTCTTCGTATCTTTTTCTCGTGAAATCTCTATTCATATGGTCTTAAAGTGAATACAATGAACCTTGTATTCATTCGAACTTAACATATGAAGTGTTGAACTTTGACCTCATTTTTAAGTAAGTTTATTGATTTATCAGTATTTTACAGAAATACATTTTGTGTACTTAATGCTATAAAAATAATCTCTTACGATCAATCATGCACCGTAATTAGAAAAAATTAATTTTGAAGACTAGTAGATATATCCTATTTTGAAGACTTTAGTACATATACCGAAAAATCAAAATTGAAATTCTTTCTCTCCTAAAAAAATATTGTAATAACTTTTTAAATTTCGCAAATCGGTTTTTATTTTTTCCATTTTTTATTCTAGATTATATTATAGTTATTTTCACCAAAAATTACTGAGAGTTGAAGATGAAATAAAAACACCTACAGAGTTATACAAAATCATCTTCGTCATTTTATACTCTGACCCAGTATCTCATACAAATTTCTCGCAACTGTCAAGCTTATCATATTGATGTATAAAAGTGGATATATTTCCATTTCTTATTCTGGAATATATTATCGTTACTTTCACTAAAAATTTCAGACAGTTATCCAAAAGTACCTTCGATATTTTAATCATCATCATCAATAACTCAACAGCCTAGGTTGGGCCAAGGCTTTCCTTTGAAGCTACTTTCATGCAGCTCTCTATGTGACAACCAATCTCCTGTTACGGTCCATAAACACCACAAAATTCTTCTCCGCCGCATCTTTCCATCTCATCTTCGGTCTTCCTCTTCTTTTCTGTCCATTAGGCTTAGCCAAAAATATCCTTTTGAAGGGGCTTTTAATGCTCCCTTCGACCGTGTTGATCCATATGAGCAGCACAATTCAGTCTATTAGTTTTGATAAATTTTAGGATGTCTTTGTAAAGTTTATATATTTATTATACTATTATACTTGGTATATTAAATTCTAACAAAATAGCCCATACAATTTTATTGAAAATTTCAACCTGGTAGGTTGATGTTTTGTTCATCGATTTACCCACTTTTATGGTAAATCGATGAACAAAATTTCAAGAGAGAAGCACTAGTAAATATGGTCGGTTTACAAGCGTACCACTTTGCGGCATCCATAACATACATTCCCTTTAACAATAGAATTTTTTTGAATACGTTTGGCGTTAATTTTTTAGAAATTCATTATTCACAATTAAATGAAACTACGTGATGTAGTATTATTTCTACTTTCTTTAAGTTCTTTACCACGACGTACATTTTCAGGTGGGCTATTGGCAAAGAATTATTTGCTTTCATTTTTTGCTAATAGCCCACCTGAAAATGTTGTACTACAACGAAACATAGGTCGTGGTAAAGAACTTAAAGAAATTAGACATAATACTATATCACGTAGTTTCATTTAATGGTGAATAGAAATTTTGATAACGTCTTTGTAAACTTTTTAAGTTATGAATTTCCAAACTTAATAATAGCGCAAAAAACGTCTTGATATCAATTATCACTACTGGACGAATCAAACAAACCTTAATGAGACCCAGTATTTTGATTATTAAAGTTCACTTTTTCATTTCGCAAAAAATATACAGCTAATAAAGGCGTTCCCATAATATCAATTAGTTACAAACTTTTTCAACAAAATTAATCTTTTGACACTAAGCTGAACTCTTAAGCATCCGAAACCGTGACGTCAGCGTTCCTTCGTGTGACAAACGTTTTGAAATCGGCGTTCACAATCGGCCGAATCGGTCACAGTGTGCCGAGGTCGGCCAAAGCGATACATCCGAGCAGGTATTGAACCGATCATTGGCGGTAGTAAACATGGCGTGCGCGGTATTATTAGCCGAGCGAGGTTACTGAAGTCGGTTGCGTGACCGCGGCTCGTCGGTGTATGCAAATTATCTGCACGTGTGTGCGTGAGGCTGCAGTAGTGTGTTGATGTTAGTTGGCATTGTATCGCGCTCCGGTGGAGACTCCGAGTTGTGGCGACTACGACAGGGCGGGAAAACTATAATGCTGACCATACGGACAGGGAAAATTTATTGCTGAGAGTATGTATGTAAACAAAAATTTTATAAAACATGCCAAAGTATATGTACGTAAACCAAACATTTTATGCTGCGTTTGTTTAAAATTACGAAAAAAAAACAAAAATTTCATGTTCGTATACCATACACACTCAAATATAAAGCAGTGTCCCAGTTAACAGGTTGTTTTTCCTCTGAGGAATTGGCAAATTCAATTCTATATCTTATTAAATGGAACAAGAATGTTTTTTTCGAATTCCCCTCGAAAATAAGTATAAGACTAAAATAATCTGTCACACTTTTTTATTTGGGTTTTTATCATAGGGAAATATTTATTTTTCAATAACAAACTATGTTCGTTTTCAACATTTTCTCAATCATAATTACATTTAAAGTTTTCGTAATCAGAAACAGAAATTTCATGAAAAAAAAATTAAGAAAATCACTGAGTTACCATCGAGGTTTCTTTCTGTGATATAATACCCGTTCACTATTCAAGGTTGAATAAGGTGTTAGGTACGTCGCGTCATAACGATGATACGCTGATACGCTGATGATAACGCTTGTCATAACGATGATATAGTCTATCCGGAGGACGGGATAAGATACGAAAAAGTTTTTGATTTTAATGATGTTTTTTTGGTACTCGTATAGGTCTCCATAAAAGCCATCTTACTATATTAGTTTTATAATCAAAATTTATGTAAATACCCAGTCATATAAGAAATTAAAAGCAAATTGTCTTATGGTTTGGATATTTAAAAATTGGCATATACCTCACATTTTAATGACATATTTTATGAATACGGTATTAAAATATACTTTCAGCTTTTACTGGTTTAAATTTTTAAGAGTTCACAGTAATATTAATACTCCAGACGAAGATACGAAACGTCTTACGTTTAGTAATCTCGTCTCCTTCTTAAGTGGCGCAACAGCCTATGATATCACTTGGCCTTCCCCCGTCATTTAAACCAAGATGATCTGTTCCTGGCCGTAGTTCTACAGTCCTTGGTATTAATGATGTTAAAATATTTTTCCATTCAGTCCACCCATCTCGGCTTGATCTTCCTCTTGGTCTGCAATATAAGACTTTACCTGAAAAAAATTTTGGTGTTCCTATCCTTCTCCATACGCATAAGATGGCCAACTTCATTCTTTCATTCTTTGAAACTTTGTAAACTTTATTACATTATGCTCCTCTTATGCTTCATATAGTTGGAGATTTATTTTTTCTTTCTTTTTCCATTCTCAATTAGCATGGGTACTCTGCAAAATGCTCCGTAGGACCTTTCTTTCAACTGCAGCAATTATTCTTCATTATTGGATACCGGTGTCCGTGTTTCAGATGAGTATGGCAATACAGGTCTAATTAAATAGTACCTTACTTTTTATATATTTCTCTAACTTTGATAACATAAGATAACTCGCTATACCAAATTTATATAAAGCTCACTATACACATTTGGTGACCAAACTAATTACTAACCATCTCGCCCCCGCGTTCGTCGCTTATATTCGAGATATCACTACAACATATTAATCCACGAACGTTGTTAGCGCAAAAAACTGTACATAAATCAATGAACCAGTTTAAAAAAACAAACCAGTACTAAGGATAAGCGCATGCAAGTACGGACTGCGAACACGTGCCAATGCAGTACGCGTGCACTGGCCTTGCCTCGCTTTCCATCCGCCGCAAGATGGTTGTACGCTGATCGGCCTTCAATCGAATGTGATTTTTTACTCTTCTGTTTCTGTCAATTGATCCGATCCATTGTATCGTAGTATTTTATCGATCAATTATTTCGAACGATTGCATCGTAGTATTTTAGTATATGCTCGTATATAGTAGTATGACTTAAAAGTTTTTAACTGGGACAACTCTGCGACTGGAATCGTAAACTGAGACTAGAGATGAATTAGGCGAGCCCTTTAAAAAAAAAAAGATATATATATATATATATATATATATATATATGTATATATATATATATATATATGTATATATATATATATATATATATATATATATATATTTGTGTGTGTGTGTGTGTGTGTGTGTTTGTTTTCATATCAGTGTGATAGGAACATCAAATTAAATGTGGAAAATGGATTATAAATTCGTAGAATTTTACTATGTACTCTTAACTATGTGCATAATTGGATGATCAAATAGAAGTGAGTTAAACCTTGAAATTGGCAATCTTATCATAACATTTATCCACCCAACTTGCAAAATCCCAACTACCCAACTTATCAAATAACTTCTCGATAAATCAGTATCGTACGACCGACAAAATCGTCGGTGTAGCCCAATTTTTTTAATGTGAAACATCCAATGGCGCATTTGGATTGGAGTTAAAACATTCTGATAGCATGTCGCGACGTGCCGTTCGGCCAGCTTCCAGCCTTGTCGACTTTTTCCGACTTAATTCGGTCAGCTTAGACTCTTGTCAACTAATAATATTATGAAGTTAAAAATATATTTTTAATACATTATTAAGAATTATTTATGTTACAAATTATTTCATAAAAATAAAATAATAAAATTAAATGAATATTTTCTTAATAACTATCCGAATATTTGTTTTTTCGTTTTCAATTCGCTCAAATAAAAATATTTCAATATAAAAATGTAAAAATAATTTAGATGTTTCACATCTGCTAAACGTTCCATGTCGGCTTATAGTTTTTTTAAATAAAATATTAACTATATAATACTTATATAGTTATCAGTAATTTTATGTTATTAAGGAAAACAATATGGGTACTCTGGCGAAAACTATTTCAAATTTATAAATTTCAGTATAGCCTAAACAATTTATCTAACTGCGTATATCCTCCTGCTATGCAAAACTCAGTATCGAGGATCTAATTTCTTAAAATATCAGATGTATATATAATATCAGAAGTCGCTCTCCAGAACTACGATGCTCTGGAAAGAGACCTCTATTTAATGCCAGGAAAGATTCGTCAACGGTGATCTAATATAAGTATTGAGAATTTTTTCTAAACAATAATATTAATTATTATTTAATGTATATTTATACCTGTTTCAAGATATTTATATTAAAATAAAGAAAAGTAACAATAGACAAATTCACTGCCAACTCCCTGGTTATATTCGTTTAAGTGCGGAAATGTAACAAACATACCCCCATCACTATTCCCTCTGCCAGCTCACTGGTGCCGGAAAATTGTGTTTTTACTGCTCTCGAGTGGTGTTTACGAGCGTTTTCTTCTTATACGATTTCACTTTCCCGTAATTGAGGAAATTTCACTTCACAAAATATATTTTTCAATGTAATATTGGCCCTTTGTAATTGCGAAGTATAAACTTCATACACAAGCAGATTTTTTTACATATCTAAGCAACTCTGTTAGGTTTATTCTAATATATATTATTATAACTTATAGTAAATAAAAAAATACTTATACTAAAAAAAACGCAACTTTAACTTATAATTCGCCGATGAAAGTTTTTTGTGTCATAATATTTAATAATTAATATAACAATAAGATAAATATTTGAATTTACGTACAATTAGACAATATTTGTAAATCTCCATCTAAAGTCATTTAGGTTCAAAATGAAAATAAGAATACCTCATTACATCTACGGAATAGCAGAAATGGTATTAATAATAGCTACTTTTACTTAGCTAGCATCAATTTCCAAGACCAGTATGGAAAATGCTCACATTTAATCAACACATTCTTACAATCATCTCATACTTACAGTCAAAGCTTCTGAAGATTTACTTTAACTTAGACAAAAGTAATGTCTTATCGTCTGTAAAAACAAGGGTGTACATATTATGAAAATATTATTTCATTCGTTGTAAATCTCCTTAAACATACATCGTTCAATCTAACACTACGCCTACAAAATGAATTACGAAAACCCACCCTAACATAACGAAATTGCTGAAAATGATAAAGGATGCTATCCAACTCGACCGCGCTAGCACTCGCATGCGAGGGCGTCCTAGTCTCCCGCCCTCCGTGTTGTGTCTGGAGCTATCGATCCGCCCAACGCTCGAGACGTCCTAATGACTTGGGCGGCGGCGCGTCACCCTCATACTGCGAGCTTTCTTTTATATTATAATAATATCAGGTTTTAATAGTAACGAAGCAGCGGACATGGAGATCAATTTATCTTATCCCTCATCAAGGGCGTGTCAAAACTTTTAAAAGGAAGTTTGGAATATAATAGTATTTCTTAATCTCGTCGTTACAATAATAGCAATAACTAGTAACAGCAAACAGAATAATGAATGGTAATATATTTATTACTACATATCTTGACATGAATTTTAAAATACAGCATTATTATTGTTTTTTCTCCAGATTCCTGGGCTGACAACTAGCATAAAACTCATAATAACTAGGTGATATATATATATATATATATATATATATATATATATATATATATATATATACAACTTGATCTATAAAACATAAAAAATCGAAGAAGTGAATAAAATCAAATGTGTGAATTTGGAGCCGTGTTACAAATACCCGTAAATATTATGCCAAAATTAATTTGCCCCAATTTTGTGATTACGGATGCAATCCAATATCAACTCACGCATAATCGCTAGAATCTCGTCTCATATGCAACGTTCAAATTTTATATTCTCCACAAATTTATTGAAAAATCTCAATAAAACAAATAGTAATTCGTTCGAACAATCAAATGATCAAAACAGACTAGATAGTTTTTTGAGATAGTTTTTAAGATATCAAAACAGACTAGATAGTTTTTGAGAATATTTCGACAGGCAACCAACCCATTGAAATTATATATACTATCTTTATTATCCTCATATTATTAAATTTAACTAGTAACCTTTTTCTGACCCAAAATATTTGAGAATTATAGGTCTTTCAACATTTTAACTGTGGTGAGTACCGGATGTGAATTAATTTAATTCCAGAATCATTCAAACAAATAAATGAAAGCACAAATAAATATCCAAGCTTTATAAATATAGATATGTTCACAATTCAAATTTTGCTTGTTCCTACAAATATTTATCAGTAAAAGATTAACTTTATGAAATTGTCTTACCATTTGTAATACAGTAATTATCAGTAAAAGATTAACTTTATGAAATTATCTTACCATTTAAAAAAAGTATGTAAATATGTACATTTGTTTTACCACAAGAACACAAAGAACTAAGGAAAATACACCTATAAGTTATGATTCCGTGCAATTAAATGTATGGTAATATATTGGAACAAAATAAGCAATAGACGTTTCAAACCTTAAAATTAAGATTTAAAATCACCTTAAATTAATATCGAGTGAATAAAGGTGACAATTCATTAACGCAATGTCTGAAAACATTCTTTGTTATTTACTACCATGACGCTTTTAATCACACTCGACTGCGACCGTTTAATTACAACACCAATTGAAGACACGACCACAACCAAAACTGCCTTTTCTCACTGTATATCTACAACTAAAGTTTTAAGATAGGGCGGATGAAGCAGACGTCGCCCGTGGGGTAACGCCCGCCCGGGCAACCAAATTATCTTCAAGTTTGGGCGGCTCCTTGCGCGCCTAGTCGCCTGTGCCTTGTTACTTAAGGACGAGTTAGCGAACGGAGAGTGAGTGAAGGATAATAGCACTCGAGAAGGCGTAAGTGTATTAGGCACAGTAGGATTATACACCTCGATAAGGCAGACTTGTTATGACAGAAACGGCGAATTCACCCGGTTATATTTATATACGCTCCTTACGTTTAAGTCGCT
This sequence comes from Druceiella hillmani, assembly GCA_039881145.1. NCBI lineage: Eukaryota > Metazoa > Arthropoda > Insecta > Lepidoptera > Hepialidae > Druceiella > Druceiella hillmani. Next base: position 3,783,554 of record JAYKKI010000084.1, read on the forward strand.
TATATTCACAGTTAATTTGTATTTATTAACTATAACACTCTCATTTATAACTGCCAAAATCTAACCTGTCAATTTGAAATTATATCCTATTGTTGCATTACAAATGTTATTTAGAAAGTTCATTAAACATGATGTCCATAAAAACGAATTTTCTGCGCTGGTCAGAAAAATTATATTATTTCCTATCCCAGGTATACACCTTTTATATATAACTTTTTGGGTTATGTACCGGATGTGAATTAGTTTAATTCTATAGTACGTATATAACGTTTTGGGTCATACAATCCAAAAAGTTATAACAATGTATTTACATATTCCCTTTAGGTTATTTAAATTTTTACAGATTTTATTAGTTTTTACGTTTCCGTACCTCAGAAAGTAAAACGGAATCCTTTCAAAATCATTGGCGTGCTGTCGATCGCAGTCGATTGTCTTAGAAACCATTTTACGTAAAAACTTGATATCTTTGATTTGGTGATTGATTACATTAATCCCCACATTTTTCACTTCATAATACTTATGTAATATTCAAAACAATTTTTTTTCAGTTTTATACACAATGTCAAGTATCGTTTCAAAAGTTTAGTTATAAACAACTCTGAAATATTTTTTTTTCAGAAATATGCACCAAAATGTGAAAAAAATTGCAAATTCGATAAAGAGCCACACTTAGTTCCGAAATTACTGAAAAAAGGGTTGGTAAAATCTGCGTAGGAGATTAGAGGAAACTATAGCTATTATCCTAGATATTATTGTCAATGAGATATGCTTACGCCCGTGAAAGATATATAGACAATGTATTAATATGGTAAATAATAATATTAACATTTATAAAAAGTTTATTAAAAACCCTTTGTACCATTTATAATTTATAAAATTTTATACATACCTGAAAATTTAACAAAAGTATCGTAGTGTGAGTTCTGTAGCTTTTTTCTAATAAGTTCGACATTTATGTTATCTCTATTTGTTCTCTATTACAAAGCTTCCTTTCTTTTCTGATTACGACTAATCGTATTATCGGTAGATATATTTTTGCAAAATTTTAATATATTTTATGTAAACAAAACAGAAAGTCAAATGGAATGATTTAAAATGAATAACATGAAAATTAGAGAGCTTGCAGATTCAAATCCTAGATGGCCAAAAATAAGGACTATATTTTCCTTATGATAATTTCCTGTTATTTCAAAATCACTTGCAATAATACGTTTTAATCAACTTTTCACTAAATTAAAATCCCTACACACCGTTTCTAGTTAGAAATGAATCAATGGGTCCATCGAATACATATTTACAGAATTATAGAGATATCTTATGAAAATATAATAAAGTTTGTCGCTTATGTTTTAAACAAAACATTGGTTGTCCAAACAAATATAGTGTTCCATTTTAATCAAGCTGCTGTTATCGATTAAAATATTACGTCACATTAATTAATAGTCTTAATTCAGTAATGGTCTTAATTCAGTAATAGTCTTAATTCAGTAATAGTCTTAATTCAGTAATTACTGTGGATCTTAATTCAGATTTAAACAACATTAATACTCTAAACCTTCTGAGCTTTCTTTCAGAGCTTTGAACTTAAATTGTAATATCTTAGACCCGTCTGACTTGATAAATGAAACATTCGCATGTTCAGAGAGTATTTATCTTATTCTAAGTTCAAATGCTTTTCCACTAGACGCATGGTACGAAAAGTAGATGAAAAATACTAAAACCATTTTGAAACACTCCGCACACTGATATGCGTGCTTTGGGTTTAAATTTTAACCCTTTGAGGGATATTATCTCTTTAAGAAAACTATGTTTTCAATGTAACAAAATTGTATGTAACAAAAAGGCATTATACTTTCATCTTCAGCGTTATAGTTTGTTACACGCCGTCTAACCAGATACATTGAACCTTCGTCTATTGACACCTAATACGTTCCTGTCCATATCAACATTATCAAACTTTCCCAACATCCGTCTGTCTCCTAATTTGGAAATTACTTTTTCATTGATTCTCATTCCTCTAGACATGTCCAAATCACCTGATGGACTCTTTAAATGAATTGTTTCATTCATAGTTATAATAGATTTTCCATAGCCCATTATACTTAATGTTTACATAGTATTGTCATTTTCAAATAGATTTTTTCGTCGGACATGTTACGTTACACATAAAGGCATGTACTCAATCAATCAAAATATTTTTTTATCAAAAACCTCAAACTTCATTTCACAAATAATTCTCATTTTAATATTTCAAGCAAGCTAATTCAATTAGGCTTGGGATAAAATATATTTTACTCGTTCAAGTGAAATAACTCTTTGAAATAAATTGAAAACAGCGTATTTCATAGAATTTTATGAAAAATTTCAAAACTTGATATAACATTTCCAATTCAAGACATACTTGTAATAGTATTTGACATGAATTTAAATATTATTTAGGTCGATCGAAGTATTCATTATTAACTTTGTATCGTGAGAATTTTTATTACGCTTTTTATTTTGGCTTTAGTTCTGTGAATTTGACAAGAATTATGAACAATTAAGTATATTATATCCTTACAATTTCTTTAAATAATTACTTTCTATTATTTGTTTTTATTCACATATTTGCACTTGCACGTTTTTACCCGTAATTTTTTCTACATATTCTACATATTTGCACTTGCATATTACATATTTTACATATTTGCACTTGCTATTTTTACACGTAATTTTTTCTACATATTTGCACTTGCATATTACATATTCTACATATTTGCACTTGCTATTTTTACACGTAATTTTTTTTTAACTTTGATCAAATTTTGCTTCGACTGATTGTTAATTACCGGATTTATTTTTCTATTAGAAAACATATTTTTAATTTGTTTATCAAAACACAACAACATTTTAAAACAAATCAGCGTTATTTATTAGATTCCAACGGAAATAATGGAAAAAAAACATATTTATGGGTAATTTTTTTGATATTAATTGTGCACTTGACTTTTAAATTGAGAATTTAGAAGACGCTTATAAAATAAATAAAAATATTTGCAACTGTTGGTAATTAAGGATAATGTGAACAATAAAAAGATAAATAGTTAGTAGCAACACCTAATGACATTTAGAGAACACCTAAAGAAAATTGTTCTCTAAAAGACTTCACCTATTCTAAGGAAAACAGTGAATGTGAAATCTCGATGGATCGAGTAGCTTCTAAGTAATATGATATACATATAATAAAACATTCAACTATAGCCATTTTCAAATATATTACTAATTGAATATTTACCTAGAATATTTACAGAGTATTTCCATTAATACGATTAATAATAATAATAATACCAGTCGAATATTTACCTAATAATTTAGGGTTGTTTTTGATTTTTTTAAGGTGCAAGTTGACATTGGCAATTTCATTCAACTTTAAATATCGTTAAGAATCAAGTCATAGCGTTGTAAAATTATTTGTAAGTGTATTATATCTATGCAATTGTAAAATATATGTATGTGATTATATAATATACTTCCTACTTCACAATATAATCTTCTGCACCTAAAGCGATATACAACGAGGAGTTGATGATATATTATGACGTCATAAATAAGCTATTCAATTTTATCATCCCTTCTCTGGAACGAACGAGCTTGTGGCAATCCGATAGACTGTCGATAGCGGGTAAATATTTGTTTTCCATCTCCGTGAAGATCTCTGCGAAACATGTACTCCGAAATTCTCGATGGAGAATGGAATTTTATTAGGGAAGAGTAAATTCTCGCGTAAAGAATTGTGTCCTTAACGCCGAAATAAATTCAGATGAAAATTCTACTTTTTAGCTTCATGTATGTGGGGGATAATTTAGGATAAATCGCTCATATATACATACATATATATAAATATATATATATATATATATATATATATATATATATATATATATATATATAGACATTTGCAATGATTGAAAATCCTAGAGAAATACATTTTTAAGGTTCTGTATCTCAAAGATCCAATTAGAATCCTTTCGTGACAACGTCATCTTTCCATAAGTCAGTCCGTTAGAAGCTTCTAACTTCTAAACTTCTAAATTAAATTTTAAAAAAAACTTTAAATTCACGTTAATATTAAATCCAAAACTAAAAACTGCTTAAAATAATATTTCGAAGAGATACACAAACATGTAAAGGAGGAACGAAAAAATATTTATTTTTTTAAATAAGATATGTATGATATAGTTATATAATTTTTTCACCAAAAAATTACGATTTGTTCTATCATTTAATTTGATACGAAAATTTATTTATTGCATATCCTATATTTAAGCAACTAATACTAAATAGAGCTAAATATTAAATATTAAAAAATATTTTGAATAATGAAATATGAAGTATTTTTGAGAAATTCACGGGATTTTATGCTTGTGAAAGACATGCCATCCATAATATTTTCATAGTCAAAATAACGTTAATATTTAGAAATACTTTAATATACAGTATTTACCCTTCAAATGTCCAAAGACACATAAACTAAATCCCCGTAGTGCGAGTTCTACTTATATGTAATAAGTTTATTTAATCAACATCGCAATACGTAATTTTTTTTCAAATACATTTATCTAAACAGATTTAGAATAAAGAACGCAGTAAAATTATTCAGCAATTAATTCCTACATTAATGGAGGATAGGTTTCAAAACCAATTATTATTTATTTCTATAATAGATAAACATATGTATTTAAGTTAGCTCTTATTTTTAGATATTTGAATATATATAAACGTATATATCTACTGACTAAGTCATCTAGCACATACTTAGATAAATTGATGTGGTATGATGGTAATAGTACATCAAAGAAAACCGCAAGTATCTGGTCATTAGAAAACGACTGATCTCTGCAATTTTTGGAGCTTAGCACTTTTTCTAGGTCATTACGGGTATCTTTCCATTTTTTACAAGAAATCTTTTTAATGTACGATTACCTGCTGTAAAAGCAAAAAAAAAAAAATATCTGTTACCTTTAAAATAAAGAGCTAAATTTATCAAGTCTGTAGAGATTTCTCTTTCAATTTTTATCCTCTGTAAATGATACTAAAGTGAATAATTATTTAGAATAATATTGCTATTTCACATATATGGACATATTCTCGAAAAGACTTAAAATAAACATATTATTAAATGATTTATTAAATATATTTATTACTAATGGCCTAATATTTATTTATTTACTGTTTATCGCTTCACTTTACATATTTTTTTTAAAAATAGATAAAAGTTTCATATTTTCTTGACGATATAAAATGAAGAAAATGTAATTTATGGAGATAAGGCTGTGTAATGATGAGGAAATGTCAATACGTCACACATGCTGCGAGGATTTCATAATCCAAGATAAACCTCTCCAATCTCAAAACGTTATTACGAATTAATTCACAGTTAAAATAACATGGAACGATATGAAATACTAATAAACTGGCCAATTATTAATACATGTTGTCTCTTTTCGCTCTATTTGTGACACTTGATTATACATTGTTAATTGACACTTTTATATTGGTTAAAATATGCATGTATTACCAATGCTAAAGAAATTAACTCTATTTTTGCATAAAAAAATCGAATGAAATAATTTTCATTACACATAATAAAGAGAGATTTTAGTAATAAAATATATCTATATTTAATTTCTATAACTATATACATATCACTAAATACGACACATTTAATTTATGATAATAATTCCGATATTAAAATTGTTAGGTGTGTGTGTATGTATCTCTTTTTGATACTAAATAAAAAAAAATATATATATATGTATATATATATATATATATATATATATATATATAAATATACATTTTTTTTTAAATATAAAATCAGTGCAATTAATTGACAAAACGTGAACGATTGAAAAGGAAATGTGAACATTTTTTGCAATATACTTCTTTATTTAGTTTGATTCACTTTTCATTGTCCAGCATCTTGCTTATAATTACGTTACATAGCAATATTGACATTAAACATAAAATTGTTTAGTTGTATTTAATATATGAGGCATTAACATTAGAGTTCCTATCATAAACTTACCATCTATTACAGATTAATAGTAAACTTACCATCCATTTAGTCTTTATCCTGTTTAACAGTTAGACTGAAACTTGGAATAAACCTAAACAATCATACTTTTAAATAATTCATGAGACGACCAAATGCACAAGCACAAAACATCCAATACATAAGGTTACTAATGATTATGTAGTATACATTGAATGTTCTAATCATTAATGACTTCACAAATAATCTGTATCTGTATCTTCACAAATAATAGCATCCGCCCTTCGTAGCGGCCGTAGGTGTCCGGCGTAGCGGTCGATACGGGGTCGATGACGAGTCCGGAATGTCTACGCCTCTCGTACGCTCCGTCTCGTTGCTCGTATCTGTCTAGTGTTTCTGCAAGTCACTGATGCACGATTACTAAGCAGCAATGTTTGTACATTTGTATAGGTTTTAACTTGAGGCGTGTTATAAATGGCGACTCTACACACTTAAAACAATAAAAGCGCGCTTCTTAAAAATGTTCTTAACGTCTTATTTATTATTTATATCAACTTCACTCCTAATTGTGTACTTATTAATTTTACACATTATTATAATATCCTTAACGATTCCCTACAAAAAAGACAGCAAAGCTCCCAGAGGGACTGTATTTGCTTTAAAAACATCGTCGTCCTTCGTCCATCTTTGGACATGTTTTTTGTACTTTGTAGTAACCTACAATAGTATTTTATAATAACATTTGTACTATATTTTTATAAAATGGTAATTAGAATCGCAATTTATTTTATTGTTTCTTGTCCAAATTACATAACTTGACGTTAACAATAGTGTTTCTATACACGGCATGATTTATTGCAATGAAATTTTCTAGCCAACAATAATCTCTAGTTATTAAGATTCATAGTTTTAGATATTATTATTGTGCACTGAATAAAAAATATATCTATATATCTGAAAAAACACAATGAAACCGAAGTTTATTTTATTTTCGTCTTGCGTTTTGTAATATGCATATATTCTTGAAGAAAATATCTGTAAATAGTTAACTCAAAACGATATAAAATTAGGGTCATCTTTTTTGATGTCTAATTACATTAATACATATGATATCGTGTAAAGATATTTAGCAAATCTAAGATAAACAATGACCATGAATTGTAATGCTTTCAAGAAAGTTCTCTAAGCAGGGTACAACAAAAAAAACATGTTTATTATTCACGCCTGTGATTCTGTTCACCAAAGTTAATATATTTGAAACGTATTTCTGTAAAAAATTATAACTTTTTGTGGAATCGCAATTTTAACAGCGATTTTTTTCAGAAACGGTTGAAAATTTAATCATATAGTTCCTTGACGTTTTCTACCCAGTATCGTGTACAGGTTCACCTGTGTAAATAATAGACGTGTTTCTTTTTAATACAATTGTGAATCACATGATAGTGTCTTATCTAGTACATTTCCAAAAGTTCCATCTAAAAACTAAAAGGGAATATATTTTTCAACATTACTACCAATCTATTAATAAATTGGTTTTGTCATATGGAAAAAAATTCAGACTCTCTTAGTAAATTCGGCTAAAGCTTCCACATAAAACGAGATAAAAAATAATAAACATTACTTGGTCCCCCGTCGTCTGCAAAAGCTAACGATAGAGACAACGAGGCCAGACGAGATTAAGACGAGGCGCAATGCACAAGTTCAGCATTGAAATGCAAATCTATTCGATTTGCTGCGACGCGCTGCGCCTTTAAATTGCTCAAGTTCGTTCCAATAAGTCTCATTTTCAACAACTGACTACTTGGTTAGATGGATTGTAAAGTTTAAAATTTTAATTAAAACGGTACACAATTTTTGGTCTTAATTTTTCCATTTAAACTTAAATACATAACATTGTGGAAGAAAATGAATGAAGCTTATTCTACGTGAAAACATTGATCAGATACCATTGGATAAATTCTCAAAAAAAGACGGCAAAAACGATTATGTTACAAAAAATGTAAGGTACGAAGGTGGGTCAAATAAAATTGGATGTGGCTGTATCGGGGACATGGCCGTATGTTTTACGTAAATACGTGTACGTTAACGGGTAATATTTTTACGTCCCCTGTACCGCTTCATTCTATCGTATAATATTTTACGAGAGTCACTAGATTGCTCTTGAGAATTTTTTTCCAATCGTTTACGATTTTTATATTTTGATTTAGTTTCTTACGAGTATAGGCTGACATTGTATCTCCATCAGTTTTCTTCATCTTTCACTTTAACATCATACATATTTGCCATAGCCATTCCACATTAATGTTTATATACGCAATCGATAAGTCTTGATTAGGACTGTTGATTGAAATTCAAACGAGTGTCGTTGCTTCTCCATCACCACTCAATGTAACGAATTCACTGATCCCTAACTATCGAGTGGTATAATTAAATTTTGAATTAGAATTTTGTTACCATCAAGTTTTCTGAATTACCTCCCTCTATGGAACCAAATTTAAAGACATATTTACATCAAAACTTTGCAGAATCGAGGGGATGGCGACGGGTGGGGTTGCTTACTCACATAGTCCCTAATACGAGGCATATATACTCATTACGAGTATATATGCCAAGTTTCAACTTAATTGTACCTACCTCTGAGATATCATCGATCAAGCAACTCTTTCTGAAAGAAATCGTCGACAATGGAGATAATCGACTTTCGAGCTGTCATCAAATTCCTGATAAAATACTACAAGTCATATTAAATGAGATATAATTTTAGGATACCGTGTATGAGTATATGAGTATATGAGTATTTTTACGGGAACTCATGCCCTAGTGAAACCATGATTTACAAACGGTATTATCTTCAAACAAGGCAGAGATTTGATCGATGACGACCCGCACTTAAGACGGCCGATCGAAGACACCTCCTCGTACATTGTGGAAACAGTTGAAAAATGTATACTGAAAGATACCCGATTAAAGAAGGAGTAGTTGAATATTCTTCATGACCATCCTGGCATGTCAAAAGTCAGCGCAAGTTGGGTGCGTGGAATGCTCACTTCGCCACAAAAGCAACAACGTATCAAGTATACACGCGACTTTTTGGATCTCTTTAGAAAGGTACGAGCAAGGATGAAATTTTGAGCCGAATTGTTACGGGTGATGAAACTTAAATTCATCATTACCAACCTGAATCCAATCAGAAATTCATGCAGTGGTAAAGAAGGGTACCCGCCACCTAAGGAATTCAAGCTATCACAATCGACCGAAAAATTAATGGCTACGGTTAAACAGAGAGTATCATTCTCATTGACTTCAAATATAAGGGAGTTCCTATAACGGGAGATTACTACGCTGTTCTATTGGAGCGGCTTAAAGAAGCATTGAGGGAGAAAAGGCGCAGAAAATTAGCGAAAGGTGTAAAAGCTTTGCATCATGATGTACCTGTACACGACAGATTTTGCAATGGTTCCCTTCATAAGTGGGGCTTTATATATAAGAACCACCATATATAAGAACCACCATATAGCCCAGACTTGTTGCGACTACTATTTTTTACCAAAACTTAGAAAAAAAAATCAGCAAAGGTAAAAAGTCAAGGCTGCAATGTAGGCTTATTTTCAAAGTAAAGAGAAAACATTATTCTTGAGTGTTTAAATAAATTAATCCACAAATGAAATGCATTTTGATTAAGGGAGAATATACTGAAAAAAATAACACCACCTTTCTTCCACCCCATTCTTCAAACTGTTTGACAACCCGTCGTTTATAAAACGGAAATGAAACTTTTTGAACTTAACGTCTCGCTGCTGAAGAATGCGGTCATCATTTTACAGTCTTCTAACAACATTATGACGATCTTTTTCCTTGTACAATCTACTTGTTTGCACGGCACTTTTTCACTTTTGATAAAAGCTTTACATCTCTGTCACGTAAATTAATATTGCGTTCACCGACGCTTTTTCTAGATTAATCTAATTCTGGAGAGTGGGTCGTTTAGCAGGAAGTCGTACAAATTACAGTCTTGTTGAAGTGCTAATACCCTCGACATGCTTTATCCGCATTAATGTAAGTATAAAAATATTTTGAATATTATTTTTTTCACTTTCCATTAATTTTTTTATTAGTACATTTATCGTGATTTTTTAAAATTTATTTATGTCACATGTGACATAAAATATTTTCGTGGACCGAAATTAATAAATACACTTACAAATTATTCATATACTAATTTTAATAACTAGCTATTCTCCATAGTTACTTCTAAAAGTATCTTGCTTTCTCGTAATATAACGTAGAGCCATGTTTTAATAGAGCAACTTGTTGAAAAAACAGTGCGTAAATCAATAGATATCCACACTCTTAATTTAGTCAAAAGGATTATGTGTCCAAGCAAAGGAGTTGCCAAAACGAAAACCAATCTTTGAATAAAATAGTAAAATAACATATTTACTTTATTTTATGGCACCATCCGCGAATCTCAAACCCATTCCCAATCATCTCGCTACGAAACTATTGAATGTGACTACATCGTTATGCGGGACCATCGTCCAATATTATTTCAAGCGACTACCATCTAGAAGACTTCCATTTACAATTCCCGACGTAAGTTTCCCACTGTCAACCATAAATGCAATACGTGATTTCCCATCCAGTATGGTTTTCCGATTGTTATTTCGAAGAAAAGCTACGTATTTTTCTAGCTCCAGACGCAACTGTCGCTGCTAAGAAAACGCGCAATGCGCCGCGCATGCAATGAGTACGAAATGGTGTATTTCCGTCGCGCGGACATGTTTGCAGCGTTCCAATGGACATGTCGCTTGAAAATAAATAAGTAATACTCTCTGCGTCATAGCAGCTGACAAAGGATTGTGCGACCGTATTTGCCCCAATACGTTTTGTTTATACACTAAGTTATCAGATTTTCTCCCGACAATTATAGTACCAGCCTCGACCCCTGTGAACTTTACTTTGTAATGTGGAGTAATGCGCCGTAAGTCGTGTTTTCTGTGAATATGAGTAGAATTGTCTTTTCAGTAGTATTTAAGAAAAATTGCTGTGTTATGATTTAAGTTGTATTTTTATCCTTTATTGCTAACTTCTAGGCTCCCTTTTTGCATTGTTACTTTTAACTATACACCAGGCAAATATTAACTGTGTTATGATACCATAGGATAACACTTGTTATCTCGTATATAAAAGTTATTACAGAGTTTCATCACATTGAAAGAAAAATTATCCAAATCACGGTATATTTAACGAAATTTGATATGAAAAAATTAGTTATTTCGAAATTGGAGTCGCCTTAAAAATAAATAAAACACTTTTAAATAAGTTCCAAAGTTTTTTTGATACAAATAGAAAAATAATATGGCCATTCTATTTCAGAACATTGCTTAGATATTGCTGATGTATTTATTTATTACGGAAGATTTGTAAAATTTATATATTTTTTTAATCTACTGAATAAGTAAAACGAATTAAAATTATTGATCATCTGTCATGGTACAAGAGTTTCCTTAATCATAAAATATTGCACTCATGGTAATAAATCCGCAACATATCTACACAAAGCTTTCTTAAATAGTTTTTATTAATAAATAAATATATCTTCATATTAAAACCAAACTGTTAATCGATCAAATAGTTTAATTATCTTTCATCAAATATGGAGATGTATAGGTACTAGCTAAATCACACTTACCCTAAATTTTATTGGGGTCAATGTGATGGTGGTTATAATTACTCTAAACAGTTCTTTAAAAAACCAAAAACCATTGTAATTTGTGCCTACTAACCGAGTTTTCAGAACTCGGTTAGATAAACATTTTTAACAGGACCATCTTCAGATAAATTCTACTTACTAACATTTTACGAGTTACAAAACTTTTCTTCATTATGCTCTAGTTTACATGTTAAAGCCGTACACCGAACCGCACTTTTTAATATACTTTCATATTTACATAAAAAATAAGCAGTTCAAAGATTATTCCAATATAAAAATCATCTATTTTCTGTATAGAAATTTTTCAGCCACTTAAACTAAAATAATACCTTTGTTTGTTAACAAAAAAGATAAAAAACGGCGAACGCGAATACCGTCATCGGATCTAAATATTGTGAATAACAAATTAAGGTCAAAATTTTAAAAATTTGAACTTCCGTTCTGTTTAAGTTCGCCTCACTGAAGCTTTCCTCAAGCGCTCGCGGTGTCCCGAAAACACGATGCGGAATTTTACACAATGTACATAACCTTGGCATTTTCCAAGCCACTAAAGTATATAAAAATTGTCCTTGCAACATAAATAAATAAAGAATGCTGCTTAAAAGCGAATGCTAAAACTGCATAAAATATAACAAGTATCCGCGTCGTTACCGAGAGTAATGAAAGAGTCGCTTTCTCTCCAAAAGTGCGACGCCCGGATGAGAATGGCAGATCACTTAGCGGGAATTTGTGAAGTATTTCATTTGAATATGAATATTTAATGCGGCTTATAAATAGGAGACGGGAAAGCGGATATCGAGGAAGGAAAATACAAAAGCTCCTGCTTTCCAAGTTTTGACATGAAAATTATGTGGCAACAAGTAAAAATAGTACTAGTAAAAAGTTTTAATTTAATATTATACATATATATATATAGATCTATATATATATATATATATATATATATATATATATATATATATATATATTCTCTCAATATATATATAATACAATTCACTACATCATATCTTTCTTTTTCAGTTGATCGATTACGATGAAACTTGAATGTTACTCCAAGACAGACAAAAATTATAAAACAATGTTTTATAATTATTTTTATAATGTCCCTTGAATCACATTTTCGTAATTATCTTCAAGTATACACAGGCTTATTCTATAGTTTTATTAAATGTATAGATTTAAATACAAATTGTTTACGTTAAATCCAAAAATCATTTGTATTTGTACAATGTAAGTAACCACCCCCCAATAGTGTAAACAATATGGTCGTGAATTAATATAAATTTAAATCTTTTGGTTTTTTTTGTAACGCATGTGATGCCGGAGCATGTTTTTTTTTATTTTATTTTAATTCAGGTAAAATTCAGACCATGCTTACTTGATTACTATACACATACAGGATTTTTTTCTCTTGTCTTTTTCATCGAATTCAGACACCGGAAATGTACAGACATTCGAAGGTCGTCACAAAAAAATCGTGTCTATGATAAAGTGAAATCGGAATCATAAATTTAAATCGGTATGGGACCGCCGGATGACAGTTGCTACATGCATTGAGTGTTTCTCTAATTAAGAAGGAATAAATTTGAATACAAATTGAACTATAACTATCAAAAAGAAATTGAGGAAAATGAATTATTATGAGTTGTAACTTGTTGAGGAAATGAGTCTATTTATACTCTAAACTGCAAAGTGTTGACAAAGTTATTCAAAGAAGAACAAAAAAAAATGTAACACGCTCCAATAATAAAATAAGTCAGCTGACCTTTGTTATAGACAATTACAAGGTAATACTGTAACAGGCCCAATAATTTGCAAGTACAAGAGTTTCCTATAGTTTTAGGTAAAATTTACAATTTTGTAAACATAAACATTTTCAAGTCTCATTTTAAATATAGATAAGTAAATTCTAAGACTGAACAATTAATAAAGATATCGATAACATACCAGAATACAATAAAGATGTCGCTTCATTTTGTAACAGAATACAATAAAGATGTCGCTTCATTTTTTGCCATATCTTCATTTTCTACCATATATTATTTTATTTAACTTCTCTCAAATGTATCGAGCAGACTGTTATTGGAAAAATTGCTACAAATTTAAAAGAAATATTTAAATCCATTTGCAAATAATATTTGAATTAATGTGAAAGGAAATTCATTAAAATTTAATTTAAAACATTTTTTTTTATTTATATATAGCAAACAAATATTAAGGAAACATCTTCATATATGAAATTGCGTTCAAAATTGCAATATATGATGAGAGAAACGAAACGGCGAAAGTAAGGGATGAAATGTTAGAATATAAATAAAAGTCATTGATGATATTAAGATGTATTTTCTGAGAACATTTCACCACTTAGAAACAATGCTAAAGCTCCTGTTTTTAAAAAAATCTACGTAGCAAATTACTTGAAAGAAATATATTAAAAGACAACAATGTTACGAGTCTTTAAAAAATGAAAACCTATACTAAGTTAGTGAAGAAATAGACCGAAGAAAATTTGCCTGAAAAAACTTCGGTCTATTTTCTTCCGCATCGATGTCAATTGAAAAATAGATAATCCCCAATATATCGTTATTAACTGATAGATTCCTTTAAACACCGATATTTTTAATTACACAATCAACAGTAGCATATAACAAAAAAAATATGTGTCTTTCTTGTTATTTTAAGTTGTGTCCATTATTAAGTTATATTTACATATATAAAACACACCTATGAATATCGATAACAAATTATCGATTATGTATTTCAAAAAAATCGCAGCTTAGTACAGAATATTGACAAATACAACTATATAAGCTTTTATACTCAACATGTATTTAAAATATCGGACCAACACTTTGTTAAAATGTGACTTTTTTCGTACAAGAATTTGCATGCTACATATAACTCGTCTAACAAGTTATAAATGTAAGATAATCACATGAGACAAACTCACTTAAAAAAGGTACTTTCCAGTATCAAAAAAATATAATTGCAGCGATCAACTACTGTATTATTGAAGCAGCCAGAAAAGCGTGATATTTTTATCTCTCATTGTTTATCAATCCATAAAAAGCTGTGTATCACAATCCGTAAAAAGCTTGTGTACTTATATTTCGTGCTACATGCTCATATATTTCGTCCACGAGATGAGACGCATTGCATATAAAAATGTTTCACTGAAATTCGATATAAGACGATGATATTGAGCAGCAAGGCGACGAGGTACACGTCACTTTAAAATTCCACGCCGCGGCTTCGGCTCGCCGACTATATTATTATTTGGACAATCTGGTCTGGACCGCGGCTTATTCAAATACTGTGAATTTCGTTCCGCACCCAACGAGCCATTATGCAAATCGCCCGTCGGTCTGTGGCATCGGAAAACAAAAACGCTTATCATAATGGGCAATTTCAAATTTAAATTAATACTATGAGCCGATTCGCTTATTGTGAGAAGGCGGGAGCGTATGGCCCGGCACCAAGGATAAGGGGGGTTCGATTTGAGGAACATACATATGTAATGCGGAGTGCTTTTATCATTCTGTTTATGTAGACGGTGATTAAATTCGAAGTTTGAATGTCGGTGTCGATGCGTAGGTTTTATATTTTCTTTTTTTTTGTATGATAATTGTGGCGAGCATAAGCAATTGTCGCTGTAAGTATTGTCTTTGTTTATCGAGATTTTTCTGTCAAATATATTCGTAATTTAAAACAAAACCGTTAGATTTTCATAATTCGTTATGTACATATTATGTATACAGGTAAACCAAGGAACGTGCCTATTATTCATAGAGGTGATTCTATGCATTGGACTTTGTGTATTTTCATCGAAAATGTTCAATAAGGGTAGGTTTCGTTTCAGTAGGGTTTGTTTTATTCAAGGGAAATAACTTTATATTTAAATTAGAATTTAACGTTTAATGTTTCTCCCGTCATAAGCGATCTGGCCTTTTTTGAAATCATTCGTAAGCGCTATACTGAATTTTATTTTCTTGATTGGTTAATATCATCAAAAATGCGATTGTGGGATTCCTGCGTGATAATTTAATAATAATTATATTTTTTATTTGTTATTCTATCCATTGTTATATTTATGTATATATATATATATATATATATATATATATATATATATATATATATATATATATAAATAACATTCATGGGAATAAAGTAGAAATATTTATTCGCATTAGATTAGATTAAACGTTGTCTTATTTTTATTTTAAAACGTCGACCTGTACATATTGCAGGCGGAACAATGTAAAATTAAAAAACCGTTTCTTTTTCTTCTTATTACCATTTTAAGGACAGTATTTTCATTAAAAAAAATCTTTCCAATTTTCTCATTTCTTTTTTTTTTTAATATATAAACATAAACATGACATAAACCCAGTACTATTAGTCTTTAAACATTAAAAGCTACAAAGGTCTTACAGACAATCAGATAGACGGACAGACGGTAATACGAAAGTAAAAGCATTTCTATGGAACCTTAATAATATTGAGCTAATGAATTATAATCGAATAATACATCTTTAATTTCTTTTAATCCTATTCAGTCATGATAAAGTTTGTTTTTAATAAAAATATTTAATTATTATTTAATTTTCCAATTTGTATTCTTTTTAAATTTTGTCTAATTTTTTTCTGACATTTTCTTGTTTAATCAAATACACTGCCATGTATAATCACCTTGGGAGTATAATATTCTCAGTTTTGACTAGTAATGCAACATATGCTTATATGATTGACTGTATATTTTGAAAAATCGTTTCAATATTAATTGAAAATTGATTCAAAGTATATTATGCAATTCTCTTTTAAAATTCATGAAATATTTCAGGAAAAGTGAAATACATTTTTTTACAGTTATTAGTATATACCTCACTCACGAAAAATTAATTAAGTGCCCTATTTTTGGTATGTATTGGCCTCAAAACATGCAATTAAACTTCATATCCGGTCTAAAGTGGGCGAGATAGATGATGGACACAATTTATAATATATATATATATATATATATATATATATATATATATATATATATATATATATTTATATTTTTTTTTCTTTATTATTTGGACAATCTCCATATTTTAAATTTTTAATTCGAATTTACAATATGCGACCTTGGATTACGTTCTAAATGTCTCATATATCTACTTTTTCCGAACAACATAGTACCTCCTTCTAGGATTACTCTTCACTTTAGATATAGCTGAACTCCATGGTTCAGCTATAAACATAGCCATAAACAGGAAACGGAAATTTTAGTTTTTTTTATAATTATGTACAATTTATTGCATTTAACTCATGTCATGGACGTAAAAATTTAAGGTTTAAATAAATGAAAAAAACAGGAACAGTATCAGATAGTGCTGCAGTTTTTTAAATTAAATGAAAATGTTGTTTTGAAGTGTTTAATTAATTTGCTACTGGCATTTCTTGAAGCAGGATACAAATGGCTTTGAAATTATTTGAATGAGTAACTACTGCAAATATCAATAATGTTACTAGCTCCCTAATGTCGTTTTTTAGTCGAGTTATTGAAATTTGAATTACTGCGATCGAAACTTTATTCATTTAGGCGCAATTGTCTCTCCACATACGATATGAATTTTAAGAACATTTTTACGTAATTTAAAAATTCTAATTGCATAATTCTGAATATTATACGTCAGAGTAACTCACTTACACTTTAAAATGAATGACGATCTAAGTATATTTGAAACACTAACACTCACGAATCAATAATTCAATAAAAATATGGTCCTTTCCCACGGCCCGGTAGTTGACTAGAAGGAAAAAGCTTTATTTAACGATCAGGGAACGTAGGTGAATGAACCACTCCTTTGTAATCCAATACTAGAAAAACCTTCATAATTTCTTTATACACTTCAGTCCTTCCTTTGTTGCGTGCATTTTTAAGAACTCTTCGTATTTAAGATCTCATCTTGGAAATTTATAAAAAAATTACTTTGATTTTTGATGGAAAATTTAAGTCAAAATCGATATAATCAACTGGTTTGCAGACTAAGAAAATATTCTTAAAACGGTAATATGATTTCGAAATACAACTTTGTCAATTAATTTGAGGAGAAACGTTTTTTTACATTATATTTAAATACTGAAGAATAGCTGATATTTCCACGTGACAGCAATTAAATCATAATCATAAAAATCCAAATTAAGAATTTGTTTTTTCCCTTCAAGAGTTAAAAAATATTTTGTTTGAACCTTTCTAAATGTTATTCTATATGTAATGTTAATAAAAGCTTAAGTGATCCCATATATAAGTATATTAAAAAAGTTTCATTCTTCTAAATACATAATATAAAAAGAAACTTATATCTTTTGATACCATATATCAAAAGGGACGTCAATGTGCTATTAATGTGTAGTACATTAAAAAATAAATATTTATTATTTACATTCCTACTTGACTTGATTAATATAGGGCATTCACTAAATGTATCGTAATGTAACTAACGTTATATATGCTACTGCGATGAAATTTTAATTTTCATTATATTCTATAATCGTACAATATTATTTTAATCACATGAACCATAAGTAAAACACTAAATTCTGCTGCGGTACTAAAAAAAGCCTCAACAGCGGAAACCGCTGAGTGGGCAAGAATAATGATATTTTTAATGTTCCCCGCATAATTATATCTTGCTCTCAGGCTGAAAACGGAATTTGTAAAAACTATTTTCATACGAGAGTAGAGTTCAATGGTCAAGTAATTTCACCATTTAGAAAGACAGAAGCTGCGCGAAATGATGCTAACATACATCTTTAATATAATTCACTGAAAAATTGTCTTCTTAAAATCCTAAATTTCTTCATTTTATTTCAGCCATATTTCACCTAATGGTTCATTACGTAATCTTCTTCCTGTCTCACGTCTCGATATACCTACATATGCTAGCAATCGATTTGTTTATTCTTCAGAATAAGAGGCTAAAAATATTATTCTGCATTTATATTTTTGTTCCATGCTTAACCTTAAATAAATGGTCGATAAACATGATTTATCCAGGTGATGTCACTTCACGACCGTTATAAATTAATCCAAAGAGATAAACAAATAATTCTCATTACAAACATAAAAGTGTCATTATTTCAAACGAAATATTTTCTCATTTCTTTCACGCATTTCCTCCATAACAATAAAGTAACCAATCAAAATAACACAATTTCCGTTCTCCATGGGAAAAGTAGATGCGACTCATATTTCAAGTCGCACGGATACCCTTCCGCACAGCCATAAAAGCTCAATTTAGGGAGCTTTATGTAAAATGTATTCATAATTTTTGGTTTTATGAAAGCTTTCTTCTGATTTACGTATATGCAAAGCGGCACGGTGGCTTTTCCGTGAACACGTTCTTTAACTCGGTTGCAATTTACTGCAACCCGGGTTGAAAACAACTTGTGGTACTGTTATTTTCTATTATTATCGATGGTTTCCTCGAGATAACAGCGTTTGCATGCAAATTTGGTGGAATATTAAAGTTTGTAATAAAATATTTTTCTCAATAAATGTTGATTTGCGATTTTATAAGGAACAGTTAGTATTCGAATATCTTTTCGATGCGTTTTTCATGAAAATGCATATTAACATGAGACGAACGTATGAGCTTAAATATATTAACTGAAGTAACCTTTTCCTGTTTTATTTATTTATTTATGAAACTACTATATTTATCCGAGGTTTCGTTGCTCTTACCCCTAGCGGAGGGATTTTTTAAATAGTATTTTAAAACATTCCTGAATAAAAATATTCTGTTTTTATATTTACAGCTTCCTTTTATTCAAAATTTAACGGAGATTTATTAAGTATTTCAGACATGCAAGGGCAACAAACCAACTCGTTTTGTCATTCAAATATTAGTTAGGACAACAATTTAGATAATTGAGTTCACAAATGATGGATTTTTATTCTTAGAGGAACTTTTTAAATATTCAGTACATCCTATGTATATGTTTTAATATTTCATTTTATAGCCGGAACCTCTCCTCTGCTGAAAAGAACGAATATACGAAAATATAATTAACAAATATACGAATATTAATACGTATTAAATGTGATATTATTATTTGGAGTTGGTAATGCGAGCATTTAAATATAACATAAACTTCCAGGATAAAAATTTTAAAATGCAAATTTAACAAATGAATTCGCTATCCAAACTGGTAATGATCTGAAAAAATATCATTTACATACATCAAAATTACAACCATGCAACATAAACCTAACCAATTCTATATCTCAAATCTATTGGAAATTTATTTTCGGTCCAAAGCCCCTATTACGACAACCCTCAATTCCAATGTCTCCTAGATGCCTATTACTTTGGTGCTTGCGTCCCTTGCAACCTAGTTAAATATGTATATTTACAGTAACGGATATACGTAAGTGAAGCTTTTACTTTGCCCCGGAAGTATGAACGAGGAGGGTATAAAATGTAACGAGAAGCGCGAGGATGCTGTTGGGTCGTCTCGATAGCTGGTCGCAAGTTTTGGAAAGCTCACACGAAGCTTTACACGTTACGTAAGTTTGGCTGGATAGTTTAATGACGTAGAATGTTTGTATAGGAACCGGCTTATCTTATTTGCTAGAATTACTTCTGTGAGAATGACGAAATTGAGGGATGTCGCTAACACATAGAACAGTAATGTTGATAGCTTTCCGATACACTGTAATCTTCATTATTAATGCTAAAACTTCTTATTGAGTTTAAAGATTTTTCTTGTAGACATAGATTTTATTATACCGGAACTCTTATTAAATACGACAATGTATTCCATATTATTGCATAATAGAAATTAAGAAATCTCGGTGGAAAAGACATCCCAACAGGAAAATACTGTTTAAAATAATCTCGATGCTAAAATTTTCCTTATTCACAAATAACCTAAGCAAAATATCTTCTTAAAGTTGAAAAATTAAATTCTTATCACTTTTACGATATTCGGTAACCTCATAGGTATGTATATACAGGTACACATAAAGCCATAAAGAACCAAGGAAATTAGTAGATAGGTATATAACCTCTACTTATAATCCATAAACAAATGTACGAAGTAACTAAACATTAGTAAGTAGGTATATAAGTAAGTGTATATAGGTATACACAAAGACAACTAGCAACTTAAATATTGGTAGGCAGATAAATAGTATGTACAGGAAATAAGAACTTGAAGCACTAACTACGGTGAAGCCAAAAGAAGAAAGTATGGTCGGTGTTAAAATTTATTTGTCGGTGTGTACACATTTATGTACGTTTGTAAGTGGATATATGCATTTGTAAGTGGATATTTTCATATCCCGATGATGTAGAGACTTGAAACCTAGTACACATACTAGTTTTCAATGACACCACGTAATGTTTTTGATAGAGTCAAGATTTGATTATAGAATCAAGATCATCTATCAAGAGGAGCGAAGAATCTCCTTAAATAACAGATTCATAAAATTTCGGCTCATTTCACTTATCATTATAAATTCTATTTATTTAATTACTTTTTAGTACATTTACTATTTTTCAATTTATCCACTTTTTAACGTCACAACAATTTCTTTCACAGACTTTAATAAACACGATAGTAAAAATTTCCTTTCGAACTTTAGTAATTTTTAAGTAATGTGGTTACATACAAAATATATTGATGGACTGACAGACCAAAATTTTTTATAACATTAAATGTCTTATCATTTTTCGGACTCTAAAAAAGCACCAGTGAAAATTTATTTAAAAGTTTTTAAATTATGTCGGTTGTTAAAAATCATGTTTTTCTTTCGAGTTACAGGCGTCGTTCATATACCATTTTATTATATGTATAGACAATACTATAATATCCTAGTAATACCGTGTTATGTCACAACGGATATAAAAACAGCTGATCACTTCAATAGATTCCCATTGACTCAACGGAGTGTGCAAATATTTGACATGACATAGTGATAGAATTGGTCTCTATTAACGTAACCTTCAGACTTTCGAGAGATACAGATGTACCCAATGTCGCATTATTGGAAAATTGTCACGAGAAAATGATTAATACATCAGCGATGTCAATAACCATCCATGGTCTTGGAAATCGAGTTGTCACGTTGAATCGTGACAACTCGATTTCCAAGACCAGCTTAATTGGAATGTTTTTCTGAAAATATCGATTGAATAAATTACAGAAAATATTTAAATTGCGGAAACTGTGTTGCATAATCAATTGACTTATTTGAAAGTTATCAATTTCTTTTTTTATCATTTTTGTCTTATCAATGGAAAATGCATTTTACACTTTTGATTTATTAATGAACATGCAGTGCAAAATGTAGAAATATAACTGACTAAAGAACTGAAATCAGTACTTTGAACTTAACCTTTTACCTGGTTTAAAAAAAATGGCTTCCGATAACCCATTTTTGATATAACAACAAGATTCATCAAAAATTTTTAAAAAATATATAAATTACCATTTATTGCACAATATTAGTCAAAGTAAAGTCTCTCAGTTTCTCTTAAATTTATAGATACAATTATCATTCTTTTTGTTAAACACACCTAGTTTCTGTTAAATTTATAGATGTAGTTAATACTTCTTTCCTTAGACACACCTAGGTTCTCTTAAATTTATAGATGTAGTTAGTACTTCTTTCCTTAAACACACCTAAATTCTGTTAAATTTCTAGAAGTACTTAATACTTCTTTTCTTAGACACACGTAGGTTCTCTTAAATTTATAGATGTGGTTAATACTTCTTTCCATAGACACACCTAAGTTCTCTTAAATTTATAAAAGTAGTTAATACTTCTTTTCTTAGACACACCTAGGTTCTCTTAAATTTATAGAAGTAGTTAATACTTCTTTTCTTAGACACACCTAGGTTCTCTTAAATTTATAGAAGTAGTTAATACTTCTTTTCTTAGACACACGCAAGTTCTCTTAAATTATAGATGTGGTTAATACTTCTTTCCATAGACACACGTAGGTTCTCTTAAATTTATAGATGTAGCTAACTAGTACTTCTTTTCTTAGACACCCTTAAGTTCTCTTAAATTTATAGAAGTAGTTAATACTTCTTTTCTTAGACATACTTAGGTTCTTTTAAAGTTATAGATGCAGTTAATACTTCTCTTCGTAGACAAACTTAGCTTCATTAACCACGCCATGATACAGAATAGAATACTAAAACTATTATATCAAAACCTCACATGACAATGTTTTCTGCAATAATTTGCTTTTTAATTTCTATTTTTCAAATGTTACGAGCTGCAAAAAGAATTGTTATGAAAGAAAGGAAAACCAAATCGTTTCTTATGTAAAAATAGTACTATTTATTACATGCCTTTTTCATCAAATACAAAAAAAAAGAATAGAATGTACAGTATTTTCAGTACATTCATCATGTTTCTTATCCTTTAACACTCATCCATCTTAAATTGCAAAAATTTGTCAGTATTTCATTTTCTTTCCTAATATTTACCAGTCAGTGTCGCTTTCCTAATTATTCTTTTCTTTTCTTCGGCGCTTTCATTACTCATTACGATTATCTCTACTATTCCTATACACATATAAATATCGATAGAATATTTTCCACAAAAACATTTTTATCTTTTTCTGAACACAATTGAATTAATTTATTATATATTTCTTACTATAAATATAATTCAACATTTCATGAGACAGCACCGTCTGCAAAAATGTATTTTATAACTCTTTAAAACAATTGTATGTGCATAATTTTACATTTGCTTAATGTACACATCACCGTATTAATTTTACATATTGATAATCGCGTGAATATTAAGCAATTAATAATATAACTCAAAAGTCAATTTCTGTTTTTTGCAACATTCTACATGTCTGGTAAAAACGTATGATATAACTATATCATACATTGTGCATGGAAAGAAATTGGAAAGACACGAAACCAAAAGTACAGTTCACATAAATTACATAATTATGGAGTGATTATTCGTGAATATCAACAAAACAGGTTCTGCATGATGAACATTATTAATATAAACCAGAATGGTTTACATTAATTATATATTATACAGAAGACGATATATGTATATCTCATTAGATTTTGAAGCTTGTTTATTTTTATTTCATTTTTTATAATCTTCAAATATCAGCTCAAAACTAAAACGAAATCTGTATAATATTATTAGTTATGTTTATTTTTCTGTTCTACAGCCAAATTTAACAGCAATTACGAGCTAAATGAAACGTTATAAAGCATTTTGATTTATTTATTACAAATTTTAATCTACGCTCATAAATACAGATATATTTTATTTCGGGGAATGTTTTGAAATTGCTGCATGAGCAAACTTTTAATATCAACAACATTGATTAAATATGAAGATTTTGTAACGTGGAAGATTTTAAAATACATTAATAATGCACAAAACTAATTAATATATTAATCACCAACAAAAGAATATATCGTAAAATGTAAATAAACAAAAACCAAACCAAATAAAATAAAGTACAAAAAAATTCATTATTAATTACAAAACTTGACATTTTACTATTTTAATACTTCATAAATTACCAGCTTTTCCCCACAGCTTTAATGACGTAAATTCTTCATTAATTCGGCATAATTTGTCTCCTGTAACAATATTTGCGTCACAAAATTTAAAAAAACTATAAAGGAGTAAGAACGTGACTGAATCAGTATTATACCAACGCCCAGCCTGTATAATTAGATCTGGAAATCTAAAAACGTGCATTTGCGTCATTTTACTATTTTAATACTTCATTAATTATCACCTTTTTCCCGCAGCTTTGATTACGTTAATATTTTGTTAAGGCGGCAGAATTTGTCTACTACAATAATATTTGCACCAGAAAAGTGCTAAAAAAAGAATAACTGGTTACTGAATGAGTATATCGTTAAATCTGGAAGTATGAAAATGTGTATGTCTCAATTTAAGTCTCAAAAATCCAATTAGAAAGAATTTAGTGGAATGGACCTTTGGGAACGAAAAAAATTGTATCTATGCTAATAACATTGGAGGGTATTCAGATATCGCCCTAGCTTTGGGTACCAGATTAAATACTTAAATCTTCAACTTTTTTTAAAGTGGGTTTTGACTTATAATATTATCAAAATAAATATATAACTAACGCCACCTAATAGCGGTATTTGTAAATTTTATATAAGTATAAAAAATAGAGAAATTATAATGTTCATTATTATATAATAACTTTTCTTATTCCGGATTCCACATGAACCAAGTCGCGGGCGTAGCTAGTACAGAATAAAATGGTTTCTACTTTTTTCTGTTCCTAATGGATTTTCAATTTTTAGTCTTGACATGTCTCGAAAAAATGGTTGCCTTTATGAAATCTATTCTGCAATCCTAAAATTAAAGATCCAAAAATATTTTACAAAAAATAACAAAAAACTTACAAACAACTTAACAAATTTCCTTTACAAAAACCATATATTAATTCTATTCGATTACCTCGTTAAAAGATTTTATACCGTGGAAAACTTTAAAATACATTAATAAGACACAAATTAATAATACACATTTAAAGTTGATTTCAACTGAACATGATAGTGCTATCAAATTACAGTATTTTTCATTATTTATGCCCACATCGATACTAGGTAACAGATAAGGAAGCAAAAAGGTATAATTTGTTGAAGGATACTGGTACAGAAGGGTATGACTTATTGAAGGATACTGGAACAGAAAAAATATGACTTATTGAAGAACACTGGAATCGACAGGTATGACTTGTTGAAGGACAAAGGAAGAGAAAGGTATAACCTGTCGAAGGCCACTGGAACAACATGATATGACTTATCGAAAACACTGAAACAGGAAAATACGACTTTTTAAAGGACGCTTGAACAAAAAGGTATGATTTGTCGAAGGGAACTAGAACTTAATGTCATACTTGTTGAAGGATACTGCAACAGAAAGATACGACTTTGTTGAAAGACACTTGAACAGAAAAGTATGACTTGTCGCAGGACACTGGAACAGAAAGGTATGACTTGTTAACGGACGCTGGAGCAGGAAGATATGTCTTGTTGAAGGACACTTGAACAGAAAGGTTTGACTTGTTAAAGAACATTGGAATAGAAAGGTATAATTTATTGAAGGACACTCGAACAGAAATATATGACTTCTTGAAGGACACTTGAACAAAAAGGTGTGACTAGTTGAATGACACTGGAGGAGAAAAGTATAACTTATTAAAGGACACTGGAACAAAACACATAATTGTTTTAAGACTCTGGAACAGAAAGGTATGACTTATTGTAAGATAGTGGAACAGAATGATACGACTTGTTTCAAGTGAAAAAAAATACAAAATAGCAAACAAAATATGGCTAGTTGATGGACACTGGAACAAAAGGATATGGCTTATTGAAGGACATTGGAACAGAAAGATTACGCAAGATCATGCTATTTAAGATGATTTTTTTGAAATAGACACTAAGCATGCTCTACGCATACGTTACATTTATTACATTATCTGGTTGCATAGACAATGAACGGTTCAAGACGGTAGTGTTCTTCAGAGTAGAAAAGTTTCCTTGTCCTTAAAAGTAATTAAAAACCACGTATATTATGGAAGAATTAAAATAAAAAACAAGATGATGTAACTGTGAAAATAAATATCTCAGCCATTAAAGTCGTAATTAATACTCAGAAACAATATATTTTTCTGAGACCACAAGGATCCAAGCAAAATCCTTTTGTTGTACATGGTCGTTGTTCACGCTCCTCGTCTATTACCTTGGTAGTTTCTGACTTCTAAAAAACAATTTCAAATGTACAATAATATGTAGTACCTTGGAACAAAACCCAAAATCGTATTTAAAATTATATAAAATTTTAATTACAAATACGGGACGCCCTCCCGTTGATTGACATCATTATTTGACGACAATATATCAATAAGTTTGTTAATTTTTTTACTGAAAAAAAAATATAATTACTAACCCATCCACGTACAACATCAACCAATAGATAGGCGCACCTTAATAACAAATTCTTTCACAAAGCTTCGAAAGTACCGAAATCTCTTATATCTACATCATGATACCTCATTTCATTATAAAATTTCGTATGTAGGAAATAAAGTAGCCAATCGCTTTATTACACTAAAATATCTTCGGATTTCCCACTACAGTCGTAATAGTAGTCTGATAAAAACAAACTGCAATTTATTATTTTTTCTTTAAACAAATTCGAAAGTTCCTCTTTAATAAATCACCAAAACGCGCAGAATGAGATCAAAAAATAAGGGATAACCTTTGCGCTTACCAAATAACTAAATCATTCTACTTCTTCAAGGCGCAAATTAACCCCTTTGTTCGACAAAAGCTTCGCAAACAGGCTTCGCTTCAAAGTTTTATAAACTCCTCCGCATCGAACTTAAAAGGTTTCTCTTAAGAAATAGTGCCGAACTTTTCCTGTTTACTTCTTTTCGAATCGTCCTTAACCCAAAAAGCTCTTAACGCCCCCTTTCCTTAATTGCTTTATGATGACTTAAGCTTGATTCATACTTTATTAGGTACATAAAGCTGTAATTGCCTACAATTCCAAACTTTAAATACCATCTCTCGTTAAAGGAAATATATATAAGAACGTTCCTTTATACATAATACGTCCATGAAATGGAGAGATGTAGACTATTCTTTACACCAGTTTTTTTAGTGGAAAGGTTATCCTGTATGCATTACCATACCATACGAAAGCCCCCATAAGGCTGTAGCATAAGACATAAGTAAAAAGTCGATCAAGTATGAGTTTTACATCCCATCATTACGGCTACTTACAATTACTATAATTAATGGTAAATTTTAAGATGTACAAAACTCATAAATTAAACACTATATTATGACTAAGATTTCTCTCACTTTTATTTCGGAATTAATCCAAAATATTTTGGACCAGGGTAAAGTTATAAAAATAGACAGTTATCTGAGACAAACGTGTATCTTAGATATTAATTCTATACTGAATTTTACCCAAAAGTTGTATAGATATTAAAAACGCATTAAATATCTAATAAAAAACAGTCAAGGAAAAAAACATCCGGACTTTCAAATTCTTAGAATTAACTTGGGTATAACGGGATCTACCTCATGCTTGCTTCCAGTCTGTAATAAATTCGTATTATTCTAGAATAATTTAATTGTAAAAATAAAAAGTAAAATTATCATTAAGAAAACAACCATCGAAAAAATTCACTTAGGATAATTTGACACCAAAGACCCCAACCACAAGGAGACGTCCGCACATACAAACTTTTCTTTATTTATTGTTTGTTATTTTAAGGTTCGAACTAAATTAATATGAACACGTTTATAGGCCACCAACAAATAGCCAATTCGTTTTGTCATTCCACCATCCACATAAACGAAAACGTATTCCAATATACTCTTCCATATTCACAGCATCTCACCATTTCCATAAAAGGAATGAAGATGGTTTAACACGTTTAATATATCTTTACACATTATCACATCATTTACTTGATTATACTTCAAAGATCATCTCATCGACATCGTTAAATTATTATTAACCAGTTCCCTGCAGTGCGCTTACTACATCCCATCCAACTTCTCCGATATAGGGAAGTCGTTTATTCATCGATATTTTTTTTCTATAAACGTAGTGCATTTTATGTTTATCAATGTTCCAAATTGTCGAAAGTTCAAAAATAATTCCATCAACAAATAAGAATTAATTGTTAAAATTTAAAAATATTTAATGGCAAATCAATAACTTTTTAATTCTACACATGTCTGTCATCCATATAGGAGATTCTGTGCACCAAATTGAATAGAAAACGTTAAATGAAAATTCTCGACCATTTATGAAATAATTACTAGCAAAGTTGCCTTACAACGACAAAAATTTACGTTTCTTCACAAAAACACTCTTCAAATATACTCATCTCATCATAATCACCCGTAGGAAAAATAGACACATTTTCGTTACACGCTTTTTTTCTTAGGAATGCTAAAACAACCTGTTAAGTGAAAAGTAGACGAAAGCCGGGTTTCGACATATCGCAACGCGTAGCATTTGTTTTTCATCGAATTGTTTTATTCTAAATTAACTGTTTGGTTGAAATTATTCCCGATACCAGCTACTTTAAACCATACTTAAATGTGTTGTGTTATCTACAAATGTAATAAAATGATAGAGAAAAAACCACTCAAGCAAAAACCACTAGATGAATTTAAATTGAAACACTGCAGTTTTATACTATAGTAGCTTGATCATTATCTATAACTTGTCAAAAATTATCATACTACCCTCCATAAGGGTTACCATACAGACTGATAGTTAATGGGTAGAGTAAGATTTTTTGGATTCCTCTCAAAAAAAAAGAGAAGGAAAATTTTCATGAATTTTTTTTATTATTGCCTTTATTACGGAAAATAACAGATTTTATAAAAAAAACAGATAATTTTTTTTATTTTCAACATAATACATTGAAACGTTCCATTATCATAAATAGAACTTCCGTGTAAGTAAGACTCAAGAAAAGACACTAAATTACCAGTAGAACAGATTTTCATTTCTGCAAAACAATACTCGCATCACTCAATATTCTTAGCTGAATAAGGCGTTCACTGCGTCGCTATGAGAATATAGCGATATACTCGGTGTGCGGGCGTCCAACGATGCTTAACATAGAAATTATTGATTAAAAGTCTTTTTTTATTCTCATGAACCCATAAAAGCCGGCTTGCTACATCAAATTAACAATACCCACATGAAATCTTTCAGGCAGATGACTACGTAATTTGAATGTTTCTGAAAAATGTTCTATTTAGGATTATATATTTGGTATTTGTAATGCAACAGAAGACTTTTAAATTATTGTCTGTTCTTTTCTCTGCTGTTTGCTATCTGTGAATTTCTATCTATATCTTTACTTATTTATTTGTCTATATGTCACGAAAAATTACTTGAACTGCTTCAATAGAATTTTTCCTAAGATCAACCTAGGTCTACGGCTTGATAGCATTGTCCATGAGAGTCTCTTTAAAATTTCTGATAGCAGACTAACATCTTTACATATGATATATAAAATTTTAAAAAATATAATTTAAAAATTTGATAGAAATGTTTTAAATATAATTTAAAAATATAATAAAAATGTCTGTAATCGATTCAAGACTCATAAACATCGATATTTATGATGCATCGATATATATCTGATCCCCACTCTTTCAGCTACAAGTCGCTCGCGCATATCGAAATGTCTCGAGTTTCAAACGATTTACAGCCACCAATAACTCTGAGGAGTTTAAGTTATTTTTACTCGCAGTCGCAATAAATGTATATGCCAGTTTTGCTCCATGGCATTAGGTTTAACAGTTGTTCTTAACGTTGAGGAATTTGTAGGTATATTAATTTTTTGGGAACATCGTTAAATATGTGCGTACTAATTCGAATATGCGCAATTATATTTGCGAGTTTTTTTTTAAATTTGTAGTTTAGAGCTTATTTGGACTTTAGCATTCATTTTACACGAAAATATTGAAAAATTGTATGCTTCTCATTTTCCCTTATTTACTAGAAACGTTACAAATGGTAGAAAAATATCATTTATATGTTAGTTATAAAAGTAAAACAGTTTTTTTTTTCGTAAATGTAATTTTTCTTTATTTTATGCTTCATGAGTAATGATTTTATTTAATAAGTCATTTAAACATTATTTTGACAGTACAAAGTTATTTAATATGAATTTCATTTTAGGGTTCCGAACTTCAAAAGTAGAAACGGAACCCTTATAAGGTCATTCACGTGTCTCTCTGTCTGTTTACCAAATACGTTTTTCTCAAAAAAGGCTTGACGTAGAAACTTTAAATTTAACATAGTAATAAAACATGTTAACTCACACATACCTTAATGGCTAACACTCAAAAGTATTTGCGCGGAAATTTTGGAGAGGGGGTTCACCACAACCCCCTCTC
This sequence comes from Druceiella hillmani, assembly GCA_039881145.1. NCBI lineage: Eukaryota > Metazoa > Arthropoda > Insecta > Lepidoptera > Hepialidae > Druceiella > Druceiella hillmani. The sequence continues at coordinate 3,814,285 of JAYKKI010000084.1, forward strand.
TCCCTCTACAATTTTCCTATTTAAGCACTCGAAACTAATTTTTATTTTAGGTAATAAATCTTCAAAAATATATTAAGACATATACAACAAATATGTTATCCCTCTTGCTTTCTTCCCAATTACACTACCTAAAGGTTTGAGGAAAATTATAGCCACTATCCTCGATCTCATAAATTTTGAAATATGCGTCATTTAAACTGTGAAAAATAAATTTTCGTCAGTAGCTTAAAAAAAATACTATATAAGTTTTGCTTGCTAAGTTTGTAAGTGTATAAATATGTGCTGAACCCTCGTGATACGTGTTATACTCGTGCTTATAATAATATAAATTTTCGTAATATAAAATTTTCGCCAGTAGTTCCTACGCAAAAACTTCATATAATATTCGGTGTTTTAATATTATCAATGTACTTTAGTCTATTTATTATTCAGTAAATCTGTTTCACACGGGGATATATTCAGTTATTTCTCTTCCAAAGATTCCCGATCGCACTCTAATCTTGATTACTACCACGCTACTTCAAATTATATAAAGTCTATATACTACTCAAATAAATATTACTGTAACATTTGGCCAATTGTTTTATTTCCTATTTACTATTTTATTTCCTATTTACTTATTAGGGAAGATTGCTTGTCTACAAACAAATAAGGCAAATTTATATGTAGAAATATTAAGTAATACTAATTAATTATACTCGAAGAAGTATTAAAAGTCTTAGACCAGCTTATAAGCTACCAGCCATCCGACTTGAAATAGATTAATTTTAAGTAAACGATAATTAAGATGGATGTAATATACTCCCAACTTTTTAATATTGATAACAGGATTAATGTTCACAAAATTAAAAATTTATGTTTGTTTAATTATTCTATCTCAATCCATATCACCAACTATCTCTCTATATATTATCACCTCTCTCCACATCACCAATTATCTCTCAACAAGTTCCATTCAATCGCTCAACGCCTCAAGACGTTACCAATTAATCTTCATAGTATCACAGATATTTATTACAAACTGAGAGGAAATTATTTCAATCACAATTACAATAAGTACATGTGTAAGTAATATTCGTATTTTAGTTTAGGATATATTTTAAAATTTCCATTGCCTTCTTACTTCGTTCTTGAGAAATTCAGAAATTCAAGTACAATATTCTAATGCATATATTTTATGCTGTTATATTAGAAAAAAAATGTTTAAATAAGCAAGACAAGACGGCCTGCGTTGCTTTAAATCCAGCGCGGGCCTTCTTGCACTCCCTCTGTCCGCTCCCGCGCTTCCCTACAGCCCGCTGCCGTCCACCATTCGCATAACGGAAATTTTCTTAATTTTCTATGAAATCTTTCGTGTTAACAAAATGAAACAAAATGCATATTGTGCCTCATTCCATCTTCTATGTAAAATACTTTTTATATCGTACGTTTATATCGTACGCATGGAGAGACAAAAATACTACAAAAGATTTTCTATGTATCCTCCAGATAACCAATCGTTATATATTCGTTTATGTGAAAATAATAGACCTTCAATTTTACTTACATCTTCAGATTAATCATCAAACAATTTACAATGAATATACTAAAATTATATTTAGTAATTATACTAAAATTATATTTAGTAATTATACTAAAATTATAAAATATCTAAAAGGACTAATAAGAAATAATTGATATATTTTACCTAATCTTCAGAATAACACTCAGTTTTAAACTAAGCCATATATTTATTATTATTTTTCCCACATATACCGTACAAAACAATGGTTGACAACCTCTATAAAAGAGAGAGACTCAATCTTAATAGGCGTAAAACAATAAATCTGTTTATAAGGCAAAACAAATCCGTCAAGTTCTATCGCTGCATTTACGACTTCTAAATTTATATACGTCTTACCGCTAACGTTCGTGTGGCTATAAAACTGTTCAAGGAAATCGTCCTGCTTATAAGATCTGGGTACGTGCATTCCTGATTTCATGTTATATTTCGCAATGTTAGTTTTCATAAGATGTACTGAAAGAAGATCAGTAAAAATGTACCGGGCGTTACAGAATAAAACATAATTTTAAAAGTAGTTGGTATTTTTTAGAATACAAAAAGGCAAACAATTCAGCAATTGACAATCGGGAGAGCGCAGAAAATAAAATACAACTTGTAACCATAATACACTATAAAAAGCTTTCGACACATACGCGTACATTTTATATTTTTAACAAATCAGTAACAATTAAAAAGTAATAAAAATAACAATAAAGTCTAAAAAAGTGTATTACAGTGACAGTGTACACTGATGATTCTTCAGACTCAAACTGTAACAGAGGAGGAGCTGGCATCTTTTATATCAACCCCGACGGCAGCGGTTTAAGTCACAATTTCCTGTTGGAAAGATTGCTTCTACCTTCACGAACAAGCTCGTAACCATCAGAGAAGCCCCCAAAATTTATAATTCGACATCGTCTGACGGCATAATCATCTTTTCGAATTATAAGCCTGCACTTCAGACCATTCAGGGAGGCAACACCATTTTAAGAGAAGAAATAAACACCAAACTCACATCAGTCGTGGAGAAAGGAAAAACATACATTTTACAATGGATTACAATGGATTTTACACTACACTTGCCGCCGCTAATGCTGTTGCAAAACAAAATCTCGTCCACGAGAAAGTTCCCAACAGCTCAACTAAACTGCACACGAGAGATAACCTCCACAATCACAAGACTGAGAACTGGACACCTGAAAGTCAAGAAAATCATACCAGACGGAACAAGGATTTACTCCTCAGCATGCCTACATTTCCCAAATACGTAACTGGATCCTCATCATCTGCTTTCCTGTACAGCAATTGCATTGTTTCTCTTCGAAATCGACGTCAATTGGACTGAAAACATCCTATTCTCGGACAAGGCTGATGAAGTGGTCAGAGCTGTGCTCCACACCTGTGGCCCCTTTGAAATCTTTTTTCCTTTTTTCTTCACTTTGTGCACAAGCCATAGACACGTCAACAACTACAACAACATTGAATATATTTGGCGTTAATTTTGTAGAAACTCATTATTCTCAATTAAATGAAATTACGTGGTGTAGTATTATTTCTACTTTATTTAAATGCTTTACCACGACCTAGGTTTCGTTGTATTACATCTTCAGGTGGGCTATTAGCAAAGAAGAATCTTTGCTAATAGTTCAGTTGAAGATGTTGTAATACAACGAAACCTAGATCGTGGTAAAGAAATTAAAGAAAGTGGAAATAATACTACATCACGGAGTTTCATTTAATTGTGAACTACAATAACAACAAGTGTATTACAACTTTTTATAAACGATTGTCAAAAATAATCAATACCGATTAGTCTAAATGAATTTAGCATAAATTGTTAACTAACAAAACAAATGCCATTATATTTGTACTGTGGGGCCAATATGAATATCTTTTTCGCTGTTTCGAGTTTTAGCTTTCTTCTTCGAGTCGTAGCTTTACTTGGCTGACCCTGTCAGGCCTACGTGATTAAAGGATAAGTCTGTTATTTCAGTGTACATGGAAGATCCCACAATACACGATTGGTACTTTGTTTCGTCTTGCTGATTTAAAGAATTTCACAGAAGTATTATTAATAAACTATTATGAAAAATGACCTGGCTTTGCTTAAAAAATATAAAATTTCTCATTTGTCTGACCAACTATTTAAATAAAAGTTTTGAAAAATATATTTTCTTGGTTTTCTCTATTTAAGAGTGAAATTTTTCTTATAACATCTGGGCCCAAGACAATTTAAACTTTAATCGATACTCTTATGCATTTTCAAAAAATATTTTTTTAATCTTACAAGAAATGTAGATATATATATATATATATATATATATATATATATATATATATATATGTGTGGTGTCCGGGAATCAATTTCGGACAAAGAAAGACGCTACTTGTTGGCTGTAAAGGAATAAATTGTCGTTGAAATAAAAGGGAAAACACGCCCTTTTTCTAACTGATTGAAAAAAAATATTACACATAACTCTTTTTAACGCACCCAATACGTGCCCGGGTGTTTACCAGCAATGGCGAGTGTCTTCGCAGCTATTCACAAGCTATTTCCCCGAGAAATCGGGGCTGAACAATGTGCACAACTATCGTGTGTATGAAACAGATGACAAATAACTATGAATATTATTTTCAATTTTCTGAAAAAAAATGTAATCTTTAACGGCAATCAACTCTTTTTCAATCAAGCAATGACGTCTCTCTTTGTCCAATCCTTGTATCCGGACACCGTATGTATATATATATATATATATATATATATATATATATATATATATATATATATATAAATATATATATATATATATATATATATACATATATAAACAAACGTAGATCTCCACGCGATCGGACACCATATGTATATATAGTCCATTAATTATTTTTTGGAGAAAATTGGTTTAGGGTTATTAATAATCTACAAAATAATAAGTCACGACTTTTCCAATTTTTTTCTGCCTCGTGTCAAAATCGCCAACGTCGAAACTGGCCGCGCGTCAATACACAATGGTTGAAAATTCTCGACCTAGGCGGTTTAAATTATTTTATTCGGATATTTTGAAAACGTAGTTTTTGTAACATTCTAATTGAAAACATGCAATGAAAATGTAATGTAAAAATATAATATAAAATGGGAGAGTAAAGAAATAACAAAATACATTCATTCGTACTGAAAATAGATTCAACGATTCAAAGAACGTGTCACATCAAAGGAAAAAAAAGAAATAGTTTGTATTAAAATGACGTATTTATTAAGGCATAACAATTAAAATGAAATTAGCGTTTTTTTCTAGAATTTTGTTGTTTCTTTTATATAAAATTATATTTTATTTTTGGGTGTTCACTTTTGTAACATTTGGTACTAGTTCTTAAAATATAAAAATATAGTTAGATACATTTACAACACTTGTGAATTACTCTTTTTTTAAATCGCAACCGACTTTCGGCGTAAAGTAAAACCGTATTACCAACCTCTCAATCGTAATTAAGACAGTACAATTAATAAAAAAACTCTACATCTGCATAACGAATCATATTGACAGCAGAGAATGAAAAATCTGACGCACATCAAAATCCAACGAGTTTTTTGTTGTCATATTACTTTTTTTTTAATCACAGTACATTCATACACGTTTGTCGACTGCAAAATTAAAAATGCCACCAAAAATAAAATCTAGACGTAGAAAACGAAGTGAAAGACCGAAATCAATTATCAATATATTTCCCGATTACTCTAACCTTACTCGAAACCAATAATCCTGGCCTATATGAAAAATAAGATACAAAAAAACCTAATTTGTTAAATAAAAACTATTTGAAAATAATTACGAAAAATTGGAGAAAAAAACTACAAAACCAAAACAAACGGATCAACTTCTCTTCTTTATTCCGGTCATTCTCCTGATCATGACGCACATTCATTTTCACAACGTCACAATACGCTGTCTCATATAAAAATGTCAAAGAATATTTACTTTAAATTTCGGTTATCGAAAGCTTTTTAATACACTCTATACTAAATGTTATGTATACATAGGATTTTAATAAAAATATACAGAGACTACACGAGTAAGAAAACAAACGTAGATCTGCAAACTGCCACTTATCCGCGACAGTATCATTACCGCTGATGAAGAAAAAACCTGTTGTATGTAATAAAAACCACATGTCAAACAAAGAGCGCTGGGAAAAGTATACTCTCGTTTTTGTTTTACAAATTTAAGGAGACATTAATCTTCGTGCCACATGTTACGTGTCGTTCGCTTAACGAGACGAGATCAAACTTCTAATTTTGCTGTCGGTGAGCTTTCGATCTTGTTTAACATTCAATTTGTGTCCTAATTAGTTTAGAAAGCTTTAAAGAAATCTTCATAAATAGCAGATGAATGTCATAATCTTTAGCAAATGCTGTCATAAACCCACCAGTACTTGATATCACACGCTATTTCATTCTTAAAGGGAAGAAATACAAAGTCTTAAACCAATAGTGCATGCGTTGATGAACTTTAAGGGTGGCGCAGCATCTAAAATTTTTTTCACAAAGGTTGAATCAGAGGTTGAATCAATTTGACTAATTTATGGCCGCTCCGGCTTTTCAAAATGAAGCCAGAATGTTTCCTGTTGTTTTTTTTATTTCATTTCTTCTATTTTTATGTTTCACCACATTTATTTAAGTATGTTCTTAATACCTTAGCCTCCGTGCTGTAGACTACATAGTCGGCATATTTATATATTAATTAGTATTTAAATATTTATACACTGAGTATCTACTTATTCCGTATAAATAGTATATGCCGTATTCGGTGTTAAATAATTAAATATGTAGCGGAAAATGAGCTATTTTAAGTGTTCTTCTAAAGTCAAAAATACGTATATACACACACACACACATATATATATATATATATATATATATATATATATATATATATATATACGTATATACACACACGTATATATATCACAGATACGTGAAAAAATTAATATCGAAAATAGTCGATCAGTATTGTATTATAAGTTACAATTTATTTCACAGCCTCACTAAAATATCTAGTAATTCTTATATTCAGTGTCAAAAGAGCAAAAACGCATTTTCCTTAATTCGTCCCTTTAAATTACTGTATTTCTGAAATAAGATTGCATATTACATACGAAATAAAATATTATGAAATTAAAAAAAAAAATTAGTCTGTTTCCTCTAAATATTATTTGTAAAAAATTATTGCTACTTGTTATACTTGTTTAAGTTTTATAGACTTTACTTTTTTAAGTACGACTGTGTAAAACTCACCATTTCCTTTACTTGCAGACGTGTGGCCCGAGCCGACAGCGCCATGCGGTAGCGCGATGGAGGTGAAGCACGAGGCGGCGGGCTACCGTGCGCCGGGCGTGAAGGCCGAGCCCGAGGGCAACAAGCGGGCGCGCGCCGACGAGTGGCTGGCGCCGCCGCTCACGCCCAGCCCTGGCCCGCACGCCGCCTACGCCGCGCTCGCCGGTAACGGCTACTCATCACCGGTCTCCTCCGGCAGCTACGATCCTTACAGCCCCAATGGAAAAATAGGCAAGTGAAATTCTTTCACATTTCTTTAAGTCAAGTGTATTCAAGTTCTCGTCAAAAACTCGAAATCAAAGCTATTAAATTCATGTAATGCAATATTAAATTCATCATCAAATCTGTAAGTAAAGCAAATAAAAAAACAATTTTATATTTACATCAAAAAACAGATATCAAATTAAATGATTACCAAAACACGCGTGCTTCCTCTAGTTGATTTAAAATCTACTGAATAAAGGGAGCTCCGTATACTACTCATAGACGATAAATAGAACAGATGGTGGGAGTCTCTACTCTATTCTCGCTGTCTTGTAAGGAAGCCGTCTCTATTTTCATTAAGAACGCTTCAAATTTTAAATTTGTAACCTGTCGTAACTTAGTATCAAAGATAACATTATTATGATTTTTTTATAACCATTTAATTTCATCAAATTATTTCTAAAAGTATATTCATTACTAAAACATTTTCGAATAAATAAGAAACATAAAGAACAGGGCTGTAAGCAGATTTGAAGCAGTTCAAATAGCAGTGAAATTTCTTTATAACTCTATCAGACGAATTCTCCTTTTCTGGAAGTCTTCACTCAACGAGTATTGGTGTCAAATCTACTTGATGTCATACCGAAACACAATTAATTACAAGAACTAATCAATGACCAAACTTCGTATTATCTGTCACTGACATCGCATTATCTGTTTTCACTGCTATTAATCAATATAAATTCTTTACCTTGATATCCTGAAAAGAAAGTTTTACGTCAATGGTTTACACCAACTACTTGAGTAATTTGTAATAATAATAGATCAATAATTCATATCACGTAATTATTGCCAACTCTTTTCTAATAATTTAACTACGATATTAATGGCTTCCTTAAACGGAATACGATTATACAGACATATATATACTATGATTTCCTTTATCTGTGTGATAATATTGGACGTCAATTGTGCTTTAAATAATACAATTTCATAAATGTAATAAAATGTTCATGTTAAAATGTTGTATTATAGCAAAGAGGATTAGCTTTAAGAATAAAAAATAACATCAGGTCGTTACCTATGGATTTTGTTTTCAATCTATCACCTAACTCCTCAGAAGTCTAATCGAATCAAGTATCGCCTCTAAAATATTTATTTAGTCAATAAATTTTCCGCCACCTTTCTACTTCGATTGACAAATACGAAATTAAATCACTATCGGCTCCATAAGTACGTGGGGTAAGTGACTGCTATGAAAATAGATAAACCGAATCAGAAATACATTCATTCTTCCTCGACCCCTGACTTTTCCAAGATAAATTCGATGCATTAAATTAAGCGGACATGGAAAACATTCGGTTCAATCATTGACTATTTATTTGAATCATATTGATTGATTGATATAGCAAGAATTTCTTTTCGCATTCCTCTCTAAAATAAAACAAGAAAATATTCTACAACATTTTTGAAATGAAATCTTCGTTTCCAAAATGTTTGGGCACAATCTGAATACAATTTTGAAGGTCGTGACGTCCTTCGTGCAACGTTGTGCGAAGTTTTACAAACGTTTAGGTGTAACGTCTGAATGTAACAAATTTATCGCATGAAAATAGGTGCCCATCTAACATAAAGATAGTTAAACACAACAGAATAAGACAAGAAGTGTACGCGTGCGGGAAAACAAAGAAAAATGGCGCTCACTATTTCTATCAGCTTATCTACATGACACGTAGAACTATTGGTCAAAAATAATCTGTCAAAATTTTGTCGATTTCTTTATTGTTTTTCTTTGTCGATTTCTGTATTAATTTTGTCTATTTATGCTTGATTTATTACTAATTGCGTTTTATTGATAATTTTCGTGTGCTTAATCCATTACAAGATTAACAATATATGTTCTTAATTTATTTACAATCTGCAATGAACCCGCTCATACAGTGTCGCAAATATAATTCATAACAAAAACTATTCCCGACTTCCTTCATCTTTATTTAGCCATGACGAGGTACTGGCATCGCGGCTATTTTTTTTCTTTTTTTTAATGACCTGCTTAACGTATCCATTTATCTCATATGCTACTTCAATCGACAATTGTCTATGTAAATTTATATGAAGATTTTATTAGATATTTACGTCGATTTTTAATGACTATTTATGAACTAGATTTTGAATTTAATACAATCTATGAACGTACGCTTCGTATATTCTCTCTCTCTCTCTCTCTCTCTCTCTCTCTTTCTCTCGCACTGCCATTTTACCCCTGATTAGATACTTAAAATCAAAATTTAGATCACTAAAGAAGTTTCACTTCTTTCACGTGTACCGAGTTGCACACCATTATTTTTTTATTTTCATTGTTTTTTATTACGTAAAGTAATTTATTTTTCAATAACAAAATATATTTTCATATTTAAATTTTCATTATTACAAACAGAATCCCCTTGTTAAAAAAATCTGAAGTATAACACTAAATTTCCAGTATTTCCTTTCTGCGAAAAGATATACCTAATATCGCTTATTATTCAAGGCCGAATAAGGTGTTAAATGCGTAAGTCTTGCAGAATTTTTGAGAATCATTGATTTCAATTATCTTATTTCTTACTCAGGTTCCTATAGAAACCGGTTTGCTATAACAATTTATAAACATTTAGAACCACTACCTTTGAAGACTTACGTCTTTAGTATAGGAATTCATAAATTTCCACACGCATTTCCACATCATGAAAAACATAAATTCAAATCGCAAAAATCATAATTTAAATATTAAGGAAACCCCAAAATTTAAAATAAAATGTAAAAAAAGATATATGGAGCTTAATTAAAAATTATTACAAAATTACAGTCCATTTCAACTTGGATTTTTTTGGGAAAAAGTGGCTGGTTAAAAAATTAATGTTATTTATTTTTTTTTAAAAGAGTTGAATTTATATATAATTAACGATATCACTTTTAACCATTTAATCATGATTTAGTAATTTCTAATATTAACATTAAACAATAAATTATAATCCTCTACTTTATCCAAACTGTTTGATTAATTAAACTTTCAATTTAAAATTTAAAAATTAAATCGTTTCTTTTCTGTCATATCAACGACTTCAATATATTGATAATATAATTATTTAATTAATGTAAAGGCACATAGAGTTAAAGAATAATGAACATAAATGCCAGTAAAGTTTCTTTAGTATAGATTTGCTGGTATTTTACCGAGTCACACAGATTAAGAAAAATTATAGTTTGAAAAAAAAAATTAAAATACCCTTTATTTATCGCTAAAAATCAAATGAGCCCAAACTTAGAAAGGTTTACAATCAGCCATTGAAAAGTTCTTGATCACCTACATTCTACATTATCAAACCCTCCTTGTTTAAAATATCTAATCAAAGGATTCATTTACACAAATCAAACGTGCCCATATTCAATGGGTTTACTTTTATTTATTGAGAAGAATGACTACTTCTCTCCTTCAACATTATACCAAATGGTACCATATACAGCATGGTACCGTATTATTATCAAAATCGCATAAGTTTGCAACATTTCTAATCCAGTACAACAATAATAGGTGGGTAAAAATCGCCTGATTAAGTTTGTTTACATACATAGTTACAGATATAAGAAGGTAAAGCGTATTAAAAATAGATAATCAACTGATCACTTATTTTACTTTCAAATGATTTTATAAACCGAATATCACAAAAAGACACTTAGATTTAACCACTTCAATTGTTTTAGCAAAACTCTTTCTTAGTCGCTAATAACAAAAGCTCTGTTTTTACCACTTTCTTTTAATGGATATAATAAACAAACCAAGCACAACAGTTACTAAAACGTCGTTTGAAAGCATCAAATACTGTTACCATTTACTCTTTCCGAAAAGGCGAAGAGCACTTGTTAAAAGTGTTAATGAAACTTTTGTTTACGTAACTAAGAGGAGAATAAAACAGTGACCATTAGAGTTACTTCAAAGGAGTTGTTACATATTAAGCTTAGCCCATACTCTACACTGAAAGCTTATACCAATCGGGAAGAACTCCTATCTATATATTGTCGATTATATATTCGTGAAATACTTGATAATTATAATGATTTAATACTAGACGAGCTTTCAAGCTCGCGGCAGCATGTTTCTCAATTTCTGGCTATATTGTCATTTTGTTAGATTCACACGCATTGTTTTTTGTGGTGGCGATATTTTCCCTGTGTTCTAAATTATCGTTTCACTAAATTTATCGTATCGTGAAATTTAAAATCTAATCCTAACTAGTTTTTTTTTGTTTATTTATCTCGATTTCATTTGTATCCTAAAGTATGTTTCGGTAATTAAGGAAATATCCCGTTAGAAATATGAGTATGAATGTAAGTAAGTGAGTCATCATAAGTATGCCAGCGTGCGTTTATTTATTGGGGCAGAAATAAGGGCATGAATGTAAGTAAGAGCGTGAACCTAAGAATGTCAACTTAAGCCTACCTACTGCAGGAGAAAATATTCCGTTGGAGATAAAGACATGAATATAATTAAAACCGTGAACCTAAGAATGTCAACTTAAGCTCACCTATTACAGGAAAAACTACCCCATTGGAGGTAAGAACATGAATATAAGTAAAAGCGTGAACTTAAGAATGTCAACTTAAATCTATCTACTGCAGGAGAAAATACTCCATTGGTGATAAGAACATGAATGTAAGTAAGGGTGAACATAAGTATGCCAGCCTACATCTACTTAGTACAGGAGAAAATATCCCGTTGGAGATAAGAGCATAAATGTAAATAAGAGCGTGAACATAAGAATATCAGCATATGTCTACTTACTGCAGGATAAATACCATATATAGTATACAAATAAATCTCAAGTTCTAAACATAAGAGAACAAGTTCACGCCCTAAACAGACACATCAATTGTGTGCCATCATTTTCCACGGATTTGTGATCAATTTTCCTACCGCCTTCTAAACCATATAAACCCTGCTAATTCTACTAAACCGTCTCTTAAATTGATTCAGCATTTCCTTGATTCAGCATCAAATATTTATTTCATAGTTGTTATTATTCTAAACTAACAACTAACTGACATTAGTTTTCGAATAGAGCAAATTACATTTTCTAAAATATTGAATTTGCCCGAAATAAAATGATCGAGCATAATTGATTTTCCAAGACATTTGAAGACTTGTTCTGTTGTGAACACTTTAATATTATTTTATTAAACTTTTCATTGTCACCTCGATATTCATCTAGCATCCACAAACGTCTCACTTTGATTCACGTTAGCGACCGCCGCCGCGCCGTTGGGTCAGACTATTTCGGCGACGGAAATGTTTATTTATTCCTTTGTGTAAATGCGAAAAGAAACAAAAACAAATCGATTCAAACGGTAAAGCGGCCGGTGACGGAGCGGGCGGTCAGGGACGAAGCACCGACTGCCTAATGGATGAAACAAAGGAACGTCCATTTTCATCGGCGTAGCCAGACGACGCTATATTGAATAGAAGCGCCGCCCGAGTGAGGGAGAGTGGGGAGTGACAGCTGACAGCGAAAACATACGTGACAATGGGTTTAATTACTATTCCCCAAATATTGACCCTATATATTGTAGATCTACCTGTATATTGTAGTTTTTTTTAATTAGGATTAGCTTCTGAGAAAAAAATTAAAAACATATTTTTTTATTTCGCTGTTCCAAAAATAAATAACTATGTTCGATATCAAATTAAAATCGCAATCTTAAAAAAAATGTATTAAGTTTATCACGTCAATAAAATAACAGAATCATTAGGCATCCTATTATAATAACATTATAACCACTTTAAAATATCATTACTTCGAATTTGGTGCATTCACTGAAACGTCATGGATGAGCAAACTTGAAAAAATATGCATCAATTTATATATTAATTATATGCATGCTCATGTATATACGAGTATGTAATATAGAATTGAGAATACGGCCTGTTTTGAAATTAGTTAAAAAATAATATTAACTTGTTTATGTATGTGCATAATCTCTTAGTCCAAATGGTTAAAAAAAAGATTGCCGGAAACGAAATATTGTTGTTTTGCACAGTTCCGGCATTGCGCCAATATAAAACACATTAAAAGGCACAGATTCTTGTCGATGGAAAACAATACAAAGAAAAACGTATATCTTCATTTATACATTTATTTGTTTTTGGTAAAGTTGCTAGACCAGATTTTCTTAAACAATATGTATTTCTTTATCCTCACTTACGGAGCCGAAACTTGGGTAACAATAAAAGCCGATCTGCAAAAGCTTATTCGTTGCTCAAAGTACGATGGAAAAGAAGCTGCTAGGGATCTCCTTGAAGGACCGCAAAACAAATAAGTGACTTCGAATGCAAAGCAAAATTGCTGACATTATTAAGAGAGTAGCAAAACTTAAGTGGCAGTTTACTCGAAAATCGAATTCGTGGTGCAAAGTTCTCTTGGTGCGGGAGTGCAAGACTAAAGTTGGACGGCCGTAAATGCGATGAAAAGATGACATAAAGAGAATATTGGGCCCAAACTGGATCCAAGCAGCCCAAAATAGAATGGAATCGTACAGAATGGAAGCCTACACTAAAATGGTTGAGGATGGCTTACGATATACCAGCATTTTTTTGTATTTTGTATGTCTCATTATATATCGATTAATGGTAATATATTACTGTTACATAAAGAATATTTAAGTAAAATCATAACTGTACTTACATTCAAAATTTCAATTATAATTACTTGAGAAATTTTACACTAATGCGCCTTCATATAACCCAATAGAATAAGAGTGAAATTATAACATACAAAGGTAAATTAATTAACTCATTTCCTTTCTATCAACAATCATTTTTTAATACATATTTTAGAATTATTCTTAATTTTATCAATAATACTTTCATCAATATAATACCAATATATTATTTTGTCTTTAACAATTCATCAAAATTGAGTTTTTAGGTAATGTTTATTTAAAAAAATTATTTTTTTAGCTCATGATTCAATTCAAAAAACAAACATTAAATATATAATAATACATTGTTTTAATTTTTTGTGATTACGTATTATCATATTAAAATTATAATTAAACAAACAACAATCAAACTGTAAAAATATATTACAGGAAAAATATTTTGACATTACAGATTAAAAAAGACCTAAAAAATAAAAATCAGATAAACGTAAATAATAATAACAATTTCTTTTAGTAAATAATTAATAAAATTCCATAAATATAAAATGAAAAGAGAAAACATTGTTCCAGTTTTATTTTTTCCCAACCCGTAAACATTCCTTTCGCAATAATTATATAATCAAATGTCCTTCATTACCCTATTATCCTCACTGGTATTCGGTGTCCGGTCGGCGCATACATTAGTCCAGAAACGTTATACAAATCTGTTTATTTGAATTAGTCACTTGACATGCGCCAGTATCACAATGCACGACAACCCCCACTTTCTTCACACTATACGGTCTTAAGCACAGTAACCACTGTAATAGTTGCATTTACCTATTGATATTACAGGAAGACAGACGTATTATTTATTATAAATTTTAATACTTGTTACTACTGTCCTAAAAATTAACTTAAAATATAAATAGAATTAAACAAAAAAGGAATAAATCGCTGTAAAATTTAGAAAAAAGTGAAACCAAATTGTTTTTTTCTTATAAGATTTCATTTTCTACAAAATAAATATAAATGGTTTTACAAATCATTTAAACCAATCACAATTATGTTAACTATATTATTATGGGCTGATAAATAGTATTTTTCAAATATTAAACAAATATTAACTTTACTCCATAGAAATATGCTAGAGATATTTAGGACATTCATATTTACCTTTTCACGATTTTATATTATATGCATAAAATCATTAAACCAAAAATAGCACAAAGTTCGTTCGTGTTCATAATATAGAACTAGTCGATTGAAACATTGAACTTTGAAGACGTCACTCTGAATCATCTATTTTCCTTCACTTATGTGTGCATAATTTTTCACTCCCCTTCTCTCTCGTTCTCAATATATATTATATGACATATAAAGTAAAATGACATTTCACATACGACTATTACCTAAATGAAAGGCCTAATCAAGACGATAATTATTGGAAGTTGGCAAAAAACGTGTTCCTGGATTGCAAAATTTTCAGGTAATCCCTTTTAATCGAAATAAGCATTTAGATTTTTTATTCTGTGTCTGCGTATATTTTAAATTATAGTCACACAATCGATTAAAAAAAATCACTGAACGATTTTATTGGAATTTCAATACCTTATTAATTTCGTTTTGTACGTCTAAGAACTAGGTATAACACAAATTCTAAACCGCGAACTTTCTAAACCGCTATTTTTCATTAAGAGGCCTTAGGAATAACATAAGAAATAGTTATTCTATGTAAGATATTTTTTTTAATCTTCCGGCAAACAGAATTATATAATTAATATGCTACATCTTATATCAACATATCATAATTTCAAAGCCAAAGCAGAAAACGAAAAATTTTTGAAAGTTTTTAAAATTTAATCGAACTGTAAAAGTTTAAACTTAACGTTTAGACAAGAACGACAATACTGAATTGTGACGTCATTTCACTAATGCTCATTTTATTCTACGAGAGTGAATGGGACATGGATATATCCCCATTTTAACCTTACCATTAAATTTAAAAGTTCGCAACTCGCTTTTTTAACATTTTTTTGTTATTTTTTCACTGTTTGTTTTTAATTCATTTATACTAGGTAATGAAATTTGATTTAGAAAAATAAAATTGGTAAATTGATGTTAAAATATAAGCAACATTTATACCCGCTCAATTTTAAACCGCCTTTCTCAATTCTAATCACCAGTCAACATATCTCAAATCATTTGATTTTCCCTTCGAAGAAAATAAAAAATTATTTGTATGCGTTTGCACAATATGCATGATGCCTCACGACACGTCATGGACGAACTTTATATTGATACCTGTGTTCACCAATCAGCGTACTCATTTACATATACAGCTCGCAACATCTTTGATCTGCCACCACATACGTACAATGTGGAGATGTTTACATTAGAAAGATGAGTCAGTTATGAAAGAGCGTAGGAGATCAATTGTCGGTGCCTTTTGCTACATCAATATAGAGAACGTTAAACTTTGACCGAGTTACCGCGGCGAAGATAACAAATATTTAAAAAAAATTCAAAAGTGAATAAAATAAGAAATATCTAAACAGTGAATAAAGAGACAAATTTAGTTATAATCACTTTACTTAAAGGTGAATTTTTTTCTGATTTCTCTTGTATTAATCAAAATATATATAAATATATATATATATATATATATATATATATATATATATATATATGTACCTTAACATCGATTAAAATCAGAAAAACACTTCAGATTTTTTTGTATCTGTTACGGAATAAACAGTCATAGATATCTTTTGAAACCAAAGACTTAAATACTCTTCTGTAATAAACATTTGATTGTCAATTGTATAAAAAGATAAATAACGTTTACAATCTTGAATTTTAAATTAAAAAAAAACTCAAAAGTAATGTAATATAAAGAATTTTTTTTTTAATATGAATTGTATTTATTTAATATGTATATTATAACGCCTCTCTACTTTCACTAAAATGAACAAAAACTAATGCGTTAACATCCAAGGGCGAGTCAATTAACGTAAGAGATGCAAGATGTATTCAAACAAAAAGTTAATGAATAAACATGAATCATATTAAATCTGTGGGTACGTATTTATATACGTAGATATGTAAGTATGAATGAACATTTTCATTGGCTTATACAATCTGAAGGAAGTATCCGATTGACTACGGACTTTTATCATTTGTTATCCCTCAGCGCAATAAATAAAACGATAACTATCAATGCTCGGAAATCCGTTGTCCTTAAATTATGCCACCTAAAAATTTAAACCTATAACCCTTCAAAATTAAAAAAAAAACTGATTAGATTGGAACCTGAAAAAATGCAGACGATTCGTATTGGCCCGTAGATGGTACCTATAATTTTAGATATAATCAGAAAAGTATTTCCAGGGATAAAGTTATAAAATTGATTTTTTCCATAAACTAGAAAGTTACTGGCAGGCGGCGCACGTGCTGTAGAAAGATGACGGCCGCGTTAATACTGTTGCTATGGTAGCGCTGTTAATAGCTCAGATTCTAGAAATTTTTTTTCTATCATAAGTTGGATAAGTCTGCTACTCTTGATGCGAAATAGTCCGACTTTGTTTATAACATAATACGAGATGGAATGATTTAGAATTAAATTTATCACATTTTTTTAATATTACTGAAAAATTACCTCATTTTGATGAAAGCTTTCTGTGATGTACATTTTAATTCAAATTGAAATCGATTACACATACCCTATCGATCAATATTATACATATATTATATTATACATATACATATTATACATATACATAGTGTTAATTTTTCTATAGTTATATCTATATACGCATAAATTTTATTTGTGGACGTTTTTAATTCAATATACTTCATCAATCAATCACTCCTAAGTTCGCATACTTCTTGTTCCTGCATGTTCTTGTCAGATATGTAAAATATGACGAGTGTATTTATTATAATTATCATATTTATATGATCGACAAAAATTCTTAATCTTAGCGATACATGCAAACACATTATCACAATCGCCTTCATGAGATTAAAACTGATTCACATACTGATCTCTTTCACATTTCCAGACCAATTTGTAAATCTATAATTGTGATCTCTGTTTTATCTAGGTAACTGCTGATATTCTTTTGGTAACTATTTTTTATTTCTTCTATTTGGTAAACAATACTGTTAACGTCATCGTTTAAACCGACAATAAGTTCAAAGTATCCAAATCACTTGAATATTCGTTTCTTAATCTTCATAGTATTTTTATTCACAATGTATTCTCGCCAAATTTATATACATACTATTGAAACGTTCTATATGTAGTTCGTAACTATAACTGGCACCAACCAACCAACCAAGAAACTCTTATTCTTGAAAGAAAACAATGAAGATGAAAATATGAAGGTGATACATACGCTGTATCGTCTATAATATACTCCGACTTCTTGATAAGACGTCTCTATCCTACCGCTATACAAAGTGTAGCAAACCTCTTTGTATTACTTCATTTAAGCAAAGATTATGTATAAACTCATTCTTATTAGTTAGTTCTTTTTGAACTGCCAAATACACTTCGATATACCTCAAACTAATAAAAGTTTATTTGTTAACGTTTTATATGAAAAACACATTTCATTTCGTGTTTCTTATTGAATTTTC
This sequence comes from Druceiella hillmani, assembly GCA_039881145.1. Classification (NCBI taxonomy): domain Eukaryota; kingdom Metazoa; phylum Arthropoda; class Insecta; order Lepidoptera; family Hepialidae; genus Druceiella; species Druceiella hillmani. Next base: position 3,832,680 of record JAYKKI010000084.1, read on the forward strand.
CGTCTAGTTAGTAAGTTTGCGTCGAAGTCTAGTTTGAAAAACTTTGACTGTTCGAACTTATAGAACGACCTTTCTGGAAGTTGAGAAATTAAAAGTCTTAGAAATAACCCCAGATCATATCGCAGAAGACCTTCAGACTTTCTGAACGCTCGTGAAATGCCTTAAGTTCTACGCAATTACTAGGAACGCCTTCTTTGGGAGTTGTTTAAAACGAATTTGTTTAAACTAAACATAAAGACTGAAAGTCCCGTTTGTTCTCAACATGATTTATGTATTAGGTTTATTTTCAACACTAACTCTGACGTATAACATTTTAAGTAAGTATTCTAATACTAGAAATCGGAGAAGGGCGACATTCCTACGCAAGTGACATCTTTCAGTTCATGCTGTGTACTGTACACAGCAGTACTGAAAGGAATATACAAAAATTCTAAAGGAAACCCTTTAAGTTCCAAATCCAAGTAATACTTCTGTCACTAGACCATTACAATTACAAAACGTGCGTGATAAAACAGGATTTATATAACAATCACTTTGACTTGACTTGAATCCTTTCGTTCCCAGACAGGATATGGCTTTGACTCTGGACTCAGTTACGAGCTAAGACCTTCAGCTCCCTAACCGATTCCCACTTTCTTGTTCTTTTTATCCACAATCCTATTTCACAATGTCTTCGGCTTGTTTCTTTTCCTTTTTCCCTGAGGATTCCAGAAAAGTAATTTTTTCTCTGTCGCATCCTGGGTCTTCCCATTCAATCCATCTCCTCTTGCTAGCCTGGATGGCTGTTTCTTTTTTCCTCCTCCGATTCCTGAATATACAAATACATTATATTCAAAATAGTTATAAAACATAAAAAGAACGAACCGATTTTTTTACACGAAAATGAAAACATTTTAGAACTTGATTTATTAGTAATAATTTTTACTATTACTGTTTAACTCTCGTTATAAACCAAAATATGTGCAAAATATTTGTATTTATTTATATATAACAAAATATTTTATTTATATCTAGAGTTATACATTTGAAAAAAAATAATAAAATCTCTTAATTTTATCCTAATTTCGCTTCCCAAATCTAGCCATGTCTGCGTCTAAAATATTTTTATTTTGTTGAAAGAATTTTTTCAGTTTTGTCGGTTTTCTGTAAATCTAAACGCCATCTTTATTTTATAATACCGTCGTTGTCATTACAAGGACAACATTGATTATTTTTGGAGATATTAAAGTTAAATGTAAATTTATATTTTATGTCTCTGAAACAATCAATGTTGTCCTTGAATGTCCTCTTGTATCTTTCACTGGCGTAAAGATATCATAAATTTTCCGATAAACTTCAGATAAATTTGGAGTGAAACTGTTTATTCACAACTTTAGTTTTAGCGGTATAGAATGGAGGGGGGAACATGTTTTTTTAGACATTTGCAACAATATATTTAGAATTATATTAAATAAATTTCTGAACACTTTTGGAATCATTGTATTTCGCTTTTTCAATTTATATATATATATATATATATATATATATATATATATATATATTTGTGTGTGTGTTTATGTGCTTGGTTACAATGCTTTATCACTATATCAAGTTGCAATTTTCTGCTCCAAAAATGGCGTGGCAGGCAGTCGGTCAGATGGACCTATAAACATGTAAAAGACACAAATGGACTAATTATTATATACATAATATGATATCTAAATACCTATAACTGATAAATATTAACTATGTTATACGCAACCTTTACATGCTAATGTACCCTGACATCCCACGAAAAGATAGAAAACTGTCATTCTATACTCTCATAGCGGATTTGTAAAATTAATTTCTATTTTCCGTTGCAAGATTCCGAACATGAATATATTTTTAAATAAAATACTGCATTATTTCTAATGCGAATAATACATACAGAAGATAACGAGTTTCAGATTGGATGACCGTGCACTTAGTTAATCCGGGTCCCATCAAACCTTTCGTCTAATTTCGTCGATTTTGACATTAACCATTTTCATCATATTTTTAAAACAGTAAATTAATAAATATGTGTATCCTCCTGATATACACCCTCAATCGTTCAATTCAATCTTAAAAATAAAAAAAATGATCAAATCTACGATCGTTCTTTAGATCTTAGAAAGGATCCGTTCTATCTCCTTTTTTTTATAACGCAATATTAAAATTACATAAAATGTCTTATGGCACATGTAATATATTTAAAAATCCTTCTTTATTACTTAAAAGCAGATTTCTCGCCATTTACGGTTAAAGTCTTTCCACCTTGTCCAGTTACTGCTGCTCTGAGGTGAAAATGCTGGCATATATTCAAATTCAATCCGTAATATCCAACCAAGGATTTACCATTTTCTGATGTGGAAGAGATAGCTAACCGATGACTCTTTTTGGTTGTTTCAAAATGGAGCTTTTAAATAATCTTTACGTCTTTTCTCCTTTCATTATTAGGTCATTAGCTATGTTTACGGTCATTAAATTTTTTAGCCATGTTTCTAATCAATAAATATTTTCCTTCACTTGTAGAGTATTGAATATCGCTTGCTGTCACTTTGGTATCACCTGCTTAAGCCGTAAGCCACATAAAAGTCCTTAATTATTTAAAATTATAAAAACTAAGAAAACATAAAAGAATTATTCCGTATGAGAGAAAAAACAAAACGCAAATTAACGTAAATTATTGAGACGCATACGAAAATACTAATGGACAAAGTTTAACAAGCATATGTACATCAGAAGAAAATTACAATATACATCGTGCATGGAAATATTACAAGTCGTTAAACTCAGCCGGAGCAATTAGACTACTAGGCAACAGAGACGACAAAAGAAGCAGTCCTTGAAAAATATTAACTTCTACTACTGAATGAATGGTGGCCGCAATTATACGTGCTGGTGATAAATACGGTTATTAACCGTACGAAACGCTGTAAGCACTTGTCAACCTCATTTCCATGTTACAAATTGAAAGCAATTTTCCAAACGTATCAACAATTTTCGAAATGTATAGAGAATAGAGGGATTGTAACCAGGTTTTACAAACGAAACTCGCTCTCGCTTAAGATTGGTCTGCAAGAGGCTGTGTGAAAATAGCATAAAATAATATCGCAAGCAGGAAAGCCGATATTCTTAAACTAACCTAAATACAATATTTTCTTAAGTAGCGTGACAGCCAGGGCTGAGTCCTGGCCTTCTCGAGGATCTTATTCTAGGATATCATAAAGCTATCAATTGTTTTTTTTTTCTTTTCTTAAAATCTCTTTCAAGTTGATCCATCTCAATTTAGATCAACTTCTTGATTAAGTACTGATTGGTTTAGCCAGCAAAACCTTTTTGGATTTCTTTTTTTGTAACAATAGCATTTAATCTTTAAATTTTAATATATTTTGCAACATTAGGCTCTTTATGTATCTTATTTAGAGGTTTGATTTTCTCTGTCATTAACTTATTATAACAAAATAATTCCAATAAACAATGTTTTGGTACAAATTATAAACTTTTTATAATTAAGAGATCAATACGCAAACGCTTACGTAACTATAATAAATTAACAAATAAATAATTTCTCTTTTTAGAATAACAACATTCACTAGATTATTAGATAAGTTACAGTGGATTTATAAGATTATCCAAGCAAGCAATTCGTTCAGCAGACCATTTGTTTTATTACAATCAACAAAATTGTAATTGCTATTGCCAAAAATAACCGTGGACCAAAAGAAGAATGGATTCTTTTTCCGATGAAAGTAAAGTACTATTTATTAAATTTGCCCCAAGTAAATCCTGTGACGTGCGGTCGTAAAAATGCTGCACTGCAGATGCGATATAAGAGGCGACTGATACGTTCCATTAAGGTCCATCGACGTCGCGTGGCGGCGAGAATTTGTATTGTGACACGCCGGACAGACAGCGAGATAAATCTGCCTCGGAGATTGCCAGCGCGAGATGTTGTCAAAATATCGTCCTTTATTTCGGACGGCGAGATGAGTTTTATTTATGCTAAGAAAAATAAGAAAAATTCGAGAACATCGATACAAAAAAAAGAAAAAGCGAGTACACTGAATTTGTAAGTTTCACACACGAGCGTAACTCTTTATTATATTCAATTGTTTCTTAAAAAAAACATAAATAAGTTGATAAATAAAACTTAATGTCTACATAAATCAGTATTAAGAAATAACAAGTACTTTAAAGAAATGTAATCTTATACACGAACATTGAATATAAAAATAAACAATAACAAAGCAAGAAAGAAATACTGAAATAAAATTAATGTTTACATTTATAAAGCATTTTTACAGATCTGCTGTGTTCAAATAGATCCTAACATATTACTGTTTATAAATAATGAACCTATTAATTACGAGAGATCTAGTACTATGAGGGTCCGAATACATTTAGGCGTATCTACATAACCATGAAAGGATTTATTATATTTTTATCTTTCATGAGCTTAAAATTATCCTGATTATCCGAAAAATCATTAAATGTTCACTCCTTGCTATTATTTTTTTTTTCAAACGTCTAATAACAATGGTTTTACGTAGTTTTTACTTTTCAACAATATCTTTAGAACTGTCATACACAAAATTATGAAAAAAATAGCATACTATAAAAATATATTTTAAAAAAAGTAGAGTATTTTACTCGCTCCGTCTTTAATTTCTATATGAATATTTTTGAACGTTAGCTATCGTAATGTATGCGAATAGTATGTTTTTTCACTACTACACATTTTAAATTCTACCTCAAACGGTTTTACATACACATTGTTGCTTTTACGAAGGTTCTGTTTTTTCTTTTGGTTTGCCTAAAATAAGATGTATTGCGTTAATCAAAATCATGAAAAATCACTGTAGATTTTGAAACGTATTCTTCAGAAAGCTTTACAATCTTCCTACAAAGCTTAAGCACTTTTCTTAAATATTTTTATAACTCGTATTTGGAAATTGATCTCAAAATCCTTTATCTTTATAGATTAAACTCTGTTAAGGGGTTTTGAAAATTGAATAGTGTTAACCCTATCTGTATAATTTCGAAAAAAAGCTAAATTATTGTAAGTAAACTTTTGAAAGCTTAATTAATTTACCGATGCGTTCCAAGATTAGAGTTCGATTTGTTATATATTGTAGTAAAGTAAATAGCAAAAGATTGTTCGCAGAAGTCGTTATATAAGTTTAACAATGAAAAGAAGTAGGAAGCTTTATAAAAAATCCATAAAACCTTATTTAAAAGACAATATATGTAGGTTGCGCCAATTTTATAACCCTATTCTATTTAGTTGTAATTTATCCTAAGAAATATCATATGTTTCCCGAAGTGAATAACGTAACTAGGTTACAACCAACATAAAAGAGAAAAAGTAGCGAATGAGTTGAGTTTAATTGCAATATGAATCATGCTATATGAATATTTTTTACTGAAAGTTATGCTACTCACACAAACAGGTAATTATTTTCTTGATTTTTATCAATATTTTACTTAAATGAGTTAGTTGGCAGTCAGTTTGATTGCAGACATAAATCGGTTTATTTAAAGAAAAACGTAAGCAACTCATCGCTTGAAGGCGACGGCAGCTTCGCGTTATGCATTTTCACATGTGAAAAAATATTTTTCTTTGTCGCGACGATTTATTTTTAAAAATAACCAAGGGCGGGCGGGAGCGTGCCCGCGGTGCGGTTTTGGAAAAGCGTCATAAATCGCCATTTTGCGGTGTAAATTTAGTGCGTTTTGACCGGAGTCGTAATATATGTTCGCACTCCAGACTTTGTTTACTAATTCACTTGGTTTTGATTGCTTTTTGAAATATGTCACCGCAAGTGGTGTTTATTTTTATTTCGCTGCATTTGTCGTTTGATAGAATTATAATGTTGCTAAATTTGCATTCACTAGAGAGCTTTCAGGCATTTGAACACGAAATGATTGACCTTTATAGAGGCAAACACTTTTAGTAAATCATCTTGTACATTTGGAATCAAACCACTGCACTCTCAAAACTTTTCTTTATAATATATCAAGTGAATTGAATTTCAGTAATGACAAAAATCCAAACAAGAAGTGCTTGCACGTATTTGCAAAATAAGGTTTTATTGTTCTAGAAAGTAACTAACACGTCGACGTCTTTGCGAATTTATTAGTCAATCACGCTGAAACAACATGACATATTTTCATACCGACCGGCTGTAGCTCATGGTTCAAACTAACATATTGGTTATAATATTATTCCTGTAGGGTAAAACTCGGTGACCTTGTTCAGCACTGCAATAAAACTTTAGTTCTGCAACATGTCTATAAATGGCCCAAAGTGTGTTTGTCAAGGATTTAATATTATTTATAGATACTTGTTGCGATGGTATCATTAGGTTAAATATATATTACATCATCTTAATCAAACATCCAATCGAACAATACTGCGAAGAAGGTGCTATAATACTTATTTTTAAGCGACAGGACACACTATATATATATATATATATATATATATATATATATATATATATATATATTATATATATATATATATATATATATAGTTAGACCTGAATTATATTTTCTTTTGTTAAATTAATATATAAGGGTTGTTTTCAAGTATTACGTCACGATAATCGAAAAATAAAAATGAAAACCCTATGGAGCAAATATATTTATATGGATGTATTAAATATGATTTTAATGTAAATATTAATATAGTAATCAAATTGTTTTTTATGATGTAAAATATAACAAAAGACTCACATAAGATAATAGTACAAAAATTAACACTATGCTTTCCAAGTTCCAACAAAAGAACTTTTCCTACTAAATGCATGACACGATTTTATTTTTGTCTGATCCGAGACCCAGATTGGTAATTATAAAATAATAATAAAAATTTTTAACATTTTTATTTTTAAATTTTTAGTGTGCTTTATAAGCTAAGCCTGATTTATAATTTCAATACACAAATTGAAGAAAAGCGAAAATTTGTTTGAAAGGTCTTAAAAATTTGCCCAGTTATCAAGATTTAAAGTTAACGTTTAGACAGATAGAGTAATACTGAATTTTGACGTCAGTTTTAGTAATTCCATAAAAATCAATGAGACAGGTTAATATCCTTTTCAATCCCCACCATTAAATTTAGAAGTTAATAAATCATTTATTTCATTTTTGATAACTTTTCAAATACTACTTTTTGGTTAATGCGTATTTTAATGGTATTTAAATAAAAAAACAGCAAATTTAGAAGTCATAAAGGAACGTATTGAAAAAGGTATACCTCAATTTATAATGGGCATTCAATATCGTCAAACTAATAAGTTCTCCTAATTATTTTATTATTACTGTGATAGTAAATGTACCACATATTTCTTTTCTGTATCCAGTAAATATCCGATGTGTCAGTTTTCAAACCCACAATATTAATTTCTAATATAATGAGATTTAACGAAATTAATGTTGGATTCACCATTCGCATATCCTCTCCATAAACATATGTGATTCATTAAATGATTTGAATTAATTGATTGCCGATACGTAGCTACACATTCACATGTAGCCAAACAAGTGTTTATTGAATCCTCGCCGCCATACGCAATTAAACCAATTTGTCCCCCACGTATCCGCTCTCAAAGCCGACAAATTAAATTCCCTCCAGCGTTCAACGCGACACCTGCTGCCGACAAATTATGTTGCGAAGCTCGCAACCGATTGCCGCCTACACATTCGCATGCTGCCTTCACGCGAAAACGAGCTTTCCCTGTAAAGCTCCTGTTTGTATCCACTGATTGTTTATTGCAGACGCGACGGCCGTCAACTTAAATCGATTGTCGCCAATGGAGATAATGAAGTCAAGCAACTTTGTTTCGCCACGAGTACTACGAGTATGTCCTTGTAGCTTAACTTGGTATAAGTGGCAAAGCCGAAACAAATATGTAACTGAGCTTAATAATGAAAGAAATTTATTGAAGCGAAACTCCTTTCGTGATAATCAGAAATAGATCAAACTATGTATATCTTTTTCTATTTCATACGTATGATTTATGCGTCAACTAATAATCGGTTCATTCTCCTTTTCGCGTAGAGATTATTTTCGAAGATCTTGATATTTATAAAGGTACTTAAGGGACATTATATTTTAGTTTATACTATATAAAAGTAATGTCAATAAGAGCATAACTCGTAAGTCATCTATTTCGGCTGTAATTTTAATCACAGTCTAATGATAAATAGTTTAAATGGCTTCATCCAGTAAATGTTTTAAAAAATTAAAAGTGTACAAAAAGGGATCCTTTCCAACCAAAGCTTATTTTTTTTGCTATACTCTCATTCTGTCTATCGTTGATGAAAGCGTGTATTATTTAAATTTATTCCACCTGTAACACGAACTAGAACGACTTCAAAACTTGTACGTTTTCGGATTCAGAAAATGGCAAGTCCTTGAGGATAAATCGTTAAATAATTCACATTAATACAATCCAGAAGAAAAAGGAAGGAAAATGTGGTCCTTCGTTTTTATTTATTTATACACTTATATCTCCAGTTTCAGTAGCGTATTGTTAAGATCAGGATTCTTTCCAAATCCTTGGAATATTTGGAAAATCTTCATTAACTCATATAAATATTTAAAATCGGACTTCATTATATCACTAGAAGTTTCATTATCATACACAAATACATTTCTGACGCTAATTTGTAGTATTGTACGGTATTGACCCTATCAAGTTGTTTCGTTGTCTATTCTCTTTAAATAATATTTAATCATCGATATACTTGACGCTTTTCTTGAAATTGTATAAATCAAATATAGTAGATAACGCATGACGTTTAATAAACAAAATTTTCCAATATGAATTAAATAGAAGTTTCGCTTTCTACTCTGTGCACATATATTTTGTATTTGTTGTTATTTTAATCTATTTACACTTTTTATTATCAATTTTGTTACAGAAATTTATAGGACATAATATTGTAATTTTTTCTCCTTATTTTTGCAATAAATATGTTATCGATGCAATGTTTTGATGAAGATATCGATAATATGTGATAAAATATTATCGATATCTCCGATAGGACTTGACGACAAAAATACATATTTTTCAATGAATATTGTCCCACTTTATTTTGCATACAATATACTTATATAAGATCTAATTTATTATACATCTATTATACCTTCGGTCTCAGAAAATATGATCATATTTCTGAGGTTAGGTTAGGTTCTTTTATGTCTCGCTTCAAACAGTTAGCTATTAAACAATGACGTAATTTTCATATTATTTCACTTGTGATTAGCGTTTTGAATATCTCCAGTGGTCCTTCATGTAGTGTTCCTCTGTTTACGTTCTGAAAGGCTCCTTACCCTAACCATTCCCAAGCTACACGCTCCGTGCTATGAAAGGTCATTAATAATATATGCTACCGAATGATGGAAAAGTTTACACCTAGATATACGTAATGCCCCTCCATATTCAGGTACTTATTTAAAAATCAAATTAAAAAGCCATAGGAAAAAGAAATTAGTTATCCATTCGATTTTCCTTCCTTATCCTATTTCCTGCTTCCATCCCATGTCATTTGCAGGTTTATATATGTGAGTGAGTGCATGTATGTAAATATGTGTATGTATGTGTGTATGTCTACAGATATGTATATATATATATATATATATATATATATATATATATATATATATGTACATATATGCTACTTTGTTAGTATTTACATACATTTTTTTACTTTTAATAAATTTCACCATCTATTCGTCCTTTATTATTATCGTTTATCCTTTTAGTTAGCTGTAAGAGATTCCTCTAGTATGCCCACCATTTGTGTACATTAAAGTTTGTAAGTAAGTAAATAAGTTTTTTATTAAAAATTAGTTCGAATAAATTTTGTAGCTACTATAAAAAAATAGTTTAAATGACCCCAAACAGGAGGATTAATCAGGAGAAAAAGGTACCTGAACCTAACCGTAGAAGAAAAAAATTTCATCCTAAGATATAGAATGTTAAATTAATCGTAATGAATGGGCAGTAAAGGTGATACAAATTTCCTCACATTCAAAAAATAAATAAAGCGTAGCCGATCGCCACTATAAGAAAACATTTTAATAGTTTCAAACAGTATTGGGGATCAATCACGAGAACAAGATATCCGAACATAAACGTACCAGAAAACAATTTGATCTTAACATATGAGAAGGTTAAATCGATCCAAATAAACGGATATCAAAGGTAATGAAAATTTTCTCATATTCCAGAAATAAATAAACCGTAAACGATTGCTTAAGACAAAATTAGAAACAATGGAACAAAATAATATTCTTGAAAAATGTTTACTTATGGAATAATATATTTATATGTAGATAATTTAGTAAAACACTAATGTGTTTATAATCTCTGTTTTAACAAAACTTTCATTTAAACGTCGTTATCGTTTTATTATAAATTTACTCAAGTGAATTTATTTTAAAAATATCTTCTTCCAATATGTCACTGGCATTATATAAATTGACACTTTGCTCTTAATTTATTTGACAAAATTTTCATATTAATAAGAAAACTCTTCATTAAAAAATAAATATTTCGCGTAATTGCTGAAGCCCGAAACTAAGAATAAACCACACCGCCCGCCCCATTCTGACTTATACACCATTAGCATACAATTCGATACTTTAATGTTAATTTAAGATCTTTTTAATTACGTAAATAAACATTTCGTTAAAAAAATAAAAATATTTTGTGCGATTGCTGAAATTTTTATACAACCAAATTGCGGAATCTTGCCAAATTGCGAACTCGGTGACGCGCCCTCTGAAGTAGCCGCCCGCCCAGTCTTAACTTACGCGTCAGTCGTCCTCGAGCGGATAATGTGACGGCCTGTTTACGGCATAAATTGAGCACGAATTGTGGGAATCGCCTCGAGCTGCGACGGGCCGATGCCGAGTAATTGCTCGCTTTGTTCATTTACCGAAAGCGGTAGCGATTGCCAATTCAAACGAATGCAAATATGATGCATTTCATTTGAAATTACCTACCTCTAGGAGTCTTTAAATTACTTTGCGAATTGTACAACACAGTGGACGTCCACAAGAAGTAATCTTGCAAGAGACTAACTACTCAGTTTAGCTAACTATCCAACCTTTTGAAGTTGTGTTTGAATAATAATTACCTCAGATGTTTTTTTACATTTTGCTACAAAGGACAACAATGAGACGATAGAAAATATAATTCAAAAAAGTTCCCGAAATAAATATTTTCTTAAAAACCTATATCTACTCTAAATACTGCGTAATAGGATATGCTTTATTTATTATTTTTAAACAAGCTAAAAATTAATGAAACAATATATACTCGTTTAGAAATTGAATAACGTGACAAATTGCTAAACATTTTTAAAAATTTCATTTTATTCATTTTAATTAAAGGTAAATTACATATTATAGTCATTTTAATTAAAGCTTAATTGTATATTGAAAGTGGTACCAAAAGCTCTAGCATAGTATATTTAATCAGTTTCAAATCTTAAATGATATACTTAATAACTTATTTTTTTTAAATAACGGTAAATATATATTAAATTAAAAATATATATTATATGGTTTACTAATTATCAATCTCCACTCCGCTTTGTTCAAATGTATTTCACCAATTTTAATCTCGTATTTATTAAAGTATTAATGCAAATCAGATGCTATATGCTATCGCGATTTTTGTAAATGAATCATTGTGTTTTGTGTCTTTCACTTGCATTGTGTTTTTTTTTAGCATTAATTGTGTTGCAACAATAGGGGTCTTGATCCTTTGAAATTAGAAATTAATATATTCTGACTGCCAAGGTATTAGCGTTAATTTTCAAGACAACGTATTTTGACCTTTAATATTTTTCACTTTACAATGGTCTCCTTCGTGAAATTGCTTACATTTACAATTAATAAATCTGCATATTGCACACAACTTCATAAAACAAAATAAAATTCACAGAATTTTTTTTCAATTGGGAGATCCTTAGTATAGTTGGAAGGTGAGTTGGTAGATCAAGGTTTGTTACCAATGCGCTAGTGCGGGAGATTATGTTGGCCTCTCATTTCGCCATCTTATCTCACATAATCCCATTTGTTTTGAATCATCTATACTACGTATGTACTGAGTTATAATATTCTTTGCTGGAGTTATAAGAAAAATTATTGATTATTATATCAGAATTTCAGAGGTTGAACGGGTTTGCAACTAATTTCCTTTGGTCGCTTTTTCTCGAAATCTGTTTATCGTGAATAATATATTTTATTGTGAATCACAACGTGGGTCATTAAAAACCTATTTAGTTCTCAATTACTAAAAATACTTAAAAGTGTTTTGGATAATTCAAGTTCCACTAGGAATTTCTGGCTAAATCCTATTTTCATTGTTTTGTTCCGATTATAGTTTCTATGTATCATTTTTTAGTTTACCTATTTACTGGTCTTAAACTGACTTGCTCAAGACCTTATCATCAAGCTGTCAGGTTCAATAGTTTAATTTAAATAGTGTAATAAACAAACCGAAAAGGTTACTTCCTAATTTTCTGATGGAGTTTCACTGAAACCTGAAAATCCATTCAATCACAAAAAATTTCGTATAGTGAACACTGTGAGTTATAATGTGTTATATATAATGTGTTACTAAATACGTACACGAAATTAATAATGTAACACAAATTTCATACTTGAACAAATGAAAACGGAAACGAACTAAGAATCATTCCTCGAATGATGAAGAGCATTTTTGAAAAAATCATTACCGTCGAATGAATTTACTTTCCCACAGGTTTTAACGCTCCCATTTTGAAGTGTCTTAATTTGACATTCCTGTCGTATAATCTGAAAATTGGAAAATGATAATAAATTACTGAAAAACCAGTTAATCAATAGTTTTAATTAAATCATATATCATGTTTTACCATGCGATTTATCCCACATTAGGTAAAATGTGTCTGAATATTGCGATGAAAACATTATTCATAACTTTATAAATAATCAACAAGATGAAGGCGTTACTTCAATATTTTGCAATAAAAATGCGGAGAGAGACAAGAAATTAGCGATCATTAAAAAAAATTTTAAAAATGGGAAGTGAACCACAGATTATGTTGATATCTAATTTCTAGCATTTGAATTCTAATAATAATTTATATAATAAAATATCAAAAGTTTTACCGATCTAATGAAAGTCAATAAAATACAAAAATTTGTACATTTTCAATGTTCTTTTTTTAGTTTTTCATAAATTTTGCCTTTAAATTATTTCCAAAAGTGCCATTTCCACTTTTGACCATTTATCAAAATTTTACAAACGTGAAAATAATCAGAAGATATATATTTATCTTCCTATTTTCATCTCACTTTATTCATAAAAAACACAACATCCTGCTGGTTTTACACGACCATTTGTTAGAACGATTTATTTAAATTAAAAAAATAGAGGAATATATGGACGTGGGCGAATTTTCAAAAAAGATAATTTTTCATTTTTATATGTAACAAAATAGATATAGATCATATATATTTTCTTCTTTCCCACCTAATGAAATCATCCCGCACATTTCCAGTGAATTAACCAACTATCAGATAAATCTCTTTAAGTATTATATACGAGGCAGCTACATCAACGCTTAACCAAGTATTGACGTCTCGTCTTTAACAGAAACATTCTTCATACCACAACGCCTGTGTCAATATTTACCATCGACTGCTCTTACAATAATCCACAAGAATATCAAACCACATTACACCAAACAAACAAGCCCACTATTTGCAAATACGCCTCAAAGCCAACTTGTATCTTTCAAGTTTGCGATGGCGATTATTGACGAGCCAATAACTGCTGATGCTAACGGGACGTGCCAAAGCATGAATGATATTATTGTACGATCTGGAAGCCGGTTGAATGCTACTCACTCTATTTCACTTGGCAAAGCACGTCATGATGCAGTTTTGTTGCAAATGTGCAAGGCGAGTGCGCGCGATGCCAATATTACCGCTGACGTCATGTTGCTACTTAGCAATAATTTAGTACAGTGCATTACGTGACCTGATTACGAGTATTGTGCACCAATCGAGCAGTTAATGTTAGTTTAATGTATTTAAAGGTTATAGCTATTGATGAAAGGGATTGTTTTAGGTACTAACTAAAATATGCCACTAACTAAATCCGCTTAAAAATTTCATGAATATTTATTGTAATATAGACAAATTTCTGAATGGTTTAAAACAAAATAATTAAGAATATGTTCCGAATGACGCCAGATAATTGTATATTGTTTCCGAAAAAAAATTGGCTTTAAACTAATCCACAATCGCAAAGCTTTTGTGAAAAGCATGTCGTATATTATTTAAATACTTCAATGTAGGTGTTCATTCAAATAAAAAAAGGAAAAATTAAATATAAACAGGGAGATGGTAAAAATTGTATTAATAGTTCTTGCCTTGTATTTATAATATTTCCAACAACACAAGCGATAAAAAGTGACAAATTTAATCTTTACGCCTACAGCGTAAACGTAATTTTTTTCTAATCTAGATTAAGTGGAATAAAATTATTTTTCATTAACGATTAGCTAAGCATACTGTTTTCTTTAATATTAACAAAACTACTTCCCTTTGAATCGTTAATGTATATTTGTTATCATGGTAAATCTCGTTTCAAATATTCATTTTTGAAAATATTCAATTCTTTTGATCGTTCAACGCCGAGACAATTAGTTAACCATTCCTCTAGAGCGTTTAATAAATTTTTCATAGTACATCTGTCAAGATGGTTTAGTTTTATAAAATTTGACGAAGTTTAATTAATACTTAAAAACTTTTAAAAGGGTAGATTCTATAATCCCGCATGAATTAAATGTTAAGATATAATCTAAATTCGGAAAATTAATTATATGCTGCCAATGAAATGTTCTTTTAGAATGTTTAGACGTTAAGACGTTTTATTGATTTTAGAATGTTTATTTTAGATATATATATATATATATATATATATATATATGTGTGTGTGTGTGTGTGCATGAGTGGAACTTTCACGACGGAGGGGAAGAAGCAAAATGAGTATTATGAAAACAATTTTTTCATTTCCACATATGGTATGAAGTACTTCCAAACGATTTGTTTAAGTTATAATGATTTCTAAAATTATTTTTTCTTTATTCTAGGTAGTATGTCTTCAGATATATATTGCCAGATATGGAAAAATATGTCCTGTAGTCCAATTTTCAAAAAAATTTAACCAATTATGAAAAACACAGGATTTTTAGAAGTCTTTGTTAAAGTTGTAGAAAAATTCAAACAATGATTCTAGATCTCATAATTGGTGAGATATTACGATAATATATATGGGGGTCATATATATAGATATATATATATATATATATATATATATATATATATATATATATATATATATACATTATCTAAATTGTATTATTAGATATTTTTAAATATTTATTGTAATTTCTGTTCATAATAGTGACGACTCGTGATAAATAAAGTAATTTCACTTCAAATAAGATACGAAACCTACATTACCAGACTTACACCTGGCCTGTTTTTTATTAATATCACGGAATTTTTCTCGGTTTTAATTAATTTAATCGTGTTTACATCTGAACGTTACTCCTGACCACGATAAAAATAAATTGTATGTTAGCTTAAACTGGGATGTCAACTGCTGTTAGAGTATGAATAATTTCTATACGCCAATTCTTCATTCCACACATTTGGTTCAGTACTGCATTTTAGGGCTAATAACCGAATTCTAAGCACCTTAGAGACTACTCAATCGTTACCAACATATTTTCCAGTCAAAATTCTGTTTAAATAAATTATTGCATTTGCATTACACTAAGTAACACACATGGCTTACACTAAAGTTCTAACTGAATAGATAAAAAAAACAGGTTCGATATATTTTTTAAATACCAACACGGTTATTATGTCTCTTTATCATGTCAATGAATCCGCTGTAAATAAACCTGAACGTGTATTTTTTTCTCTATCCCGTCCTTGTATTGACTGACCTATTATATTACTAAAACAACAAATTAACAATTCAGTTCAAATTACAAAACGTTGACCTTTTGGGGTTGATAATATTAATTTATTTATTGGTAAATCAAAATCAGTCACGGCAATTGCTTGCCATTGCGAAAGCAATGTTTTAAAAAAGGAGAAAAAGTTAGCAAGCCAATTTTAATTTTCTATTATATTTTAATCATATAAATCTTAAATAAGTTTTAAAACAGATTTTATTAAAATGAGTTTCTCAATCATTTTTATTTTTATCTTTATTTTGTACTTAATTATACTGCCAAAAGCGGACGTGAACACGCTTTTAAAGCCATTCGTCAACGAACGAGGAGCCATAGCAAATGTATTTTTAAGTCATTCAATCTCAAGGTCTCTCTCTTACAACCAAACATCACAAAAACCCACTAAATAGTCACTTCAAAACGCATATCGAGTCGACACGCCGTCACGCATTCACCCAGTAACGAGTACACAAATTCTTTAAATCATCTTTCTTTTCCGTTCTCGTATAAAATGAATACCAATACATTATTTGATTAATTGACGAAATGGAGCGAATAAAGTCACGTCGAAGGCATGTCGAGTCGACAGGCCGTCACGCATACACCCAGTAACGAGTACGCTAATTCGTTAAATCTTCTCACTGTTCCATTCTCGTACAAATTGAAGACCAATATATTATTTGATTAATTGACGAAATGGAACGAATAAAGTCACGTCGAACGCATGTCGAGTCGACACGCCGTCACGCATTCTCCAAGTAACGAATACGCTAATTCTTTAAAATGAAAACCATTATATTATTTGATTAACTAAGGAAATGAATGGTTGATTATCGTAAAGGAATACAGATAAAAGCTCAACAAATGAAAGAAACAAAGCTCAACGTTGAAAAGTTTTCAGTATATTTATATAAATACGTATGTACAAAAGGTAAAGATTGATGCCACATTACTTATACCAAGCAGACGTATCTTCATCAGTATTCACTCCATACACACGTAGTAGAAGTAAACAGCACCAGTATGGAATATTTGTACCCAATAACTAAGTCTTGTGCTGCCTAGGGGGCCTCTTACGCAAACAGCCTTCAAAGAAATATTGAAATGATATACGAGCTCGCACTGTCGGCTGCATAACGGTAATATTAATCCTATTTTGATTTGGGCTCGAATAAATATAGTGGCGACACTGTCCGTTATGTGACATATTTTATAAAAGTTGCCTTAAGAAAGAAAAAGCTTGATGTGACATGATGACATTTTGTCATGCAGTTGCGTAAGTGCACGAGCGGAAGGAGGCGGGGCTTTTTGAAGTGATGTAGATAAACGGCGACAGCAGCGCCAAGAACGTATGAATAATTTCGTTTGATTTGCGCGAAATTGGATACGTCACAGGATTTGTGTCCGATTTGAAATCGTAAAATTTATATATACATATGTGTATTTACGCGTTAAAACAAATGTTACGTACGCGCTAAAACAGTATTTATACAAAAGTTTATTTACGCGCTAAAACAGTCGTTAATCCATTCGAAAGCTTCGAAGCTCAAAAGGTAAAATTGGAACTTTACTTTGAACGTCATACGTATTTCAGTCTATCGCGAGTAAATTGTTTGGAATAGCTAGTCTTATTGGAAATTTCGAAATGTAATAGTGTGTGTGTTCATAAATAAAAGAAAATAGAATTTTTATGACTCAAGGGCTGAATTATTTTACCGTGATTTTAATGATTTAGTAGGAATTGGAGTATAATTTAGTAGGCTCGATTGATGGATTTTGAAACAGCCTTTACTTTAATTTTGAATTTTCTCCTTATCAATTAATATTCTAATATGTCAGTTTACGAGATATTTGTTCATTTTTGTTTGTTGTCAACACTTTTTAATAAAAATAAATTTATTTTTATAAATAGTATGTTTTTATTACGTTTACGAAGCAACCACCAGTCTCAACCACACATATGTTTTAGTAGATCCGAGAAGAAAATAAATAACGCAATAAACTTTCAAAAATCCACTCTTTAGATATGTTTTTCTTCTTAGGGTAAGCTAACATTTTTCTTTAACGGGTTTAGAAGCTAAGAAAAAAATTACGCTTTCATTTCTCTGTCATTAAGTTATGACATTTATCACTATACTCTAAAGCAATAATTCCCTCCTAGAAACGATTTTTACTAAGTTATTTCATACGTATATTTCATACAAAATATATATCTTCGCAAAATTTCATAATTTCCCAGAATTAAAGATATTGACAAATATTAACGTATTACGACATTAGCACGATAAAAATAGACATACCTCCTTTATTTCAAAAACAAGTTCCCAAAACGCCATGTCTAAAACGGTGAACCCTTTGCGTTTTGCAATAATTTCAAGAGAAAGCTATCAATACGCAAATAAATACAATAACCCTTGTCCTATAGTTAATCAAAAATCCCCGTTACAGTCGTGTAACTTCTATATCGAACCGACTACCCCGTATTGAAACGTCAACCTCCCGCCGTGTATCCTATGAAAAACAGGAAGCAGTTATCACAATGCATTATCGTTAGATAAGTCGACGTGTAGCGTACCCCAACCGAAGCAAGCGACGTGCTTCATGCAAATGCGGACGGTAGGGACGACATCGGAAGCCTGTCTTTCGTAGGCGCACTCGGTAATCGATTGACTTCACATAAACGATGTACAATCGGATGTAAAACGTAGAATTTGAAGTGGAACTATAAAATACTTCATAGCACATATAAATCATAAATGTAATTTTGAAATATGCACACATTTCCTCAATATACGATAAATATTAGAGAAACAAAAGATAAAATTCGAAGAGTTCGGCAGAAGCGACTATACCGCAATAATTAACACTGTTACCACAACTATTTTGATAAATTTATCGAACTAAAAAAAGGCGTTAATTTCCAACGAACGTTTTACTTTATATAACAGAACGCAATGCGAACAATGACTGATAGACGGTGTTAGCTTATAATTAAAATTACACAATGAAATTGTTAATTATTTTAAAATATATGTATAAGTCAAAAAAATTTAGTATGTATTGTGCCGCAATTTAGGTCTTAATTTATAATTTATTTAATTTTTCACGCAAAGCGAAATACAAAAATATAATTTCAGGTAAATATTTGTGACTTACTTATTTTTAATTTAAATTTATATAAATTAAAAATAAGTAGGTAAGAAATATTCCCCTGAAATTTTTTTCATGTTTAGCAATGAAAAGGTTCTAATTTAAATTAGATAAGGCGATCCTAAACGGGTTAGCTTTCACACCGCCTACCCTTAAAATTTTCAATTTAAAACACACTGAGCTTTAATTAATACACAGAAAGAACCATGCACTACTTTATTGGCTTCTGACACCAGTAATATTTTCTGCATCGAATTATGATCAAATAAGTGGTATTTAAACAAATTAACATGACCAAAATAAAGCAATAATAAATATATCTATTGTTAATTGTTGAAGAATGTTAGTAGAAAAAATTACATATTAAAAAAGTATATTTAACGTAATTCATAAAGAACGAATAAAAATGAACGATAGCTAAAGAAAGAAATTAAAACAGACATTAAACTTTTATAAACTTACATTAAACCCGGATTATAACAGTACCCAAATTCGAAATTACTGGAAAAAGTAATGGACAGCATTAGTTCAGGCTTTATATGAACTGGATTTCGTGCAGATCGGACAATTTATCTTAGCTACTAAACTCTGTATGTCTATATAGGTTTTTAGCTTAAATACTTTGGAAATGATATTCTGACGATTTTTGAAATTATCGTAAATTATAATCCAATATACGTAATTGTCAATACTAATATATATTTCGTCAGATGCACTGCCATTTCCAGATGAATGTTCCACAAGCGGTCCCAGCACCGCTTTCGTATTCCTTCTAATAATCAATGAAGGACATAAGAATCGGCTCGTTGAACTCGCGGCTATTTTTAATCATTTACCACGGATGTTTTTTGATTCTTCGTCTGTTTCACTGTGGAATTTTAAAAAACACGATTTACAAAAAAAACTGTTTTTGTGATCAACTTCAACTCAACGTATTTCGACTTCAAAGTTGAGGATCTTTATACCCAATAATGTAAATACCTATACTATGATCGAATTACAAATAAGATATGAAATTGTTACATGAAATCATTAATATAAATGTACACTTTCACATATTTCTCTGATCCTTGAAAGCACACAAACGCAAACTATATAAAAAAAATTGTGCGCATCAGCTGCCACGCGCAACAAGAGTTTACTCCTTAAGTATGGCTGTCTTAAAATGTATAAAATAGGTAACACAGTGTTATATATATATATATATATATATATATATATATAAATATAAATAGTAATGTCATTAAATGTAAATGGAAAATTGTTTATCAAAAAAATGCTGGCAATATAATTATTTTCAAGTAAAACACAAATGAATAAGATCAAATTTATACAACAAAATTAAAAGCATTTCAGTAACGTCAAACTAAGAAGTTAAGATTAAAAGATTCGTTTTAATTTTCTAGGATAGAAGACACCAAATATTCACACATAATCACATTTAAAGAGCATCTTGATATAAGCGAACGATAGTAAACTATGTGTATCACACTCCATCATTGCGATTACGCCATAAGAAAATTCCAACATATTGATATCTCACTCTAAAGATGCGCAGAAATGTTGTGCGGAGAGGTTACATAACAGTACGCTTGTTTTAACGCTCTGAACTTCGTATTTACAAGTTATTAACGCTCTGAACTTCTAATTTTACTTCTCATAAAACTTCATACCGGGCGCTATATATGAAAATCGATTTTTAAGGAATAAACTCCAAAAATACATTTACAAACCGTCTACTAAACCATCGCACCATAACCGTATTCGCTAAGATAACCCACGAATGAAATGTCCATCAACGAACACTAATAGAGACGAGTACTGTTTTCAAGTTCACTGTAACTATAAATCCATTGAGCGCTGCACTGGCACACACCTGCACATCCACGCTCTACGTCCGCCGTGCGTGGGAAGCCTGCGTTTGATATACTACTCTCTGAATGGGCGACACGACCTCGTCATCCGTTTTATGGCCTAAGCTCGAGGCCTCCACACCCACCTGCGACAACATATTGCCAGACTAGACTGCGGGCTATACCTATTGTTTTTATACAGACAGTTGTATTGCTCCCATGCTTTACGATTAAAGTCGTATTTGAGGATTTGTACGAAATTGGTTTTTAAGCTTCTATGAGTCAACGAACTCGTTAAATACACTTTGGCAGCTATTTCTATCTAAGTCCGTCCATTCGTCCCAAGAAATAACTTAGTAAGCCTATAAGAGCCAAACGATGTTAAAATTTTATTTAAACTAATAATATAATTAACCCCTGTCGAAAACGTAATGTTAAATTATTATAAATAATAGGCACTTGAAATATCAAGGCGTGGATCAATATTTATTTTATTCAATTTCAAATATTAAAGTACGCATAGATAAGTAAACATACATTCAGCGCACTTGTTGCTAAATGAACAATCTCTTCCAGTCAACTAAGTTAAATCCGGAAATTTAATCGTGTGGAAAAATTAATATTACACATATTTTCCAAATTAAAATTTCTGTATACACACACATAAAAAAATTACACATATTGATGTGGGATTGTTAACGGAAGTGCTGAATCGTCAGCAGGATTATAAGATTAGTTAAATTTCATTCCATTACGTATGATTGGTTATAATATAATTGAAACAAATTTAATCTTAAAAAAATCAAATTATCCTATATTATTATTTTGCAAAACGTAAAAACATTCGTAGGAAATTAACACGATATTTTCCGGATTTTTCCAAACTTTGTTATGTTTATTTTGATTTGCTTCCAAAAATGTTACATCTGAAATAAATCAAAGGAATACACTCCTGACGCAGTTCTATACTGAGCATTGCTTGATATTTCGTACTAAGCTTTTACCATTTGTATATGACCAAATACATTTTTATTGCTTTTCCGTCATCAATATCTCACAAGCCATCACTACTTAATACAATAGTATACTAATGTACTACTACAATAATATAACTTAATATAATAGTATACTAATTTACTACTACAATAATGTAACTTAATATAATAGTATACTAATATACTACTACAATAATATAACTTAATACAATAGTATATTAGATTCCATAGACACCAGTGCCGGTTTGTAGAATAGGTCTATGTATGCCAAGAGTTATTTTTATTACGATCCTTTATTGACCACTACCATTATGGTGGGTTATTCAAAACCTACGATCGATTCAGTATAAAGACAGTAAATTTTATGAGAATTTATTGAATCTTTATTCAAAGAAAGGAATGTTAGAGATTGGAACACTGAATTTTCTTTCATTGAACTTAGTAAATTAACTTAAACTGATAACTACACCATAATATATATAATGATTAGTCTTTCGTATATTCCATTGATAATTTTCTATTTTGAAAATCGATCTTTTCCTGCAATTCGTGACTCAAATACTAAAAAATAAGTACTCCTGCCCTTATAATTTATGTATGCTATAAACAAACCATCTGTAGCAAAGAGACTATCTATCATCCAATAATTCCCCATCATCCTTATTTTCTTACATATGTTCGATTTGACTAGTGATTCTGCATGTTAAATTTTCAGCATTCAATCAAGACTTAAAGCCACTCTAAATACCTGCTCACTTTAAAGTATATATATGCTAGTTTCAATACAAAGCTACTTGGGGAAGGTCCGACGCACGCCACCGCAGCCCTGACTCAGCCAAGTCACACTGCATTGGATAGGTCAATGCGGCGGCATTGTGCCAGCAGACTACATCCGCGAACAGTGCATGCCGCTTGGCGCGTGCGAGCAGTGAGGCGCACGCGTGCAGTGCAGGCGGGGTCGCTCTAACAGGGGTGGACCGCGCCTAAATATGCAGGGGCGTACGGGAAATACGCAGGAACGATGAGCCGTTTAGTCAAAAATCAATAGGTACAAAGGGCGCGTTGCTGGAGTTTATAATTTATGTGTATTTATATAATAAAAAACAAACAAACAAACAAAATGCTATCGATAAAGTCATAATGCTATCGATAAAACACCCGACATGAATTTTTTAATTTAACATAAACCTGAAATTCGATTAAACTATTTTCCCTACACAAAGAAAGGGACAAACAAAAGACAAATGGTTTCTGTAAACTGCAAAGAGACTGAGAAGTTCATGAATACTTTAAATATTATTCATTTTAATTAATACTTGAATTACAATCATTTGTGGAAGAGATTGAGACAGTGACCCGTTTCAGATTAAGTAGAAACTGAAGGAACAAATAGTGTCTAGAAATTGCAAACAAGCTGTGAATTCTTTAAAAGCCATTAAAGTGCAATAACTTACATAGAAATACAGTGCAATCACTTGTGAATGAAATCGAAACGATAATTAAATATTGTTAACATATAAAAATTGTAGATACAGAAAAGAAAAACAAAACTGATATATTAAATAAAACACGCCGACATGTTTGCTTCTAATAATTTAATTTAGAACAAAATCTAAACTAACCCTAATGTAAATATTACATTAAAATCATGAAAACTAGCCTCCTGTAATAAAAAAAACGTATTTCCCCTAGCGATATGCAGAAAAATACTATCAGTAATAAAAAAACATATTATTCTAAATTACTTACTTTCGTTTAACTATTACTGTAAAACCTATTTATTAATACTGATACTATAAAAAAAATGTTATGCTTTTTCGAAAACTGAGTACCAGTATTGGTAATTTCCTAGCTATGAATTTCGTATAGAAATGTAACGAGTAACAAATGAACAATACTAATTATTATTATGTTATCAAATTTTTAGCACAAGTCACTTTAACAATCTTTTTACTACTGGTAACTATAATTATTTAATTATTCACTGTGATTAATATATACATCTTGTGAAGTTATTGATACATTCACAAAATTTTAATGTTCCATTACATTAAAATAATATAATTTTGATATATTAGGGGTAGCTTCAGATCCAGATTAGGGGATGGATAAAGATAAATATAAAGATAAAGAGAGTGGTTAAAGAAGAATTATAGAAAAGAAAGTGGAAAGAAAGTATAGCGCTTTGTGAAAATTTTGGCATTCCGACCCTACTGGTTTATATTAAACTCTTCTAATGATAGGCAATTACCTAATTGCCTATCATACGAAGGAGTTAGCGTTGATTTCAGATTTTGAAAATATAACATCTAGTTATAATAACATAAATAATGAAACCTCCTTGTGAATATTGTTAAAATATATAGTAATTAGTGTAATCATTAAATTGGGACAATGGAAATTTGTCATGATTTTTGAGTCATTTCAACATTCAAGCCTTGATAATAAGTTAATCGATATAAACGTAAATGTAAGAAAATAACATTCGTATAAACTCAAAAAGTTGGCTTCATTCTTTGTACAATCGCCTCAAAAATAAAATTTGAAATAAAAAAATCTTTAATCATTTTGATCTGATACTGATAATAAAAATATATATTAAAAATGTTCAATTTATTTAACTAAAAGATCTTAAGTCTTAAATTTTTTAGTCATGAAAAATGCAAAAGTTTTCTTTTTTATAAACGTCAGCGTAAAATATTGTGAATGACCTAAATGCATATATAAATGTAATTATACAGAGTGTAAAAAAGAATGTGTCTATTATTCATACAGATGATTCTATGTATCAATGTCAGCAGAAAATGTTCAGGAATTATATGAAAATTGTCAACTTTTTCACAAAAAAATCACTATCAAATTTCCAATTTCAGTAAAGAAAAATATATTTTTTCACTTGCTTCAAATATATTGATAAGTAGATACACTAAATGTTCTATATTACAACTTATATATAGATACACATATGTAGTAGGGAAAATGTATATTATTCATGCACTGATTATGTGTATCAAATTGGAAAGAAAATTTCATACGGTTCAAGAATTTTCATACAGTTTTTTAACTGTAAAAAAATCTCAACCTTTCCTAAGAAAAATCATTGTCAGAAACGTAATTTCAAACGAAATAAATTGCATTATTACAGAAATATACTTTAAATATATTCGGTTCGATACACAGAAATTTCTGTCTAGATAGTAGATTTGTGTTTCTCATAGCCTGTATACAATAAAACAGCAAATTAAAAAAAGGTTGTGTCTAAAATATTTTTTGGAAAAAATGGGTTCCAAGGTTATGTATGAATAAGCTATAGAACAGACCACACTGGTTTACTGATTTTTTTTTTTGTGCCTGTCGTTTCACTTCACAAACTTACTATATGATTCAGATAAGCCTTTCTTTTTTATATTTCTTACAGTAATACTGAGCGCTTTTCGAATATTCATCTGTCGGTCTGTTTGTCGGCATATTTGTTTGTTTGTATCCATGTCACTTTTAAACTATTTATGTGAAGTCTCAACTATTATATTTATGAAAGTCTTGGAACAAACTGAAGTTTCCTAATATGACCCCAAAATGTTAAATGTTAAAAGCACCCGTTAAGATACTCTATAATTTGATGGGTGATTAGAATTAAACAGATTCATGATTAAATTATGCCTTAATAAATTTTATGACTACATATAAAATCAGAAATAAATAAAAATATTTACCTTATAAGAAGGTCAAACGTCCAGAAAATATGTTTTACATGGACTAAATCCTCAGTGTTTAAAGGCCAACTTTATAACGATACTTCAAAAGCACGACCAAATATAATTAGCTATTCTACTTTTAGATCCATGTAGATCTAAAAAAGATCACAATAGTTATTTTAAGATATCTCGAAAATAATCTTAAATTATCTATCCTGAGCCGGTTTACGATCGCCAACATCTTTCTGTTTATTGAGCCAAATCAGATACTCATGCTGTACTCAAAATCCACGAAAACATTTCTCCCGTCGTGTTTTACGATTTTAAAGGTAATTAAACTTATTTTCAAATGCAATTATAACTCGGACTCCGGGTAAAATTACCGAAGCCCTAAGACGCTGCCACATAAACCATTTACAGCGCCATTAACATGGATAGCGGACAAGAGCCAAGCGCAAAAGGCAATACGTTGTTTAAATATATACCAAAGCTACATTTATATCAATGAGACCAGACAAAGACTCGCTTCAAGGAAAACCGATTGAGCTATAATCGCAATTTTCGCTCAATGCAGCGCAGAAATGCGAAACGATTAATTCAAAAGAGCACGCGGGCATGTTTATATTAATAACTTTCGTCAAAGTCATTTGTTCGGGGAGATGAAAGAGTAGGCGCGCCCGAATGAAGCGTTTGTCGGCATGCGGTGCCCGTCGTGATTTATAAACGAGACTTTCGGAACAACCTTGCCACGTGTTTTCGCTTATTTTTTCGGCGATATTGTTGCGGCTGTTCGCAGATCGCTTAATTCAGTCGAGGTCGCAAAACGCCCCTGGCGAAGTTGGTTTCGTGAAATATAAGTTTGAATGAACGTCGACCGCCTACGGATGTTTTCGGAGTAAGTAAGCTCGCTATTAAATCATTACGAGATTAACGGAACAATACAAACGGGCTTCGAACAATAGTAGTGGCAGTCTGTTTATTTAACGTTAAGACCTTATTTATTTATTTACATATTCAATTCCTTAATTTACAATTCACAGACCGGCATTGAGCCGTTAAAATACCGAGGTGGAAAACACTGGCGTTTTCTATTATAGTTTTTAGTCACCAACGATTATGAAATTTAATACAACGTTGATGAAAATTAATGATCAAGACAAGATCAATACAATAATAAATATTATTAATTTGTTATAAAGAAAATAATACATAGAAAAACTTACAGGTTATAATACAACGTTGATGAAAGTTAATGTTCAAGACAAAATCAATACAATAATAAATATTATTAATTTGTTATAAAGAAAGTAATACGTAGAAAAACTTATAGTTTATAATACAACGTTGATAAGAGTTAATATTTAAGACAAAATCAATACATTAATAAATATTATTAATTTGATCTAAAGAAAATAATACGTAGAAAAACTTATAGTTTAAAATAAATTAGTAAATACGATTTAAATATTGGCCAAATTTGAACGAACTTAAACTCGATAATTTTACCTTTAACCATTTAGAAATTCTCATAACCACCTCCTTATTCCATCATCAGACGCCTCCGGTTATAACATGTGACCAAAGTACTCATTAAGACAAAGCAAACGAGCCCAAACTCCAAGGGTTTACTGTAACCGTTGAAAAGTTACTATCACCGCCTTCCTTTTCCATCAGAATATCAGCTCAATGTTATTGTCCATATTGTAGTATTGTCCCCAAAACTGCATAAGTTTGCAAAGTCTCAAATCCATGCAAAAATTAGAAATTGGTGCAAATCTAGTTTCCAGATTTGTTAACATATGTAGTTACACATAAATAAAACTGATTAAAACAAGTTAAAATAACGACAAAAAGATAACTGTAGTTACACATAAATAAAACTGATTAAAACAAGTTAAAATAACGACAAAAAGATAAATGTAGTTATACATAAATAAAACTGACGAAAACAAGTTAAAATAACGACAAAAAGATAACTGTAGTTACACATAAATAAAACTGATTAAAACAAGTTAAAATAACGACAAAAAGATAAATGTAGTTATACATAAATAAAACTGACGAAAACAAGTTAAAATAACGACAAAAAGATAACTGTAGTTACACATAAATAAAACTGATGAAAACAAGTTAAAATAACGACAAAAAGATAACTGTAGTTACACATAAATAAAACTGATTAAAACAAGTTAAAATAACGACAAAAAGATAAATGTAGTTATACATAAATAAAACTGACGAAAACAAGTTAAAATAACGACAAAAAGATAACTGTAGTTACACATAAATAAAACTGATGAAAACAAGTTAAAATAACGACAAAAAGATAACTGTAGTTACACATAAATAAAACTGATTAAAACAAGTTAAAATAACGACAAAAAGATAAATGTAGTTACACATAAATAAAACTGACGAAAACAAGTTAAAATAACGACAAAAAGATAACTGTGGTTACACATAAATAAAACTGATGAAAACAAGTTAAAATAACGACAAAAAGATAAATGTAGTTATACATAAATAAAACTGATTAAAACAAGTTAAAATAACGACAAAAAGATAAATGTAGTTACACATAAATAAAACTGACGAAAACAAGTTAAAATAACGACAAAAAGATAACTGTAGTTACACATAAATAAAACTGATTAAAACAAGTTAAAATAACGACAAAAAGATAAATGTAGTTACACATAAATAAAACTGACGAAAACAAGTTAAAATAACGACAAAAAGATAACTGTAGTTACACATAAATAAAACTGATGAAAACAAGTTAAAATAACGACAAAAAGATAAATGTAGTTATACATAAATAAAACTGATTAAAACAAGTTAAAATAACGACAAAAAGATAAATGTAGTTACACATAAATAAAACTGACGAAAACAAGTTAAAATAACGACAAAAAGATAACTGTAGTTACACATAAATAAAACTGATTAAAACAAGTTAAAATAACGATAAAAAGATAAATGTAGTTATACATAAATAAAACTGACGAAAACAAGTTAAAATAACGACAAAAAGATAACTGTAGTTACACATAAATAAAACTGATTAAAACAAGTTAAAATAACGACAAAAAGATAAATATAGTTATACATAAATAAAACTGACGAAAACAAGTTAAAATAACGACAAAAAGATAACTGTAGTTACACATAAATAAAACTGATGAAAACAAGTTAAAATAACGACAAAAAGATAAATGTAGTTATACATAAATAAAACTGATTAAAACAAGTTAAAATAACGACAAAAAGATAAATGTAGTTACACATAAATAAAACTGACGAAAACAAGTTAAAATAACGACAAAAAGATAACTGTAGTTACACATAAATAAAACTGATTAAAACAAGTTAAAATAACGATAAAAAGATAAATGTAGTTATACATAAATAAAACTGACGAAAACAAGTTAAAATAACGACAAAAAGATAACTGTAGTTACACATAAATAAAACTGATTAAAACAAGTTAAAATAACGACAAAAAGATAAATGTAGTTATACATAAATAAAACTGACGAAAACAAGTTAAAATAACGACAAAAAGATAAATGTAGTTACACATAAATAAAACTGACGAAAACAAGTTAAAATAACGACAAAAAGATAACTGTAGTTACACATAAATAAAACTGATTAAAACAAGTTAAAATAACGATAAAAAGATAAATGTAGTTATACATAAATAAAACTGACGAAAACAAGTTAAAATAACGACAAAAAGATAACTGTAGTTACACATAAATAAAACTGATTAAAACAAGTTAAAATAACGACAAAAAGATAAATGTAGTTATACATAAATAAAACTGACGAAAACAAGTTAAAATAACGACAAAAAGATAACTGTAGTTACACATAAATAAAACTGATGAAAACAAGTTAAAATAACGACAAAAAGATAAGAAATGGAGATAATTAATTCCACAATATTAATAATAATCACTATTTTGCATAAATTAACAACGAATCTAAGCGTTATTAACTGATTTAGTTATTATATCTTAGATATTCTATTATTGTCATTCGATATAAGTAAACTTCACCTTAAGCGCGTATTAAAAAAAGAATACTTGGAAAATGCACCCTTTTTAAAGTTCTGTCTTTCAATACTAAAAAAATGAAACCCTTCCAGGATCACTTGATTTTCCATCCGTCTGTCTGTCATAAGCCTTTTATTCAGAACGGTTTGAGACATCAAATTGAAATTAATATTGTATACTGTGAAACCTTACATCGCTGTAAAAATTTAAGTTTTTTTGTTTCACGCAACAAAAATTTATAATCCTTTAAGGGTACTTTTTTATTCATATAATAGTTTTACACACTGATCACCAAAACATCTAGAGTATTTCCGGTTACCCACAATCTTGAAAATCGACATAATAAGAAATCTTATAGCATATGTACACAAGTAAAGAGAAAAATACAAAAATTAATGATTTCTAACTCTATGTGGAATTATACATTTTTATAATAATTATTTTACGCCTATGAAAGATATAGAAGGCAATATATTTAAGTTGCGAAAAATTTATATTTGTAAATATTTAATTAGAAATAGTATCTATAGTATTTATTTATTTAGTATTTTATTTTTTGATAAAGTCAAAAGACAAGGATAATGGAATTTGCGATAAGCAATTTGCGATAAAAAAAATGACAGACAGCTTTAACTTTACGTGACGAAGATCGATGTCTAGCTAACAGTTCCGATCCCAAATTACCGTACATCTCTCACATTTTCAATACAGGTAATATGTTTTTTATGAAGTCAATAGACAAGAATAACGGAATTTGCGATAAGCAATTTTTTACAAAGTCAATAGACAAGGATAACGGAATTTGCGATAAGCAATTTGCGATAATAAAATGATAGTCAGCTTTAACTTTACATGACGAAGATCAATGTCTAACTAACAATTCCGTTCCCAAATTACCGTACATCTCTCACACCTTCAATACAGGTAATATATTTTTTATAGACGAGGATAACGGAATTGGCGATAAGCAATTTTTTAGAAAGTCAATAGACAAGGATAACGGAATTTGCGATAAGCAATTTACGATAATAAAATGACAGTCAACTTTAACTATACGTGACAAAGACCGATGTCTAACTAACAGTACCGATCCCAATTTACCGTACATCTCTCACACCTTCAATACAGGTAATATATTTTTTATAGGCGAGGATAACGGAATTTCCGATAAGCAATTTTTTACAAAGTCAATAGACAAAGATAACTGAATTTGCGATAAGAAATTTGCTATAATAAAATGACAGTCAGCTTTAACTTTACGTGACAAAGGTCGATTTCTAGCTAACAGTACCCATCTCAAATTACCGTACATCTCTCACACCTTCAATATACCTACGATACATCTCTCACACCTTCAATACAGCTAATATGTTTTTTATAAAGTCAATAACCGAGGATAACGGAATATGTGATAACCAATTTTTTATAAAGTCAATAGACAAGGATAACGGAATTTGCAATAAGCAATTTGCTATAACAAAATGACAGTCAGCTTTAACTTTACGTGACGAAGATCGATTTCTAGCTAACAGTACCGATCCCAAATTACCGTACATCTCTCACACCTTCAATACAGCTAATATATTTTTTATAAACGTTTAACTCTATGTGCTTCTCTAACTATATTTATAGTGCATCGATGGTAACTGCTTAAAATTGTTTAAAACATTTTTGAAGTATCTCAATTGGAACTAGTATTGAAAAGCATGCGCAAAAACAAATCCATACGCGAGTACTTAGTTTATTCTGTATCTTTTCCAAAAAATAATGAACTGGGATATCTGGAGTCATTATTTATTACAATTTTTCCATTTCAACGTTCTGATAATTCACATAAATATTTTCACCAAAATGCTTTTTAAGCACAGAGTGTGAAAAACAGAAAGAATACAAAGACAAATTAATACAATCTATTTTATAACGTAATACCTCTGGCACAGGAATTAATTCCGAGTCAACGTCATTAAGTGGCATTGCGGTTGCACTGTCACTTCTATTCATATAAATGTTTACGGAAAAGAATTGTCAAATCGTAAATAAAATGCGTTTAGTGCTTCCAAAATATTTTATGATATAATTATAAAAATATAATGTTGCTACTTTATTAAGCGCGTAAACATATTTCACTAAACTGAAGGACGAAAATGTAATAATCACGGAGGGCAGTAAAAATGTAGTATTCATAGAAGCAGTCGTAAACAGAGTAATGAAATAAATCTACGTGAAAGGAAAATTTTGGATTGTATGTAAAAAAGAATGAAAATGATGTAAACACAACAGAATTGGGATCACTAATAAAGATGGTTACTTGAATTAGCCTTCAAAATTTTATGCCAAAATCAAAAATGTAACAAATGAATAAGAGAAGAATCTTGAACGTTTACATGACAAAATGACAATTATGAACACACAAAAATTACATGTAATAGACGGAAAAGGAAATTACGAGATCGAAAAAAAATTACATCATGATTTTCTCTTGTGACAGAAAAAATATGAAATATGTTTAGATCAGTGACCACTAGACATTTACAGCATCGCTGTCTGTGTCAATATTTATTTGTGGAAAGCTATAATATACCTCATTACATTTTCCATACATGAGCAGGAAATTGTGTAGCCAACTCATGCCTTTATATGAGAAAGAGACGGATCGTAAAGACAGAAAACATCTATCTTTTCCGGAAAATTGGAAACAGAGAAAGAGATAAAGATTTGTATTCTTCGCACTCTGTCCCTCTTATTTT
Source organism: Druceiella hillmani (assembly GCA_039881145.1). Lineage (NCBI taxonomy): Eukaryota > Metazoa > Arthropoda > Insecta > Lepidoptera > Hepialidae > Druceiella > Druceiella hillmani. The sequence goes on from JAYKKI010000084.1 coordinate 3,865,228, forward strand.
TAATAATTATATTTAAAATATTATCGAACTGTTCTTTTCAAATGTAAAGTATTAGATTCCTCATTTTGATGGAAATATTTCAGGAGAGCTCAAATCCGAATTAACTTTTGTTAGAAATCAGTTGAATTGATTGTTATAGAAAACTGTTCGAAAATGGACGTTTTGTATCTTTTAACATATTTTCAGATTATTTTATTTTGGTAGCCATGAGAGTTTCAAAACATTTTTGCCTGATTTTCCAATAAACTTTGCATAAATTTGAAATCTCTAATTCCACCGACAATTAGGGAGCTATGAAAGTTGTTAGAAAAACAACTGTGTTAAGGTCATGATTCTGTTATCATTTGTGTACTAACGTAACAGTTATTTTGAGTATATAACTCCAGCAATCGAAATTAAAATATCCAGTGTTATTACTGAGAATATTTACAAATTTTAACTGACAAACGCTTGGCAACTTTATCAAAATTGTAACGGGGTCGAGTAATTACGCGTTATATATATATATATATATATATATATATATATATATATATATATATATATATATACATATATATCAGTTAAAGTTATTTGGACATATACTTATTAACCTGAACTTCCACGTACCTAAACAGCTGAGAATTAATTAATATTTTAATTTGTCCCTGATATGGGGAACAATACAAATCGGAACCTGTGCCATAAATATCAATAAGAAGTTTGAGAGCCATGTAGGAATATGATCCTTACTAAAAGTAAAATTCTCAGTAAATTATAAAAACATCAGCGATAGATAGAACAAAAAACTTTAGAGTGTCACTCAAAGATCATAAAAATTATAAGCGAATAAAAGTGAAACTAAAGTTGACGACAGAGCAAGTCTAATATACGCTTAAAAGAGAACTGGGTTCGGAATGTGTCTGAAACGTCGAAAAAATTCTGTCAAGCACGAGTGGAACTCGCACTGCAAGGGTTCCGTACACATTTAGGCATTTATAAACATTTAATGGTACATAACTTTCCTATTAAACTATTTACAAAAAATTATTTTTTTTAAACGAAAATATATTGGGTACTTTATCTTTCATGGACGCATATTAAAAAAAAAATTATTTGATACAACTATAAATTAAATATTTTCGGATTTTTTTCTTTACTTGTGCTGTGAAACCTTGCTTTTTGTCAAACTTCATGATTCTAGGTCAACGGGAACCCCTCTATAGATTTTGATTTACTTGCGAGTGTCAAAATGTGAAAAGCTTGATTTACAACTCCAAGGAATCGTAGACCTAAGTAATTGATATTAATTTCAAATTGATACCTCCACGCGTTCCTGGGAAAAAGAGTCTTGACGGAGAGTCAGACGGACAACGAAGTGATCCTATAAGGATTCCTTTTTTCTTTTTGAGATACGGAACTCTAAAAATGATCAGGGAAACTAAAGTAATAGAGACCATGATGAGAAAAAAAAGCATCATTAGACCAAAATAATGACGGTATGATGATATCAAATAAAGACCAAGGTTGTATCGACATCAAATTGCAGAAAAACGGAAAAACTTTAAAGCTGTAAAAAAGCTTATGTTCAGCAAATAAAGAAAAACTTAAGAAAATAAAGTCGAAATCTGTGGCGAAGTGCGCTAAAAGCACACGTTGATCACTACCTTGCTATAAGATTAATTATCTGCTACATAGTGCAACACGACATATATTAATGGTGGTCAAGCGGACATCTTGACGTAAAAACGATCTGATTTACGGAAAGCGCTTTGTTACGCAAGATAAACGTGGCACGGCGCGTTCCGCCCGCGGGCGCAGGAGCGCGCCACGCGGACCGAAGCGTGTCAGTTCTGATATATTCGGGTGAGCTCATTACAATTCAAGGTTAGCATCTCACAGTTGCGACACATACTTGTCGATTCGAATGCACGATTTAGTCATCGAATTATCGTATTTGTAGCAAATCGCGCGAGGCCCGTAAGGACGCAGTCTATCTCCCAGTCTCGCAATCGATAGTTGCGACCGTATTAAATAAACAAGTTTTGGAAGACATTTTTCGGTTTCCGTAATGGGAAACATTTATAGAAACGCAAAATAATCGGGCATTCGGGCAAACACGACCATCATAAAATATAAGAAATTAAATACACACATAATATTGACGTGAGCTCAGAGTCTATCTCCCAGTCTCGCAATCGATAGTTGCGAGCGTATTAAATAAACAAGTTTTGGAAGACATTTTCCGGTTTCCATAATGGGTAACATTTACAGAAACGCAAAATCATGGGGCATTCGGGCAAACACGACCGTCATAAAATATAAGAAATTAAATACACATAATATTGACGTGAGCTCAGAGTCTATCTCCCAGTCTCGCAATCGATAGTTGCGAGCGTATTAAATAAACAAGTTTTGGAAGACATTTTCCGGTTTCCATAATGGGTAACATTTACAGAAACGCAAAATCATGGGGCATTCGGGCAAACACGACCGTCATAAAATATAAGAAATTAAATACACATATAATATCGACGTAACTAGAGGTAGAAATCACTGTGGTAACAGCCACTTAGGTTTCATGTCATATGCAGTATTCATGACTCCCAAAAAAAAACAGATAAATATTGTACATTTCGCATGTCGAAAAAACTGTATCCAAATAAATTTTCTTTTTTTTAGATTTTATTAAATTCAAAAAATATTAAACACTAATGTTATCCCCTTTTCCTAACCCTTTAAGCTGCCTACGCCAATTTTTATAATAAAATCTTAATTAACAGCCCCGGGTAAAAAGATGTCTTCGTTTCTTCTACAAGATGCACTCCCGTCCTTTTTTAATTTATATTTTATTAATTTGAATGTAAATATTTATCCCACATAGATATTATGGAATAATTGTTTTAATAAATGATAATGCCTTCCAAATATATATACTGTATATATATATATATATATATATATATATATATATATTACTTATATATATTACTTGTTTACTTATATATATTTCTTATTTAATCCCAAAAAGTATAAATGATGGCTTAATTAGTTGGTATGATCGGCTCAATATAAACTGGCAAACACTAGGCTAAAAGTTTTACGATTGGCGATGATCGTGCTAACAACATTCACTTTAACTGATTTATTGAATGCGCTTTGTTACGCACGACACCGTGGCACAGCACGTTTACGTGCATAACTTATATGCTCAAATTACTATAAGTTACGGCTCAATTAGATGGCGACTTGTGATCGGCTCAATTTAAACTTGCAAACGCTCGATCATAGATTATTTCATTAATAACTTTTTTTACGTAAGTACGATTTGATTTACAGAATACCTTTTGTTGTGCATAACAAGCGTGACAACGCGTGGTGACATATACAACTTATACACATGACTTAGTACGAACAACGGCTCAATTAAATAATGATTATGATATGCTCAGACTACGTATAATGGGACTAATCCTAATATTTTAAAAAATCTTCACAAAACCCCTTGCCTTGATGCCAGATATACACAATTAAATGAAACTACGTGATGTAGTATTAATTCTACTTTCTTTAATCTCTTTACTCGACCTAGGTTTCGTTGTATTACAACATCTTCAGGTGGGATATTAGCAAAGAATCTTCTTCAATCTTTGCTAATAGTCCACCTGAAGATGTAATACAACGAAACCTAGATCGTGGTAAAGAAATTAAAGAAAGTAGAATTAATACTAGATCATGTAGTTTCATTTAATTGTGAATAATGAATTTCTACAAAATTAACGCCAAAAATATTCAATGCCAGATATACAAGCTGATCTGCTTACGACCCAAGTTTACGTTCAAAAAACCTACGCTTTGACTCGTAAACCATATACATTCTTTTATAAATATTCCTTGTCTTTTTAAGTCACCAAGTTATAAAACAAATTCAATCCCAGCATCAGAAATAGACACTCTTTATATACGCTTCCAAAGGTGGTTTAAAAAAAAACAAAAAACTCCTAACCTCACTGAAACTTCGAAAGTTAAGTACAAGAACGACATACTTATTGCTACAAGAGAAATCGCTTACAGCCAAATAAAATACGACAAGGAAGACATTTTAATGCAGTGGTAGACCGTAATTATTGATACGCGCAATAATAGTAAATAATCACTTATAAACAATAATCTAAAAGAATAAGATATATCTACATAGATATATATCAAAGATAAACATATCATATTTAAAAATAAATTAAATAAAACAACACTTTAGAGATGAAAAAGTATTTTTGTTTATTTTTTTCTTAAAATGTCAATTGTATTTTTTTCTAAATATTCATTATAAACAGTATTATCTATTTGGATGAATATTTTGATGTAAGACTTCTTATGACGCACCTTGACATGAAAACAATATACAGGAAAAACTGGCAAGAGCAACACGATCGAATTTCCCAACATATGATCAGTATCGTACTCAAAAAATACTAAATACGTTCTCAACACTGCAAAATACTCACACATGCAAATAGCCCTTGTAGAAATAAGTTCATTATAGTGTGTGTGGGTGTGTGTATGTGTGTATATATATATATATATATAATATATATATATATATATATATATATATATATATATAGAAGAAAAGTGTATGTTCGTAACCGCTAAATTTTCTCCAAAACCATCTTCCGCCTTCCATGCTTATAGTAGTAGATAGCAATTGTTCTCCCATCGATGTGAGAAGATTTTGATAGCGGTGGTTCTGCGGGAGGTTGATGGGAACGTATATTAAAAATTTGTGACGTTACGGAAACTTTACTGAGAATCTTCCACTTTTTTCTGGAGAGTTTTAAAATTTTCTAAAAGGTTCGACAATATCCTGGAATGTCATATATTACTCACACACCTTTCCCAATTACTATTTAAGAAAAACGAGCTAAAAATATACTTTTATAATTAATATTTGTTAATTGTAGTAAGTTTAGTAAAATTATAAAAAACCAACTGTTTGAAAAATGTTCCTAACATATTTTCTTTTGGCGACGAAATGTGAATTTTCTAACACTCTATGGAAGTAACACTAAATAATTACTTAGAAGAAGTAAATTATAAAACTGACTATATTTAGATGACTATAATGAACTCCAACCGCACTTTATTCTGGTAATAAAGAAAGGATTATAGTAGAGTATTTCCTTACGTTCGTACGCGTAGCGTACTTTACAGTTCAATGGACAGTCAGTATTCACTTAATTCACATCTATTTACTCGTATTATACACACTACTTATTTGCTGTCACTACAGCAGTTTATGTGCCTCGACACCCCCCAAAACTTTCTTCTGTTTCATATTCCAAAGAGCTTTAATCTTTCCAGTTAGTCCTATTTATATTCTTTTAAAAAAAACTTTTTTCGAAGGCCATTTCACTTGAGTTCCTTGAACTCAAAACTTTTCATTTGATAAATTGTGAAAAGAAAATTAATTACCCTTTTATCCTCCTAAATAAATTTAAAACTTGTCTCCTTTTTCCCTCTTATTATTTCATATTTTAGGTTATTTTATCAAACAGATTAAAAACTGCGAGCTAATAGGGAATGACATTATAATTTCGTCATTGTATCGCTCAATTAAACAAGAAACGCCCTAAAAGAGTCTAAATATTTATATAACAGTACAAATATTTAACAACCCACTTCGTAAGCTTAAATAGCCTTTTCCCGTATTTCAGACACAAATTTAATTCTGAAAATCATTCACTCTACGCAACACTCTACGTACACAAACTTCAAGTACATTCAAACTCGATTTCCCCCGACTCCCACTTTAAAGCGAACCGTTTCGTAAATGAAATGAAAACTTCTCGATTTTCCCGACAAATATGAAGAGGGAAGGAATATTTCCATTGGATATCATCAATCGAGTTTACTATCACTCCTATAACTTTCATATTATGCATATTCCGAGATCCGCTGCTATCAAAACGTGATACTGAATCGGAATATGCCAGTGAAAGGGAATATGAATCGAAAGTTTCAACTTTATGCCTGGAATAACTTTATCAAATGGACCGTCGCGTGACTGTAAGGAAGTTTTCTATAGACTGGATTTGGTAAAGGATTTGCTTAATTTAAAATGTATGTTTTCTCGCCGGAAGTTCGATAATGGAGTTCAGCAAACTTACGGATCATTTGAGTTTGTCGGAGGTTATTTTCATATTTCTAAATTAATATTCAGGTTATTTCACCACAGTGTATATACTAATAGTAAATTTACGGTTACTTTTAAGTGTAATTATGATATTTATATCAAAATATTGTTATTTCAGTTTTCGCTTATTTGTATATATGAAATACAATTACCGAAACGGAACATGCAATATTATCGATTTTGCTAGTATAAATACGTATCTTTATATCCGATGCTAATATTATAGATGGTTACGAAATGAAATGTACTTATTTCTTTTAAGAATAGTTTTCAAAAATTCGATTTCTTTGTTTTTCGTATTTATGTTTAACGACAGAATTTAGACTAAAGATTTTTTTGTTTTATTTTACGTCCCATTTCAGACTCTAGTGTATTAAGGCTGCGCCAATGGTTCACTTAGAGAGGCGATGAAATTAATTATATTTGCTACTTTCTTTTTTCTTTGTTCCTATTTTTGTAACAATTAGATAAAACACTGGTAAAATTGTTAGTTTAACTGAAATGGCCAAATAGTAGGATTACATGACAGAACGAAACGTCCCTGTGAAGGTTTCCAACGTTAATAATACGTTTGAATTTCAGAAAAATATATTGCAATTATAATGGTTATTTTTCTTTAAAAGTTTAGCAGATTTAATTATAATAAAAGTTTAATAATACATACTGTATTGTGGAGACAATATGAAATTCTAAAATTTATATCTTTTTTTAATTAATTCAAACATATCAATGAAATCCGTATCCAAATTTACAATTATCCTATAATTAACAAAAACCAAATGAAATATTTTTTCCATCATACAGGTAATTTCATTTTCCTAATTTATAAGCAAATTTTAAACAGTCATGATTAAAATATTCGTTTAGTGTGAAACAATTTTGCTTACTATTACAGGAGCAAATAGAAATTTCGTAAATTATTTTAGTCAAGGAATAACTATGGAATAAATTATACGGAATTTAAAATTATATAAATAATTTTTTTATTTAATCAAAATCTAGTAATAATCCTAATAATTATAAAGTATTTTCAATTTAAAAAATCAAGCAAATATTAGCTTGACTCGCACTTTGACTAGTCCGGAAAATAATACACGTAATGAATAATTATTAAATAAGACACGTAATGAAATAAATATTATATAATTACTGACTGTATAATTTACAGTACCAATAGGTTGGAGAAATTTCAAATTATAAAATATCTTAGAACGTAATCTTATATGTTCTTGGCCATTAGTTATTTTAAATTTCCACGGAATTGTTAAATATATCAAATCTTAACTGAAATTTTAATTATTCTGAAAAAAATTCTAATATCAATTTAATATTTCTTTTTTCACTGTTACTAACATAAAGAAGTATATAACTCTCTCTCTGTAAAAAAATTTGAATAAGAAAAAACACACACTTTTATCTAAAATACACAGCCTGTATACCATGTTATAATACAGAACTTAAAAGGTTAACAAAAAATACTGCCAGGACAAGGCATAGACTCGATTTTGAAAATGTGTTCATACGAGACAAATATTTTTAGACCTTTTTAATTTGATAGAAACACACGTTTTTACAATTAACGCTTTACTATGATTAATTTTATACCCAAATCGTTTTATACTAAAAAACTAATTTTTCACTTATAATTCAGTAGTACTTTTTTTGAACACTGTTAGCAGTTCAGCAAAACCCTAGAAGGCAAAAGCCATTAGCAAAGAGCAAAAAACCAATAATAGATAAATAGACTCCTTTTTATACGTTACTCTACGAAGACACAAAAATAAAAGACGTAAGCGCAAAAATACCCAAAAATACTGTGATCGACTAAAATAAAGCAGAAACGACTATAAATTTCTTTACTTTATACGAGTATATACGACCACACTGAACCACAAAAGAATTGTTACCACTTAAACGAGATAACATCTACTTTATGAACCTATTTACACCATAAAACGAACTGTTCTCCCTTAGGATCATACTCAATCGTCATAAACCCAAAAATGTTCGAATAAACTACGAGCTCGGGACATTTCGAGAGAAAGCAACATTCGTAAAAATTTAATCGTGAAAAACAACATCCAAATCCTTGTAAGCTCTTCGAAGCTTTTAAAGTCTTAATTGCGTTGGGCGATCTGCTCCGCAGATGCAGGGCTCGGAGCTTCGCTGCAATTTGCTCCGGAGACGCGACGGAGCGCTTTGTCACTTTTAACGGCGTCGGCAACGAGCGACCCTCAATTGCTTACAAGTTGTGCTTTTACTGTTATCACCCGCGGCGGTGTGGCGTCTAGGCGAAGATAACTGCGATGCCGATTGCTCCCGCGTGCACCGAATCTCCATTCAAGACGCGTTTGAAACTAAGTTCCATCAGAGATTTTCGCACTAAAATAATTATTACCACATAGTTTATAAGAGTTAGAAAACCAATATTCAGTTTCATTCGAAACTTCTTACAAAAGCACGTATGTCTAAGTGATCTTAGAGCTTTAACTATAAAATCGATATCAATGTCTCAACTTCAAAAATATTTCTTGGCAGTTATTTTAATTTTCACTCAAGTTTTTTTTTTATTTTGAAGGACATTTAATTATTTTGAAAGTAATTTGTTGTTATGTATTAATTGTATAATAACAGCAAATTTCACATTTTATTCTTGCACTTTGGTATTAATAAATAAATATTATAAATTTTAGCGTTCCGTACTTCAAAAGGAAAAAGAATCCCTTGTAGAATCACAATCGTTATACGTCTATCGATCTATCAAGACCCTTTTTCTCTGGAATGCGTGGAAGTATCAAACTGAAATTAGTATAAGACACTTAGGTCGCTGGTTTCTTAGAGCTATAAAATAATCAAACTTTTAAGTCAACGGAATTAAGAAGAATCCTAAAAATACGGCCGTTTATACCGAATATTTTGACACTAACAAATAACTCAAAACCTATAGAGTACTTCCATTGACCTAGAATCGTGAAATTTGGCAAGAACCAAGGTCTCACAGCACAAATAAAGGGAAACATCCGAAAGGAGCTAATTTTAGATATATCACGTAAAAAATTTTTTTTTTCTATATACAACCATATAAAATAGGTAATTTATTTTCGTTCTAAATAATTAAAATTTTGTAAATAGTTCATTAGAAATATTATATACCACTAAATTTTTATGGATGCTTAAATGTATACAAAACCCTCGTAGTTCGAGTTCCATTCGCTCTTGATACATTTTATTTTTAGGATAATATCGGTTTCTGTTATTATAATTAGCATTTATTAGAATCAAGAAACAAACTTCTGAATGGAATAGGTAGAAATAAACACTAGAATTATTTATTTTTTCACATCAACTTACTTTGCATTTCGTTATTTTTAGGGTTTTATAACTAAAAAGAAGAAAGGAACCCTTATCAGATCACTCGCCTACCAAAAAAGTGGACTTCTGTAACAGTCGCTTTTCCGAGAAACTGATCGTCGTAGAAACTTGAAATTTGGCATAGCGATAAAATATGCTCAAAAATATTTTATTTTTGGGGGAAAACTCTAAATGTTCTTTTTAACTTTAGATATCATGTAGGATATTATAAACAATAATGATTCCAAAACTATATTTTCCGGAATTTTAAGTAAATGTTAAAAAAATGTGCATCCTCTGCATGCCAAATTTCCAAGACAGCTAAAATCAAAATTATGAAAAAAACAGTGTCACTGGAAGTTTAGCTGAAGTTCACGAAAAACTACGCAACTCTTATTTACATATTTCACCTTATGTACATATTTCATAAGTATATGAATCTCTGCTTTTGAGAGATTCATATACCTGTGAAATATGTACTAAGTAATATAGTTAGATGTGCTTAAGTTTGCACGAAATCCTCTTAGGGAGAGTTCTATTAGTACTTTTAATACTGTACCAGTAGAGGTTTTTCTATATATATTTTTTAATATAAAAGATTCCAGAAATCGAGACTTTTAATTTAGCCAATTTTAACAGTTTATTTCTGAAGACGTTCAAAAGTTAAACTTACCCTTTGGTCTTATGATAGGGATAAATTAATTATCTTTGAAGAGCTTAATAGCTTCTATCGGTTGATGGACTTATAAAATGGGTCTATCAGTTAATTCAATTAAGTGTCAAGCTCATCATGATAGTTAAAGACAAATTTCGAAAATTAAACTAACGAGCTTTGCTGTAGTTAACGCTAAATGACACACTAATCTCATTTAGGCCAACTGGTAAAACTTGCTTCCGATCGAACAAAATCTTAGCTGGCAACGTTCATTAAGTAATGTTGGTAGTCGTATTTTTAAGAGAATAAACTCTCACAAGCGTATTCAAAAAATTTCCAGCTGGTGATAATAAAGTCCATCCATACCTTTTGGTCTTATTTCTGAACACAGATCACAATTTAGATGAATAGAAGACCCTAATCCATAGTGTCTGCAAGTACTTACGCAGACAGCGTAGATTAGGGACTTGTGTGAGTACTTACGTTTTAATATTTTAAAATGATCCAATCCTATATACTATTAATAAAGACATTCAATTATTGTCTCCTTATGACCTATTAGGTAAATTAGAGTTACTCTCGGAAAAGTAGCCCGGTCTCATTCCCAAAATTTATACAAAATACTCCTCTCTTCAAGATACAAAATTTAGAATCATCTATAGCCTTACGTCAGAAATTTAGTCTCCTACAAATGTTTTAAGGGTCTTCTAAAATAGTTCTAATTCTCGTAATCTCAACCTGTACCGCTACTTAATTCCATCGTCAATATCTAAATTGTTTTTTTCTTTATTTGTATTACCACCTATTTTATTGTTTAAAAGGTTTTCTTTATTTCATTTTGGTTTAAAATATTTTAAGAAATTTTTTAGCTTCATTAAATTCTTTTACAGTTTTCAAATAAAATTTTATTGTCCCACTTACACTCAGTTATACATGACAGTATGTGTATACTGTGTATGTGTATAGACCATTACTAATATTATATTAACTGCCTGTATTATATAAATACTAATATTATATAAGTGCCTAAAACTTCGGTATCATCTTCATATATATTAATACGCTAAGGTTAAGATGTTACTCTCCCTTTTTAGAAAAAACCTCACAACTAATCCACATAAATTATATATCATTTTATAGATAATTGCTTGCTCTACCGGCATCCACAACTAAAATCCACAACTAAAAAATTTATTATTGCTATTGTTTTTACAAATTTATTAATTATTAAAATTATATACACAAAACAGCAATGCTGCCATCTAACGGCTCAACGTCAATATGATTGACGGTCGGTAAAATTTTATTTTAATTTCAAATCCACTCACGTATAAATAAAGTGGCGCTTTAGCTCAATGCTTTTGATACTTGCGCCTCTATATGTCAATTTTAGTAAAATATTTGTTTGATCTGTCATCTGAGCTTCATAATGGAATAAAAACGTAATAAGCAGTGTGCAAAATAAAAAATGAATTGAATACCTGCAATCAATTTTGATTTATTAAATTGAGTTGAATAATTTATAATGCGAAGACTTCGCACGGGTCACGCTAGCAAAACATTAACTCCAATATTAATACACGTCATACTATCTATTATAATACAATACTTACATTTTTTTACATATTTTGTACATATTACTTTTTTAAAGTAATACGCTTTGTACTGTATTGTATGTCTATATAAACCTTTTGAGTGCCGACGAGCGCCATTGCGCTCGTGCGCGTACTAACTAAATTTGCCACGAGCGTGATGGTGCTCGCGAAATCAGTTACCGGACTGTGAAAATGACGATGTGCCCTTGCTTTCAGTTTTTGTTATAATTTTTGTTCACAATATATATTTCCATTATTTTCTTTGTATTTTCTTTGTTTTATTATCCTTGTACAAGTTTTTACTAAGAAAACACCGAAAAAATTTTTAAAATTGGATAATTTTTGGAAGTTATACCGTTTTTTTTTCGAAACAAGAGTAAATGACATCAAAAACGAAAGATTGCTTTGTCATTTTTAAGTATATATGAGTAAAAAACAATGGCACTAAAACGGTTAATGACTTACCATTATTGTAAGACATATGTGCGATATTGTTCTTTTGCCGATGACACCTCCTTAATTTTCCAAGTAGATAGGAAAAAACAGACCTAACAAATATTAATGAAACTCTAAATAAAATACATAAATGGTTTTCAGTCAATAACTTGTCTTTAAATGTTGAGAAAACAAAATCTATGAAATTTTCGCCGCCTAATGTACCACAGGTTAGTGACAGTGTAATTTTAAATAACAAAATACTAGAATTAATAATTGCCACTTTCCTGGGTATAACTATATATCATAAGTTACAATGGGCTGCTCATATACATTTAGTAGCTAGTAGATTAAGCTCAGCTGAGTTTGCAGTTAGAAAAATTAGGCAGCTAACTGATACCAGTTGAGCGATGACCAGGTTTGTTTATTTTACATATTTCCACAGCATTATGTTGTATGGTATTATGCTGTGAGGCGGTGCTGCAAATATTAAAAATATTTTTATTCTGCAAAAAAGAGCACTCCGAACCTTATATAAAATGAAATCTCAAGAATCAGTACAGGATCTATTTAAAGAGGCAAATATATACCTTGCCGTCATTATATATCTATGAATACCTATTGTATGTTAAGAAGAATTTAAATTTCTTTGTTAAAGAGTCTGATATCCATACTCTTAATACAAGAAATAAAAATAAAGTTCATAATCTTAAATTTAGATTACAAATTACTAATAAGTCTTTCCTGGGTAATGGTGTCCGCTTTTTTAACGTGATACCTGAGGATATAATAAACCTTGCCATAGCAAAATTTAAAACGCATATTAAACACGTGCTTATTTCAAAGGCTTGTTATGATGAAGATAAAGATGTGTGGAGGTCATAATAGTGTACAGTAGAGTGTAAAATGCACATTCTGGCCCTTATTAAGAGGGATTTGTAGATATACGTATAGACAATAAGGACATTTATTCTTAATAATTAGAAGTTAAATCGTGATGTGTCAAAAGAGACTTTAATAGTCCTACTTGGAAGACAAAAATTAAATAAATAAATTGAAACGTCAAGTTTCAATTTATTTATTTAATTTTTGTTGTCTAATTGCTATGAAACATAGCCTATATGTAACACCCCCAGATCTGACAGAATCCGCAGATAAATACTTCATAAAAATCTACGTCTATAGCTTTATTATATATTTATATATGCATAAATATATATATATTCGTAATAGACAGACGAAATAAAATGTTAGGTTATATACAAACATTTTTAATTGAACGTAATCTACTTAATTTATATTTCATCCTCCACAACTACTTCCATCATATATTGTAAAATACGAGACTGCTTTTATGTTTACTTATATGAAGGTTAACAAAACAAATTTTCGTTAAAATTTTCCGTGCTACGTAAATAGAATTTTTATATTTTTGCTATCTCTTTGTTCTTGTGTTTCCCAGCGTTGACTGGGAAAGAGAAAATGATAAGAAAAACGTCGCATAAAAAGAATGTTACGAAAAAAATAAAAATGTTCAAGGTAAGCGTGGAAAACTACAAAACTGAAAGGACCGATTTGAAAGTCATCTGGCAAATCAGATACATGAGACATTAAAAAGAGTTCACAGAGGCTAAAAGGGTTAACAATGGCTAATAAAGTTCGCTTATACGTCATAACTGAATACCGTTTTTACATCATTACTATATACTGTTTATACATTGTAACCGAATATCATTTTACATCATAACGGAGTAAAATTTGATAGGTTACCTACGAGTATCTGGCCAGTACCTCGTTAATAAGGACCAAACAGTAAAGTATAAATTTTCCTCACAAATATCGATAGTTTTTTGGCTTTTAAAATCGTTCCCTTTCAAAACTCCCTCGTTTAAAAATGTTTTTGATCAAAGTATCAAAAATCTGTTATTTAAAAATATCGATTAGTTCGATTCGTCAAAATAGACTACTTCGATTAGTCAAGTTTGATTAAGCCGTAGTCAATTTTAAATCGTGTCGCAGTCGTTAGTATATGGATACTTTTTTTCACTTTTGAAGTTCCAAAAAGAAAAACGGAAGCATTGTAAAATGACTCTAGTGTATCTGTCTATCTGTCGTAATAGTTTTTCTCAGAAACTATTTAACCTAGAAAATGTTAGAGTCAGTTATAAATACTTAATATTTTTTACACAAAGATTTACAAAGTTAGCACAGTTATAAATACTATATTATTTTTGTACGTAATACCTATATTAGTTTTGTACGTAATGCCCGACAAAACAGGTAGAAAGACAGACACAACAATTCTAAAAGTTTGTAAACATAATATTCCACAGCAAGTCTATAGCTTCTGATCACATTTTCTCCAGAAAAAAATGAAAAATACAGACTACTGTTTTATTATGTCTACAGAGAGAAGTTTTCTAAACAACATTAATTTAAATCTTTAATTCCATCAATTGGAAAGCGATTCTTTTGAATTGTTTTAAATGAATTCAATATTACAAACATACCTACATATTTTACGAAAATAATCTTATAATGTTAATTTAATATGCGAGGATAAGTTTCACTTTTGCTATATTAATAATGTCGGTTAATTAAAAAGTTATTACAATTTTTGTAACAAATACGTTAATGTCAAAATTCTTAAAGATAGGTTATCTTTAAGATCCTCTTATTCAAAATTTCTAGATGACGAAAAATGATGAGTTATTAAATAAGTATGGAAATCGCACTCGCATACTTAAACAGATATAAACATTTAAAGGTACATAGTAATATTTAATAAGCTATTTAGCATAGGGTGCATAATGTTTCAAATGTCTGTTATATTTTTATCCTAAACTTTAAAATATCTCGAATTTCTCAAAAACTGATATATGTTATCATTGCTATAATTTTCTGGTAAGCTTCTAGTGACGCTGTTTTTGAATTTGACACTTTCGGAGATCAAGACACGTATTTTTGCTAAACAAAACTCTACAAAGAAAGTGACAAGGTATATGAAAATAAGAAAAAACAATATTAAAATATATGCGGGTTAATAGTAATGAGAAAAAAGTCTGTTACGAACATCACACTTGTGTCTACAAGGGTGTTGTTATGAGGGTACCGTCTTTTATCCTTTTTAAATGCAAAACACCTGCGATACAAAACAAGAAATAACCGTGTATTTTTAAAATAATAATTATAATTCAGAGGCTCCATTTAATGACGTAAATAAGTAACTAAAATATGGTGAAACCGTTCAGGTTAATTATCATTTTTCTTATCATAATTTACACTTTAAACCTGCAATTTTCGCTACTTTTTTAATTAAAAAATACGTATCTTAAAAGTTTCTTACCCAAAATATATTCCGTATTTTCCTCATTACGCTATCTGTATGGCCGTCTGTCAGAGGCCCCTAGTTCTTAAAAGATGAACTGTGTACTGCAAATTATGTATCAATTTTACCGAAAACTTAAAATTTAGAATATTGTATAATTTAATAAACATGTTATTATGAGCAGAACTTACAGTACGAGGGTTCGGTTTACACATATTATTATTATATTATTCAACAGGTAATATATTGTCTAGCACAAGTTTAATAACCATAATAGCTGGATTGCGTATACCCCGATAACTTATCAGCATAAGTTAAGAAAAACAATTTTCCGCTGCACGATTGCCGAATTTTAAAAAACCTTTCGCGATGAGGTTCGCGTAAAAACTTGTCATCCCTAATTTCAATGTATCTAGACTGTATTTTTTCCAGGTCTATTATGGACCTGGAAAAAATACAGTTTTCTTTTCTTTGTATATCGACTTAATTACTCGCAAACTACGTATTCTTGCAAATTTTATTGCAATCGGACTTAAATTGAGAGTTACGTGTTTGTCATTTGTTTGAAAGATGATGTGATATACCAGCGAACAAATAGGCAGATCTGCAGACAAGACGAAACTATAAGTATTGCGTTTTTCACCATTTGGTTATAGAATTTTAAAAAGGGAATCAAAAACTTTTTCTCACCTGGGCTTGTTTGATTTTAATTTTTATTCTATTAAAAATAACTTTATATACATCCCACGAAAAAAATATGCGTAACGACTTTTAAAACAAAAAATATGAAAATTTGTGTCACTGAAAATATAGTTACGGAACCTTCGTTGCGCAAACGCAATTCGCACATCGCGGTTTTTTTCTTTTGAAAACCATTTAATTATAAATTGTCCAAATTTTCTGGTCGATTAAGAGTATTTACATAAACTTAATTTCAGGAAAGATATCTTAACGTTTTTATATAATTTAGCTAAATAGGGAAATGAATTTTCCTTAGTTACTACTAATATGCCATGCTAGGATTTTGAGGCGTGTTAAAAATATACTATTCCAGGAAATATAAAAAAAAGGGAAGATAATTTATCATTTTGAAAATTTACATTTATAAGACAAACTTATAACTAAACAAAGCTTGTCGAAGAATTATCTAATGTTTACAGGGAACTTCATTAAAATTATAAATTTATTTTAATGTTGATGGAGAACTAACGCACGCAAAATTTACATTCGAAACATAAAAACTCACTTGCTTTATGCGGGTTTATTACCCGCATAAAGAGCTTAATAAATACGGGTTTGATACCCAGATATCTTAGTAATAGCTTTTACGTATGTTAAGTTCATTTAAAGTATTAAATACATTAACAATCTCGTGTCAGTCACAAAGTGTACATTTTTAAGAATGTTTTAAAAATGTACAGATCATTTAGCAACAACTCTATATAAGGAGTGCAATACTTAAAATATTTACTTACTTAATAACTCAATAATTCTAATACTATTTATGGTACAATTGATTAAACGTAGCTACACCTAGGCTGCTGCGCCACCTTTTGGCATTACCTCGACACTAAAGCTTCCATTAAGTTCGAGCAATGCTCGCTAGATGGCATCACACGGTGTTTATAAAAAAATGTTTACTTTAAAAAATTTTGAAACACATCCGATATTTAATATTGTAAATAATAAAATAAACATTTTATAAATTTCTTTAAAATGTATTTATTTATTTATTTATCAGTATCAGTAATGATATGAAATCGACAACATCTTTAATTGGATGCATTCATTACGTATTTTTATAATTTAAATGGCTTTCTGGAATATTTGACGAAACTTTTAAAAAAATAATTTCTATATAGTTACAAACAAATATATAATTTCACCACTCTATATTCTGTGACTTACATTGTTTCATTTTACGGTCAATGCCGCTTTCCATACTAGATGGCGTTATAGTTCAACTTGCCTGCAAATGTTGGGTGTGTTTACAAGTTATTGATTTAGAAGTGTTATTATGTCAAATATTATAAGCTTTTTATTTCTTATTAAATGCGTTTAAACTTAATCATTTTAATCTTAGTTCAATTATTACTTTTACATTACTTCTAAAAATAATTTTCTAACTAATTTGGAAAACCGAAAATATAAACATAAATAAAATCAAGCTAAGATTTTTATGAAAACTAAATAGAACTCTGATATTTTATAGATATTCTACATAGACTTTCTCATAGACTTATTACATTTTATATTACGTACAAAACAAGTACATATACGTTTACTACCAATGTTTCTAGGTACTTACAATGAATACGAATAATTCTGTTCAATATTCCTTTATTTAACTTAAAAACCACATTTTATTACATTTCAGTTTTAATCCCACCTTGTAAACTTTGTCATTAAAGATTCTACAATTGTCTTACAACAGGAATTAACTATTTTATTCTCTTCTGTGCATTATGGAAGACACTTCGGTATGTAATTGTTGACATCAAATAAAAAAAATTCACGTTTAATTCTGCACAGCAGCATATCACACTCTCTATTCAGTCGGGCAATCCGAGCGTCGCTCGCGTGCCAACTCGTACCGGAAGGAAGCTCTAGCGGAAGCGACTCGCTACGCCCTCTGCCGACGCAAAGGTCAACCTTGCACATGTTTCGGATCATTTAACTTTATCCGTCCGTCGCCTCGCGTGACTTGATATTGTATAAAGGTTAACGAAAGCACTTGGGAACGGCATTGTCACTTGTGAATTTCCCACCGGAGGAAAGTAATGGAAATATCTAATAAGGGTCCCCATCTTGAGATACTTACGACTTCAGCTGTGTCACTGGCTTTACCGGTTGAGAACCGGAATATACTTCTGAAATAAACAGCACTTTCATTCTATCATATCTTGAGCGAACTTTATATATTTTTACTTTGTTACTCGTGAAAAAATAAAAATAAAAAGTATGTGTACGTGGAAACTCACGTCATTAAAATGACTCTTCTTTATTATGAAGAATTTATTGAAAAATAAAATTGTTACATAGATATATTCGTTATAAACTTTATATATAAAACGATGTTTATTAATAATAACGCGGTATGAGAATTTTATTTTTAATTAAGTACTTATAAATCTTTCTAAAATTACACAAAATTAATATTATTTTAGGACATTTTTATTTTATATATATATATATATATATATTTGTATATATATATATATATATATATATATATATATATATATATATATAATATTTTTGTTATATTTTTAATGGAACCGTATGATATACATAAGGCCTTACCATTAGAATTGTTCCATTTCAGGGTTCCTTGGTGAAACAAAGAATCCTTACTTCGTCACGTGTGTCCATTGGTCACAGTGTCAGTTTCCGCAGTTAACCCATATATAAGACATTGCAAGTAGATGTTTCATATAAAGATCTCTATTAGTATGAAACGAAAAACTTAAAAAACAATTGATGAGGTACACCACACATTTAAAGTGGATGGACTGGATTCCATATATTATTTACATTTTTTGAACCCAGTTTGAGAAATATTAACCTTCGCATTGACATGCAATGTGTACCACTGCCCTTCTTTACAACCGTGTGTTTGAACATTTTGTAAAAACTACTGAATACTAGTTTTACCAAAATGTTCAATGGCTGATTCTGTAAATTAGAATTTGATTACAACTTTCGATTAAACTTATTCAAATTACTTTACATCTACAATTTCAAAATATATAGACAAATACGGAACCCTGCTTCACGCGCGTTCTCGCATGGTGAATAAAAAACCGCCAAGTGCGAGCCGGACTCGCGCACAAAGGGTTCTGCAGCACCAAAAATATTCATCTTATATGTTTCTATTTCTCAAAAACACTTAAAAACAAAGTTATTGTTGCGGTCGGTACCGAAAATATCCCATATCTCAAATTACACAACATAACTTGTTCAACTAATTTTTGTTTAAAGTTTATTTGAAGTTCTACTATTAATTTAACCTCTAGTATATAATATTCTATCTACTATATAATATTATTTTTTTCAGAATTTATACGCATTACTTGAAAAGTGAGAAGGGGGTGCACACTTTTTAAGACTTTAGAAGCGCATATCTAACTAACTATTGACTTAAATAAAAAAGTTATTTTGTAACCTCTATATCATTTTTAAGACCTATCTAATGATATCCATATGCCTATATACACTGGATTTTTATTCTTCAGTTACACGTATGGAGTTCCACCCCTAACATTATTTTTTTCCATAATTCCACTATTTTATTGTATAGCGGTTCACAGAAGACACCTACCATCCAAATTTCATCCATATAGTGCCAACAGCCTCCAAGTAAATTGGCTGTGACATACGGACTGACAGATAGACGGACAGGACGAAATTATAAGTATTTCGTTTTTGCCACTTGGCTTCGGAACTCTCAAAAAGAAATGATCTAAGAAGACACAGGAATACCGAAAAATATAACAATACCACATTATATTTGCCCCGAACTAGTATGCGGCGAACGACAATAATCAGAGAAAACAGAACCTACGTCATTTAATACCAAACATCATATAAAAATATCCTACAAAACATCGGAGCACACTGGCCGACTCTCACCGATACGAACTTTACGAGTTAAAACACGCTAACAGAGATAATGACAAAACAAACGACTGAACACGCCCGCAACGGAGAGGGCAAATGTTTATTCGACAGCTCGCTTCTTGACTTGTGTGGTTAATCGGTAGAAAGCCGGTTTCCCACAAAAATTGGTGATTGTCGGCTCAATACCTACAAAAGACGTTCGCCTGCACTGCTCTAACTGAATATTGGAGACACTGTTTCATTTCGAGTCGTTCTGATGTTCGATTCACGACTTTATAAACAAAATTGTGATGTATTTGGATCGTTCGCAACTCACTCAATAATTATGTTTTTTTATTCATTATCTTTGCTTTTCGCTATTGTTTCTGTTTATTGTCTATACCCCAAATATCTTATTTTGTTAAATGTGTCGATACTAATCTGTAAGTATTACAGGGATTTTATTGAAATAAAAATCTATTAACATCAATATTTACTACTGGCCATGCCTAAAGAGGAAATGACCTAAATACGTATAGAGTCATAGAACCTCTGGTTCTTTCAATAATCCGATGAACGATAATTTTATTACCAAAATCTAACGGAACGCCATTGGTCATTGCACAGTTCGGAGTCACACCGAGTAACAGTTACATGTATATACACACATATCGAATGCTGCGCACAGTGGTCGCCGCGGAACGAGCAAATAGCCAGGCGCAACGTGCGAAATGTGATAGATAAGGTCAACACAGTGACGCTACGCTTTACGAGCTTCCAATCGAATTAGCATCGCGTCAACCGATGCCAGCACTAGTGATGCTCTCCATTTATTCAAGAATATATCGAGAAAACTACAATATTTAGGTCACAAAATATGAAAAGAACTAACTTTACTCATGAAATAAACTTTTTTATCAACAACGCATCACGAAAATATGTGACGGACGTAAAGCCGTGGTAGAAGGAATAACTGGAGTAGAGATAATATTGTAATCTAGCGATATATCCAGAAGCAAATTATGATAAAATTACGCTTAATTTACGTCGAATTAATGTAGTAAACTTGCATTTTAATTATTATTGTATTCTCAAAAAAAAAGTATTGTTTCAAATGCGCAGCTTTTTCTTGTACGCGTTTTGATTTATTAATTGCATGAAATTATAAACGCTGTATTTATTCTAGTAATGATCTCTGTATTTCGATTATTTTAGAATTATTTAGCACTACATTATTTTATCATTATCATTATCCAAAGCGTTGAATTCGGTCGCTTTTATACCAAAACGGTCAACCTAATTGCCAGGTATACTCCGTATATTAAAACGGTCAATCTAATTGCCTGGTTTACTCCGTATATCAAAATGGTCAATCTAATTGCCTTATATTTTCCGTATATCACAATGATCAATCTATTTGTCTGGTATAGTATACCAGACAAATAGATTGATAAAATCTGGTATCATCAGTATTTCAGTAAATTTCAGGAATAAAAAATTTGAATCCATCTCCAAGCAGTCTGTGCCGCTGTCGACGGATGCAACTTCTCACACATTTTGGCGAATTATATTAATATATAAATAAATAATTGTTAGTCCTTGTATCATTTTGCAAATATATTCCTACTTTGTTTACTACTCTCACACTTCTCTTACACAGTAGTCCTCAGTGTAACTCAAGGAATAGATAATTTTAATCATCCCCAAGCAGTCTGTGCTGCTGTCGACGGCTGCAGCTTTTCATATATTTTGGCGAATTATATTAATATATAAACAAAGAATTGTTAGTCCTTGTATAATTTTGCAAATATATTCCTACTTTGTTTACTCTACTCTCACACTTCTTGTACACAGTAGTCCTCGGTGTAACTCAAAGAATTTGAATCCATCTCCAAGCAGACTGTGCCGCTGTCGACGGATGCAGCTTCTCACATATTTTGGCGAATTATATTAATATATAAACAAAGAATTGTTAGTCCTTGTATAATTTTGCAAATATATTCCTACTTTGTTTACTCTACTCTCACATTTGTCGTACACGGTAGTCCTCGGTGTAACTCAAGGTATTTTTATTCATCCCCAAGCAGTCTTTACCGCTGTCGACGGGTACAACTGCTCATAAACTTTGGCGAATTATATTAACGTATAAATTAAGAATAGTAATTCTTTGTATCGTTTAGCAAATACATTTTACTTTGTCTACTCTACTCTCACCCTTGTCGTGCACAGTAGTCCTCGGTGTAGCTCCAGGAATAGAAACGGAGGATCCATCCCTGAGCCAGTCACGGGAGCTAACGGAAACGGCCCCTCGTATCCTTGGAGCGTTGTAAACACGGCCACATGGCGGAAGACGACGGCCGCCCCCAGATGGCGCCGCGCTCGTAAAATATTTATAAATTCGCCGCGCCGCCGCCCGTCAGCCGCTTGATGTGCGGCCCGCGATCCGCAACACAATGAGTCCGTGTGCTTTTCTCGAGGTCGCTCCGTATGTATGACCTATTGGAAGAGAGGTCATTTTTTTATTAGAGCTTTAGGTAAAAATGTAACGCCTTCTAGTTGTGGTTGGAAACGTGAGACGCTTTGTATTATATAATAATATTTTTCGAACCCAATGACATCAGACGGGTGCTTGTCTAATATGAAAAATATTATATATAACTTTAAGTGTCTTTATACCGTGTGAAAGCAATTGATGTATTTTATTTACATATCTCGTAAATTCAGCTAAAAATATTAAATGGTATATGGAGCTATCATTTATATTTAATTTGTTTATGTTTCAAATGACCTGTACCTGAACAGACCGTACAAGATCCATCAATTTTTCAAGGCCAATTTAGAAACGAGAAAATTCTTTATAACAATTTTCTTTTTACAAGCGAAAACGAAAATATTTTGCTGGTAGATTTTAATATAATATCTTGTTTTTTATTATTAGAAATTAAAATAAGTTTCCCTTTTAACATCATACTAAATACCTTAGTTTTATTTGCCATTGAAATAATTACATCGAGTATAACAAATGAACGGATAAAATATAGAAAGCTGTAAACAAACTTCCTTAATAAAATAATTAATTCACGTACCCAGGATGATTTACATTTGTTTTGCAATTATTATTTTGAGTGATAAGTCACTTTTAACATCATACTAAATACCTTAGTTTTATTTTCCATTGAAATAAGTACATCGAGTATAACAAATGAACGGATAAAATATAGAAAGCTGTAAACAAACTTCCTTAATAAAATAATTAATTCACGTACCCAGGATGATTTACATTTGTTTTGCAATTATTATTTTTAGTGATAAGTCACTTTTAACATCATACTAAATACCTTAGTTTTATTTTCCATTGAAATAAGTACATCGAGTATAACAAATGAACGGATAAAATATAGAAAGCTGTAAACAAACTTCCTTAATAAAATAATTAATTCACGTACCCAGGATGATTTACATTTGTTTTGCAATTATTATTTTTAGTGATAAGTCACTTTTAACATCATACTAAATACCTTAGTTTTATTTTCCATTGAAATAAGTACATCGAGTATAACAAATGAACGGATAAAATATAGAAAGCTGTAAACAAACTTCCTTAATAAAATAATTAATTCACGTACCTAGCATGATTTACATTTTTTTTGCAATTATTATTTTTAGTGATAAGGACGTTGGACACAGATCAAAGCAATGGCGTTGTATTAAAAAATAAACATTTATACTTCAGGCAGTTACTCACACTAGGGTTATGAAGAAAAATATAGATAGTTACACTAAGCACATATATTAAAGAAATAATTGTACTCAAGACATAACTATTGCCTTGCCTTTTCAGGACAAGTTTAGAGACTAATGTATGTCTGTTTAATATAATTAATTAATATATTATCATTGGGTAAAAGGACATTTTTCACACTATTACCTCTTTTGGCGTGAAAACTTCTTTAAAAACAATGCAGGGTGTGGAGAGACAACCGCACCCAAATGTGCGACATATTCTTGCGAATTAATTTGAAACTTCAATAACTTGGCTATAAGTAGACACAGCACCGCCTTTTTCTCGTTTTAAAAAGGAAGAACGAACGTTTCTGCCATTCGTGACTTCTGGCCGTCGCGAACTGCGCACCCAAAAATTGAGCCTGTGATTTTTGGACGATAGATTTAACATTTTCAAGATTTATTCAAATAATTTTAAAACCCTGGCTATCTTACTTCTCACACCCTCACCCTATATTCAGTAAGTATAAATCAATAGAAATTCCACAAAAATATTTATTCCACCGAGTGGGGCAATATTTTTTTCTGATTCAGTTAGCTATCTAAAATTGATTTAAAAAAAGAACATTTCTATATCTTTATTTCGAAAATATTTTTACACGCTAAAATTACACAAACTCGCCAAATCTAGATTGAACGGTTCTAGAAACGTGTAATAGACAACGGGTGAAACATAAACGCCGAAGCGAGGTCACACTCGTCACAGTGTTCCATTTTTAGTGAAATCGATACCGAATACTCAAAATTGTCGCTGAACCACCGGAAATGATTGCATTCTTTTTGTTCCTCGATATACCATATATGTGTTTTATGAGATCAAAATGATACGCTTTATCGATGAAAATTAGCGATAATGTTTTAATGCATTGTAATACATAAGATATCGATAGAAAAAATTCATCTACATTTTCCTCGATGGTGCTAAATTTTCCATGCACAAATATGATTAGTATAATTATATAAGCGTAATTCAACTCTTAGAAATAAACCAATGGTTAATTTGAAACTATTTTAAAGAGAATTAGTTATGTTATGGAAATAAAGTGATCAAATATGAATTGAATTTAGGCACAAAGGCTGCCGTATCTACTATTTTTCATGATGAAAATAATAAATGTTTTAATTTTAATCTCACATTGTATGATCTGAAGTTGAACTGAATAAATTTTACTGAATAACATATATAATTTTTCTAATTATATTTTAAACCTATAAATATATCAAAAGTAAAATATATTTCTTTGTATTATAACATATTTTTATTTGATATCCATATTATTAAATGACAATAAAGAGCATTTAATGTTTTGAACACCGTGACTAACTTGTTGTTATTTTTTTTAAATATAGTTTCAACTTTACATGTTCGAAAAAGTGGGCCCTAAAAATTACCCGTTTGGGAATTTTTTTTTGGTTAAGTTATAGCCTCATATGGTGAGACATTTATCATAAAAAAAATTAAACAGAGGAATGTTTTCTGAGACATTAACCAACCATAATATACCAGATTATAACCTGTGCACTTAAATAGAATTTGATAAATAAACTTCAAATACAAACAATACTCTAATTTCTAACTATAAAATTGTTTTTGATATCTAGATTTTTAACAAAAAACTTAGACTGGCAAAACTCAATATTGTATTTCTGAGAAAGCCCTTCTAAATCGGAATAAGTTGGTAATCAGTTTTTTTAGTCACTTAAAATTAGAAATATACTATAAATTTTAATTAGTTTACTTTAAACGCACTTCAAAAATCATTTATAACGTTAATTAACTTTTAATTACGCACATGAACAATTAAAATAATATCTGTCCAGATTGAGCGTCCATTTTATGACGTTAACTCGCGCTTCAAACTTTTTATAAATTGTGTAATGATTTTTCTTATTAAATTATTCCCAACCATTTTGATGAATCATCTTTCAAAAAGCATTGCTATCTTAAGCAACAAATTATTCTCAACCATTTTGACGAATCATCCTTCAAAAAACATTGCTATCTTAAGCAATAAATTATTCTCAACCATTTTGACGAATCATCTTTCAAAAAACATTGCAATCTCAAGCAATAAATTATTCTCAATCATTTTGACCAATTATCTTTCAAAAAACATTGCAATCTCAAGTAATAAATTATTCTCAATCATTTTGACGAATCAACTTTTAAAAAACATTACTATCTCAAGCAATAACTTATTCTCAGTCATTTTGACGAATCATCTTTCAAAAAACATTGCTATCTCAAGCAATAAATTATTCTCAACCATTTTGACGAATCATCTTTCAAAAAACATTGCTATCTCAAGCAATCAATTATTCTCAACCATTTTGACGAATCATCTTTCAAAAAACATTGCTATCTCAAGCAATAAATTATTCTCAACCATTTTGACGAATCATCCTTCAAAAAACATTGCTATCTTAAGCAATTAATTATTCTCAACCATTTTGACGAATCATCTTTCAAAAAACATTGCTATCTCAAGCAATAAATTATTCTCAACCATTTTGACGAATCATCCTTCAAAAAACATTGCTATCTTAAGCAATTAATTATTCTCAACCATTTTGACGAATCATCTTTCAAAAAACATTGCTACCTCAAGCAATAAATTATTCTCAACCATTTTGACGAATCATCCTTCAAAAAACATTGCGATCTCAAGTAATAAATTATTCTCAACCATTTTCATCAATTATCTTTCAAAAAACATTGCAATCTCAAGCAATAAATTATTCTCAACCATTTTGACGAATCATCCTTCAAAAAACATTGCTATCTTAAGCAATTAATTATTCTCAACCATTTTGACGAATCATCTTTCAAAAAACATTGCTACCTCAAGCAATAAATTATTCTCAACCATTTTGACGAATCATCTTTCAAAAAACATTGCTATCTCAAGTAATAAATTATTCTCAACCATTTTCATCAATTATCTTTCAAAAAACATTGCAATCTCAAGCAATAAATTATTCTCAACCATTTTGACGAATCATCTTTTAAAAAACATTACTATCTCAAGCAATAACTTATTCTCAACCATTTTGACGAATCATCTTTCAAAAAACATTGCTATCCCAGGCAATAACTTATTCTCAGTCATTCTGACGAATCATCTTTCAAAAAACATTGCTATCTTAACCAATAAATTATTCTCAACCATTTTAACGAATCATCTTTCAAAAAACATTGCTATCTTAAGCAATAAATTATTCTCAACCATTTTCACGAATTATCTTTCAAAAAACATTGCTACCTCAAGCAATAAATTATTCTCAACCATTTTCACGAATTATCTTTCAAAAAACATTGCTATCTCAAGCAATAAATTATTCTCAACCATTTTGACGAATCGTATTTCAAAGAATATTGCTATTTTAACTTATTTTTAGGCCAGAGTAATAAAACATTGCTACCTTAAATTATTTTTTGACCAGAGTAATAAAATTTAAACTACGAGTAAAAACTCCGTAGTATTTCTTTTATATACTTAGTTTAATTTAAAAGGTCTTAAAATTACGTGTATTATATGTAAATTACGTAGAAGATATAGGGGACTGAAACCGAGATTTACTATTATTATTATTATTTTCGAAAAGTCACATTTTTAGTCGCCTTTATACTATAATATGTAAAAATTATAACGATGGTATACTCATTTCGCCTTTTAATCCTGTCGCCTGTACGGAACATTTAATATTATTTGTCTTTATTACGAAATAAGCACAAATATATAGAAATTACTATATTAATATTCAAAATCATATTATATCAAATGATTTGTATTTTGTAGTACTCATTTTGTATTAGTTCATCAAATTTAAAACTATTATTTTGTGACACATATTTCCCCAAGAGGCAAAATGTCTATATACTACTAATTATAACACGTATTGTCCCAATTTATTTTGAAGACAGAATTTCAACAACTCATTATTCCCAATCATTATTTCCTCATTTTAAATCCTTAAAAGTATATTGTCTGTCAAATTAAGTTCCACATATACAACGTTTAGATAAAATTATGAATAAAAGGGAGCATCCCGATAAAAGGGTCTGCGACTGTTTATTAGATCCAATTAAACAATTAAGAGTATCCTGTAGCACAACATGGTTCATTTGTTAGCTAGATGACCATCCCATCACGATGCATACAGCAAGATTGTAACCAAGATAAATTTAAATAAGCTAAAATCATTTGTAAAAATGTATCCTGTCACCGATACTCAAGGTGACAACTTGGAGTGTCAATAAATATAAAATGTGGCTTAAATTCATTTAAATCATTTAATCACGATTTGGTGCGACTCAATAATTTAAGTCACCAGCAGTATTCAAATCTATTAATACCTAGATTTTAAGACCCTGCCTATACGTTATAATAATCTTTAATATTCTAAAATGTTTATATATTATAATATTTTGTACTAAGTAGTATATTTCTAAAATATATTAAATTTTGTACTAATTAGTATATGTATTTCTAAAATATATTAAATTTTTGGACCACCCAAACGGACAAACACTCCGAATCCCTCTTTCACATACGTAGTTTAGGTGAATTGTTTTAAAATAACGTTTTTATGGACTTTTAAAATAACGTTTTTAAAAATAACATTTTTTATATACGTTGAAGGTAATGCCGTGATTTACTATGATTCATATAATATATTTTATAAAAATCGTCATTAGTGAAATAATCACAACAACTGTATATATTAAATTTAATGTACCGTTATCGATACAAAACGCAAAATGGTACATCACGTTTACGGGCCTCATATACTAGTTCACACATCGATATCAATCTCGTTAAAAAGGTGTGAAGTGACGTAAATAATATCTACACAGGATATTTATCGTGTTTAAATATCCTGATCAATCACGACTTTATAAGATTATTTCGTTTTCATTTTTCACAGCTCAGGGGTTTAAAAAGTTATAAATTTTATATCTAAGTAATACTAACATAATACTTCTTTGCCAATAAAAAGCGGCGTTTGGTAACAATTACGATTAAAATAGAATCAATTTCTATCGCTAAAGTCAACAACTAACAGTAAAGTTTTCCAGTAAATTACGGAATAACCTTCGGGCTATGTTGACACTGTTAACTAACATTTATATTGCTCCACTGATTCTTACTAAATAACAAGACGCCAAAATAAAACATGGACAAGATCTCCGGCGGATATCGCCGGCCGCGCGCCTTCGCGATAAAATGAAATGTGTTTATCTCGGATTATTTATCTTGTTATATTTACATTCAGACGTGAAGATGCGACATTTGTCGAGGGCAAATATTGAGAGAAGATCGTCCTGTTCAAAGGAGTCGCCATTTTATAGCCGCCGGCAACGAAGATAAAAATGATCGTAATTGTTTGGCGCTATGGGCGGGGGCGGCGCGAGCGGCGTGTGGGGGCCAGATGGCGCGCCAATCTCCGTCGCCAAATCGTAAACACAATCGCTGCATCGGCTGACACCTCGTTCGCTTTCAATATTGGCGATCATTCATTGCCGAGAATGCATTATCTCTTGGCGATGTGATATTGGCAAAGCTTCATTACCACCCGTGTGGTGTATGCAGAGCCTTTCGCCAGGAAGTCGTAAATTTGCACATTTACATCAAATCGGTACTCCTGCTCCGTGAAGGCATATACGAAGTTTATACCATTATATCCTGCTATAGTATAAACTTCATATATATAGGAATGATTATAAAACTTTTTGCTACCAATATCATGAAAGCTAAAATTGTCTATTTATTTGTTTCTTTGTTTTTCTTTCACACTTAAACGTTTAAACGAGTTTCAATTAAATTTTGCACATAAATAATGTGTATCTTAGATTAAAAAAACAGATATGCTAACTAATACAGTAAAAGGAAAACGTTTTTGTTTGTTTGTTAGTCTATCTTTCAAGCTTAAACCTTCCAAAAGATAGTAATATATGTATAATATCTATATGCAAAATATATTATATGAAAAGATAGGATATACAGCATTACGCTATCATATACAGTAAAAATAAATGGATGCACTGATATTAATTTAATTAATTTCTAAAAGAGATGAAATATTTTTCATTTAACCGCCAAATTCATGGGTTAATTACTTTCACAGCATTTTAGTTCAAACTACCACTACTCGCACAGTGCGCTACAAACATTAATATACAAGTTTGGCAAATACTCATAACAATACTTACCTCGTAACTACGTAACTGGTTTGATCTAAATCTTTAAAAAAAAATTGATTTTTCCTAATTCCACGCAAGCGAAGCCGCGGGAAAACTCTAATGTTATCAAAGAGACAAGATTTTATTTTCATGGGAATCATTGTTGGCTTCAAAATTAAGTTGAAATTCGTACATACACTCTATAATTACTTTATGTATACATTGTACGAAAGTATATATCAAATCCGGATATATAAAGTATGAATATATAAAATGCGAGAAAAATCCGTAAATCCGGATATATAAAGTCCGAACATATAAAATGTGAGAAAAATCCGTAAATCCGAATATATAAAACACGGCAAAAATCCATAAGTCACGGATACACGGAATTTTATCTATTTTTTTTCATCTTTATTTTTACAACTAATCAGAATAGAATGTTTTCGTCCAAATATATTCATTACGACTTTGCAAACAGTCAAAATATATAACAAAACTATGTAAGCAAAATATATAACAAAACTATGTAAGCAAAATATATAACAACACTATGTAAGATTTTTTAAATATGGCTTATATGATTTTTCTGATATGAGTTGATATAATTTATGTAACTTGATTTAAGGCGAATATTTTGGAAACAAATTATTTATTGATATCATAATATTAAAATAATTGTGATAACAATAATAATTTTTTTTTGCTTTCTTTATCTACTGATAATAACATATTTTCTTGATTATAGTCTGATTTAAATAAATAAAAAACAAAATAATTATTTATTTTTTTGGTTAAAGTCTTATTTTCCAACGATTTATAAAAAAACGCTGATTATGAAGTATTGCTCTTTCGTGAACGTGTTCTTTTTGTTTCACTTAACACTTTTAAAGAAAATTAAGGTAAGTATACGATTAAATGATAGCTCCTGATTAGGAACAGCGTATGCAATAATATATACACAACGTTTCACTTTTAAAATGTGAGAAAATAATTTTTCCAAGACGCATAAAAATTATTTCCGAAAGCAACATTTAACATGATATTCGACTCAAAATTATAAAAATAAAATCAAATAATAATGAAATTATAAACGAAATTATAAAAATAAAAAGTAAAGAAGTCAAAATAGAGAGTTTATTATTACTTTTTAGGCAATGCTTTTAATATATTGATCACAGTATATTAGTATAAGAATTAGTCACAATGATCGTGTTCGTCTTTTGCAGTAATTTATTTTTTTAAACATTATATTTATTATCAGAGTGAAAAGGTACTTTATTAGCAATTTTCAGTACAACAAAATAATGAAAAACTGAATGAATATAAAAACAAATTAACACAGGATTTCTCAAGAATAAGATTTATAGGTCACAAAAATTCCATATACATTTAGGCACTTATTTCCATATACATTTAGGATTCGAAATACATTTAGGCACTTATCAACGTCTAAGGGTACATAGTATTACTCTAAGGGTACATAGTATTACTAATTGAAATATTTGCAAATATTAATTTTTCACAAAGCAAATATGTTGCTGACTATATTTTTCATAGGTGTAAAAACAAACTAATTATAAAAAATCATAGTTCCACATAAAATTATAAATCTATGTTTTTTAGATTTTGCCCTTACTTATGCTATAATACCCACGATTATGCTTTTAGGGCTGTAGGTCGACCGGAAATACCCTATAGGCTTTGATGACCAGTGAGTTAGAATTATTAAATACATAAAAAATAAGCTTATATCTGAAGCTGTCTCTGATAAAAATGACTTTGACAGACAGACGGACGGACGGATGGACGGGTGGGCAAAGAGTTAAGTAAGGCAAGAGAATAAGTGTCCTTTAAATATTTTGTCTTTTTTTCATTTTGAAGGAAGGAATCCTAAAAGCAGGCTATAATAAAATGACTCATTGAGACAAATCGAACAAACCCAAACTCGATGGGTTTTCTGATAGCCATTGAGTAGTTCCACAACCATCTCCTTCCTTCATCATCAGACCCTCCTAGTTACAATATATTACCGAAAGACTCGTTAAATTCATTCGAAACTCGATGAAACCATTGAGAATTTCCTTTAACTATCTCTCTCGTCTAATATTATATCAGATTGATACTATAACTTCAATCGATGGTTCAACCAGTTCATAGTTTCAAATCGATACAAATAAAATTCGGTGAAAATGACTCAATTGATTTGTTTACATACAAAGTTACACAAAAGTTAAGTTGATAAAAATATATTAAAAGATACCTTCAGGACGGGCGTAACCCTTTTATCACCAAGGGCGAAAAATACTAGAAAAGTCCAATGGAAAACAACTTACTTTACTTTACTAATGATTAGAATTACTACAGGTCTATAGAATATAGAATAAAATAATATAGAGTAACTGTATTCTTTTATTCTATATTCTATATAAACAAAGTCCACCACTTTATTTTCTAGCACATCATTGGCAAGTTGAAAATTAATTATAACTAGAAATAATGTTTTTTCAAAATCTTCTTTCAGACATTTCTGAAAAGTTCAAGACACCTTACAAATAGTAGCATTAAGTATAGTACTTATATTTAAGTGCTTAATAAAAATAAACCTGTTTGATCTTCGGTTTCGATTCTAAAATTATCAATTTCATAAAAAATATTTTTTGAGAATATTTACATTTTCAGTCATAAATTTCCATTCCATTTTATACCATATATAACTCGGTGACCACTTTTTTAGAAATTCGAGAAAATATATTCCACAATTTTCTTTTCCTCTTTCACTTTTTTAATCATACCGTATTAGAAAATCGAATAAAGCCTTAAGCTAGAGAAGTTGAACCCTAAGTTTTACCCTGAGGGTATATAAACAAATCTTCAAGGAAAATTTATCTCCTCTAATCTCTTTTCATAAAAGGATTTTCCATAATAAACTTTGTTGTAGACGAGTGTAAGAAATAGATCGTTAAATAACAGAAACAAATATATGAAATCTATAAGTGAATTTCTGTGATTTCTTTTAAGATTCTGGAAATGATACTAAATTAATGGCATTCTTTATATATATATATATATATATATATATATATATATATATATATATATATATATATACATACACACCCACATATAAATATTATACTTTTAAGAAGTCTTTGCTTTACTATTGCACTTAATAAACATAATTTTTATACCAGAAGTCTATTAATTACATTTTTCCTCAAAAATGCATATTATTTGACTTATGAAGTTCTAATAAAGAACCTTCAAAAAATTTTTGCATAGTTTTATTCATTGTAAAATATCCCAGATTTTAAAAAAATACAAAAACTTTGGGTAATAATTATAAGAAATTCTCAAATACAAAGTTTAATCTAAAATATCCTTATAAGCTTAATCCAAAATATCTTCTTACCTTATCTTTTAAGTTTAATCCAAAATATCCGCAAAAGTTTAATCCAAAATATCTTATGTTATATTTTAAGTTTAATCCAAAATATCCGTATAAGTTTAATCCAAAATATCTTGTTATGTTATATTTTAAGTTTAATCCAAAATATCTTCATACCTTATATTTTAACTTTAATCCAAAATATATTCTTACCGTATATTTCAAGTTTAATCCAAAATAGCCGCTTATTCCGTTTTTGGTTTTATCTTATACGATCACATCCACCAATGGAAACTGCATAATTTCTTTCATAGTTACTCGTTATATAATTGAGGCTCTTACGTAATTAAAATGTATGTTCAAAAGTATTATTAAATGCAATAGAAAGTACTTTAAAACCGAACAGAGATTTTCAATTATCCTTGTCCCTAAGTTCAAATTTTCAAATCAAATGATTTAAGTTTTCAGAGCGTCAAGTGACCCTTAATAAAACATATCCTTTCTTTAAAAAATAAGTTTTAATTACTAGAATGTAAACCTTACTTTTAGCATAACAACTATCATGTAGCATAACACATAAACTTTTTGAAGTAAAAACAAATACCCTTCACCTCTGACAACCACCATATGCGAAAAGAATACTTTTAAAAATCGCACCTGACCATCAAATCCTCAATCAACTTCCATCCGAGAAAAATCGTCAATAAATACCTGTTTAATAACCCATAAAGCGAGCATCGCTTACGGGCGCGCACTGCAACTCATAAACAACATCCCAAAGCACAACCTTGGCCGCTGGGCGCCCATTCAGACGTCTATTCCCGGCCAGGTCAACGTTTGGGCGGGCGCCGCCTAACGGCCCGCCCACGAGTTCGCCCGATTATATTCCGCGGCACGCGGGCCATTCGCTATTTCGCATGTTCTATATTTGGACGCCTCTTTTTCGATTTTCGTTTTGATATCGGACTTATGCAAAGGGAGTGAGGAATTATGTTGTTTGCGCATTTTTCCTTTGCGTTTGTCGCCTTTTTGTTTCCGAGATCAAATGTTTCGAGGATTTCCTTGTTTCGTACACAAATTTAGCACTTGAATAATGAAATATTAAGTGCTTATTATACATTGTGGCCTTTGATTTTATTCATAAATTTATTTGAAATGTTATTAATAAATTTTTTTTTCATTTTTTTTCTAGGTGAGTTTTATTTTACCCCGAATGAGCCAAAGTAGTTAAGTGTTCGGTAAGTGATTTTAATTTTATCGTATTATAAGAAATAATTAAAAAAAAAAGTGAAAATTTGTTACGTAAGTTCATGTGGGTCAAATATCATTTTTTTAATTCTAAAGATGGAGAAAGAAGATATCTCCTTCTTACAAAAGAAAAATTGAGTACAATAGTGACTGAAACAAACATCGACTTAATTCAACTTGACTGCCGTATAATTTAAAAAAATTCTAATTATAAACAAATTATTAGAACTAGCCTTTTGGACTAAAATTATTATAATTGCTATTCTTTGATGACTGCTGTATTA
Organism: Druceiella hillmani; assembly: GCA_039881145.1. Lineage (NCBI taxonomy): Eukaryota > Metazoa > Arthropoda > Insecta > Lepidoptera > Hepialidae > Druceiella > Druceiella hillmani. Next base: position 3,900,250 of record JAYKKI010000084.1, read on the forward strand.
TTTGAAATTTTTGCTACTTATTATAATAACCTCTCAGACTGATGATGTCTACGTATCTTGGATAGATGAAGAACATGTGTCAGTCATCAAGGTTACCGCGCTCTTTCTTTCTACTAATAACCGGATGGTAATTTGCCTGGCTGTTCTTACCTTTTCAGTTTCAAATTAAATAAATAATAAAATGTAAATCTTAACATTGCGTAATTGCAAAAGGTTGAGTCTTTATTAAAATCTATAGAAAAATATAAATATTCCTTTAGTAACTTTTATACATCTACTAACGTAAAAACCAATGAATTAAAATAATTTAATAAAATACAGTAAAATTTGACTGTTTTCATCATTAGGCTAAGTGAATTATGATAATATTTTTAAGGATCATATCATGGATAATTTTCAAAATTGGCTCAATCTATAATATTGTATAATATATGTTAATGTCGTCAACGTTGCGAAAACTTTAAAGCCAAATATCTCGTGAACCGTTAATTTTAAATTATAAATGGTTCAACATTCTTTTATAAAGCAAGTTTAGGGTTGGATACCTCAAAAGGAAAAAAGGAATCCTTATAGGATCACTTCGTTATCCGTCTGTCGGACATGACTATTTTTCTCAGGAACGCTTGGAGATATATCAAATAAATTAATATCAAATACTTAGGTCTACGGTTCCTTTGAGCTACAAAAAATCAAAAAAGCTTCTAGGTCAACGCAATAATATAATACGACCATTTATGCCCCATATTTTGACACTCGCAATTAAATCAAAATTTATAGGACACCTCTCATTAACCTAGAATCATGAAATTAAAAAGCAAGGTCTTACAGCACAAATAAAAAAAAATCGAAAATCGTTAATTTGTAGTAATAGCACATAAAAATATTTTTTAAACTATGCGCATGTGAAAGATGTCATAGGCAATATATTGTTGTTCTAAAAACTTAAAATGTTGTAAATAGTTTAATAAGAATATTATGTACAATTAAATGTTTATAAATCCCTATATGTATACGGAACACTCGTAGAGCGAGTTCCACGCATGCGTGACACGTTTTTTTCATACATTTATAGTAGGACTATTTTTGTACAACCTACGGCTTACGAGTTACAGCACATTAAAATTTGCAACAATTAATCGTTTGGAATTATCTCGCAAACTATATAGATCTTATGTTAAAATCTTGCGAACTTTACGACAGATGGAAATTCTGAAAAATAAATATATAGAAATTCATATTAAAATACAAGCGCCAGTAGCGTGGGACAATTATGTATATATTTCAGAAAGATTTCAATTTAATAATTAGCTAAATAAATTTCTGATCTAAATGATTATTAGCCTCATAAGCTGAATTTTAATGTTTCTTAATAACAAAATATATTTTACATGTACTCATCTAAAATTAAAAATAATAATTATTTAATGAAATATTTACGTTAAGATTTTTAAATTAATTTTCCAAAATAGAATTAAGCTATGTTGTAAAGTTCAAATATTGTTAATTATATTTTTAATATTTTACTCAATTAATAGTCGGCAATGTATTTCTACATTTAACAAACTTAGACACTGTATAGGAATTTTGATAATATAATGTGCGCCAATCCAATAAAACGTAAATTAAAAACATGGCTATTTTCCATGCTCTGCATAAAAATGTTTACTATACTCAGAATTTGTAATGCGTTTAAAAAATATAATTAATGAATGGAATACACCTCTCAGTCCATTTGCAGTAAAAATGCCAAGTGGCAAATGGTACAGATTTATATTACGTCACCTAATAAAAACTATAGTATCTGTTTAATTACAAATATTTCATACTCCACTTTGATTCTCTATTCAATTTTTTGGCCTATAATATGCATCTTTTTGACACCCGTTGAAATCATTTTACAACATGGCTACTTACAGTGCCCTGAACAAAATTTATTACTGAAATTACATTATTTAATGCACATAAAAGACATGAGTCATCTGTCAATGGAATTCTCCTCTCAGTATTCAGTCCTATTGCGGTAACCAGACAATGACGAATGATATGGATTTGTATTACGTCACCTAAAAAATACTGTCCTATCTGTTTAGTTATAAAATATTATAATATTTTAAATACAACTTAGAGTCTGTGCTAGATACTACGCATCATTTTGACATCCAAGGGAATAATCTTACAAGATAAATACTTACCATGCTCTAGATAATATTTATTACCGAAATTAGTATTTCTAATACGCGCAAAACTTATAATAAGTCAATGGAATGTTTCTCTCAGTCCATTTGCGGTAAACAGGCAAAGTGACGAATGATACGGACTTGTATTACGTCATCTAATAAATACTGTCGCATCTGTAGTTTTAAAATATTATATTAGTTTATATTCTACTTGGATTCGGAAAAAAAATTTTGATAGAATTCTTTTGGTACCCGGTAAACCAAAATTACCATATTCTGGATGACATTTATTACCGACGTTAGAATTTCTAATGCGCGTAACATATATAATTAGTCAATGGAATGTTTTTCTCAGCCTAGTCGTAGCGGCGTACGGATTTGTATTACGTCATCCAATAAATATTATCGTATCTGATCAGGTTCACGTCCCCGTTTTTTCATTTGCAAAAATAATCGCTCTAAAAGGCCATTGCTACGTGCTCCAAATTTAACTCCCATAAATGTTTCTGACACGGGACTTATTTATACCTCCGGCTGACGTCATACATTTTTTAATCTATTTTTTAATATTTTCTTTGATCGTTTTTTGCATACGTCTATCTGTCATCGCCGCATGTTGGCAACTTCTCGAAACATCCGTCATCAAATGTCGACACAAACTTTGATACTTATCACCGTTGCATGCTCCGAATTACAATTTGATATTCATCGCTGCCACTCGGTCCTAATTAGCCTTTAATACCAAAAGCATGACTAAGGATTTAGACAAATATTAATATGACCTAAGTTAACTTCATAGTGTGCAGACTGCTAATATATTGCTATGTTGCTTTAATCTTGTGGCTGGATGGTCAGTTGGTTGGTATCATCACCCATTGGGTGGGGTAATACGACTATTTTGGTCTCCTGTTAATATCACTATTATAACTAAAGATTTAGACGTATATTAATACGACTTTTAAAATACACAGGGGGTTGATATCTTGATATCTTGCTCCTAAAATATCTCAAAGTTGGTTGCTGTCCTGCCATCGAGCCATACAATGCAATTATGGTCACCTGTTAACAGCAAAAGCGTAACTTAATTTTTAGAAGATTATTGATATGGTCTAAGTTAACTTTTTAGCAAGCAGACGGCTAACATATTACTATGTTGCTGCTAAAGTAAGATTTTATAGTCATTTAGTTGGTTGATTGATATCATGTCCAAAAGCACGATTAGAACTTTAAAACGAATATTAAGTAATATGACTTTAGTTTACTTTATAATATATATTTATATATATATATATATATATGTATATATATATATATATATATATATATATATATATATATATATATTGCCATTTCTACTAAAGTAAAACCTTAGAGTTGGTTGGTTCATCGAGTCATGCAATGCCATATCCAAAATATAACCACTTTGTTCGCCTATTAATAACAAAAGCATGATTAAGGATTTGGATGATTATTAAAACGACCGTAGTTATCTTTATGGTATACATATAGCCGATATATTGTTGTTACTGCGTTGTATCTTATAGTTGCATGGCAAGTCGGATAGTATCCGTCTGGTCAGGTAGATCGGGGAGCAAAATATAGTCATTTTGGCCACCTGTACCATGTCTCCGAGGTAATGTTTTATTTACGGGGAACCACATCTTTGATCAGATATCTGGCGATGTAAATATATAATACGATAAATTTGTAGAGTTCATATAAGTTCTTGTTCTATCACTATCGATTTTACATTCTCTTTAATGTTGAGTTCTTAGCTTATGTATTCGTAATATATAATATCTTATAAGCTTTCGCGGTTCATTTATTTATTTTAATTATTTATTCATGTACAACTACAGGATATTATAGATCATACAACTATAACTTTCATTAACGAGCAAAGGACAAATTTTATCCCAAGAATATTAGAAATACGAAAGTTTGAACATTTCCATATGAAACTTTGTACAGATATAATTCATGAGTTGAATCAATAAGTTTTAACCTCAGAAATAAATGGCAAAAAAGCATAATTCTTATGGGATTAAACTTGGCATTGTTTAATAAATCGTCGTCACGGTGGTACATCAGTGTTACTACTACTAAATCGGCAAAAGGTTTAGTATTTTAAGGAGATTTTCCAATAGTATCATTATCTAAAGAATAACTGCTATCATGATCGAAAATCCATACGAGTGAAGACGCTATCCAACACAATAGCAGCAAAAAAAATTTAATTGTATTGTACTGTAATATATGCTGATAACAAATGAAAAAAATTAAATTTTTACTCGTCCATGGGAGGTGACGAATTCCTATATAATTAATTTTTAAATGTTTACAGTGCAAAAATATGACTATGCCAGTAGAGAAAATAATCAGATATGAAAAAGAGCTTCTATCGGAGGGAGATGTCTTCTTGATAACAGGGTTCAAAATATTTCCTTTTAATAATTTAATTTTAACAGTTTTTAAAAAAACTAGTATTTATTATAATAAAAAAACAATCAATTCAGCTGTTGACTTTCAAGAAACAGCAAAAAACAAAATACAATTTAACGCGCTTATTGTTAAAATGATATCTTACTAAGTGCATAATAACTTTTTAGAAACGATTATAAAAAATTGCCAAGACGGATTTTCTATTTTCAGTTTGTAATCATTTCCTAAATTTATTAAAAATAAACTATTAACCTATATTAATAATCATTCTATGCTGTCAAAAAGAATGCATTTTTCACTATTTTCTAGTTTATATAAAGAAGTAGTTTTATTTAATTGCGAATAATGAATTTATATAAAATTAACGCCAAATATATTCAATAAATGGAAACTAATTGTGCCTCGATGAAACTTACTTTATTTTGTTGTCTTCAAACAATATAGAATACAATATAGTGTATAATCCTTATAATCTCTATCAATAATATATAACATGCCAACGACGCTGAATAACAACTATAAAGTTTCGTAATATGGAACAACTCGTACAACTCTGGTACGTTTACTCGATTCGGTTTAAGCCGTTGTCAAGATTATTGTGACAGATGTGAGGAATACTAATATGAGAAATAAAAACAAATGCGCACAATATGTGCCATAATCATAGTTTATTTATAAGTTTGATGGATAATAATACCTATTGTTATAAATACCATATTTAACAATAACCATGAATTTTTGGGCTAGTTTTTGATAACATTCTTCATTGTGCCCATTTTCACACTATTAAGTGAGTCGTATTGAGTTCATACGATACCGACTAAATAATGATGTTAAAAAGAATTTATTGAATCAAATTAAAACACAATTCTAAATCAAAAAACCATCACAAAAATAATATTCACAACTGTCAAAACATATATTTCTATGACATCATGTGCCGCGCTATCTATTTTCGATTGTGTCCGTCTTTCAGACCGTTAAATAAGTCGTATTGTTCATATGATACCGACTAAATAATGATGTTAAAAAAAATTTATTGAATCAAATTAAAACACAATTCTAAAGCAAAAAACCATCATAAAAACAATATTCACAACGCAAACTGTCAAAACATATATTTCCATGACATCTTGCGCCGCGCTATCTATTTACCGCGCGACTTTATTCATCCATTTGGCGACTTTTTCCATTATTAAATTCGCCCGTTGTGTTTAATATACGTAATGGTGGTAAGTTATATTAAGTAATAACATTATTTCTGACATTTATTAGAAAGAGACTTATGTTGTAAACAAACGATAGTGACTCCCAGGTAAAGTAACTTCAATATCATTTGACGTAATTGTAATAAAATGGAATTTTCAAAAACAGGAAATTACAGATGACACGCGCGACTTTATTAATCAATTTGGCGACTTTTTCCATTATTAAATTCGCCCGCTGTGTTTAATATACGTAATGGTGGTAAGTTATATTAAGTAATAATATTATTTGTGACATTTATTAAAGGAGACTTATGTTGTAAACAAACGATAGTAACTCCCAGGTAAAGTAACTTCAATATCATTTGACGTAATTGTAATAAAATGGAATTTTCAAAAACAGGAAATTACAGATGACACGCGCGACTTTATTAATCAATTTGGCGACTTTTTCCATTATTAAATTCGCCTGCTGTGTTTAATATACGTAATGGTGGTAAGTTATATTAAGTAATAACATTATTTCTGACATTCATTAGAAGGAGACTTATGTTGTAAAGAAACGATAGTAACTTCCAGATAAAGTAACTTCAATATCATTTGATGTAATTGTAATAAAATGGAATTTTCAAAAACAGGCAACTGCAGATGATACTTTTTCTGTTATTGAATTCTAGCAAGAAGTTCCATCTTCATAAACATACGTAAGTTACAATAAATAAAAAACGTTATTTCTGACACTTATTCGAGGAATATACAATATCGAAATAGCCCATATCATTGGTTGAACTTTTGCAAAGGAATTCTTTGTGTAAATTAAAGAATACTCGTATATCTAATTTTTACACCTTTTTGCGTGATGTCCAATTGTAATAAGTAAGCATAATGATTAAGATACCTTGTGTTCTTCCTTAGGCTCTAAAGAATACAACACCGAATACCTTATCAAAATCCATTATCAACGAAACAAACTTAAAGACAGACAAACAAATATTCCAAAAATGCTTCCTTTCTTTTCAGTAGTTTGTTTCGTTCGACTTCAGTTTTGTTTTCAAATTACAAACATTTTTCCCTTATTATATATATATATATATATGTATATATATATATATATATATATATATATATATATATATATATATTTGGAGTAACTTATTAATGACTATTCTCTAGTCTTTGCTCGTGTGAAACAAGGAATTAAAAACAAGCCAAATTTTTGAAGGACCAATATCTGCTAGATGTGGTAGTAGTAAAATTAATTTCTTATCATAGGCGTATATTATAAAATGATGTAAACAAGAAATGTTTCGTTGTTTTTAAATCTAAATTATAAGATCAATATTTGCACGTAGTACAATATTTAAGACTAAGATTTTAAGTAGCGTTGATTTCAAGGAAACCTTTGGCCATTCTTGCTATAACTATCTGTAAAAAGAACCTTTGACCATTCTTATTATAACTATCTGTAAAAAAGAACCTTTGACTATTATTGTTATAACTATCGATAAAAAATAATCTTTGACTATTCTTGTTATCCGTAACCATCTGTAAAAAAGGACCTTTGACTATTTTTGTTATCACCATCTGTAAAAAAGGACCTTTGACTATTTTTGTTATCACCATCTGTAAAAAAGGATCTTTTACTATTCTTGTTATAACCATATGTAAAGAAAGAACTTTTGAATATTCTTGTTGTCACCATCTGTAAAAAAGGGCGTGCATAATTATTTACAGAACGGATGTGCTATGATTCTGTCTAGATCTGTGGATGATTCTGTACTGTAACTTAAATTAATAATGATTCTATATTCATACTAAATAGAAAACAATAGTCAACCGTTTTTCAAAAAACCACTTTGCGGCTGATGGTCGGAATCATCTGATTCAACAATAAACACATCGTTTCTTTCATTTATTTATTAGTCTGTAATACCGTGTAGAAAATTTGAGAATGATTAATCATATAGTTGCTGAATTATTAAATAACAAACAAACACACTTTCTCATTTAAAATGTTAATCAAAGTTACATCACAGAAAATGCTTTCTAATTTGAGCAAAGCCCATGTCTTTTTGGGCACATTCCGTATACTTATACCTACAAGCTAATGCGCCTACAAATGCGAGAGGCGCGCGGGGCCCGTTGCTACGATAAACAGCGTGTCCCCGCGGGCAGCATCATAACTAATGAATGTGTATTCTGATAGTGAATGGAGCGCGATGCGTGTCGAATATTGAATTCGTATCGGGGACTGCGTCGCGCTCGTCTCCCGTCGACTCAATGCCATCCGAGTGTAAGGCCACGTTTATGTTGAACGGCCAAAGCGTGCGTAATATTTAAGCAGACTTGACAATGCTTTCTTTTTGGCTCTCATCAAAAACAAAAGTCGCGAATTTGATCTATACATTTAGGCCACGTTTATGTTGAATCGCAAAAGCGAGCGGAATATTCAAATAGAGTTGACAATTCTTTCTTTTTGGCTCTCATAAAAAACAAAAGTCGCGAATTTGATCTATACATTTAGGCCACGTTTATGTTGAACAACAAAAGCAAGCGTAATATTCAAATAGAGTTGACAATGCTTTCCTTTTAGCTCTCATCAAAAACAAAAGTGGCGAATTTGGTCTATACATTTAGGTCACCTTTATGTTGAATGGCAAAAGCGAGCGTAATATTTAAATAGATTTCGTAATGCATTATTTTTGGCTCTCATCAAAAACAAAAGTTGCGAATTTGATATATACATTTGTTTTAGTATACCGCTACTTGGTAATTCGGTTAAAGTTTTATCCAATGCGTTTGAAGTCACGAAGTTTTGTACAACTTTTAATATACGACGAAAATGGTGCAGGTTGTGTAGTCTACACAGTCAAGGGTCTTTTGGGCATGAAAATGTCGCCCGCGTTGAATGAAATGAAATTATTATTAAAACACACAATTTAATTTTGGACGATAATATGCTAAATAAGGTATATATTTAAGCGTTTCTGCGGTTACTTTTAATTGTATTTTTAACGATCTGTTAAAAACATCCTGTCACAACTATGTATTTTTATTGTTATTTAACAATAAAAATATATAGTTGTGACGTTTAACTGAAAATATGTTCAAGTAACATATTTTCTTCTAAATCAGCGGAGAGAATTGTAAATATATACAAGCTAATTTTAAAAAAGCTATATAAACAAGCTAATTTTCGTAATGCTTTTCGAACATATGCAAATTAGCAGACGTTGTCACATCAAAACGTGACCATCTCTGCACAAGGAGACGTTGTCACATCTAGACAAATAGAAAATCCAAAGAGTTACAATAGAAATAGTGCTTCAATTTCCAACGTAAAACTTCGCCACTATTCCAAAATTGAACGAAGCATCGTAATGCTGCTCTATTCAAGATTTAAAAAGCGGATTTAATCGTATAAATTGGATTGTACAATTTATCTGATGACATATTTTTTTTTTCTCTACGACCTAATTAGTTTTGAATATATAGACACTTAATGTGCAGCATGAAATTCATTGCATTGAATTCTGGAAGATCTAATACCAGGAAATATCAACTTCTGTCTCAAAATTATCGTAAAAATAGTTATATTTGAAAGGCAAAAGGTTAACGTGGGTTTGTGCACAATGTTTATAAAAAAAACAAACTATGTTGTTTTGTAAAATAAATAAAAAATATTCAATTTAAAAGTGTATTAATATGCGAACTTTCTTTCAAGCATATAAAATATAATGCTGTAAATGTATATATATATATATATATATATATATATATATATATATATATATATATATATATATATGTATATGTGTATATATATATATATATATATATATATACATATTTATTTAAATTCTTTAATTATTAGAAAATACAGAGCGGCTAAAAGTTGAAATATGTAAAACTTAACACAAACTTGTGTAAGTTAATAAAATTCTTTTCTTTCATTTTTATGTCATCTGATAACGAGATTAGCTACTATATTAATTAAACGAGTTAAGCTACTATTAAAAATGAAACGAAATTGCGTGTATTCGTACGCTGTGTTTTCTTTTAAAAAAACTTGTCCACTTGCTTCGCTTCACGTTAGGTTTTTTTCGACTATCACGTAAAGAAATTAATTAAACGGTTCAATGAAAATTATCACAGAATGGCATTTTTTTAATAAACATATAATATGCTTTTAGCCACATCAACCATATTTTTATTTAATAATTTAAAAGCCACACTTTACTTTGTATTTTAACTGTGATAACGATAATAACTGCATTGTAAATGCATATTGCGACACTGAAATAATATCGTAAAGGATTACGGTTTTCTGGCATTGTAAGCCGTATAATGAAGATAAGTTGTAACTCATAAAGTGTCTTCATTTATTTATTCAAAATGTAAGAAAATGGTTCTATTTTCGCTCATAAAGATCAAACAATTATGGAACTCATTCGGAGCAGGTAAGTTTTTACATTAAAAATTGTTTGGATCGAGTGATGTCAAAATAACTATTTTCAAATGTTTTTCTATCTGTGTCACTAACTATATGTCCGTTATTTTGCTTAGGCAACACACAAAAATGCTAGACCGTACTAGGCTGACTTGAATGGAATGATGGATTGAATTCAGATTAAAATTTGGACTACATTTTTCCGATCGAATATTCACTAAAATACTTAAAATGAAATCTTTAGCTTTCAAGTAGTAAAAAGAATCAAGCTCACGGTCTTAATAATTGATGAATAGAAATTTTTGAGGCTTTAACTTACCGAACCAGAGTTGCATGAACTTAGAGTTCAAGCTAAGATATGTGAATACAAATTATATAATCAAAGAAAAACTTTTCCATATTTGTAAAAACATCTATGACATCGAAGCTGCCCGCTAAAGCTAGTATACAAGTCCTAGAATTAATGTTTTAACCCTTACACGTTGTAACCAAAATTTAATTATGTTGATTATTGCTATGTAACAAACTGGTAGTCAAATGTATTGTTCGAATTTAGTAACATTTTCAGTAAATTACAGTCCAGATTAATTCTCGAAGATATACTCGACTCATTCTCTTTTTGCAACCTAGACAATTTTTATATAAAACCGGGTATGTATCCACCTACTCGGTTTCATAGAAATAGAAAAGTCCATAAATTATAAGGACGGAATACATTTCGCCTATTTATTTGTTTACTTTGTCATGAGATAAGACACCGTTTAAGTTTGGCATGTATCCGCGCAATCTCAGTTGATAATCTCGTATGTAATGAATCACTTCGACGTGCAATTTCGTACGCTTTCGTTTGTATAAATATTCATTACGATTGGGATACGCAAATAACTTTACTACACCGGATTTTTTATTTCGATTCACCCGATATATTTTACCGTTTTAGTTTTTTAGTAAACCTAAATGTTTTAAGGTTTGTTAACCTATGAAAATAATAGAAAATATCTATATCTAGTTACAGCAAAAATAGTACGAATAACTTGAGAAAAATGTAATTGATTATGCTTTTGATTTAATATTTAAGTAAACCTATTTTTATTAATTAATATAATTTATCTATTGGAAGAAAATAATTAACATATTTAGAGTTAAACCTCCCAGTTTCTTAATAAATTTTGCTTTATTATAATTTGGTAAAAAAGGAAGTAAATAAAATATGGAAGTGAAACATGCAAAAAATTTCGAAATTTAGAAATAGACATAAGCTTATGTGTCATTAATACTAATAATCTAACAAAATCCAATATTTATTAACGCCTTGAAAAATTACGATGGCCACTTCCAATTTTCTGCGATTAACAGTTAACAAAACGGTGGATATTTTTAAGCTCTTCCAGAAATTTTGTGATAATATTAAAACAAATAACATGCTTTCTAAACAGAATGTTAAATCCTATTTTTCGATTTCGCTATAACATAAGGAATATTTATAATTAGGCCACAAGTAACTAGGTCCCATATGCTAAATTATTATAAGAATAAATAAGCGTTGTGATGCTTCTTGTGACAAGACTATAACCATTCGAAACTTTGCCGTTAATGAACGGCAAAGTTTCTTTAATTCGTGATGTTTATTTTCTAAAAAGAATTTTCCGAAGTTCTATTTTCCTAGTACTATTTCTACGAATTTTGTGTGATAAATAAATTGAAGTAATTATACGACAAAAATTTATAATTTTATTTAAATTTTGACTTTGAAGACGATTATTTCGGAAAGGGTTGGGTTTTTCCACATTTACCAAAAACAGTTTACTTTCAGAATGGTAAGACGAATCAGTCTTTATATATATTTTTACGATAATTTACCTTTCCTTAGTCAGTACAACATTGACTTTTTGCGTATAAAACTATGCATTCAGAATTCATTTTTCAGTGTAGACATGGCTTTACACAATGGCTGCACGTGGTGTCGAGGGCAACATCGATAAAGCTATTCTGTTTTACAACTGGCCTTCATAATAGCGATTCTGTCGTTAAAATTTAACGCCATTAATTCAGATATTTTCGAATCCAATTCGCAAACGCGTCGTGTTAAGAGGGCGATACGAAAGGTCACGCTTAAGATCGATGACTTCAAGCGAGGTTATATATTTGTGATTGATTTAAATGCAAGGATTTTGCTCGTTTCCTTATCAGAACGTTTGCTTATTTAGTAAATTATCACTTACAATTTTGTTGTAACAAGTTTGGTTATGAATACGAACAGCAGTGGCCATGGACGTTCACGATAATTCATCGAAATATTTAAAATATAAATTATGTTTGAGAGCTTATTAAAAATAAAATAATTGTCAATTCATTTGAATTGCGTAAACACAAACATTAATTTAATATTCAATCAATATTTTATTCAAAGTCTTGTATTTCATTTTACAGAAAATTGATTCTGAAAGTCATATTTAAACTTTTTGGATAACTATTTCTTATAATTTATTTGTATTATGGTCTTTGTAATCGACATGAAACCTCAATATATGTCTCTATGATTTTCACAACTGATCAAATTGTAAAAGGCCGGATTCAAATATCAAGACTTCTGGATCAATATATTTATTAAAATTTTTATATTGGATTATCTTAATGACGTTAGATACTAACTATCCCATTATATAAAGGTGCCAAATCCAGCTTTAGTACCACACCACCACATTTTCATTTTGTAAAACTTTAAATGAAACAAAAGCTTCATCAATTGATCAATCGTAAAGTTATTATACAATAAGTTCAGTATTATCCAAAAACAGGACTCGGTGAACATTTTGAATAATTAAAAGTCAAATAGAAGCCAAAACGATCATATGAACTCTCCCCGCGTACTGGAGATGAACTAATCCCTTAATTCCATCACAGAGTTCGCTCGCAATGCCACAAATAGAGATTTGCGAAGATAGTATGAATCGAGAAGGCTACGAACGTATGTCAGATCACGCACGAAGTATGGCTTCGTAATTGTCTATGTCTTCTCAAGTCATTGACGCGAATTAAGTAAAATAATTTAATTTAAAAGTTCTAATAAAATCTAGAATTTTTCAAGATTTTTCAAACACGTGATTAAAAATGGAGGAGTGGTGGGACGTATTGCGTCTCACCGTTTTATATGCCTATATGTGTGTGTGTATGTGTATAAACATAGGCATTTTAATATATGTATAAAGATGAGATGCCATAAACCAACTCTCTACCACTGTAAACTGCCACAACTGAGGTAACCGCCTTTTTGTGGATAATAAAATAAATGAATAAATCTCAATAAGAAAATAATTTTTTTACAATAATTTATGATTTTCTCGGAATATTATCTATTTTATAGCAGCTTTTTATCCATATATATACATATATATATATATATATATATATATATATATATATATATGTATGTATGTATGTATATGGAAACCTCAGTCGGTTTATCTGTTAGTTATACATCGTCAGGGATATCCATGAACGTTCTGACAATCCGGTAAATATCCTGTATAGCGGTTAATATGCAAAATATTGACATAGGTTAATATTATTATTAATACTTCGCAAAATTTAAAGTAACTTCAGTTTCATTTGAAAAGATCTATGCAATAAGATAGGTGATAAAAAAATTTCACCCACATTGTACAGGTCTCCTTAAATATCTCTTCCATTTTTCTGCATATTTATTAAGAACTACATATGCAATATGTGTTGCAAAATTATCATTAACATAGGTTTAACATGGTAGAAACTGTGAAATTGTTACAGACAGATGGACGGATATCGTTTCACTACGGAACCCTAACAGTTAGATAAGGCAAGAGTCCACATTCCTAGCAAACGACCACCTACCTATCTTCCTAGCGCTCAGGTCCAGCCAATGGCACGTCTCGTCGCGTGTTCCCCCCGATCGCCTCTCGGCCTCTTGTCCTCTAATGAGCGATATTAATTATAACGTGTCATTCCTTGCCAGTTCACTGACAACTGTGACTTCCGTCCCGCTCACTTCCCACGTCCGCTGACGACGTTCGGTCTACCTACACTCCCCCCACCGGTGTACGCGGTGGAATGTCGCGTTATGTATATTTAAATACTTCAAAGAATTCTTTTGATCTTTGGCTTGGAGCACTTCTATTTTTCGAATAACGTACGTACATAATACCGCAATTCTGCGTTGAAGAAATAATAAAAAGTGTGCGAGCCAAGAAGTTTGAGCTTTTTCCGGATCAGCTGTGTTTACGCAACAAGAATATTGTTGACCGCTTAAGGAAAACAAGCGACAAACGTACACAGATTTTAAATATTCTCGAAACAACTAAAATTAACGCTTTTTCGGGACCTTAAAAGGAAAAAACGGAATTCTATAAGATTACTCATACGTCCGGCAGTCTGTCACAGCCGTTTTTCTTAGAAACCGTTTGACGTAGAAGCTTGACAAATCTATATGTGCGTATCTAACCTGCACATGTCTATATTATTAACTCTCAAAAATATTTATGTGGAAATTTTAGAGGGGTAAATAAAATACTCGATTTTTTTCTCAACTTCATGTTATAAGTTGGAACAACGATTTATTAGGATTTAAAACTATTTATTTAAAAATTTTGTAAATAGTCCCAGATATATAGTTTGAAAAGTTCACAAAAATTTTAACTGAATCAATTTTACGCGACAATTTTAAATGTGGTATCTATGCCAATATAATTTGATTTGATTTGATATATAATTTGAGTGTTAAAGTATGTTAACACTCAAATTATATGCTTGGAAATTTTAGAGTGGGCAAAAAAATACTCAACACTTTTTGTTAACTGCATGTATAATACGGGATATCACAAGAAAAGCAAGTTATAACGATTGCAAGACAATTTTGCTTCAGAACTTTATATAAGGTGGTCCCAGATTAAAATATCCACGAAAAATAGTCAAGATTACAAAAAACAAGGTTACTGGAAATTTAAATTATTTGCTTGGAAATTTTAGACTGGGCAAAAAAATAATCAACATTTTTTGTTAATTTCATGTATAGTGCGGGATATAATAGAAAGTTAACGATTGCAAGACAATTTTGCTTCGGAACTTTATGTAAAATGGTTCCAGGAATATTGTTTGTAAATATCCACAAATATAGTCAAAGTTGCGAAAAAAAGAAAGTTACTAGAAATTTAAATTAATTGCTTGGAAATTTTAGAGGGGGCAAAAAAATACTCGACATTTTTTGTTATTTTTATGTATATGAAAAGAAAGAGCAAATTACAATGATTGCAACATAATTTTGCTTCGGAACTTTACATAAAATGGTTCGAGAGATGTTGTTTGCAAATATCCACAAACAATATTCAAGTGATTTACTTGAATATTTCAAGTAATTTACTAGAAATTTGCCATAAGTTTAACGAAAACTATTGCGATGATTCTAAGTTTTTGATATAATGACGATATTCTTACAACCATGGAAAATATACTTAGCTAAATACTTGCTTGGTATATTTTCCAAGCTAATTTGTAACTAGTTTAATAGAAATACTACATAGACATACCCTTAAATTATTATATGTATATGCAGGTTTATATATATATATATATATATATATATATATATATATATATATATATATATATATATATATATATATATAATAATATTATCGTATAGATGTAAATGCTTTTTGTATCATCATAGAAGCCTTGTGCATGAAAATATTACTCGCATCAATTCAATCCCAATAATTGGATACGGTTGCTATCCATTCTCTTTTCCTCGGACACCACCCTTTTTTCATTCTTTTTTTAAAGGAGCCATCCGGGAACTTTGAAAGTGTCCGAAGTTTTGAAGAAAACAATGAAAGAAATAAGCAATAATTTGAAATTGTATCTTAAATTATTAAGACTAAACTAGCGTGACCCGTGAGAAGTCTTCGCATTATTATTTATTCCATTATGAAGCTCAGGTGACAGATAAAACAAATATTTTACTAAAATTGACATATAGAGGCGCAAGTATCAAAAGCATTGAGCTAAAGCGCCACTTTATTTATACGTGAGTGGATTTGAAATTAAACAATAATTTTACCGACCGTCAATCATATTGACGTTGAGCCGTTAGATGGCAGCATTGCTGTTTTGTGTATATAATTTTAATAATTAATTAATTTGCAAAAACAATGGCAATAATCAATTTTTTAGTTGTGGATGCCGGTAGAGCAAGCAATTATCTATAAAATGATATATAATTTATGTGGATTAGTTGTGAGATTTTTTCTCAAAAGGGAGAGTAACATCTTAAAACCTTAGCGTATTAATATATATGATGATGTTGATGATATAAATTTACAATGACTTGCCAGAAATTTCAAAACTCGTAAAAGTTTTGAAATTAAATTTATTGTTGATCTCATTTTTAAAGTTCTTTGCTGTAAGTTTACCTGTTGATTTGATTTTCACAGTTTAAGTTGAGGGTGTGGATTGGAATTGAGATTTTTTATCGTTTATGCAGTAGATGAAACATTATAAATGTTTTACATATAAATGATAGGTATATATTTTGTTTGTGGTCAGTAAAATAAATAAGAATTGATTAAGATAAAATAATTGATTCGTGTTATATAACTTAGATTGTTTCATTTTGATATAACACGAGCTTTTGCTTGATTTAAATGTGGAGTTACGAACAAAATGTCCAGGGTTTTTAGTTCACAACGTCTTGTTTTCTAACCTATACTTGTTTTAATCTATTTGTCACACAGATTTACCTATATATGTATACGTATATAGGATATAAGAGGGAAGTTTAGATGAGGAACCCAATCCTTTAAATTTGTTATATAAATGTATTTATATGTTTTATATAAATTGTGTTAGACCTCGACATTATCTCTGTGTACATAAAACGAAATGTCTGTCTTTCTCATGTTCGCAAGCTCGAGTTCTGCTTAATGGATTTTAATGCAGTTTTCACCATCACCTACAGCGTTTATTTGTTAAAATATTACTGTATGTGCTCAGGTTACAGAGCTATTTCGAGGCGTATCTAAAACATGAGGAAGCATGAAGCACTATGGACGGCGGTGGCAGCGGGAATTCATTCTAACAAAGACCTTAAGTTCAATCAGCAATGATGAAAATGGCGAAAATCACAACCTCTAAGTAAGCGAAGCTCTAGGAAAAAAGCAAAGTTATTTGAAAATGAGTTTGCAAATACCTCGAGCGTTTGGTACGTACTAATACGAACTTGGGTCTTCACTATTTTTCCCGCCTTAAAAAAATCCTCTTTTCTTATTTATCTTAATATGTATATTTGTTTCTTTAAACAATTCTTAAACA
The DNA here is from genome assembly GCA_039881145.1 of Druceiella hillmani. Classification (NCBI taxonomy): domain Eukaryota; kingdom Metazoa; phylum Arthropoda; class Insecta; order Lepidoptera; family Hepialidae; genus Druceiella; species Druceiella hillmani. Next base: position 3,917,865 of record JAYKKI010000084.1, read on the forward strand.
AAATTTTACAACATTTCGAATGTAGTTGTAATTTTAATTCTACGAAATTGTTAAAACTTTGAAAAGTAAAGAGACAATCAAAACGTTATCAAGGCCTTTTTTAAAAGACGCTACTGTGCAATATTTTCATTTGTAGAGAAAAAGTAGTAGAAGGTAACTACGTTATAAAGTCAGATATACAAATTTTCTGAATACAACAATTCGAATGCGCTTCAGCCAGTATCTTTACTACATTAAAAGTAGATTTTCCGTTAAAGATTTTCCAACCTTAATTTACTAAAAATTAAAACTTCAAATACTTACCCAAAATCTCCGTCTAAATAAGTAATTAAACAAAATTTCGCTTTCAAATTATATGTAAGGTTATTATTAGGTTGAGATGTAACTTTAATGGTAACAAATCAATATGAGAACATAACATTATTTATTTCGGTTCATTAACCTTTATCACTCTAAATATATCTCTCAAGTACTAAATATATCTCTCCAAATTATTTCACCCAAAGTTTTTTAAAAATACTTTTACTGATAGTTTCTCGAAATTATATAACTCAAAGTTACTCAAAGTTCCTCAAAGTTATATTACATCTGATGGGGTTTGTTTTTATGACTTAAATATTATTATTTACACTTCGCATTATCGCATTTGAAACTTGACACTTTTAAGATTGGAAGTTAAAAAATAACGAGAACAAGTTGGAGTCGCCAGTCAATATTTACATTAGAATATTGGAGTTTTTGGTGACATTTTTAATATGTCTTCAATTTACCATGATGTGTTTTGTGCTGTATCCCGCATATTCGTACATAGCACACTTGCACTTTTAATACGTCTTCAATTTACCGGGATTTATTTTGTGCTATTCCCCGCATATTCATACATAGCACACTTGCTATATCTAATATAACTTTTTAATATGTCTTCAATTTACCGGTATGTATTTTGTACTGTATCCCGCATACTCATACATAGCACACTTGCTATATTTTATATAGCGCAACTCTGACAAAGCAATATGCTAAAACCTTTCTCGGTTTAGGTACACGCTGCTATCACGAAAATACCGACCTGCCGCCAACAAACAACGCCATTGTCCAGGCCGGCATAACATAAAACAGAATATCCGTCGTTACTCCTTCTATTCCCGTATCGCGTTCCCGCGAAACCAGAGTCGTCGGCGCCCACACATTGCCTAGCATTGTGCGTCGGCGGATGTAAGTCTGCTCGAACATGTTCGACGCCATCGGGCACAATAAAACGCGAGCGGCGCCGGTTTCGGGCCCGCGACGCGACGCGCGCCGCGGACGAAGCGCAGAGTCGCGGCGTCGATCGCCCAATCCGTCTCGCGATCTGATGGCGGATGTGCGGATATCTGTCCGTGGTTAATTTTAACTCCGCGCTGAATGGCGCGAATCTGTGAACCGCTGTTTATTATAGAAGCAAGTTGATTTATGAAATCGGTGAAGAGCGTAAATACAGTTTTTTTGCCATATTAAAAACAAGTGGTTAAACTATATTTAGAACGATAATTTACAACGTTTTAAACACAAAACAAAATGTTTAATTGTGTTTTGAGCTAGAGATTAATATTTAATTGTTATGGATAGAGCTTAAATCTTTTACTTAATATTTCAAATAAGATTTTCCGTAAGACAGTTATTGATTTTCTCGAGTGTCTGCAACTGATATTTAATATTCAATATTTTTTACTTATTTTCCAAAGTATAAACAAAAAATATATAATTTTGAAACAGACTATTACCAGCTGTATAAACTGAGAAAGAACAGACATACTTTAGAAAACATATATTTTAAATATATTAGAAGGAAAAATAGAGAGGAACAGCAAGTATGAGAAGGAAAGAAACAAGGCGAAACTTTTTGGTAAAACCAAAAGTACACACAGTAAAATTTAGTAAATATACAATTGTAAGGAAAAGTTAAAAATAAAAAATTTAGAAAGAGCAAGAAGCGGAGAGAATATACAAAAAGATTCGCACAAAACGGAGTTCGGAACAGTCGCTAAGCATGAACAAGGAGTTTTTATGGAAATTTATTTCCAAAAATGAAACTGTATGAAGATAATACGCTTCTATTCTAATAGTTAAGTCATTGATAGAAAACAATCACCAAAATCAGTTAAACATTGCGTCTTATAACGTACTCGTTCATACGTTTATACCTACACGTTAACGGACAGATTTGCGTATAATTTTTCAAACTCAAAATTTAATTTAATAAATATTTTAAAAGTATTATCATATATATATATATATATATATATATATATATATATATATATGTATATATATACATATATATATATATATATATATATATGCATATATATATATATATATATATATATATATAGTCAAAACTCAAAGCTGGCATGCTAGCAGATAGGTAATGAAGCACAAACCCACGATTTAAACAAAAGTATGGCGGTATGAAAGATATAATTTTTTAAATGACATTCGAACTTATATATTGATGAAGCACTTACACTGTAGTACAATTTATTTCACAATATACTGTCATATACTGTCTCATGTACTGGAGTCCGATTTATTTCACAATTTAGCCATATACTGTCCTATGTACTGGATTCCGATTTATTTCAAAATTTTGCCATATACTATCCCATGTACTGGAGTCTGATTTATTTCACAATTTAGCCATATACTGTACCATATACTGGAGTCCGATATATTTCACAATTTATATACTGTCCCATGTACTGGAGTCCGATTTATTTCACAATTTAGCAATATACACTAAAAATATTCACAGAATAAAATAGTACGTTTGGTAATGGAGAGATTTCAGATCGTAATTGTGGCCTCAGATTACTTTCGTAATCCGGGCTCTGAGTTCTAGAAGCGTAAATATAGAACCAAATTATATATAACTGCTTGATATTACTATACCTGAGATAGAGAATATATAGGCTGTGCCGGCCAATTTTCGTCTGATAAAGTTTATTTTAATCCTACTAATGTTATGAATGTGAAACGATTTTTGATTGTTTGTTAGCTAATAACTCTGCATGGATCGTTACAAAGTTTGGGATACGTGTAATTCATGGGGCTGAATAACATTCGCGACTTCACACGTGTGGAATGTTAATACCACGAAAGGTGTGTTTGAATGTTTGTTACTCAATCACGACTAAACGGCTGAACGTATTTTCATGACACAGTCCAAGCATAGTTAATAATTCGAATTAATATATAGACATTTGTTTAAAGTGATATATAGCGGAATCCCTGTAGGATAAAGCTCAGTACCTTTAGTAGAAAATAAAAAAATTAGAACTGTAATCAGTTCTAATTTTTTTATTCTATGGATGACACAACGTGTATATTAAATCATCAAAACGTTTAACATGTACAAAAGAGAAACAATGGATAAATCCCTCTACCTTAACCAAAAGTCTGCGCTAGAAAAGCCTCGAAAAAAGCTGTTAATACCTAAAAGGGTATTTAGTAATACAATGAGATTGTTTTAAACTAATTAGCAATTCATAAACAAATATTTATTTATTGGAACGTAAACCACCCTCTAAATACAATGTAAATAAGTTGTTATATTTAATAACTCATTAAAAATTATATACAATTTTCTTTGCGATTAATATTCTTTACTCCACCAAAGTTCTTTGTCGTTTTTTACCAATTGCATATAATGTTTATTTAATTATCGCCCTAGAACGCGACTTTGAATAACGATAACAACAATAACTTAAAAGATTTTTCTTGGAAGCAGAAAAAATATAGTTACTACAAAACTGAACAAGAGATAATTCTTGCGAAAAGCTCAAACACAAAAAGTAATACAAACGCCTCGGATAATATCAGACACTATTGTTAAACTCAGAAGAAAAATTTCAACGAAACTATTAAGCTTTTTTTCGCTTAAGCTTTTTTTGGGTTAAAGAAAACTATTCAATTCATTGGAAAGATTTCTTTGAAAAAAAAATAGCAAAGATTTTGTCTACTAAAACTCTGTTGTTGAGAATAGATACACTATTTGTGAGCTCATCTAAATACAACGGAGTATTATCTTATATTCGGCCGTATTTCACTTATATTCGGCTGAACTCAGTCGAATATAAATGAAGTCGTCTAATAATAAAGTCGCACAATAGGTACTTTCGACAGGTCGTTGCATTCTCAGACCCGCTCTTAGACTACTCTGCCAAATTCCATCCGACTGGCACGGCTAAAGAAGTACACGAGATCTACGCTGACGCTGGCGGAGATCATTGTCTCGCGGGCCATCTCGCAATCCGGAGGTCGGTCACGACTGCAATCGTCGCCATTCATCATAATCGTCAGCGCGATTAGTCAAGGTCGCGGCGAGCGTGGGCGCGGCGGGTGATCTCACGAGATGCTGGGATGCTGCAGACGAGCGCGTGGGTCGATCCGCCGCTTCGCTTACCTCTTCAATTTATGGAACGGTGTTGATTAGGTAGTTGGCCGATTAAGGTGTCGTGATGGCGTTTCCGAATGAAGTTCCCTATTATAATACAATAATATAGGTACACTATTTAAAACCGTGATTTATCCGATGTTAATCGTTCGTCTTAAGTTTAATTACTAGAATAAATTCATTCACTCGTTGACATAATCAATTATTATTATTAACAAAATTATTTGGGAAAATGGATTATTTTATTCTTCACTCGCTTTTTTCACTAGATCCACTTCATTTACCCAGTTTTCCTTTACAGTGAGATATGCAGAAAATGGTTAATCACGTCGTGGTCGTCAGTACAAGTAGACCGATACTTTTACCTTTATCTTTTATGCTATATCAAAATATATAAATTTCACCTTTAGCAAGTACCACAGTGAAAACTTCGCTTAAACTTACTTGCTAGTTGTTATTTGACACAACGTGACATGAATGCCCTTAGTGCGTACATACGAAACTGCTGATTTTCATCAGCATTGAATCTGACTAAAATAGGTTTTGGACGTATGAGAAATGCAAGCATTCAGAGAGATACTTTCCTGTGACTATGATGCACGGTGGGATCAAGTACTCTAGCGAGAACGCGGCAAACACTTTTATTGAATATTTTAAATCATTGTTTTTGAACAATAAACCAACACTCAACCTTGCAGAAGCAACACAGGTCGCTAATAGGGAAGGTTCATCTTCGTTCCATATCACTATTCTGAAGCCAAGCTTGCATTGAAGCAGGTCTAGCCAAAATGATCACTGTCCTTATAGCTTGCTCCCCGTATTTAATCAAGACCCATTCTAACATCTTTGTCAAACCGATTACATTATAATAATTTTTTTTCTAGATTCCAAAAATTTTAATGATAATGAGTTTATTGTGACGTTGTTCAGCTCTTCGAACCGCAGAATCCTTTAAATCATGCAGTCATCTGCTCTTTATGTGAAGTAACTTTTGTGCTTAAGTAAAAAAATATATTTAAAAACTTTAAAACGTTTTTATAAAAACTAATGTACGGGTGGGCATTTTCATTTGTCTATTAGTTATTTTGTGATACACTTAACAACAAACTGACAGCTCGAAACCGATATACAAGAATTTTAAAAATCATTGCCTTCTTTTTTAGGATTCCGCACCTTAAAAGGAAAAACAGAATCCTTTTAAAATTACTCAGTGTCTGTCCGTATGTCCATCATAGCCGTTTTTCTCAGAAACCGCCTGATGTAGAAACTTGAAATTGGCTTAGTAATAATTTTAACATTAGCGGACATATCGCATTAACTAAACAAACTAACTAAAATTTTAATATTAACGGACATATCGCAATAACTAAAACTCAGTGAATGAATATTTCATTTGGAAATGTTTTGAGAAAGCAAATTAAGTACTCGAAAAAAAAAATTATTTCCATATATAATGCTCGGTGTCGGTTGAAAGGGCTTATTATAAGGGTCTTAAAATTCTTTTTTTCGTAATTTTAGATATTATATCTTCAGAGATACACTAAAAAATATGCAAAAAATATAATCGCCTATCCTTGCTCCTTTATCTTCGAAACTGCCCAACCCAAAATAATGAAATAAATATGGGGTTTTAGAGGCTCACGCAAAGGTTGCAGTAAAAGAACGATGGTTTTAGATATCATAATTTTTTAAATATTTATCGCAATTGTTTTAATATTACGTTGTTAGAGATATAGTAGGCAACGCATTGACATTTTCCTATTTTCAAAGCCGATTTTCTCATAAACTGTGGGACATACAAACTTGAAAGTTCACAAAGTAACACATCTTATTAATACACATATTTCGTACGTACTTTACACCACAAATTTTCTTATATAACAAATAAAAAAGACTTAAATAATAGCTGCGGAAAACATGAAAAAAGAAAATTTTTTTAAAATATGCCTTTTTTACCTTTACTCGAAACGGCAATATGTTTTGAAAATTATTTATATTCACGTATATTTTATCATAATGACTGAAGTTACGGGGAAAATCATCATCATCATCATCATCATCATCATATCATCATCATCATCATCATCATCATCATATATATTAATACTCTAAGGTTAAGATGTTACTCTCCCTTTTTAGAAAAAACCTCACAACTAATCCACATAAATTATATATCATTTTATAGATAATTGTTTGCTCTACCGGCATCCACAACTAAAAAATTTATTATTGCTATTGTTTTTGCAAATTAATTAATTATTAAAATTATATACACAAAACAGCAATGCTGCCATCTAACGGCTCAACGTCAATATGATTGACGGTCGTTAAAATTTTTGTTTAATTTCAAATCCACTCACGTATACATAAAGTGGCGCTTTAGCTCAATGCTTTTGATACTTGCGCCTCTATATGTCAATTTTAGTACAATATTTGTTTGATTTGTCATCTGAGCTTCATAATGGAATAAATAATGCGAAGACTTCGCACGGGTCACGCTAGTTTATTATAATATTAGATGCTGCCCGCGGCACACTCGCGTGGAATTGCTACTTATGAAATAGAAGGTATATTATCTATATATTATGGTATATTATCCATGCAATAGGTAATTTGTTAAGCAATTTACGATTAATTCGTCGATCAAAAACGATTAGCTAAATAGTACAAACATACAAACTCATTTTCGCATTTATTATTTTAGTTAGGATAAATTGAAAAGGATCTGTATAAAAAAAATTTATTCTTGCCGTACAAATAACTTTTAGGAATATTCTGGAAACTGAACGTAGGCTACGTTCTCTACCCGTATTATGAAATATTGACTTGACCTAAATTCCCCTACCACTACATACTTATTCATCTGTTAATTAGAATATATTCGTTCACGTGACCCTTACACTACTGAAATCTTCTAGGGACTGATTCCAAAAAAAAACGGAAATGATACCATTGGGTATACACTTTTTCGATAAAAAACGTAACATGCGTTTAATTATTCATTTTTAGAGCGCTTCTAAGAAGTCTTCAGTTAATAAAACCATAATTTTTTTGTAAAACTTAAAACTCCATTTCAGCTCCATTTTTTTTTAAATTCCATATTACATATATTTTTTCGTTTCCGACTAATTTTAAGGTGTGGAATTGGAATCTCACAATGTGTTTGAGATTAAAATGGCGGCTTCTGTCATTAACAATAAATCACTACTATATTTGTATTCGAATAACTTTGGGGTTGCTAAATTCGAATTTGGCAATGTTTTTGAGATTCAATATGGCGGAATCTATCATTGCCGTGTCCGACTAATTTTAGAATGTTTAAATGGAATTCGAAATTTCCTCAAGTTTAATCATGACTCTGAAAATGTTATCTAGCCACTAAAATTCTTTCATTTACAGACAAATTCATTACTATAGCAACAACGCGCCACACGATTCAGTTCCAACGACCGCACTATTCAGAATTACTCATCCAAACTTGTAAAAAAATACATTACTCTTTGAACTAATAACAGCTTCTCGTGTTTTTGTCCACGCCATCATCATATGACAACTGTGGGTTGAATTACAACAAAAGACTAAAGAGATATCGAACATCGCCAAATATGGTGTCTGTTCTCGGAAGCTAAAATAAGTGTACAGTGAATCGAGTCGCTTAATATTACTTGACTGAAAAGAATAGAAATATAATATTGTAAATTATCTCATTTATTTTGATATAAGATCATTTCTTTATCGATACTGTCTGTATTATCCAGTTATTTCTTAATTAAATATAGGATTCGTAACAAACTTTCTATATCTGGAAATTATCTCTGGTAAATTATCTCATTTATTTTGATATAAGATCATTTCTTTATCGATACTATCTGTATTATCCAGTTATTTCTTAATTAAATATAGGATTCGTAACAAACTTTCTATATCTGGTAAATTATCTCATTTATTTTGATATAAGATCATTTCTTTATCGATACTGTCTGTATTATCCAGTTATTTCTTAATTAAATATAGGATTCGTAACAAACTTTCTATATCTGGTAAATTATCTCATTTATTTTGATATAAGATCATTTCTTTATCGATACTATCTGTATTATCCAGTTATTTCTTAACTAAATATAGGATTCGTAACAAACTTTCTATATCTGGTAAATTATCTCATTTATTTTGATATAAGATCATTTCTTTATCGATACTGTCTGCATTATCCAGTTATTTCTTAATTAAATATAGGATTCGTAACAAACTTTCTATATCTGGTAAATTATCTCATTTATTTTGATATAAGATCATTTCTTTATCGATACTGTCTGTATTATCCAGTTATTTCTTAATTAAATATAGGATTCGTAACAAACTTTCTATATCTGGTAAATTATCTCATTTATTTTGATATAAGATCATTTCTTTATCGATACTATCTGTATTATCCAGTTATTTCTTAATTAAATATAGGATTCGTAACAAACTTTCTATATCTGGTAAATTATCTCATTTATTTTTATATAAGATCATTTCTTTATCGATACTGTCTGCATTATCCAGTTATTTCTTAATTAAATATAGGATTCGTAACAAACTTTCTATATCTGGTAAAAACGACGACAGTAATCACCAGTGCCAAAGGCAAATGTCATTATTTATTTCCTTTTTATTATAGCAGCTAGCTTTTTTATTATAGCAGCTATTAGTTTTTACTGATAGCTGTTTTATTAAAAAAGTAATTAAGTAAAACTTACAAGTATGTAGTTACAATATGGTGTATTTTTACATTCTATTGTGTCGAATGCTTAAATATAAAATCCTTTCGAAACCTACAAATAAGAGCTATATTGTTATGAAAAAATTGTATAATAAAGGTACATTTTTGAAAATCTGTACTGTTAATAAATTTATAACAGAGTGAATTCTGTACATGTAAAACATTTTAAAGTGTGATTGACTTAGCATAAAGAATGATGATAGAAGTCAGAAAACTTGTTTTGAGATTTTTTGTCAATCCGTTTGTATGTTACTTTGTTCGTCAATCACGCGAAATTTACTAGACGGATTTTGATGAAATTTGGAATGATAATGGTTTATACCTAAGAGCAACATATGAGAGAGAAAAACAACAATTTTAATGACTTTTCTTATTCTGAATTTAAACCGTAGAACACAGCTAGTGATAATATAAAAGTAAGCTGTCTGACGAATTACTGTATATACATACTTTTCAATAATTTGTATTTACTGTTGCCTTTAATATACAAAGCCATAAGACGAACTTATTCCTATAATAATAATCTCTTCAAATCAACTTCAAAACAACAAACAAGGCACAAATAATAAAATATAATATGTGTTTTGGAAGACTGCAACAGATTGTGCATATAATTTCCAAAACAAAAAAAAACAATAACAGATGAAAACTGCAAACCTAATAAAAAATATCGAATAACCTGTGTTTCATAAACAAGTAAACTTATAAAAGGAAATAATTATTTAAAGTACATAAAAAAGTATATTTTTAGATATATTTATACAAAATTTGATCTGAAATATACAACACAGCCTTATATATTTACATATATTTACATATTATACAACACCTTTACAGATAATAAGTAGTAACAAAGTCGAACAGAAAATTTTCATTTTAAATACGTTTTATGTGTATGTTTATTTCCTTACAACTGAAAACAAATTCCTATAAAATATAAAAAACTATTCATATATATTATTAAAAACGAAAAGTAAATTACTAACATAAATACTGACTCAACCCTTTGTCTCTATAAAACAATATTCTTGCAGGTAAATTGAATAATAATTTTATGTACTACTAACAAATAAAGAACTGGAAATAACGTAATTATTTGTAGCTCCTGTCGATAAAGACAAATTGTTTGTGTAAAAAAACAAATGGAAGTATATTTTCAGAATTTTAAACAAAACAGAATAAACACTTGTTGAAATATTGCACTCAGATCGTTGCATTATATAAACACTAATGCATGGATCGAAAGTACCGTGAATGCAATTGTTCCTCACCTTGTGAATAAAGTAATGCGCTTCGGACAAAAAAGGCGTCTCGTTGGAGGCAACGACCTCTTCATTTACATTAATACTATTATTATTTTTGTTTTAGTTATCAACAAAATAAATAATTTTTAGTCTCTCTATCTTTATGATGACTTTGATTTGTCCGCAAGTCCCTAAAGTTTCGATTAATTTCGTCACTACACTGTTGATGATCTTCACGAAGGAAATGCTGCTGGCCTCATTTTATACTTTAAAATAATTTCAAGCATTGTATTAAATTAACTGAACGCACTTGTCAATAAATTAGGTAGTCTTCATTGTAAAATAAGAATTAATACTCAAAGAAAGAATTTTTCGTGCATTACTACTAAAAATAATAGCGAAATATTTCCTAAACCGAGAAATAACTAAGTTATCCCGCTAACGGGATCTGGATATTCAAGATTTATTTTTTTAAATTCCGTTTAGCCATAAGGAAATATTTCGCTATTATTTCTTAAGATATACTTTTTTATATATTCTTTTTTTATATAAATTATATCTACTTATGAGTATTTTTTTATTTTTCTAAAAAAATATTTCGTAATTTTGCAACAGAATCTAAACACCATTTAGGTCATTCGTACCTTAAATTGAATTAAAATTATTCAATTTAATAAAACTTTACCAATCAGTGAATATTGTTTTTTCGAAAAAGACTGTAATTTTTAATAATTTTGGCACGTTTTGGAAATCAAATATTTTTTAATTATTTTGTTATTTATTTTGAACCTTTCACATGTATTTTAAACTTTTAAATTACTTAGTTACTTTTTTACATTTATTAACAACGTTATCATATCACTTGAGTTTAAAACGTTAAGTGTAGTTTTATAAGTTACGTGTAAATGATTTACCTGTGTATATATTTTATGTACATTTTTAACGATCTGTAGTACCTTTTTTATCTAATGAACCTAGTCAAGTTTGCCACATGTCTAATTACATTCACATTCAAGAACCGGAAACGCGGCAAGACTAAACGAAGCTTAGAATCAAGATAGATAATAAAGATATCCGAGAACATAGCATTCCATAACATAAATTGATTTCATCAAGGCGACTCGCCTGGCACAGAATCAAAACAGTCTCATAACATCGCATAAATGCAGTCAGGATGTTCTCCCGTCTCGTTATCCTTAATAACTCCTCTAATTAAGAGAGAAGTCCCCGCCGCAAGGGAATGAGATACCGTGATAAAATATCTAGATCAAGGGACGTTTTTTAAACGACTTTATATAGATGTGAATATAGATTTTGAATATGTATTTATAGGTTTATACGAATAGAAATAATTCCTTTAGTTGAATTCGTTGTAACATCACCGACTCTCATTTAAACGAAAACCGTTAAAATCATGAATTTACCAAACATTATTCTTTCTCTTATGTTATTCTCACGTTTATGAAAAAATAGAAAATCGTTACTTTTTATTTTATTAAATAACATAAAAAAACAATTTGCGCTACTCTTAATACAATGCTTTATGGTTCAATGCTTCATACAATTATTTGATACTGACTTTTAAATTAATCACGTCTCGCACATAAGCTAGACGAGCAAACGACAAATACAAAAAAAAGATCGTTAAGGAAAAGAAGTAATATAACTTGAAGAAATTAAAAAAAAATACGCTTTCAATTTAGACTAAAATAAAATAGTTTTTTTATTAAAGAATGAAACGATTTTTACGTTTCAATACAATAACATGTATAAACTTTTCGTGTCAAAGTTAAACCTTGGTTTTTTTTAAAAAGTGATTTTGCTGAGAAAAGTCCGAGATATAACAGTGTCGTAGCTTCTAGACGTTTCATTTATGAGATCTGCCAACGACTTCGTTCACGTTCATTCATTTCGCGCCCGCCGCCCATTCGTTTTTCTTTTGTCAATTTTCTTTATTGCTTCATATTGGAATATAACAAATAATTATAGTAAAATCTTTCAGTCAATAAAAACACATGCGCACATTCACTCATAAGTAGATATAATGTATATAAAAAAGAATATATAAAAAAGTATATCTTAAGAAATAGTATATATTAAAAAATAATTTAGCTCAAAAATCAATTTTATAATCTTAAACACAAAAAATACCCTTACATTTTTGCCCTAACTTCTGGTTTACTGTTTACCAATCGCCTTTATTATCGAGATTTTTAGATATTACGAATGTGACAATATTGCTCCGTTAGAATAAATATACGTTTCTACAATAGACAGTTTACGTCAGGTGACTCCGAGAGCAAATTCAGGTATTTCCAGATTTTCCTTATGGTACACGTAAATATAGATAGCTTCTATGTTTTTGGATTACTGTTCTTCTGTAGTACCAAGATATAATTATTTGGCCTAATAACCTTTGCATAGGTTTCAAATATCATTTTCAGTATACATTTATCAAAGCTCCTGGAAATCTTCCAGAAAAGAGGAATAAAGCAATTTCATGTCTACATTTCTATGCTTCGATGAACTGAAATAACTGTCTACTGCAAATAAAACGCATAGATACATCTCAGAGTGCTTGGGTAAAGAAAAGCTTCGTTAGGAAGAAAACTTCAGATCATTTGCATTTCTGTTAAAATTTCGGTTTCCAAAAACTTGCGAATGGTCAGTACCAAACAAATGACACTTTATTGCCTTCTCGCAGACCTCTGTACCCTTCTCTCTCTGAACCGACGATATATTTATAATGAATAACCTACTTCTTAGCAAACGGTTTTGTAAACGATGTAACGCGGTTCTAACTATACTTATTGCTTAACTCATTTTCATTCCTCTGGAAGGAATACATAAAAACCATATTTCTTAGCGACTGTGCGGCAATCGTCTTTGGAATTATCCCCTCTTTATGACATACCAATAATACTACTTCTACCAAATGCACGTTTTAAAACGACAAAGTAAGATTTGACGTGGACAAAACTTTTATCAATTGGTCAATGAAAGAGTTACATTAATATATTCTCTTATGGTGAAAATATAGAATAACCTTGGGCATTGTCTGTTCGATAAACTTGTTGATGTTGATTAATTTCTATATTAAATTATACTGCATTATAAGTCTTATTGTTTTGGCCCATTTTTATTTAATACTAGTTATCATGAAGAAACAAGTAACTCTACAGCAGACCTGATTCTACAGTAGAACAAATTACATCGCATCCTTAACGAGGTCAAATCTGAAGCAACTCAAGTAACATTCAATGTTCAAATTTTCCTACTACGATCCTAACCGACATCAAAACAGATGATACCAGCTATCAGCTCCAAGGCCCAATAATAATCCTGTCGAGGTCGCATCGATTACAGGATCAGGCCAGCGGCGAGACCGACCCACATAACACGGCCTGACCCCATTCGCTTAACTGACCTGCTCAACGCTACGAACTAATTCGGCCAAGGTCTCAGAGGACGACGCTCTGTTACCGTTTCGCCTTCAAATTGTAGAGAACCACGACCAAGTTATGGTTATATACTAAAGTAGATCTTATCTCTAGATTTCATATCGATTATCACATTTTAGACGGCTGTATATAGTTACAACTAAAGAATAACATTTTCAAACGACTTTTCAAAGTTGCATTTGACGATACCCCTTGAATAACAGAATCAACTTTGTCACAGAGTTTGATGGCACATACAAAAAGTAGTACTTATAGAGAATGCCATTGTGTTTAAAATTAAGAGAGTGAGGAAGATTTAAAAAGTTTGGTACATATAATCGAGTCACAAATATATGGATAAACCATAAAATATGTACTAACCATAAAATTTGACAATGTTCAAAATTTAATCGATTTTCAGTAAAGTCAAGACAGAATATATCGCAATAATCAAGCAAGGGTGGTAAGAAAGTTCGATAAATATGTATTTCGTTTTAAATCTAACTGAAATTAATTGCTAAAGAAAATTGAAAAAGTAAATTTTGCCAAAAATTCCAGAACTTATATCCAGTTAAAACTTTGATAAACCAGAAAGACTATCTCTTTCGTAGTTGAAGAAAAATAAATCGATTAAGTTAAAAGAAGATTGTGTAGTATAATGGAATATTTTCTCTAAGGTAATGTATATTTATACGGCTCCTTTGCATAACATGAGCAGGAAAGTTAGTTTTAGGGAGACATTTCGCCATAGGGCGAAGGATGAAAATAAACCACATCAGCATCTCTTCGCTTAAAACAGAGTTTCCAATAAATTATGCCCGTTAGCTAAATCCTAGCAACAATTTCCACAAATAGCTACATAGTAATAATATTATTAAAATTGAGGAAGAAGCATTAAGGTAAAAAAGGCGTATCGTCTCCTACCAATTAGACAGTTCATTATAAATCTCAGCGGGAATTTTCGGCAATTATTATTGGGAGAAATACAATTATATCAATTTTATAGTAAGCTTTCGCTTGTGTTAGGATGATAATTAAATAATGTCGATTTGATAAATGGATCTCGTTATTAACGGGATAAATAACATTTTTAGCTCGCAACTTGAAGTGTAAATTTGTTTTCATTGGACAGATCTATAACGAATTTCGTTAAAATATTTTAATATTGTGTATTTTGTGTTTTTTGATAAATTTCAGAAATCTTACCGAAACCTTGCGAATGTTTTTAATGAAATTTCTTTTACCACAATGGTATAAGTTGGTATGTTAAGAAATTATTTCGTAACAAAAAGGGAAACAAATCGTTATCAATGAACAGCAGGCTGCCATTAACGTAATCCTACCTTGTATCCATTCTCCTTATACTCTCAGTCATAGTAGAAGGTGTATTAATTTTTATATACTAACTAGTTTTCCACGCGGTTTCACTCGCTTGGAAAACCGAAATAATTGGGATATAATTTTCACAAAAATAATATTCTAATGAAAATATTGAATCTTAGAGTTGAAAAAAGGCTTAGTAATTTGTTACATATATATGTAAATATGCATACTTCTGTTAACGTTCTTTTATCTAATGGTTTGACTTTTTATTACAAAAATAAATTAATTCTATACAAAATAAAAATACCTTATGCTAATTTTCATGACACAGTCTACACGGGTACAAAATATTATGGAAATTGGTTTAGTAACTGGAGGTCCGAATGCAAAACAGACAAATACACCAACAAACTCATTTTCGTGTTTATAATATAAATTAGTTAAGATAATATTTACACAATTAATTTAAAATATTGTGTTACTGTCAGTAAATAATTATTTATTACTCTGTTAATTAGTGACATTATATTGAATTGAAATAATAATAAAAAATTGCGTATAAATAATATCAAAATAATTAACATAAAAGTTTTCATGAACTTTACGTGGTACTTCAGAATATTATAATCATCATTATGAAATGCCACTTAATGCTAACGAAAACCACATAACACATAATGCTAACGAGAAATAAGTTTCACTTCTAACGCCCATAGCGGTCATACCTACCTTTTTTACCTTATTTATTTTTTAAAAATAACGTTCTATAATCGACACTTCTTCGGCCAATTGTACTTAAATATTCTAAACAATAAAAACCGTTTTTAGAAAACTCTTATAAAGAGTCTTGAAGTTTATGACTGGAATTCCTCTAAGGAGCTAGATTACGGTCTTTAGTCAATGAAATTGTACTTTTTGCTAAAATTTACATTTCAATTCTCATACTCCTCACCCACAGGACACAGAACACACTCTATCTTCTGAAGCTCTTAAATCTTTTCATTTATACGTATATCGTATGTCACACGCTCTCGATCTTGTAACATACGTATGTACCTAATTAAATTCTCGCAACTAAGAAAGGAGTTTATATACCTCGGCCTACTAAATATCGATATTCCTAGTTTATAAAATAAAATCTGAGAGTAACTTCATTTCTTTTCGATAAATTTGACGGTAGATGCAATCAAGCCAACATGATTTTCTTGAATGGATCATAAAATTCTGCTGTGTTAGCTTAGAATCTCTAAATTACGTTTTGAAAAACAAACCAACATAATGCGCACTTCATTCTAGCTACACTTTAGTACACACTTTAGTTGTAGCTAACTATTACACTTAATTCACGCTTTAGTCGCAGCTTGCTTTTAACTTCAGTGCACACGTTAGTCGCAGCTTGCTATTACACTTAATAACTTCAGTGCACACTTTAGTCGCAGCTTGCTATTACACTTAATAACTTCAGTGCACACTTTAGTCGCAGCTTGCTGTTGCACTTTAGTACACATTTTAGTCGCAACTTACTGTTGCACTTTAATACACACTTTAGTCGCAGCTTGCTCTTACACCTAAGTCATGTCACTAAATATTCGAAATTGCTTTGGCATAGTCTTAATAGAATATATTTTGGCCTATTCGTTTAACAAAAATATTTATTGTAGACTATACTACTTATTTCACGTAATTTTTGCAATAAATTCAATCTATGGTAAGTATGTCACTTCAATATTTAAATGACCACTTCAGGAGCCACCTCTGAAGATACGTTAAATGATAATTTTTCATGGCACCTGCTTTGCTCGAAGCATTTTTAAAATGAGTAGTTTTATTTCAACTATTATATAAGCTTTGACCCTTACCATTTAGTTACCTGTATACGAACCGTTTAAATGTTTACAGAACGAAGTTGTAATTATCATTCAATTTTCCATATATCTATAATTAAACAATTACATTTAATTAAGAGAAGTGAAAAGTTTCAAAGTTAAAATTAAGTCAAAAATCCACCTGCTCCGCTGCGTACGGAAAGATTTGCATTCGTCCCCGCAATAAGCACGCAACAATTCGTCCGAGGTCAGGCCGGCTGCATTCCCCGCAGAATATAGTGCAAATGCAGCCGGCGGTCATTGACCCAATTGTTGCCGCGACCTTACGCAACGCGACACCGCTTGCGCCCTCTAGGCCCCACGTGTACGCTCGTTCCCGGCCGCACTTGCATTATGCACGCCGGCCGTAACACGATCGGTCGTTCACCCGGACCGAAAATGTCACGTTATTTATGTCACACGTCACTTGTCCGTCTCCATACAATGTCCATCGACTATGTACGCGTCAGAACCTTCTTCACAAAATTGCTGTCAATGCAGCTCATAGACGAAGTATAATCGTAAAAATTTGCGATAGAAAACGGCTATTACGTAAGGCCAAAATAGTTTTCATGTCCGATTTTAAAATTTACATATATTGTAGAAAACTCTCCAGTTTATTAATACTCAAACAATCTTCATTACTATTTTCAATTATATAAGATCAATTATAGCTTTTTTTATAGCTTTCTATACCTGAACTATTTTCATAAATTTCCCTGACATCAATTATTTGCTTTTCAAATCAAATTAAAGTGCTCAATAAATGGAATTAAAATTGTGTTTAAATGAAATAGCCATAATTAATACCTTAACCTTTTACCATTATACCAATGAAAGTTAATTAATACTATACAAGTAACTAAAAGGCTATGGACCAAAGTCTAACGTAAAAAATAATGTATGAATACTTTTTTTTTAATAATACGCTAATACCTAATCCATCAATAATTATCTCTTAAAAGCGATCTCAATTTTGAGATTCTACTGTTTAAAATATTGATACAGGTTAGTGACTTCAGGAAACTAGAATGAAAAGAATTCAAATATCTGCAAAGATCCTTTTAAATGGCCTCTTATTAATACTCATTGTTAATATTTAATATAGTATCTTCATTGTTAATATTTAATATAGTATTCTATTCCGCATCTTCAGTTCATCTCCTATCCAAACACAATGTCGGAGTACCATATCATACTGACAATATAACGATTGTCTAACATGCGCAAATTAATTCACGAGAAAAATAATACGGGATTCAATACATATGAAGAACAAGTGTACTTTAGCTAAATTGGATATTTCAATGTTTCCTTTTATTCAATTGGAAAAAAGATTATATATTTTTTAGATGACTATAAGTTAGTTCATATCTTTTTTAGATGATTATAATGGTCACCAAAGTATTATTTATAAAAAAAATTAATTAACTAAATTTTTACTGTCGTTTCCTACAGTTTTTCGACATTTCTCTGTAACTATATATTTAATATACAAATAAGAACATTCGATGAAATTATTATTTAAGTACATATAGAAGCCTGTCTTTCTCGTCTGTGTATAAATCGACTCTCAAAGCCTTTAATTATCTGTGGTCCAGTAGGGTGCAAAGTTGAAAAATGATGTAACTATAATTAAATTTATTTATAACCTATATTTATATGAACCTTGACGCAATCGTCTGATAAAATCTATAATCCATTTTGATAACAATGAAGATAAATTTCACATAAGACTTTCATACCATTATGGTACTCCATAACCTCACAATTACACAAGAACCGCTGTGATTAGTACAACCTGCAATATATCTCTGTTCCCATAATCGTACTGATTTACTCCAATGGGACTCTCACTCTTATTATCCCTTCAGGTAGATGAACAAGAGTCACTTATAAAGACTCATTAATAAAACAATAATTATTAGAATTTAACTTAGTAACTAAACCGATTCAGCGTCAGGACATACTCATTCTCATCAAAGCGTCTACTTGCAAAATGTTATGCACATACATCTATAATGCAGAAATGAGAAGCTGTGACAAACGTACGAACGGACATGACGAAACTATAGGGATTCTCTATGGAACCCAAAAAAGTATCAGACTATGGAACAAAATTTAATTGCCTGAAATTACTAAAAAAATCTATCATTTTTTTATACCCTTTATTACTTTTCGTTAATTTTATTTTTGGTATTAAACAGACTAAAGGAATGGTAAAATTAAGTTAAAATTTTAAAATGTCGTTTTAATGCTTCATCCGATAGATGGCACTAGACGTAAGTTCAATCACATTATCGAAATCAGTCTGCAAATTAATAGTTTACGCGAACAAAATTTCTACCAAAAATGTATTATATTACAATTAGTATACAGCAGTCCACTAAATGCATGAGTTTCTGCACTCACTTCTTTCAATACAACTATATGGCCTCTGTAAAGAAAAATTAATTATTTATTAATCATTATTACAATAAGCAAAAAAACTGCAAGCTTTAAAACCATAACGAAACATTCAACCAAACTAACAGGATAATGACACGTAAAATTCGATACTTTCACGCTCCTTAATTTCTCACACGCGCTTCCTTCCTTCACGCATATTGGCCACCCTTGCCTTTACCGACCTACCCGAAGCCTATTGACGTTGAGGCAATCTCTCCGCCGACAGCAGCTGCGCAGAAACATATACGAGTGGGTCAACGGGTCCGTGCTAAATTAATGGCCACAGCGCGGGGCGGCGCGTCGCGGTCGCTTTATTCGTAGGTATTTTTAGGATGAAATTTTAATAATAATCACTTGTAATGAAATGTACATATATTTAACTCGAGGCGACATTTCTTTTGAACTCACTTTGATTAACGAGAAAAGAATTTTTATTTACGTAGAGCGTGATTTAGTTGATTTGGACGTAGTCGTGGTATTAGCAGTTACGTATTTGTAGAGTATCTTAAATATTATATATCGCAAGCCATAATGAAAACCTTGTTTCTTAGCTTTGAACGAGCCAAAATAAATAAGGTAACAAAATTGTGAAGCTTTTAAAGGGAAGCTTTATTAAAACATGTTTTAATATCATGCTGGCAGCAGTAATATTTCATATCCCCGTTTATATAAAAGCTCATTGCGATCAGACTTTGAGATAAATTTACTTTAGGTAAGCCAGTCACTGTGACAATAACAATATTGCGAAACACGTGCGATATATTAAAGTATTATATTTATATAGATACACCATATGAACTCACATTTTATACATGAGATCACTTACGAAAATATTTGCTTCTTGAAAGACATATGAAATAAATTATCTCGCTCTCTATCTTTATAAATAGCTATCTTTATAAATAGCTATCTTTATTAGCCATCTTCGTATAAACTGTATCTTTCCGCCATATAAGTCATGCATAAATAACTACAAAGTACGTACCATGTATAAAGGAAACCGGCGGAAATGGTTCTGGGGTTACAGAAATATTATATAACTTTTAAAAAATCTATTTTTGTCAGAAAACAAAAAAGCAAAAAAATCGCCTCTTGGCGATCAGTAAAGAGCAACAAATAAAATACAATTTAACCCTAATACAAGACAAAAAAGTATCTTCATAAACGTGCATGTATTACATATTTAATCTATCAAAGATTATTAATAATGAATAAAAGTGACAATAAAAATCTAAATAAGTTCATAATAACGTTTTATAAATTATTGAGAAAAAAAAATATCGATCGCTTTTCATGTGTAGCCATTGCCTAAACTGATTAAAAGTAAAATATTAACTGACATTATCATTTGTTCTTTTATTGTCAAAAGTAATGTCTATTTGTCTCTTTTCGAGTTTCTCGTGGGTTTTTTCGACGACCCGATCGAGTCTGTGAGTTTCATGGATTATTATGTTACATCATTCGGAGGATACAACGGAACACAATCTAGATTTTGTTTCATCCTGCTGGTTTAAAGAATTCCGTAGAAATAGCATTTACAAATTATTATGAAAGATAACCTGATCTAAACCCTGCCTAACACCTAGGCCCAACACTATATGCATTTTTTCCGGTTCGAATTAGTTATTTTTTTATATAACATAAAAAGTTATATCACGATATGGCAATAATATATGCTATAAATTATGTATTATTTTGTGTTGAACACACAAAACACAATTGTTGATGTTTTTTCATTTGATCGAAATACTTTTAATTCAAAGCTGTCACCAAATGTACTTGCTTAGAACTTTATCACATGTTTAAAACACATCATTGACAAATTAGACGCAGAGGAATGTGATACGTCATTTCGAATCTTAATATTCTGCAAACGGAGCTTAAAAATTAAAATAAATAAATGGAGCTGCAAAAGTTCATTTTAAGTGACATTCCCATGATGATGCATGCCCCATTCGATCACGTGCACAAAAGAACCACTCTACACATGATACCTTTTCTTTTTTTATTTTTCCTTTGTAATCCTGTGAGTCATACTGTCACATTAAAATTATGTAACGTTTAAGCAAACAAAAACTGAACGCATATATACGAGCGCTAAAAACATGACGGTTGAGAATGTAAAAAAGATTATTCAAACGCTGATCTATAGATGAATGGGCAGAACGCCACCGACTTTTACGATTTTAGTCGTGTATTTAGTTTTGTGTACGGTGTAATGCAAAAATAATAAGTGAGTGTGATATAATCATTTATTCAGTAGCTTCGGTTAAAAAATTACTAAATGGATTGCTATAAAGTAAGGGATGTATACTTTAATCAGAATAACAAGAAAAAAACGACCAAGTGCGAGTCGGATTCGTGCACGAAGGGTTCCGTAGCACCAAAACAATATTAAACTTACAAGTTTGTATTTAGTTTGTCTTACAATTTCGAAGACACTAAAAAACAAAAATTAACGAAATGTTAATAGAAACGATGCGATAAAGGCAAATAATTTCACTTTCTATAATGGCGCTCGGGCTGTAAAATATATACAATTATATAGTTCTATTTAATTGCATATAATATAAATAATTATATAGAACTCGAAACATACTAAGCATCTTGAAGAGACAATTAAGCCATCATCTGTCATCATATCTTAATGTAAACAACAAACAGATCTAACTATTCGCTATATGACCCAAAATTGGACGAGATTCTTTAAAGGGACATTGAGTGAAAAACGCGCATGAATTTTATAGAATCGTGGCCAACAGATATGAACTGCTCATGTAGACTTACATTGTCATTCACGATATGGCCCAAAATGTGACAAGGTTCTCTAAAAAGACGCTGAGTAAAAAGCGCGAATGAATTATGCAGAATCGTGGCCAACAGAGATAAAATGCTCATATAGACCTACATTGCCACTCGCCATGTACCCAAAAATGTGACAAGGTTCTCTACAGGGAGGCTGAGTAAAAAGCGCGAATGAATTATGCAGAATCGTGGCCAACAGAGATAAAATGCTCATATAGACCTACATTGCCACTCGCCATGTACCCAAAAATGTGACAAGGTTCTCTAAAAGGAGGCTGAGTAAAAAGCGCGAATGAATTATGCAGAATCGTGGCCAACAGAGATAAAATGCTCATATAGACCTACATTGCCACTCGCCATGTACCCAAAAATGTGACAAGGTTCTCTAAAGGGAGGCTGAGTAAAAAGCGCGAATGAATTATGCAGAATCGTGGCCAACAGAGATAAAATGCTCATATAGACCTACATTGCCACTCGCCATGTACCCAAAAATGTGACAAGGTTCTCTAAAGGGAGGCTGAGTAAAAAGCGCGAATGAATTATGCAGAATCGTGGCCAACAGAGATAAAATGCTCATATAGACCTACATTGCCACTCGCCATGTACCCAAAAATGTGACAAGGTTCTCTAAAGGGAGGCTGAGTAAAAAGCGCAAATGAATTATGCAAAATCGTGGCCAACGGAGATAAAATGCTCATATAGACCTACATTGCCACTCGCCATGTACCCAAAAATGTGACAAGGTTCTCTAAAGGGAGGCTGAGTAAAAAGCGCGAATGAATTATGCACAATCGTGGCCAACAGAGATAAAATGCTCATATAGACCTACATTGCCACTCGCCATGTACCCAAAAATGTGACAAGGTTCTCTAAAGGGAGGCTGAGTAAAAAGCGCAAATGAATTATGCAAAATCGTGGCCAACGGAGATAAAATGCTCATAAAGTCCTACATTGCCATTCGCCACGTGGCCCAAAATGTGACACAATTCTCTAAAGGAATGATGAATAAAAAGTACCAATGAATTTTGGAGAATCGTGGCCATGAAAAATTTTTAGAGTAATGCATGGTAAAATAAAGAAGGTAATGAAACAAGAACTGAAAAAGACTGAAATATACGGTATGCTTTAGATGGCCATCTCAATTAATATTTTAGATTTTAAATGGGATCGCTATCTAAAGCATCTACTGATCTCGAAATATCAAGTATACGAGTCTTAAACTATAGAAACCGTGAAGCTGTGACGCACAGTCGGCTGACTGATGAAGAAGTTATACGGATTCCTTGTTACATCACCGAATCCTAGCAAAAACAGAGACATTTTGTTTTATGTAAATGAAAATTGACAGAAATGCTTTGACATTTTCTTCGAAAGAAAAATAAACGTTTTTCCTAATAAATAATTAATTAACTTCTCGTTTCTTATCAGAAGTAAACTTCAAATACTTGCAATAACTCTTAATTTTCTAATTTAATTCTAACTTCATAAGACAATGAATATATCATTAATTGTCGGTGTTGAATATCTTACACGACAATTGACAGAATTTTTTTCACTATAGATAGAACTTTCAGTTAAGAAACGCAAACTTATAGTTTTCTCAACAGACCGGCATTTATTAAAACATAACTAATATAAATGTCATAGACATAAAGTACACAGTTAAATACTTTTTGATATAAAATCAATACCCTGACTATATCAAAATAAATTGAACCATATTATTTTTGTTGCACGCCCATTAATTCCAAAAATCTGTTACGCTTTACACAGGTTAAAAACTTTGTAGCTTACACTTTCCTGACTGCGTTATAGGCAGATTGAGTACTTTTACTCGCACGCTTTATATATTACACTATTAGAGTATTTTAGTTTTTTGAATATTCCATTCTTTTAATCTTGATTAGCTAGCACTTACCTAAGTTAAACTAAATATGTTCTTCATTAAAAAAGTCACTTCCCGCGCAATGACAGCCAAGCTTTCGTCGCATTTGTTATTTCCGCCCTGTCGACATCCCCTTGTGTGGGGTGTCGCAACATATGGTGATTGACATTTGGATTCCCACATTGATGGAACGAAGCTACTAGAACTTATTTGCTACTAAATGGGAGAGATTAAAAAGTAGTTACGTAAGTCTGAGTTAAAAGCGTTACGTTTAGGGTTGGAAAACTGTCGCAACAAAAATCATATAACGAAAAATTTGTAAGCTGTAAATGTTTTTTTTTTCTTATAAATAAAATAGTCCTTAAATCTCAGCTTCTTTAAGCGGCAGCAGAACTCCAAACGACATACTCTTTGATCTGTCGTGAAGATAATACTAGCTCAAGTAGCATATTTTGAAGGTATCTTATACCCTTTGTTAAGATAGATCGAAGGACTGCATTTTTGCGATATTAATTTTGTGACAAGTGGAATTTACTTCTCATTTTGATGGGATAATATAAATGCTAAGATAACTTAGCATGCCATCCGATGACACCGTGTTGCTGTGGATATCAATAAAATGTAATGTGTCCAAAAAGTTTAAGACACCAACGTGGCGTCACGTGAAGCCTATTGGACAAATGTCTGTGATGTAATATTGGTGTCATGTGCAAAACAACCGGTCAAAGGCAGTGCATATGACTTGTGTAGTATGTAAAGTAAGAATTAATTATTTTTAAAGCATGACTTGTCTACACGGGACCTACTAGTACCAGAGAGACGAACCTTGGTCACACGTGTGAACGTCAAATAGTTCCAATATTATTATTGTCTATTGTTACTTTTGGTCACAGTTTTAATACTTCCATCACTGCTCTAAAAATGACTAAAAGTTCTATACTACATTGGCGTCAAAAAGGAAATAAATGAATATATTTGGGGTTAATTTTGTAGATTCATTATTCTACTTTCTACTTTCTTTAAATCATTTATCACTGTAATACAACGAAACCTAGGTCAGGTTTCGTTGTATTACATCTTCAGATTGGCTATTAGGAAAGATCTTTGCTAATAATCCACTTAAAGAAAGTAGAAATAATTCTACATTACGTAGTTTCATTTAATTGTGAAGGCAATAATTGTAAAAGTTCGAAATCAAATGAATATTGTACGTTGTGAACATAATGAAGATATATTGTGAATATAAACCAGCAAAAGCATTAGTTTACCATCAAACCGATGTCTAAACTATTCAAATATTAAACGATACTTATCTTTTCTTAATCAAAAATACAGGTTTGCAACAAACAACATGAAACAGGTTCTGTTATCACTGTTCTGACGCAATATCGCCTTTTGTTAATAAGATCAATACAATATGACGCATGTCGACAAGTATGATTTTATCGTTTACTCTTAATAAGCACACAGAGTTCCATTCAGGCTATTTCGATTTTTGTTATCGATATGTTTGTGAAAAAAAAAAAACGTGTAAAAATAGGTTTAATTAGTTTTACTTAACTCACTGTTTCTTCGAAAATAAGTAAGCCAAATAACTGATTTACATTTTAAACAGATGACCGTAACATTATAAATTTAACCTATTATTCCATGAATAGTTTGCTTTTTAGGGTGCGCTATCTCAAAAGAAATTTCGTATTTCCTATAACATATCAATTGAAATATCTCAAACACACTACTGGATAGTTCTTATTTATATAATTTCTTTTAACGTAAATATTTGTGCCACATCCATAGAATATTATGTACATACATATGTACATGGACGAACCTTAAAACCTTCGAAGCTTTCAATTACTGATATAGAATGTATAATACCAAGGATGTTTTCCGTGTTTTTATGTGACATTTGTTTAAACATGTGTTCCGTTTTCGTATTACTATCCCTACTCACGTACCATTTAAACTGTTCAAGTGATCTTGATACGTTTAGCAATTTACATAGATTAATTCCGTCTTAACTTCGACACGTACTTGATTCTTATTTCCTGTTACACTCTACGCTTTACTTGCTGAATCTCTTGCAGCAGCCACTTGCTACTAGAACAAAATCGTGTTCACTGATAATCGTTTAACAGAGGAGTGGTCTCGAGGAAGGCTAGACGAGACTATTATCAAAATGGTGTTTAGTAACGTTTCTAAATTTAAACTAAATTCGATCTTTGAGCCAAGAAAAACCGGAATTTTTTTAACACGTCTTCATGACTTTTATAAAACAAATTAAAATTAAAAAAATGATTACCTTTACCTCCGAAAATACTTTTCCGATTGTTACTAAAACAATAGATATCATCTATTTACAGAACCTTTAGAGACCTAATCCTAAATAAAGAGTAAATCAAGAGAAGGCTAGAAAGCTTTTGCATTCCTTTTTTATACAAAAATAATGCCGTGTGCAAATAGAAATATAAAAATTTTTTAGTAAAAAAACCTATTGTTTAAATTACTTTTTATTCTACTGTCAAATTAAATTTCAAAACAAAATAATTTAAAAAAAAACAAAAAAGCAAATAAAGTTAGAATGCCAGTATTTTTATTTCCTATAAGATTTATTTTGTACCTATTATGCACTTAAACCTCTAATTACTTAACGTTTACAAGTTTAACGATAAGTGATATTACATAACAATCATCGGTTTTGTGTAACCGCGGTTTGACGCACTGTCGCCGTAATTAACCATAATTAACAAACGTTAATTGTAATAAGCTAACAGTCAATTAGGCGAGAATAACGATGGGAAAGGACGCGAAGCGGGACGCAGATGTTATACACGTTTTACCCGTGGCGGTTCGGCATCTGTTTGAAATGAAACTGCGTTCGCCGATGTCTCGAGTATTCAGTTACTGTTACGCAAACGTCGCATCGAGTAAATAACCTTGGAGCCTTTTTTTGTTTTATCCTTCGTTGGGTTACCATGCAATCTTGTATATACTCTAAGTGGTATAACCGCGACCACTCTGCGGTTTAAAGTATATGGAGAATATCAGATAAGCAAGTCCACTTATCATTCTGATGTATCCACAGTTTTTTGGGATCTGTGAGAATAAAGTGGTTTTGTTTTTAGTTTAGGTATAAATAAATTGATATTAAATTATATAACTATACCATAGCAAGAAAAAAACATTATGCGTGTCAGATGCGATGAGTTTACTCCTTAATTACGATTGTTTTAGAATGTATGAAATAAGTAACACTGTATATAAATACAAATATCAATATCATCTATCAATATATCTCATACCGTTAAGGCAGCGTTCCTAAGAAACGCATTTGTTATACTGTTTTTTCGTTGACTTACGTTACAAAACTGGTCTCCATGAAATTTTTTTAAGGAGATAACACCTTAAAAAAATTGTCCATCCTGAAGGTCATTTCTAAATATTGGTGAAAGAATTTTTGAAATCGGATGAGTAGTTTCGGAGATTACCTCTACATCCAAACTTACAAAATTTAACTTTTTTTATAGTAAATGAAATTGTTTTCAATGGGATAATATACAACCTATGTTCCACCCTGAAGGTCCTTTCTAAATATTGTTGAAAGAAATTTTAAAATCGGATGAGTATTTTCTTAGATTACTTCCTACATCCAAACTTACAAAATTTAACTTTTTTATAGTAAACGAAATTGTTTTCAATGGGATAATATACAACCTATGTCCACCCTGAAGGTCCTTTCTAAATATTGATAAAAGAAATTTTGAAATCGGATGAATATTTTCTTAGATTACCTCCTACATCCAAACTTACAAAATTTAACTTTTTTATACTAAACGAAATTGTTTTGAATGGGATAATATACAACCTATGTCCACCCTGAAGGTCTTTTCTAAATATTGATGAAAGAAATTTTGAACTCGGATGAGTAGTTTCGGAGATTACCTCCTACGTCCAAACTTGCAAAAGGGTTACACTTTTTTTAACGCTCTGAACTTCTGATTTTACTCCTCATAAAACTTCATACCGAGCGCTATATGTGAAAATCTATTCTTAAGGAGAAAACTCCGAAAACAAAGGCGCTGTCTTCCATGGATCATCTTGAAAGACGGGTTTTACGAATAGGTTTGTTTTAAAACAAGAATATAAGGCTATTAGATTTGTTCGTATTGAAATTAAATACTTTTAGCACCGAACTATGCTTTCATGCATTTTTTATTTGAGGCAAATCCTTTACCAAAAATTACAAAAATACCTGAGTAAAACAAAATTCTTCGTATAAATAAGATTTTTTCAGATTGTATAAAAATACCTGGATAACATCGCTTTGACTTAATTAAAAAAGTCGGACGAAATACACCATGGAGACATTTCCACTGAAACAATCAAATTAGTCAACACACATTTATTGCAATTATTTTATTTATTTGACAGCAGATAATTTGTAATAATTACATTTGTTGCCAAAATTTCTTTGTAACTTCTATAACATATTTACTTTCTGTTCTGTTTCCTTCTATATGTAAAAAAATGTTTTTTTTCCTAAGACGTGGTTAAATATTTAATGCTAAGGAATTAAATGAATTATTTCTACAATTTTTTGAGAAATGAACAGAAGTATTATGCATTAATTATATAAAAGTTACGTTTCATATTTTTTCAATTCTTCATCTTGAAAAACTTTTTCGTTATATTTATAAAAATATTTGTCTTTTTAACTGATTTCGTCAATTATTTATTTTACGTTTTTGGAATTAATTCTATCAAGCAAATAAAATCCTCTAATATTGTTATATGATTAACGAACTTTTAAATCAATTTGTTAAGTTAAGTGTGCTTTAGTACATCATTATATTTTCATTTCAAGATGTTCTCTTGTCGAAAAAATAAAGCTTTTTATAACATCTTGAAAAATAAAAGAAAATTTCTGGAAGAAATATGATTTTAGATATAAATATATTGCCTATAAAAGACATAAACATTGCTTAGGCAGAAAAAAAAGAAAAAGATGACAATCTCACCCCTGACTAAGTCATTCACAGACATTAAAAATATTGACCATACCATTCGATGTAGACTATAGATTGATAAAGCCGAAACTGCGTTGGAGATTTTCCCGTGTGAATTATTATTTTCTCGGAATAGCTGATAAAAATCCTTCAAAAAATAGTTTTCTTGAGAAGAACGTCACATCCGTTTTATAAATAAGACGAGCATTGAAATGTTCAGAAGCTTCTCTGTCGAAGTATATTTGAATTTTTAATTCAAATATATTCTGACAGTGAATTGCTATGTAAAGATTGCCAAAACGAAAAGAACGTATTTATTCATCTATATCTACTGCCTTCTAACGGTCTAGGCGGCTAACAGCTTCTTTTAGAAAATCCTAAATTCAATCCATCAATTTCTTTCTCGGTTATGAAATAAAATCATTCCGAGGAGATCAGGGAAGACTTAGCACATTGAATATATTCTGGAAATTGTATGTCAGGATAATCGAATAGAAGCCAAAACAATTTAGAATAATAAAACTTTTTAGACTTATCATCTCTGTCTATCTCTTTGCTAAAGTTACACGCAAAAACTGTTATATCGATTTGAATACGTCTTTCAGCAATGGCCTTTCTTAAGGATGATATCCTTTCACTGGGATTTCGATCTTTCAGTGGGGTTATAGGTATTTTTTCACTGGAATGATGGTTTTTCACTGGGATGATGGTCTTTCATTGGAATAATGGCGTTTCACCGGGATAATGGTCCTTCAGTTGGATGACGGTTTTTCAATGGCATGATGATTTTTAAATGATGGTAATTCACTGGTATTTTCACTGCGATGGTGGTCTATCGCTGGGACGATTGCCTTTCGCTGGGATGATGGTTTTTTATTAGGATGATAGTCTTTCACTGGGGTGATGGTATTTCATTGGAATAATGCTCTTTCACTGGATGGTCTTTCATTGGGATGACGAATTTTCACTGTGATGATGCCATTTCATTTAAATGATGGTGCTTCACAGGACTGATGTCCTTTCATTGAGATAATGATCGCTCATTGACTTTTGGATTAAATCTAAACTAACGTAAATTCCACAGAACTCCTTATCCGACAGTTTTCCTATTTATCTAATTATTAGAGCATGATATAAAAATAACTCAGCCAATTTAAAAAGAATTTTTCTAAAAAAAACTTTTTCTTTAATAATATTTGATCAAGTATGCTTTGTTTAAATTCAATACCCGCTAAGAAATTTGAAATATAAACAACACTAAGAACAATATAACAAGAAACTAATGCACAGGCTTAGTTCAAGCTTTATGTCTTAGCTTGAATTACTTAGCTTGAATTACGTTTAAATTCAAGCTTTATGTCTTAGCTTGAATTACTTTTTTCCGGTCTCGTGTGCTTCTAAAATTCTCGTCAAATAAGATAAGAATGGTACCTAGCCCTGTAAGTATATATTCAAAATGTTAACAGATTATATTGACAATCCTGTCGGGTTGGTATTGACATTATTATCATTTTTGTACCGTTATGTTTCACATACACGTAATCGTCCTTTGCAATCCCCAATTATCCGGGCACTTAATTTACTTAACACGCTATTGGGGGCATTGCCCAATCTTGAGTTTTCCTCTTAAGTTCGCAAATTTGGAGTCAAGATCGTGGAATGTGTGGATACATGACGGCACGGATTTTGATCATGTTTAATTTATATTTCCATTCACTGTATGTTAATCATTGTTTTGTATAATTGTCGCATATATTTTTTGTTTTGCAAAAACTTGCTCCACGCATTAGTAATAAGCTACAAGTCGTGCAAGAATTTTACTAAGTAATAATATATATATATATATATATATATATATATATACATACATATATATACATATATATATGTATATGACATATATATATATATATATATATATATATATATATATATATATATATATATATGTATATATATATATATATATACACTCAACAAGACATGACTGGATTATATCAATAGATCAGCATTCGATTTCTTCATATCCGGTTTTCGTATTATTGAAAGACCTTATGTTGTGTGTAGAATTCACGTTATTTTTAAGTCACACCACAATAAACTATTCATACTGTGATTGTGTATTCACTGCAGTATATTCGTTCAAACTATACCACTATATAAAACAAACTATTAACAACGAAACAACAAATTTATTTTAATTTTCATATGTTTATAATATTTTATATGTGTATTAACACCATTTTCCTGCGTCTAAGAAATGCTTATATATTTAATTGACTAATACATTTTCATCTAACATCGTTAGACTAAAACAATTAATAATTCGTGTTGAGAATACACATTTCAAGCATAACACAGATGACACTGACTTATTTCAGGATAAATTATAAGCAAAACGTAAGTGTCAATGGCTTATTTCAGGATAAACTTTAAGCATATCGCAAACGTCAATAGCTTATTTTAAGATAAAGTTTAAGCATAACGCAAACGTCAATAGCTTATTTTAAGATAAAGTTTAAGCAAAACGCAAACGGCAATAGCTTATTTCAAGATAAACTTTAAGCATAACGCAAACGGCAATAGCTTAATTCAAAATAAACTTTAAACATGACGTAAACGTCAATTACTTGTATGTAATTGATGTTTACGTCATGTTTAAAGTTTATCTTGAAATAAGCTATAAATAATAAACTTTAAGCATAATTCAAACATGAATGGCTAATAATATATAATAATAATAATAAACTTTAAGCATAATTCAAACATGAATGGCTTACTTCAAGATAAACATTTGACATAACGCCAACATCAATGGCTTATTTCAGGATAAACTTTAAGCATAACACAAATATCAATGACTTATTACAGAATAAACTTTGAGCATAACGTAAATGTCAATGACTTCGTTCTAAATAAACTTTAAGCTTAACGCAAACGTCTATAACTTATTTCAAAATAAACTTTAAGCGTAACGCAAACGTCAATGGCTTATTTCAGGATAAATTTTAAGCATAACGCCAACATAAAATACTTATTTCAATATAAACTTTAAGCAAAACGCAAACGTCAATAACTTATTTCAGGATAAACTTTAAGCATAACACAAACATCAATGGCTTAGTTCAAGACAAATTTTAAGCATAACGCAAACGTCGATGACTTATTTCAAAATGAAATTTAAGTACAACGCAAAGGCAATGGTTTCTTTCAGAATAAACTTTAAGCATAATGCAGACATCAAAAGCTTCTTTCTGAATAAACTTTAAGCACAACGCAACGTCAATGGTTCTTTCAGGATAAACATACAATTCAGTTCCCAAACCTGTTTGTATATCAAGGTGCTACACATGGTGGGTTGCTTCCGTAAAAATACACATATTCATAGATTTACTGTCAGCAATTATATCGATTAACTAACAATACCGGTAGACCATATATCATGAAATAAACTTGTCAAAAGTCACAGGATTTGAGCTGGGTCGTGCTATTATATCCACCTTATACTTCTAATGAATATAATAGCAGAACCCAGCTTTGTTTAGTGCGCCCTATGACCATGATTTACTCGGAACTTAAGCAATCCTTTACGAAATAGATAATTTTACAGTTTGAAAGACCATCAAAAAGATTTGGTAATTTCTTTTTAATCTAAGACACTCTTACTAAATGATGGCAAGACATACTCAAGATAATAGAAAGACCTGAAATCTGGGATCAGGAAATTATCTTTGATTTTTCCTTTCAATTATAAACTGAAATATTTTTAAAGATAAACTTTATTAGCCAGATTAATTTGTCCTGCATTACAAGAAAAATCTCATTCATCTAATTATCTAAACTAAATTCTCTCATTCACTTTAGTACAGAAATAATAAACGCATTATTGACACGATGTGCAATTACACAAGTAATATGGCCGTATTAATACAAATTATTGAATATTCTTAATATATATATATGCTACACCTTAAGAATTATTTAACCTTGACCTGTGTGTAGATTCAAAGTTCATTTCCCACATATTTGAACTTCCGCGCTTACCAAATAATTACGCAAGATACAAAAGCAAATTAAATACATAATAAAAGAATATAATCATTAAATGTCAACTCCAAAGAGTAATAAATTAGATTGCGCATATGATTAAAAAAATATTGTATATTTATATAACTAAACGCTATCACTTCACTAACATATCATTTCACATTTTTTTCGGCAGAATATTTTTAAAATAAACTCCTTCACTTTTGTTTTCAGTTTCTTTCGGAGATCTATGCGTCGTCGAAAAATAATATGTTTTCCACTTTTCTTTTCAGGACATAGACATAGTATGATATTAATAATGCTTTATTTTCCTCCCATTATAAAAATTAATTGGTGGTTTATATTTTTTATTTAAAATTCACGGGTGACATGAAAAATGTCATAGCATAATTGTAAGGGTTTTATAAATATATTGTTTACCTTAATATTGTTATGACGGTAATATTATTTACGTCAACTCCATAAATAAATGTATTTATTTCTTAAACATTTTAAAGTGTTTTCCGGAAAATCTTTCTAAATATAAACAATAGTTTTAATCAATTTTTCCTCTTAACACTATTTATAGGTTAAGAAGATTCATTTCTAGTCACATTACGTCTCTGTCTTAAAAAAACTATAAGTGTCTGAAGTACCCCATAACAGGTAGTATATAATAAACTGATAGCATTTAAATACCCTCATAATATTTCCACAACCTGTGTCAGATATATTAGCTATCATCCTGCTAATATATCAGACACAGGTTGGGGAAGTATAATGGAAGAACAAAATTAAAAAATGGAAATCCACCCCTTTAATTTAATAATTCGTATTCCGAAAATAATATTAACTAATTTGTTTTCACAAAATGTACCAATCTAAATTTGACATAAGTATGTAAACTGATGCCGTGGTTCTCATCTAGAAAAAATATAGAGTCATGTATCTTTATGATGCTGGTGACCGAATGTACCACTTATCACATTATTATATTCAATTTGTACATTCAAAATGTCACATAAAATTATCATAATTCGTAAACATTTTCGAAACATTATGTAAGGATGAATTTTTATAAAGCTATTCCTAGAAACCCATACATTTAATTGAATCTTTCACATTCCGAATATAATATTAACTAATTTGTGGATATAATATTTATCAGGATGAATTTGATATAAAGAAAGATTTAAATTGATGTTATGATACTCAATTGAAATGTAGAGTGACCAGTTTTTGTGACGCTGGTCACAAAAACTGGTCACTCTACATTTCCGATTTGCCGTCTATCATACTATTATATTCCATCTGCACATATTGGGCCATAAAATCATAATTTATATAATAATATCAAGAAGTATCGAAACAGCATATATTTTTAAAATCATGTCATGTCGACAAAATTGTGAGTTTCGTATCACTGATAGTGACTTGAGGAATTAATTAATTATTAAGTAACCTTGCTTCCTTTTGCAAAGCATCCGCGGCCTCATTTCCATTAACCGTCCACTGCAAAGTACATTACTAGTCGATGTCAAGAATTGATCAACCATTCACTGCAAAGTACATTATTAGTCGATCTCAAGAATTTTACTCAGGTTACTATGTATATTAAGTGTTTACCCTAAATGTCCCTATTTAACAACTTGAAGGGCAGCTTTAGAGTCGCAGAAGGATACCCTTCTATTCCCTCAGTTCTCTCAGTTTCTTGTAACCAATATATATATTTAAGGGAAATAATCATTAAAAAACTGAAAATTTAATGACAGGACGGTCAAGTGGAAATATCAGATCTGCGAATTAAACGCAAGTAGTACTCTTGCAAAAACCTTAACAAGACTGAGAACTCGACATTTTAGAGGGACGAAAATTCAGAGGGATGCAACTAGAACTTACTCTATCTGCAGAAACTTTTCCGACACAGAACTGAACCTTAATCATATTTTCTCTTGTCTCTCCACCCAGGCGAAAATGTAGCTGATCAGTGACTCTCGTTATGAAAACCTATTTGAAGACGATTGTCTTAAGATTACCAAAGCGGTATGGGCATGATCTTATATGAATACGACAACAACAAAATTCTGATTATATCACATAAGTTGTGTACCAATACGAAGGGATTGAAGGACACCTTTAAAAGCTCCATAAATTTTGCATTCTTTTCAGCAAAAAACCGCTCTCCATTCCGTCTGTGCGCCATTTCCTCGAGCGCATCACCTTGAGACTATGCTTATTATATAACCGGCGACCACTCTATGTTATACACAAAACGACGCTATTATGCAACGGAATTCAACGATTACGAGCCGCTCCGCGTGTGCGAAGTCTTTTATATTGCAATTTGTTTTGTCTTTTTGCGTTGCATTTTTGGATCAAAACATCCGGTCCGGTCGGACAGTTGCAGGTAGAATGCGTCTAACGTGACCGCGGCCCGCGGCGCACATGTCGTGCTATTATCGATGTTTATACCATCTAAGTAAGTTAACCCACCTTGCACGCTTAGTTTTAATATGTAAACAACCTTGAAATCGAAGTTATATAAATGCACACGCTTGCATATAAAGATTGAATGGGTATTCAGCAACAGAAGCACGTACATGCATTTAAGATTTAAAAGATATGGTAGTTAGTTAGTTACAACATATTTTGTGGACATTTTCACACAGAACTTTAAGATAACAATAAGGTGATAAGGCAACAACAGAACTTTAAGACAGACCAAATTTATAATGCAACAAGTATTTCAATTGAATATGCATTTACATTTTAACAAATTAAAACTTGAAAATTAGAATTTAATCTACTTTTAGATTTTACGTAATAATTAGCTGACCAAAATTGCAACAAAACGTTATTTGTTAAAAAAATATATTTTTAAGTGTCCGTGGAATGTGTAGAACTTCTTTCATTTCCTATTTGTTTTGTTCTGATGCGAAACTGTAAGTTTCTTGTTTAAAAATAGAAATTTGAAAAGAAGAATTGAAAAAAATGTATGAAAATTGGTGTTGCGTAAACCAGTATGGGAACAACACTTTTAATTACGATTATCTAGGTTTCACAATTATCTTTGCAGAGATTATTCCTACTAGCAAAACTATAATTTCTTGCTATAATAAATAATAATATGATTTCTTGCTAACATTTGGAATCAATTATGTCGGATTTATTTTAATCGATAATTGAATCAATTAAGAATAATCGATTAATAAAATATATAAAGGTACAAAATTACTCAATTCGCTCAAATAAAATTACTAGTTATAAATTTATATTAATATATGCAACAGAGAACATTCGCAAAATGATCCTCTTACATTTTATATTAATTATTTTATATAAATTTATATTAATATATGCAACAGAGAACATTCGCAAAATGATCCTCTTACATTACTCAATGCGCTCAAATAAAATTACTAGTTATAAATTTATATTAATATATGCAACAGAGAACATTCGCAAAATGATCCTCTTACATTACTCAATTCGCTCAAATAAAATTACTAGTTATAAATTTATATTAATATATGCAACAGAGAACATTCGCAAAATGATCCTCTTATATTTATAGTTAGCTATATTTTCTAATATGTATAATACAGGTCAATGTATTTTTTGCGCAGCTTTCATGATATATTTAAAAAATGTTTATAACTTTGAACTAAAATATGTCCTCACCATGGTGTGTTGGTTTGGGACGGCCTTTGACGACGTGACGCACCGGAGGGACTCGGGTTCGATTCCCGGTCGTTCGTCGAATGGGGCTGGACTGGTGTTATGGTTGGCTATAAGAGATTGCTCTCATAGCAATAATTCATATGTATCAATTACATACATGAAAGTAGATAAATAAAAAAAAAACTTTACTCACCCGGTTTAAAATAATCTGGGATTTGTATAGAATGCTTATGTTATCATGTAATTAAAATATTGCAGTCCTACAAATTCGCTAACCAAAGTTACGTCTCCTTTCCAATATTTAAATGGAAAGGCGAAAGACTTATGGAATTACCCCGTTGTGTCTATTGTTTATCACAAACATTTTTAAAGAAGGCCATTTGACACAAAAAGTACATGGCGTTATATACTAAAGGTTGCATCAATATTTTAAGGCGTAGATTTGAGAAGTTGAAGAAGAGAAAGCGAAAAAGTTTACAAGATCATGTAATTGAATATCAAGTGAGAATTTATTTAAATGAAAGTTCTAAAATATACTCGTATATCCTGTGTTTAATAATTGAGTTATAGTGAGTATATCCTGTGTTTGATAACTGAGTTTGTAATAATTTTTTGAAACAAAATTCCTAAAAATCGCTGCCAATATCAAATCGCTGCCAACATATATCGACTAGAGAATTATAAAAACAAATCGGGAATATAGAAATGCAAATTATTAAAAACTCAGTTATCAAACACAGGATATACTCACTATAACTCTATTATTAAACTCTATTATTAATACGAGTATATTTTAGAAATATATTCTCACTTGTTTCACAATTCTCACTTGATATTTAATTAGATGATCTTGAACACTTCTTCGATTTCTCTTAAATTTCTCAAATCTACACCTTAAAATAGTGATGCAACCTTTAGTATATAACGCCATGTACTTTTCGTGTCAAATAGCCTTCTCTAATAATGTTTGTGATAAACAATAGACACAACGGTGTAATTTCATAAGTCTTTCGCCTTGCCATTTTAATATTGGAGAGGGGACCGTAACTTTTGGTTAGCGAATTTGTAGGACTGTAATATTTTAATTACATGACAATATATATATATATATATATATATATATATATATATATATATATATATATATATATATATATATATATATATATATATATATATATAAACGTAGAGATATAAACGTAAAGATAAACTAAAAAATATTACAATTTATTATTAGATATTTCGAACATCCGTGTTTAGATTTCTAAGAATCTAAACACGGAAATCTACGCTCTAAATAAAAAAAAATGAAAGGAAAAATAGTTTTCCTCTAATTCCTACATGTGTATACTTCATCTTAATTATATGTGTACCAAAAATACGTCCATAGGTAAAAACGGAAAATATATAGAAATAGACGAACAATTCCACAAATATTTCATTGTACCTACTCGTAATCCGTCTTCGTTCGATGCTAACTGAAAAACTCGTCTGTTTAATAAATATAAACCTTTTTCGCGCCGTGTGTCGCAACACCCACATACCTAACGTAAACAGACCGACAGCTGACAGTCCGTGAAATATCCAGTATCGATTCCTACAAGCCGTCGGCGAACTTTCCCAGACCTAGACCCAATTCAAGCGTTACTTTCGCCACCCAAGAAGGGTGTGGGGTAGACTGGGCGGGTACGGTGTAGGGGAAGAAGAAAACGCTTACTTTTACGGTAGGGCGGGTCTCGGTTGCATCTTTTGATAATATACGTTTACGTAAGTATGTGATATACTATTACGGTATTTACTTGCAGTAATGGATAATTATAATAAGATAAAATACATTATATTGGGATCATTCGCATTGGCGTTTAAATGGATGAGTTTGTCTAATTGGATCAATTTCGTGAGTAATTCTGTCACGCTCTACTCTGTTTTGATATGAAAATTATTAATAAATAAATAAATTTGTTAAATACGAGTAATTGTCACTGGGAAAGTTCCATGAGCACTTAAATGCAATTAAATGCATGAGTTTGTTTTCTAACTCTGTTTTGATATGAAAACTATTAATAAATAAATAAATTTGTTAAGTACGAGTAACTGACGCTCCGGAAGTTCCATACAGACGTAGATACGTTTAAATGGACGAGTTTGTCTAATTGAATCAAATTCGTTGGTAATTCTATCACTCTCCACTCTGTTTTGATATTAAAAAAACTACCTTTTTACTTTTATTCTTAAGAAAAAACAAGCTTGTGTCGTAGACCAAAAAACAACCGTAATGAAGCTTTGGTTTTTGTAAAAATAGAATATTATTTGCATTTATATACTGCCATCCGATGACCCAATCGACGAAAATAGACTTGATGCAAATATGATTATTTTTTAAATAACTATTAGCTTTTATGATAATCATTTAGCAACATAGTACCCACTATATTAAATAACTATACAAAATTGTATTTAAATTTTCTCCGAAAATCACATGAACAGCTCGTTCATATGCTACCTTTCACCAGGCAGCCCTAGATGCCATATGTCGCGATGACTTTATATAATATGCGATGCAAATGAGAATAGCTGGGCTAGCCTAACCGCCTGAGCGCGCACGTCGCGCCCTATCCGAGCCACCACGCGCTATTGTGTTACGCTTTTCCTAGAAAACTCTCACTCCACATCCTGCAAGGCAGACGCAGGCGAAAAAATGGTAACTATACACTGTGGGTAAAAGTGGTCGCGTCGCCCGTTCGTTCGTGTGTGCATAAACTGATCACAATATTATATGCACTAATATACGCAATTTCGTATATCGGTTTCCATCATTGCGCCTACATAACTCTTCAAACTAGCCCATATTCTAATTTTCATTTACTTACGCATTAGTTCATACAAACATGAATATAACTTCGTAACTTGATCATATATACTAACGTTTTAAACATAAAAAATCTTTCAAAATAAACACCTATATGATGGTAAAAATCTATATATTAGAACCTGTTATGAGCAAACAAGCACACGAAGACTTTGCGTTTTAAATGTATAAAACGTTGTACATATTCGATAGGCGGCAAAATTATTTTCACCTGTGAAAACAATGTTGCCGCCTAAGAAAATATATTACAGCAAGTTAACTTGACATAATAAGGAATACAAAAAAATAATAATGAAAAGCGTTCCTGCCTTGTAGGTAGTCTCAGCCATATTATTGTTCCCCATCACGTAAAATAGAAATTATATTTTGTATATTTTTATGTAGAATATTCTTACCACACTAAACCAAGTAATTTACAACAACCTTATATCCGATACATTTATTCCTGAGAAGAGTTGAACAAATATAAACACATATTGTCGTGAATTTTTGAACGTACATTTTGCATTAAATCCATAAGCAGCGTTGTAAGCCACCATTCATCTATTACTATGTCAAACAAGGGCATAGCCTTAGGTTGAAAGAAAGTTCTTAACCGTTTGTGCTTTTTAATCCATGAAGAAGTCAGTTTATCTATGAGTATGTCAGCTTACCGGCGTAGTGTTCACCATGAAATGGAAGTTCTAAAATGCAAAAAGCCACAAAAGGAAAGATTTAAACTGAAGTGAATCTTTATAATATCAGAGCAACAAAAAATTAGTTTTAGTCGATTTGAGGAGAGTTTCCTTTAGATATGATATTTTTCCGTCTCTATTCACTTTTATCCCTCTGTTATTTTGACGTCTTAATCTGGTGATGGTACTTGTGATTCTCTTGCTTTCATTAAATTCACAGACTGGATCTCCTCCTTTTCAGCAACATCATTGTGGAATGGCGTCCTCGTCTGGTTAATTCTGTCTAGTCTTTGATGTATGTATGATTGTGTGAGCTTTAAAATACACGTAACATTATAAGACCGAAAAAACACGATAAAATTTTTATAAATGTAGGAATGTTCTTACCACTATATTAAAACTTCTATGAAGCACTATAATGAAATATATATTTGAAGTTACATAATAACATAATAAAAATATTATGTTAAGTTACAACAGTATTAAAGTTGCTGCCACAGTGAGATGTGAGGGCAAAATTTTAAGATCCTCTCGCATCCAATTCCTAACGTTGGAAACGACGGAGAAACCTTTCGGAATGGCGGAGACCGTCTTCACCAAAACAGAATGAAAAAATTACAACACTAAATTTTCAACCGCATAACTAAGACAAATTTCCGCCCAAGCGACACAGGTGGCAGTAGCAGTAAAAGATCAAATTATTAAAATGTAAACTAAATATATTTATTAACCTCACGTGCATCACATACGTACGTAGATATCAATAATTTAAGTACATCATCAATACGTAAGAGTTGCTTTACGTATTAATGGAAACCAGAGAGATAAAACTGTAAAATGTAAAACCAAATATATTTACTAACTTCACACGAATCACATATCTAGATATGAATAATTAAAGTACATCACCAATAAGCAACTCGTAAGTATTAATGATCATTAAACGTGTCACTTTGACGACCGGCAACCCTTGTAATATACTGATGAGGGTATTTTCCGCGGCGGAATTTAATGTTGTATGATGCATGACCTAATGGATTTTGTTACGACGTACACTCAGTAATTCCATTAACCCTCTCGTTGTACAATTACGCGTCATTCGTCAAAACGAAAATGGAAAAACCTACTAGTTGATACACGGACTATTATAAAAATAATTCGATAAAGATTTTATCTTTTTTTATAATAGAAGAAATTTTTCTTTATTACATTAAATACATTATAATATTTTCCATCAATTAAAATGGAAGAATGGACGTTCTCTGCTTATGTAACAACATTAAGTACGATAGCGACAAAGTATGTTTTATTAAAAAGGAAAAATAAACGACCTTTTATGGGGTATATTTTTCTTTTTTTTTAATAAAACTTTTATGTATATAATCTTGCATATAAAGATGTGATTATTTAAGTATTTTAGTAAATTTATTAAGGTAAATGAAACACAAAGGCAAAGAACCTTATAAAAATGATATTACAGAGTCTATTATTCATACAGATGATTTTGATCATATTAATTTGAGTGTATGTGAAGCGTGTTTTTGTAAAAAATGTACATTTTTTCGCGTACGGTCTTTGAGAGGGCGGCGCGGCGCGGGTCCCGGGTTCGATTCCCGGCCGCTCATCGAGCGGGGCTGGACTGGTGTTATAGTTTGCTATAAGATATTGCTTTCATGGCAATAAATCCGCCATGTATATAAATCAGATATATTAAAGTACTTAAATAAGAATTTTTACGATTCCTTAATATTTTCTATTTAGTTTAATACAGAAAATCACCTGTATGAATAATGGACACGTATCTGTACATTATTAAAACTTTTTTCAATTATTCCGAGACAAAATAAATACTTAGAAACTCAATAAGTATACAAGAAAGAATCATGGTAATTCGTTTTTTTGTTACTGATTCAAATATCAACTTTTCGTTGACCAAATCTCTTTTAAGCATTATCGAAATTGGTTGCAACGTCATTGAAGGGATTAGTCATATCGAGACGTTAAAAATGATTGCTTTAAAAATGGGCATTTTTTAAATTTTTTTGTACTATTCTTATTTATACGTAGGTCCATTTCAATAGTAATATGAAAAATGCATAAATAAATTAAAATCATTGAAAACATTTTTTTAAATATATTAGAAATTATTCGTTATCCATGACAAGCAATTTTTAATAAATTTCTGTATTTTGAACGTACTATTGACAAAATTTAAATAACTCACAAAATAAATCAATAACTTCTATTATATATATTATATAATTAGCTATCAAACAAAGAAAGTAACACTAGAAATGACATGTGGATGTGACGGCGCCACAAGTAAGCAAAGCTCTGCTTACTTTAAAGCAAACACATCTCGTCTACATTAGTTTGCCGTTTGCAGCGACGCGAGGAAGTGCTCCGTTATTTTTGCTTAAACAAGAAAATATGTCTTACTGTGTCACTGAATTGAGTAAAAATAAAAATCGTTTACAAAACCTTGCTAAAAAGTTATCTCTTACTATAATTACAAAGATTTATCAAAGTCATTTCGATATTTAAAAAGTTAACTTAACATTTATTTTTATGCATCAAATGTTCAACGATTTGTACGAGCAGGATAGACATATGCACGGCACAAGCGTGCGAGAGCGTGATCCAGTATCGAATGTCATTTAAAATGATTGTGAACGGAGGTGGGGATGCGCTATGCAATGTAATTGGCGCGTTCAAAACACAGTTTGACAACTACGGTTCCCATACAATTTCACAAACATGTCTACACTTCTTTCCTATTATTTCTTCTGTGCTAACCAACTTGCTAAGTCTAATCTTTCGCCGATATTATGCATGTGCCGACATTAAACAAAACAACCATTACTTTTAAT
Source organism: Druceiella hillmani (assembly GCA_039881145.1). NCBI lineage: Eukaryota > Metazoa > Arthropoda > Insecta > Lepidoptera > Hepialidae > Druceiella > Druceiella hillmani. Next base: position 3,961,201 of record JAYKKI010000084.1, read on the forward strand.
AAAATTTAAAATAACATTAAACAAAACAATCATTACTTTTAATAAAATTTTTAATAAATTTAAAAAAACAATCATTACTTTTAATAAAATTTAAAATAACGACGATATTATGCATGTGCCGACATTAAACAAAACAATCATTACTTTTAGTAAAATTTTCGACGATATTATGCATGTGCCGACATTAAACAAAACAATCACTACTTTTCTTAAAATAGGCTAAGTACGCTTTTGTTTCTAAATTAGCCATTGCTGAAAATGTTCTTAAGTGACAGGTGTCTATTAAATGAAAACAAACAGATGATATCGGTCGAATCTTCGAAAAACCTTTGATTAGACGTCACTAATTGCGGTATATCATTAAAAGCAATGTTGTAATAAATAGTTTTTCCGATAAGGCAATTGTATGAGATCTGGTCAGAGTTCCTAATTTGCGCCGTTACTACAAATACATTGTTAAAACCGATATCGACATAACCAAATTCTGCTGTAATATACATAATGGTTTAAATTATCCGTTATTGCGATTTTCATAATCAAAATTAAAATTATCGTATAGCATTTGATTCGTTTAATACTGGTTATTATTAATTCTGACTACGAAAACCCCTGAAAAAGAAATAATATAACATTGTTTGTACCTTCTTCCCTTCTTCATCCTTAATCGTACTGCTGTACAGGCTCATATAATTTTTAGACTTACATTTTTAGGCTTCGGTACATAACAATAAAAAAATGGAAACCTTTCAAGATCACTCACAAATCCGTCCGGTTGTCTGCCTATCATAGTATTTTTTCTTACGAACCGTTTGACGCAGGAACTTAAAATTTTTCATAGTAATAAAACAAATCAACCTGTGTGATGTCTCGATTAACAAACAAAAATATTGATAAGAAAATTTTGAGGAGAGCCAATGAAACTCTGAAATAATGTTTTTCTCAATTTCAGGTAACATAAAAAATGAAAGAGCAAGGTATACATGCTGAAAATATCCAGAAAAAATATGGCGTACCTCACTCCGAAACTCTTAAAGTTATAATTTTGAATAAAACTGCTTTATTAGGAGCGTATCTGATGGAAAACATATAATCTGATGGAAAATTATAGCAATAATTCTAAATCTAATTTTTTAGAAAATCGCAATATTTTTACGCTTATAAATGATTAACTAGGCAATATATGTATATAAACGCGGTGCAAAATAATATTTGTACCTAAATAGTATTGTATATACCTAAACATTTGAGTGATGTTTATATGCGCTCAAGTGTGTACGTAAGTAAAACTTTGTACTTAACAAATGTGTCGAAGTCTTCTTTAATCTTTAACACAATATTTCAAAATTTTTTGTCAATTTTTCACCGCCTGTACTATTCGAACAATCCCAAAAATCCTTTCTTCCAAAATCACATAAATATTAAATAATAATATTATATATCACAATGTTATAAAGTTATTATTAAATATCAATTAGAAATATTTTATGCTCAATATGCCAAGTTATAAATATTTATTTTGATTTTTTATATATTTAGACTGTAAATCAATATTTCATTAGCAGTATATATACAAAGCATATATTCAGTAACAAACATAATTATATCTACTGAAGAGCGAACGAGTTCAAAGACGAAACATGAAGTGGTTTTAGTCAGTCTCATGCGTACCAGCCGACGCTGACGTCACGCAGCCACCAAGAATCAGCAAGCGTAGCATGAATTGCAACAAGATGCACTTGAAATTATATTTACACAGACTTAATTACATAAACCAATATAAAATGATATATAGAACCGTCTTTTTACATAAACCAATATAAAATGATATATATAACCGTCTTAATTACATAAACCAATATAAAATGATATATATAACCGTCTTTTTACATAAACCAATATAAAATGATATATATAACCGTCTTAATTACATAAACCAATATAAAATTATATATATATATATATATATATATATATATATATATATATATATATATATATATATATATATATATATATATATATATAACCGTCTTAATTATATAAACCAATATAAAATGATAAATATAACCGTCTTTTAATTCATTACATATATACATAGTGAATTATATCGGTTAGTTGGTTTTGAACTGTATATTCAAGAATATATTACTATATACTATAATAGATATTCCACTAAACACTATTGAAAACATTTCGCATGACAAAATTAAGAATTTTATTAGTTTGGGATATGTTATCAAATAGGAAATTACAAAAAAATTATTTCGCATCTATCACACAAGATTAAGAAAAATCATGTCCACGAGAAAGTAATGAACGACATAACGCCAACTTAGAATTTAAAAACTTAAACTTACTACCGACCAAAGGAACGTCGTAGTTCGCTCTAGCTTTACATAAACCCTGATCACCTCAACTGCATAAAGATATATTATATATATATATATATATATATATATATATATATATATATAGTGTGTGTGTTTGTGTGTGTACATAGCCATATCTTATATCGCAATACAGTATTAATTAACAGAACACGCATATCGATATTAAGTCAGGATAAATATGATAAAAAATTATCACACATCATCATATTACAAGACATCGTGGTTTGAAAAACAAAACGAAAGTTGTTCTGCTCAGCTGTTACTCTGCTTAAGATAATGCGTGATTTGGTCATAAAGACAGCAGCTAACTCTGAAAGAAGAAAAAATTAAGGACATTTAATTTTTAATGCGAGAACTGTTTTCTATACTGTATTGAAACGTAGTATTCACATCTATTTGTTTCAATAACTACAGTACTTCATTTAAAGTACCTATAACTGCGGTCCACTTATTTTAAACACGTTTAACTTATCATTACCCTGAGCTAAACATAATTACAGTTAGTGTACAATAACTAAGTAAGTATTTACTATTTTGGAAAGTTATTATTCGAATATTTGATTATCTGAATCAAAACTTCCTCCAGTTGATTCACATAATTGATCTTCCATTGTATTAAATAATTCAATTGCCAATCGTAATATGTATAATAAAACAAGAAAAGGTTTTATATTTATTATTGTCAAATATACAATAAACACGTCTACCGACCATAAAAATGTGCTCGACATCTTGTGATTAAAATGTAGCTTCAGAACTTCAACATCTTCAATAAAACTGTAAGTTCTCTTTAATTTAAACCTAATTTATACCTGTTAGCCTCAACGACATCGGAACCGCTGGCAAACATCTTTTAATAATTAGGTGCTAATACAAATAAACCAAAAAAAAGATGTTTTATACATACGTATTATTAAATTTTTGCACACCTGTAAAATACAATAAACGGATTTACAGTGAAACTTAATTTATATCTTAGAGGTTTAATCAACATCTGCTATAGAAACCATGGCGTTATTATGCATGAAAGTTGAGTAGTTAATTATTAAATCGCTACTCAATCAATTGGTAGCTATATGTTAATACATTTAGGTTTACATACTAGTTATTTCAATATTACTTCCTGCAAAATTTATGGGATATCCTCTTTGGTACCGAGGTTGCAACCGAGGAGAAACATTTTTATGATCCAGAAATCTGTATCATAGGCAATCTTTTCCCATGTAATGAGCAGACGAAGTTGCTGGTAATAATTAAAGTAAACACATCAGCTCCTATTCAGTTTATAATTAAGTCAAAGGCTATGGACAGTTTTATAATTGACCATCGCATTCCACGCCGTTAAAGGAAGCGACTATCCCCTTCCAAATAAATATATCCTATTAAAGCATTGAAAGGATGTCCCCAGGCTGTAGTCATCCGTAGATAATATCTCTATTGAAGCAGTACTATTTTCAATTCTTCCGGTACTCAAATATCAGATGTCTAACTGACGTCCGAAAGCGAACGCGGTGGTCCAATTTAGTGCACAATAGGTTAGTTGTCGTATACGCAGCGACAATGCAGTGCATTGAATATCACTTTTATTTAGTGCATCAAACTTAGCATGCTTTGTTGAATGGAAATTGGATATTGATCGGAACGTTCTACATTGTTACGATATTATTGATCGCTTTACCTCGGTCGTGATATAAGTTTAATTTAAGCAATTCATTTTTACAAAATATCCTTTCTCAATCTGCTACGAATTAATAAACGGGTAAGTTTCTAATCATAATTTACAATTTGCCTATTTTGCACTAAATTGGACCACTGTGTTCGCTTTCAGACGTCAATTAGACATCCAATATTTGAGTACCAGGAGAATTGAAAATAGTACTGCTTCAATAGACGATATTATCTACGGATGACTACAGCCTGGAGACATCCTTTTAATGCTTCAATAGGATATATTTGTTTGCAAGGAGATAGTCTCTTCCTTTGAACGGTATGGAATGCGATGGTCAATTATAAAACTGTCCATAGCCTTTGAATTAATTATAAATCGACTAGGAACGAATGTGTTTACTTTAATGATTACTAGCAATTTCACCTGCTCATTACAATTTAACTGAATCATAAATTAATAAATATTTATAAAGAGAAAAAATATTGGTGACATACCTATCTGTATAACAAAACTTTTTAATCTATGCCCGAAAAGTGTCTCAAAGTCGCTTGTACCATATACGAGTAAGAGTATTTGTTTGTATTTAGTCGTTCGAGGCGGCTTTTGATCACACAACGTTTATAAAACTAACATCACTTCAAAAAATAAAATAAGGCCCGTTTGAAAATTTACTTGAAGCAAAAGTGGAAAAATATAGGAATGTTTGATGGAAATATAGAATCTGAAGAATTCAATGTAGTCAAGAAAACTGGAAAAATGCCTATAAAAACATAAACAATGTAAAAAGGTATATTGGACAAAGGAGAATATCATAAAATACGGTAAGTTGACTCATTCTAAATTTTTATATTTTTCGTACAACATTGTGAAATATAAGTCAATTAAAAACTAGTCTTGAAAAAAATTCAAAAATTTATTGAAAAATAAGCCAGTTGTAGGTTTCTAAATTTGAAGATACGGATAGAGTTAGGTATATCGCTGTCTCTTTTCCTCTCGTAGAATATAATGTGCAATATTAAAAATGACCTCACAACACAGTATTGCCGTCCTTCTCTAAAGGTCAAATTTAAACATCTGTAACTCGGTCAATATTTTACAAAATTTTCACTCTTCATCAGCTTGTACCTTGAAATTATGATTAATGAAATAAAAAAAAATAGTCAAATACCCAATTACCACTTCTGGTGCTTAAATAGACAGAACTATTAAATAAGTATGTGTTAAACATAAATGTCTTAATCAAATTGTTTTTTCTCTAAAATATCGCAAGTACAATTCTTTAGGAATTAAATCGTGAGTCAAAGGTGAAATGCTTGGAAACTCTATCGTGTTGACACATTAGCCGCTCGACCGCGTGCTTCCGTTTCATAGAACAATTGAAGGACACCTTGTAACTGCACCTTTGCACCTGATTGAATCGATACCTACTTGACACAGACTTTGAATCTATAATTACAGGTACTACTTCTAGAGACATAGTGATTTTTGTATTTTATTTTTGCATTTTTAACCAAATGTGGAATCTAAAAGCTAAGTTTTTTAAGTTAGTCTTATATATAAGTGTATTAGAATGAAGTAAAAAAAAATATTTTCGGTTATCATGATAGAAGTTGGCTCCTTTACACCTTATGAACTCATTTGAAAAATGTTTTAATTTGGTCTTCCTTTGTATTTAAAGGTACTTTTTCTTGTGAAAATTTGGATATTTGGTACCTATTTACTCTGCAACCAAGCAATGGATCACTAAAGAATTTGACGTGCATATATTTGGTGTTGTTTAATAATAATAACATAAGTTTAACCGTGGCTTCGCGTGCGTAGAATATTAATACAATGGAGAGGATGCTTACTCAATCACAGCTAAACAGCAATACAAATTTTCATAAAACTTGGCACGGACATAGTTAACTAATTCAAACAAACATAATAACCTCGTTTAAGCCGAGAAACAGTATTCATATCAATTAATAAATTTACGTTTTTTATTAAATAATAAAAAACTGGAACATATTAATAAATTGTTCCATTTATATATCAAGGATTTAATAATAATAAATCGTGTTTATATCAAGGATTTAAAATTTTTTATAGACAGATGGTCGATGGTCTTATTGGATAGAGACAACTCCTGCCATTTTAATTTAAAAACTACGTGACAATGTCGCGATCAATAAATCGGTACATAAGTATTTTTAAACTACGTCACATAACGGTCATCTCTAAGTAAAAAGTTAAACCAAACATATTAAACGCTGTTGTGATTCTATAAACCGATTTTTTTTAAATATTCCATAGTACGACATACGCACAAATTTCGTAAGTTCAAAATCATTCCATCAGTCTTAAAATCCTTCCTGGATGAAGAAAAATAAAATATTAGTTATAGCGACCGTAGAGCTCCGTACAATATGGAATTTTTTATCTAATCCCTTGATTTAAGATAACAAATGAGATAAATTGAAAGGACATATTAAGAAATACATAAATAAACCAAAATATATACAAATAATAAAAAACAAATTAAATATACTAAATTGGAATAATGTTATTTCATTTAGTCATCATGATCGGTTATCAGATTTCCTGGAACTTGTTTATAATTGTGTATACGCATAACTAGGTAATTGATTTAATAAATCGATACTAAACTTAAACCTATGTACACGCGGAAAACAAAGTTGGAAATCTAAATGAAATGCATCACAACTATTATTGGAGTCATAATATAATCTTCATCATCTATAGTCATCTCTTTATCTGAAGTAAACAACAGGGGCGCGGTCAGTAATTAGATTTGTTAAAGTACAGATTCACCGTTTGACTTTGGCGGAAAATTCTGTTTTCATTTTTAAAATTTTTCCCTATTTATTAACATATTCTACATTTCTTTAACTCCGATTTCTAAACGTCTTTGATGTTAAATATTCCCACTTCATAATGTAAGCACCGCAACCAGTTCAGTTAAGTAAACAAAAATTCGGACGGCATAACTATTAGGTTAAGTTATATTACTTTGCTCAGAGACAAGTGAGAATAGTTAAATATGTAATTTCATCATATGTTTTTCAGTAAAACAAATGTTTGTAAACTTAGTAAACTAACATTATAATTACCTAGCGACGCAAACAAAAATTGACTAAAAATTTGTTCATATATTCTGCAAAGATACTGCAAAATATCCTATATAAAGTACCTAAATTAACTTGGATTAGGATTTTCTGAATTTTCCTTCAGACTTTACTTTTACCAGTTGTTTTTACCGTTACTAACTATATCGAGGTGTGCGATATCAGTATTTTTCGTACTAAGTGATCCTGTTACGAGTACGTAAAAATAATAGATACTCATATCTGTTACAAGATACTAACCCTAACACCTAACTTATATCTGTTACAAGTACGCGGCACACATACTTACTTTTTGGATATTCTGATGGTAATACGCAAAGTAAACACTCGTCATAAAGTATTATTTTACTTGTTAGGTACAAGTATTTCTCATTGTTTGGTCTTTTACTAATTTGAATGAAACTAAACAAAAGATTACAAAAATAAAATCTAACAGTTATTGTTCTTTCTTCTCTAACTTTTTGTCATGGACCTTGAGAGAATGAATGAACATGTGCACGCCAAATGTCAAAGAAACAGAAAGCTACGTATTTTGTAACAGGTATCTGCGGAATATCATACGCTAGTACGTCCGTTCCACGTAAATACTTAGTACTCGTACGGATTACAGTATAATCCCCACCTCTAATGTCTTGTTAACGTTTAACATTTATTACCTTATTAATGTTAAAAAGCCATTCTCAATTTTCTGTCCTAATGAAAATCATTTGATATTAACAAGCAAATGTAAACGTTAATACCATTATATGTTGTAAAAAATATATTACACCGGTTATGGCAGTTACATGAAATAAGATATGAAACATGTCTGGTACAATTTCTTAGAATAGCATTTACCTAAGTTTGCCACTTTTAATATCATGTCCTACAAAAGCAGAATCCTCAGAAATTACATGATAAAATCATATTTACTCAAATATGATCTATCGTGTCTGAAATATGGCATCTAGCTAATAATAGTGTCATGAGATATTAAGTAATTTGGCCAAATTTGATTCAAAAGTTTATTGTACGGTAAAGGTGACACAAACTGGAATTTATCGTACGCAACATAAACATCTCTATGTTAATGTTAAACTTTGACCTTTCACGAGTATTAATGTCACCGTTTAATATTTTCTGACATTAGATATAAAAAACTTATGCGCCAAGGGCACTATGTACCTATGGGTAAAATTTGAAAGTAACAAAATTACAAAATATAATATTACCTTTTAAGTATACGTTGTTATTATCTCACTTTTGAAGAATCAATTGATCATCGAAGCTTTGTTTATCTAATCAAAGATTTTCTGTAAAAAATCCATGAATACCTAATCTAACCGCGATCCTTCCTGTTTAATGATTTATACAGAGTGTATAAAAATAATAAACCTATGTAGTCACTTGATGTGAACATCTAATGGCGCGTTTGTACAGGAGTTAAAATGTTCTTATGGCACGTCGCGACGTGCCATTTGGCTAGGTTCGCGTTTTATCGACTCTTTCCGACTTAATTGGGCCAGCTTCCCGTCTTGTCGGCTCTTTTCGACTTAATTCAGCCAGCTTGATGTCTCGTCGGCTAACAGTATTATAAAATTAAAAATAAATTTTCAATAGATTATTAAGAAATATTTACGTGATAAATTATTTCATAAAAATAAAGTGACAAATGAAATTAATATTTTATTATTAAAATTTGTTTTTCGTTTTAAGTTCTTTCAAATAAAAATATTTCAATATAAAAAAATTTAGATGTTCCAAATCTGCTAGGCGTCCAACCAAAATTGTTTTCCAAATATTTATATGATTTTCTAATTATGTATAAAGGACCTATATATCTCCTAAATTATTTAAAGGCAATCAAATTATAAATTCCAATGCTAATCGCATAGTAAAATATAGACATACTTAATTTCTTGGTGCTTATTTCAAATCAATACAAGCTTAAGCTAGCTTGTATGATCTTTGGTCTATCAAAAAATGAACACTGTTTCTCTTACATAAACGGGAACCTTTTTATATAGTTTTCAAAATTTAAATATCTTAATGCGAACAATAAGATCGTGAAATTTATACATTCAGAGCAAACTTATAAGTTCCAATTTAAACATTCATGCTTATAATGCAAACTTATAAGTTCCAAGTTTGTGAAAGTCCGGTCTAATAACGTGCAAACCATTCAATGCAATTAACTTTGCATTATCCAAAATGGACCATTTTGTCCCTTGTGATTGATAGATTAACTATGTACAAAAAAGTCAAAGTAAAAATAAATGCTGTCGAAAAAAAATATGACTGATAAAGCCGAAAAATGAAATAAAATAAATAGCAAATGGAAGGTGACATAAAGCAATTTCAAAAAAAAATAAAGGAGATTTATTAGGATAATTTTAATGCAACCCACTTAGCATCTTGAAATAGTAGGGAAGTTTTAGGAGTTAATAAAAAAAATAACAACTAATGGTTAAAAAACTAGCAAATTGTCTAGTAAAAAAGACGTTGCTGATATAGACATTTTCCTAACTGTTTTTTCATGATTAAATAATAAAGGTTAATTTCATACATTCCTCGATTTCAAAGTCTATTTAGAAAAAAAATTAGCCTTATTTAACCGTACGATGTCTTACCTTGCAACACTAAAAGTTAATAAGACGTAACGAAATCGTTTATCGCTTCTGTATCCATCAGTAATTATATAAATATACATTACTTGTAACTATACAAAACTAATTTCCAACCGGACGACGACGGATTAGTCACCGATAAACCGAAAAAATAAAACTGGCAGTTCGCTAATAAGTATCTAATGACAGGAAATGGGTTTTTGTAACTTTATGGGTTTCCAATTTAGTGACGTAATCTGCAGACTAAATCTCCTTGAGCCAGTTTAACCGAGCTTTATGAGCTTATCAATAATATCAAGCGAAAATTATACAAAAATATAAAATACTTGCCGATATTACAAAAACTATACTTAGAAAATTTCTAAGCATCAATTATTTCAAGATGTAATTTGTGATGTTCGTAAATATGATATTCCTCTATTCATGAGGGTCCAGGTTTCATTGCACACTATATGAGCCAAAGCGAATTTTATAATTTTACGTCAAAAAATTATAGGGTTGAGGCTGTCTCGTGTAAACCGATAATACTGTCGTTATATTTTTATTTTAACCAATGTATTGCGATCTAACATTCTTTCTTATTTTTTGAATTATTAAATAAATATAATTTGACTGTTGAAAAAATTATAAAAAAGTTTCATTTTATAAAATATTAAAAAATAATAGGAACCAGTTACTACTAATCTACATATAAATATAAGTTAACAATAAACTAATAATCTATAAACAGTGAAAGCAAATAATAATAAAATAACGTAAAATAATCTTCAAATAATAATAAAATAACGTAAATAAATTATAAACACAACAATAATTAAAAAAAAACAAAAACTCGCTTTCGTGACTAAAGGGTTTATAAGGGTTCATTATATGTATAAAGGGTAATTCAAACTCGATGGGTTTACTGTTAGCCATTGAGAAGTTTCCATAACCGCCTCTCTCCTTCATCATCAGATCCTTCCGATTACAATAAGCAACCGAAGGACTCGTTGATACGAGTCAAACAAGTTCAAAATCGACAGGTTTAGTCTTAACAATTGAGAAGTTCCTATAACCACCTGTCTCCTCCATCATCACGTCATCTCGACAGTATCACCCCATATTATTAAATTGAATAAGTCTGCAAGGTTTCAGATCGATACCGCAGTTGGAACTAGGTGAAAAGAGATTTGCAAGATTTGCTTGAAGGTCAAACTAATTCAAGCGTGCTAATAAATACTAGAAATTGAGAGTCTGTATAATAACCATATTTAAGAAAATATTATGGGAATCTATAACTAAGTTATAGAGAAAAAATTTAGCTTCTTTACAATTCTTGTCCGTCTGCTTATCTGTTCATTGATTAAATTTTTGGATCTTTTATGCATTGCATCATTCCTAGAGTCTAACAAAGAGGTTAAATATTGTTTTATATCAGGTAGACCTATGGGAAGTAAAAGAAAGAAAAACATCAGCCTACTGACACCCTCTCTCACTAAGTAAACTAAAAAGCTCAAGCAAGCAAATCTACGGCCGAAAAGCTTCTAGAAATTATATTATCTCCATATAATTTATTTTATCTCTCGAGATAAGTATAATGCAGATTCGAAAAGGAAACTTCTATCAATCTCGTCCTACTAAGATTACTTGTCTGGCCGCGGCGCTTTGCAAAGACGTCTCTCGGATTGAGCAGCGCGTATCGCGGCGCTGAGAGTGACACTGTCGAGCCACTGGAGATGTATACAGGCGTACAAAATGCTACGTGAAGTGGACTAAAATAAAATTAAAAACAAATCCGAAAATTCCTTTGATCCTTGTTTTAATACTGTTTGTTATATTAAGGATACACCTAATATAACAGTTTTGTATGGAAAAAATAAAATATATGAAAATAAATTTAAAATAATAATTTCCCATTTGTTTCCCAGTCGGTTGTTTATCTACGAAATATTTCACTACTGTGCGTCGACACGCATGTCGGGACGTAATATTTCTTTTGTGTGATTCCACCTCTTCAATACTTCCAAGACATATATATTATGATATAAAATAAAAGAAAATGCAAACAATAATAAATTATTTTAATTATGAATTAAGTATATAATTTCTATTTTTGATTCAAAAATTGTATTTAATGGAAACATTTATTTATTTTAAGGCAACTATAACAGCAAAACAACAGTAAGTTTTATATCCATCACTGAAATAGTAGGTGTTTGCAGTACTATTTATCATTTGAGGAGTAAAAAATAATATAAAACTGTGTGTTGTAATATCTCTCTCGTCATCCTAATTGTAAGGTGGACGATATAATAATGTAGAATATTTTACATTTCAGTAACCCTTATAAATTATAAAATTTAAACTTTTGACATGTACAGAAACAAAAACCCTCTGTCAAAGTAAATCCCAATTGTAATAACAATTTACAGATGTCATAAAGTGAGTTAAGAGGAAAAAACAGGACAAAAAAAAGAGTAACTCATTTATATTAATTTATAATTCACGAATCCCCAAATAAAATAATAAAAAATTAAAAACTCTTTCAAATGATATTTTGTATCCGACCTACAACGAAAAAATTTATTTTTGTGTTAGATAATTTCAAACCTACATCTAATAGTCAAAACCTATAATTATCTACAATTTTACTTATCGCTGACATAAAACTGCTTATCCACAAAATCCTCACAATAAAGTCAAAGAAAGTAATGTACTCTCTTCTGTTCAACTGCCATTAAAAATGTAATCATCAGCACTAAATGGTACTGACATTTTAAAAAAATCATATTTAATTTTGTCCATGTCGCACGTCTCCAACATATACTCTGTGTATCACCCATCTCTATCGCTCTCTCGGCATTACGTCTCACTCGCACTACTGCCCGCCGATCCGCATCCGCGGCCTCTCGGAACCGGTCCGCGCTCGCTCCGCGTGTTCCGCAGATTCGGGCATCTCAATGTACATACCTCCGCTAAAGCGAAGGTTTTGAAAAGTTGATAACGCAAAGCGAATGCGATTCTTGATGGAATTTTATTTTTCGGAACGAGAATGAGGCATGTTCTTGTATCGCTCTTCGTTTTGAATAGTGACACAACTTAAAGATGACCACTTGCAAAATATTGAGTTTAATCGATAAGTCAATTTTCCGTTATGTAAAAAAATGTTTAACCAACATAATTAACAGTTTCTGACCATAATTTAGAGCCTTAATTTAAAGCGTGTAGTAAATTATGTGCAGATTTTGAATTGCACCACCCTTTAAACATAGGTGAGGTTTAAGCATTCGATGAATCATCATTGTTTGCATACCTTCTCTGAGCAGGAAAGATTGTAAACAATATTAACAATGGAAAGTTTATTTGATCTCTCAACGGAAGACTTGGCCCCGTTTTCTCTAATTGTTTATTTCATCATAAACGATTCTAGTAACGAATGGCCAAATTCTTCGGCGGCATAAAAATTAACTCAAAATAACTATGATAATTGTCATAATGTCAACAAATTTCTTTAGATTATGCAACTCATCAAACTGACTAACTGTTCTAATATAGATTTGGTTACTGTCCGTATATAAATCTAATAGAAGATATATATATATATATATATATATTAGGGAGGGAGTTACAGATTAGGCATTGGTCAAATTTATAAGGAGCCAATGAGTTTTGACAAATGTAAGAAAAATGCACAATGAAACCGTTTTTTGCACCAACCGATTAAACCATAAAATGCGCATCAAAATAATTTATATGTGGATTATTTTTTTAATAAAAAGGTCGATCCACAGGAACTTGCTGGTTAATGAGATATAGCTGATCAGGAAAGTTGTGACTGGCTCTAAGGAACGCAAGTGACTAGAATTTAGAATTGTTATATTTAACGATAATATATTTTATTTGACACGAGAACCACAAACCTGACACCAGTAGATTATTTATCATTCAATACTTTGAATTAGTAATACTGATTTAAAAATATCTCAGACATGGGCGAGTACCAACCTCTGTTTCAGTATAAAAACAAAACTTCCACAATGCTTATTCTCTCGAGACCCATATAAAAATAAATTTCGTTATCACAGACCTTGAGCTAAAACAAGGAAGTCGTAAGATGGCGTATTTTAATTCATTCGCAATATAAACTAAAACAATATCCTAATTGTTACGCGGCAAATCCTTGACCCGCAGTTGTGAATTCAGCCGTATTATCAGACGCTTATTTTTATATGGGCTCTTAATCAATATTGACCTTATGATCCACTATTATAATACTGTATAACATACTTATATTATAGTATAACATATCTACTAAGAAATTCTCGCTAAATTTGCAGCTTTACTCCTTCATTTCTATAGTCTTTTATGAAACTTGATTCTTATACAATATCCTTCCAGACATTTCTTTTTTCACCTTCCTTTTCCGGTTAGTAACCTTCAATACTTTAACATCGTCCAAAACATCAGCCATTTATCACTCATTTGTCTATTTCTGATTTTGATGTCCGTCTGAAAAAAAACTTCCAAAAAAAACTTTTCCTTCTGTGTTATTACATAAAATTCAGAGACTTTAAAAATCTTATCGAAATTTTTTTCTATAATCATTTTCTCCAATTCATCGTTTATTGTAATTATCCATTAACCGTTACCTTATACTCATTTATGCTTACAATTTTCCTCAAAAGGTCAAAAAGTTAGAATCACCCTTATTTGATATTATCCAAGAACGCAGCGTAAGCACGTACAACATTGTTATTTTGTTACCCTACTACGGCAGAGCAAAGGTTATGAATTTCAGTTTTCAGAAATTATTTAGGTTATTTATGTATGTATGCGAATTAGTTTATTCCCTCGTACAGATTAAACAACTAAAGTGATTTCCACAAATGAGGTGTCTGTCCTTAGATTCGTCTTGATCTTTTCAGTTATTTTTTCCGTAGACGGGTTTTTATTTTTCTTCTTGCTAGCAAATAAACTGAAAAAATATTGATGTAAATATAGGAATTATAAATTCAAATGTGTGCTACCAGCCACTCAGTTTTTACTTTTTAAATTAACAGTGTTACATAATTGATTATAAGTCTTCATTTTTCTTTTAATAGACCCACTTACATGCTACTTTCCAACAACACAACATTGACAATGCCATAAAGCAAACACAATGATTTATATGATCAAATCTTTTAAACATTATTTAGTTCCATATGTGTATATATCTCAATGCAACCAACAATAAAAGCTCCGACTGCAACACATCATATTGCAGTTTGCAAGTTCAATAAACTCGATGCACTTGACACATTTCGGCGAGAGCAATAACCTCAAGATGCAGGTAGGATTGTGAATCTGAAGCCACAAAAAACAGGGGTCGAAAAGAGAAGGGATGGGACCCGTTATTTGGGTCACGTGCTTGCTCTTTTGAAATGCTGCAATCAGGATTGACGGGCTCTTTTGACGAAGGCTGTTTTGAAAATGTAGTGTTATAAATCAAAATGTGAAGAAGACGTACAAAATTGTAATTCGATTGAACAATCTTTTAGAGAGTAAAATGTATCTGTTTATAGTTTCCAATAATCACTCGACGGTGATTATATAGGCAATGATGACGTAATGACGCATTATACGTGTGTAATAAAATGGTTCTTCCATTATATCTCTATTCTCTAGTTTCCATTGTTTATGGTGTGAAGATTGAACAGCTTCTTCGTGTTTACCAAAATTCTAATGAACCCACAATATGTCTAATATCCCGCTGCAATAGAAGCTATGGTTCATTGACAGATGAACCCACAAATTCGATATAATAGAAATTACTTGTTCTAACGCTATTAAAACAAGGGAACTCAATGTATATTTTATCTCTAATAGAGTCAAATGAATAAGATAATGGTAACTTGAAGAAAACTACTGGAAATTTATTCTTTCAAGAAAATTTTTATTTTTCCGTTTTTCCTCTTCTCATCCATTTGGGAATATGATTCTGAGATAATGCTACATATTTTTAATTTTCTCGACTCGTAATCCCTTTACATTTTATCGATTATAGTAACTATTTATATTAAATAAAACAAAACTTTAAAAAAAATTGTCAAATTTAAAAAATATTATTTAATCATATTGGATACACACCAGTCTTAATGCCCAGGTAACATTTAGCAATTTTGTCTATTTATAACTGAAATTGTCGTATTTCCATTTAAAATAATAAAAAAACAATTTAAAACAAAGCTCGTGTTGAATTTGAAAAAAATATCTACAAAATTCATACGATTTACAGATCGTGTTTACAAGAATTCTTTGTTATTTTGTAAATTTAAGTTTCTTCTGTTCATCTTAATTCATAATACAATTGCAAAACATCGTAATCACATTGAAGTCATATTGCGCAATGTTGTTAAATATTAAGTACTATAATGTAATTTATACTTTGCACTGAGTCATTAAATAGTCGAGGCACTAAGGGACGCACGTACCGAACGAAATCAAATAAACAATTTCATTTCTGATTTAGTTAAATTCAACGTATTGATCTGATTATGTTTCTGATATTTTTTTACGAAGTATCTGAATATTTTAACAACCTAGATAAATTTTGATCGGTAGTGATTTTTTGTTTCCTTTAAAATTCCATTTCGTCTAGCTAATGCTACGTGGAGTTATGCGCCCATAATACGTATATACGAGTATGCTAAATATTTATGGAAATAGACCTTGAATAATGCAAAAGAAGTCCGAATATATGTATATAAAGACTAACAGAAGAAGTTAATATAAATACAGTAAGTTGGAAAATCAAGTATCAGAAAAAAATGTGAATTTACTCAACTAAGAAATACCTTAAAAAAGGTAATTTAATTAAAGATGAATATAGATATTTCATCGGACGTTATTTAGAAATTAGCGAATTAAAGAATTAATTTTAATGGTACTTTGGATGATACCTATATTACTCTTCAGTAGATGGGAAACTAGACGGTATAGTTAATATGTAGCAAAATTAATAATATAGTACATACAAAAGTGAGGATATAGGTAGAATAGGAGTTATATTTTTATTCATTTTCTTCAATTAATTTCGTTAAACAATTGTTAACTTTAAAGGTTAAGAAATGTTAAACTTTAAAATAATTGGATATAACTGAAACCAGAATATAGAGAGTAAGGGAGAAAACACAAATATTACCAAATAATTTGTTTATTTCCTAGCAGGTTTACTAATCAGTAAAAACATGCAAAAATAGGATTTTACAAAATAAAACTTCCTGCGAAAAACTTAGAGCGTACCCACTAAACATTGCTTTCGAGACTTATTTGAATTTTTTCACATTCGATTTATTTTTTTACAACAAAAAATATGGCTATAGAACAAATTATTGATAACTTTAAAAGTTAAATATTTGAGAAAGGAGGCATCAAAGTTAAAAAATAGCCTAACGAACTTTATTTGAAAAGATCTATACATGATAACTTAAACAATGGGAATCGTGAAAAAAAATTCGTTCCATTTTACATACACAAAGCAGCAATTTAAAAAAAAATTTAAGAAAAATTATACATACACAAAGTAGCATTTAAAAACAATTTTAATTTCATGAATTTGGGTGTAAAATTGTAGAAACTGTGACATTATGACAGACGGACGGACAGTGAAACATGGAAAAATTATATGTGAGGTTTCATTGCTTGATTAGTGACGAACAAAAGAATATCGTAGAAAACCGCTGAAAACAGTATTAACACCAATAATAAGGTACTAGCGTGACCCGTGCGAAGTCTTCGCATTATTTATTCTATTTTAATAAAATTGACATATAGAGGCGCAAGTATCAAAAGCATTGAGCTAAAGCGCCACTTTATTTATACGTGAGTGGATTTCAAATTAAACAAAAATTTTACCGACCGTCAATCATATTGACGTTGAGCCGTTAGATGGCAGCATTGCTGTTTTGTGTATATAATTTTAATAATTAATTAATTTGCAAAAACAATAGCAATAATAAATTTTTTAGTTGTGGATGCCGGTAGAGCAAGCAATTATCTATAAAATGATATATAATTTATGTGGATTAGTTGTGAGGTTTTTTCTAAAAAGGGAGTGTAACATCTTAACCTTAGCATATTAATATATATGATGATGATGATGATAAAAGTAAGTGCTGATTAATGCCAAAAACCTGTCAACCACGCTAAAACTGGCACTACGAGAATTCCATATACATTTAGGAACTTGTAAACTTTTAAATAGTATTTCCAATTAAACTATTTACAAATACTATTTTTCACAACATAAATATAATCTCTACCATATCTTCCATAGGCATAAAAATGTATAAGTCCACGTAAAATTAATACATCATTAATTTTTGGATTTTTACCTTTACTTGTGTCTATGAAACCTCCCATTACGTCGACTTTCAAGATTGCAGGTCAACTGGAAGTATCCTGTAGGTTTTCATAATCAGTAAGCAAGATTATCTTATGAATAAAAAAAAATACACTTTAAAAGGCTAAATATTTTTGTTACCTGAACCAAAAAACCTGAATTTTGCCTCAGTAGATTAATTTTAATTATTTCAACATTTCTGGAAAAAAGAGCTTTAACAGACGGACGGATGGAACAAGTGACCCTATAAGGGTTCTGAATTTTCATTTTGAGGGACGAAAACATAAAAACAATGAATATACATATATTGTATGATATATATATATATATATATATATATATATATATATATATATATATATATATATATACATAATAACAATATATGTTACAATAAATGTATATTCATTGTTTTTAGAATAAATGTATTATAATATATATTACAAGTTCTGTATTAAATACCGTTCGAATGAGATCATTGTCGAGTACGTGCGGAAAGGTTTATCTGAGGATATTAATAAATACAGATAATCAATAAAAGTATGATATCAAATAAATTAAAATAACCTACAAAATTATTGTAGGCAACGTGAAAATTTTGAAAAATGTTCTACAGTATATATTTCTAATTATTACATACCGTATGTTACGACCGATTTTCTTTCATAACCCGTTTTCTTTTGTAACCCGTTATCTTTTGCAGAATCGGACCATGGTCATTTCTTAATTAAACAAATTAAACGTTTTTTTATATTATGCCATACCCCCTTTCCATATTGTATAAAATAAAACAAACAGTTCATATATTATTTTTATTAACATTGACCTTATAGACTAGATCTTCTTAAAAAAAATTATCTTAGCTATGAAAAAGGTAAGTAGTTTAATATGCATGGAATAAAAAAAATGGTGTGAAAAGAAATATAAACCGTTATAATAAAATATTTATATTCACCCACTTTCTTATCCCAAAAGGGGTGCATTTTATGATTACCGAAAAAGTAATTAAATTTTTAGAAGAATATGTTCTATTATACACATAATCTTCTGTTATAAACATCTGTTACAGGCTATACATATGCAAATTTTCATGGAGATTAGTTGAGTAGTTCAGATGTAAAATTCATCGTCATATTCTAATTAATATTATGAATACAATCTACTTTCGCATTTATAATATTAGTTAAGTAGTTTAATATGCACAGAATCAAACAAAATGGCGTGAAAAGAAACATAAACTGTGATAATAACATATTTATATTCATCCACTTTCTTAACCTTAAAGGGGTGGTTTTAACCGAAAAAAATATTATATTTTTAGAGGAATGTGTTCTGTATAGGCTATACATAATATTCTGTTACAATAGTCTGTTACAGGCTATACATATGCAAATTTTCATGGAGATTAGTTGAGTAGTTCAGATGTAAAATTCATCGTCATATTCTAATTAATATTATAAATACAATCTACTTTCACATTTATAATATTAGTTAATTAGTTTAATATGCACAGAATCAAACAAAACGGCGTGAAAAGAAAAATAAACTGTGATAATAAAATATTTATTTTCATCCACTTTCTTAACACTAAAGGGGTGGTTTTAACCGAAAAAAATATTATATTTTTAGAGGAATGTGTTCTGTATAGGCTATACATAATATTCTGTTACAATAGTCTGTTACAGGCTATACATATGCAAATTTTCATGGAGATTAGTTGAGTAGTTCAGATGTAAAATTCATCGTCATATTCTAATTAATATTATAAATACAATCTACTTTCACATTTATAATATTAGTTAAGTAGTTTAATATGCACAGAATCAAACAAAATGGCGTGAAAAGAAAAATAAACTGTGATAATAACATATTTATATTCATCCACTTTCTTAACCCTAAAGGGGTGGTTTTAACCGAAAAAAATATTATATTTTTAGAGGAATGTGTTCTGTATAGGCTATACATAATATTCTGTTACAATAGTCTGTTACAGGCTATACATATGCAAATTTTCATGGAGATTAGTTGAGTAGTTCAGATGTAAAATTCATCGTCATATTCTAATTAATATTATAAATACAATCTACTTTCGCATTTATAATATTAGTTAAGTAGTTTAATATGCACAGAATCAAACAAAATGGCGTGAAAAGAAAAATAAACTGTGATAATAAAATATTTATTTTCATCCACTTTCTTAACCTTAAAGGAGTGGTTTTAACCGAAAAAAATATTATATTTTTAGAGGAATGTGTTCTGTATAGGCTATACATAATATTCTGTTACAATAATCTGTTACAGGCTATACATATGCAAATTTTCATGGAGATTAGTTGAGTAGTTCAGATGTAAAATTAATCGTCATATTCTTATTAATATTATAACTGATTTCGCATTTATAATATTAGTTAGAATAAAACGAAGAATGTATATTTTTATAAAAAAATTGTGCGTGTACTTATGTACGCGTGTTAGAAGTTATAATTCTTTGGCATAATACAAGAATAACTTTATTTAATACATAAATAATTAATGGAAATAAAATAATAAAAGGACTGGAGTGTGATTAAAAAGGCAGTTGGCAAAATCTACATACAATGAAATACATAATTTTGAAATGTATTTTTTCGAAATGTATTTTATGATAGAGAACAATAAAAAATGTGATCTCTTTATCTAGAGTTACAAACATTATCTTTTAATAATTAAAAAATTAAATGAATACTCGGCATTGAATTTAATATAAATATATGTATATAATGAATTTTGAAATTTAATAAAGCGATCTAAATAATGTTTAATTAATAATGAAAATAAATGAATTTGAAATAATACTAAAAAATTATTAATTTTGAGTATTTAATAAACGATAAAGTAATAATTTAAAATAAAAATAAATAAATATCGAAACTTAACCTCTCTTAAAGAAATACCCTTAAAATAATATTTTAAAAAGCTTATAAGCACTATCTTTATCATGAATATTCACAATAGATATTTTTTTATTATATGGAGTACTATTAAATTTCACTTACTAGAAATATTCCTTAAAAGCACAGATATAACTTAGATTTGTATGCATGTAAAACACGTGTTGTTTATTTACAAATACCTCAATAATTATCATGAATATAGTATTAGTCGCTACACGCATGTAAATATATGTTTAGTGAACAACTTCATCCTGTCGATTTTTGTTGTACCATGCGCGCGAATCGTAAAATTTCATTCTCATAATTTTTTTCACAAAGCGCCTAAAGAAGTATAACTTTAAAAAATATTCAAATGACATATTTGCAGATCTTAACACAATTTCTAATATCAGCTAAACATGTTCATTCGCAAAAAAAATTCATTTCGCACGGATTTAAGCTTCGCAAAATATTTTGATTAGAACCAGTTTTCTAACTAATACTTCAACCAGATCCGACAGGCGAATAAAAAACTAAACATTACAACAAAGAAGCGAAGAAACGCATTCAAAAGGGTTAGAAAGACGTATTCACGAGCAGCGCTCTTTATGAGAGGCCCACCGTGCGACGTGCGACGCGCTATTAAGCAAAAAAATAATACACGCAGATGGGGTCCGCAATTGTCGACTAGTTCCAACAATGGACCCTGCATTTGAGGGGTTAAAGTTCGAACGCTGCATTAGAAATCCGGGTCGCGAAGTGATTATTTTGCCCGTAAGCCGGTGTGGTTTTAATTCGCAAGTCGCTCAGTCGCCGAACCGGTTTTTGTGTATTTCGCAAACCTCGATATGGTGATCGTGATATGTTTAAATTTATACGTGCAATTGTTACGGTATGTGGACTGGTTTGAATATGTACCGAGATATTAGTGTATTTTTGAGTACACTGAGTTCACAAGACACGTGCAATTTAGTGTTGTAAGGACGCGTAAACCTGTAGTGCACTGTTACATTACATTTACTGTACATAATATAACATACAATAGTAAATGTTGAACAAAACGCATTTGTTATACAGCAAAATTATGTGTATTAGCTCCGATATCTGTTTATGGAAGTTAAGTGTATAATATATTCTAAGTCATATTATTTATTTGTGAAGAATTTTATTTACAAGTATGTATTGACAATATCATGACATAATCACGTAATATCCTACCGTCAACCAAATATTCATAAATTAAGTAACTTGATTTTATAGAAAACGATAGCAAATTGAGTTTATAAAAACACTAATTTTGAACACGACATTTTATAGAAACTGAACATAGAGGAAGAATTAATAAAACACTGAATGTTCGTTATATACTTAGAAAAAAAAGAGGAAAGAGAAAGAATGGATGAGAATGAAGAAGTGAAATTGGAACACACATATATTTTTGGAAATAGACGATCCCTTTTGATAGGACAAATATTCTTATCACGGTCATTAAAAACAAAATAAGAGAAAAAAAAATTTTATATGAGATTAGACTGCTATAAAATGACAAATATCATTAAATATACACAATATATAGCCCCTATTTCAAAACAAATCTCTAGCTCTTTTCTACCAGACAAATATAATGATTTAATTAAATGTTTACAGTGTTTTTATGACAAACAAATAAATAAAAGCTTGCGATCACAAACGGTTTGCCATCTCTTCATCTCGAACCATCTATAACGAGAACCACTATACACCTTACCCACCCTAATTAGTTTACGATTATTTTACCCGTGAATTGGCTGTCACGAAGTTCCCTGTTTACCCAGTTTTTAAGGACAATTACCAATTGTTGACTACGTTACAGTGAGCCAATGTTTATTTTTTTAAATTTTCCTGTTTTTAACATCGTGTTTTTATCACATAATAAATAAAATATATTTCTGTTATACTTCATTTTCTTCTTTTTGACTGTAAATAATAAAGCAACAAAGCCCCATTTAAATTAACTTAGTATTTTTATGTGCACTATTTAAACGTTAAAGGGTTAAGTATCTTGCACTGCACGTGCACCGTACACCGCGGCACGTGCCTTTGTTAAGGCAATGCGCCAAATACTTTGTTAAGTTTATGAGATAATACTGTGCCACGCGAGTATTATTTCACAGAAATAAATATATAATTAGATTATATTAATTATACTGATAATTAAGTACTTTTCTTAAGTTTTTTTTTCGTGGCAGTTCTGTATATGGTAATAAAACGTTTAAATATTTTAATTATAATTCAGAAAATATCAAACATTAAAAAAATTGTTATTTGAAAATAAATAATTTCTTAATAATAGAGGGAAAAATCATTCGCTGTATCTATTGCCAACAAGCATTCCAAGATATTTACAGATGATCTTGATAATAAATAATATAACGTTGTTTTTTATTTCCTTGCTAAATCTTATAAAAACTACTGTATCAACTGTTCAAAATATGGTATAAGAAATCGTTAATATTTCTATGGAAAAAAACATTGCTTTTATTATAAACATTAATTTTATTATTGTTTTTATTGGTCTATGGCAATAAACGACCTTCGATCAATAGACAAAGGCCCAAAAAATTGATTGTACTTCACCAACTTTTACCTAGTCACGCTGGTCAAAATATTCAATGCTGTGCAAAGCAAAAAAATTGCTATCCAGTTAATCTTTGAGTTGACTTCAATTAGACCACGCTAGAGTGTTAGCCCAAAATATGTATTAACCCAAAATTACAAAAATCTGAATAATTTAATTACATACTCATATTATCTGTAACTATACAAAACCAATTTTCATTTGTCATCTTTATATTTATAACTATACAAAAATTATAAGATCACCTAATGACGCCATCAATAAGCAAGTAATAAAAACTCTACATACAATAAATAATAAAAAGTGCCAATTTATATAAACACGTTAGCGCCATTATTAATTACAGCGCCTCTATGGTAGACTAATTCACAGGTTACCTCTCGTTTATTAATTATGTTTTTATCTACAGCCTTTAAAATATTCTTAATTCAATCTAACATTCAATCACAAAAACGTAATTCCATTTCTAAATGTAATATTCTGTCAAGGAAACTGTTAAACACAATTAAATGAAACTACGTGATGTAGTATTATTTCTACTTTCTTTAAGTTCTTTACTCGACCTAGGTTTCGTTGTACTACAACATCTTCAGGTGGGCTATTAGCAAAGATCTTTGCTAATAGCCCACTAATCCCGAGATCTTTGCTAATAGCCCACCTGAAGATATAATACAAAGAAACCTAGGTCGTGGTAAAGAACATAAAGAAAGTAGAAATAATACTACATCACGTAATTTCATTTAATTATCAATAATGAATTTCTACAAAATTAACGCCAAATTTATTCAATATTTGGAAACTGTTAAATTAAAAGTTAATTGTAAATTTCGCCCAGTTAGTTAATTTTCCATCACCACCTATGCATATTATTTATTATACATATTGCAAATATAAAAAAAACATCATTCCCAGTATACAAGTTATGCACAAAAACTTGTAAATTCATGGAATTTGTCTGGGCTTAAGAAATTGTCTGCTCATTCTTGAGTCGAACTTAAATGTTTCTTCTGAACTATGAATTTTCATCATTCGGAATCAGTATGAAAAATTGTTTCCTTAACTCTTCGTTACCAGCACGTCACGGATTGATAATTTTGACAAGGCACTGTAAAAATGGCTCGATAAATATTCCCAGCATCCATAAAACAGAGTCATAAGCTAATATGAAGATTATACATGCATTTATAAATATTTCCCTTATAAACTACACCTACCGAAGTCATTATGATGTCTGCAGAAGTCATTATGATATCTGCTTTATTGAAAGGTATCGCGCAGATTTACGTAATAGCTTATAGATCAATATGTTGTCACGTCAGCTAAATTAACGTAGACCATCAACTATACCAGTTTATCTATGGTATATACCTTCCAATTTTGATTTTATACTCATAACCGGATCCGAAAACTTTAAAATTGTTCAATAAGGTACACACAAATTACTTAATTGTTAAAGAAAGAAATGATTTTATTAGAATTATTTATTTTTCTAAATTTAGCAATTTTTTTCAATTGCCTTGTAGTAAAATTATCAAAATGAATACGACAATGAAAGGTTTTGCTAAAGTTAAGGCGGGTCTCCTGCGCCAAAAATCTAACAAAACATATTTAGTGAACATGTTAACAAAACGTAACTGGCTCGTGTGTTATAGACGGAAAGGCAACGCGCAATGTTAGATAACTTTTTACTTGAGCTAAAATGAATTCAGACGAGGAAGACGTACTTGAATTTTTGAATTTATTTTTCATACAAAAAAGATTACTTAAACAACAATGTATTTTCTTTATTCCATTTCATATTATTCCATTTCAAATGATTTAATTAAATGTTTACACTGTTTTTATGCCAAAAAAATAAATAAAAGCTTGCGATCACAAACGGTTTGCCATCTCTTCATCTCGAACCATCTATAACATCTATAATTGGAATAAAGAAATATTCAACATTTACTATTGTATTACCTTCAAAACACCATACAATTGAAAGCAACGGCGGAATAAACATTTCTTTTCCCCCGCAGGCGAACGGGGAACGTTATCCATTCGTCTCGGATAAAATGTTTGCCTGTTTTTGTTCGACAAAACATTTTGGCCACGCCCCTGTTTTGTTAGAAAAACATGTTAGGACTAATTTCTAATAAAAATATGGCCGTAGGAGACCCGGCTTTACGGTGATATTTAAAAAAAATATTTTGTATTTCCAGAGAACTATACGGTCTGTATTTTTCCATACTCACGTCATCATAAATCATCATAACATAAAACTTTAAAAACTGTCAGGAAAATTGTCCTTCAAAATGTTATTTAACTAATTAAATCAATTGATGTGATTCATAACATGATTCTGAACAGGAAAAACAAAAAAAATAGTTTTGCAATAAACTATTTTTTTTTGTTTTTCCTGTCAAATATATTATTCAAAATAATGGACCGAAAGTGTCCTAAGAAATAACACACCTGTATTAAAGAAGATATACTAATGGTATCATGAGAATCTTAGAAGTGGTGTTGTATACGTATTAGGGCTAACAAGTCAGGGATGTAACAGTAAGTACATATATATATATATATATATATATATATATATATATATATATATATATATATATATATGCAAACAAATGGACTCCGATATGATTTGCATTCAGTCACTAATATTTTCTTTAGACACCAACTTATTTTCATTGACTGCTATCCTACTACAGGGAAAAGTCAGATAAATATTTGTATTGGGCACCACAAAGTAAATGAAATAAAAAGTAAATTAATCTAAATGAGTACTGTAGCTAAATGTATGTTGTAATGTTGTTTTTAAATTAAAGGGTTATCATAGAAATAACAATTTTAAAACACTATACCACAAGGTAATATACTATATTTTCAATAACCTAAAAAAACTTCATATAAGTAGCATGAACTCGAAAGTTGTGATATTTTAGCTTTTATGATATTAGACACATTATTCTAATAATAATGAGGAAATGACAAACTATACAAATAGATGTAGGAATTAAAATGATGTTGCAATAATTATATATCGCTAAAATTTGCCAAATTCTCAAATTGAAACCGATCCACTTCAGAGATATTTTAATAACAAGATTAACAAATTTTTCAATATGACTTCAGATTTTCTTCAGCTAACACGCTCCATTTCTATCTCAGATATCATTAAATGACATATGAGGTAACTGTGACGGACTCCTGCTGGCATCCGGTTTTACTTACAAACAACAATTTTCACATTATTCTCATTTATATCTGATATACCTAGTTGCTAGAAGTAGTTTTCTAAAAAAGTCATAAAATTATTTAAACATAAAATTAAATTTAGCTATGTGAGCCTGCTAAAAAAATTCTAATAATATAATTATTTATCTGATTAAAGGTTTGTATTAAATTAAAAAAAAATATTCTTTTTCATTTCAAATATATTTTGTTGCCACTAATGAAAAAAAGAGACATGACAAATATAAACCAACCATTAGTATTGTAAAAAAAGAAAACTTAGGACTAAATATACTATCAACTATACTACAGCAGAATTTAATCGACAAGACTGGTACTGTTTTTGTATGCATTCTTCGTCTGGCAAAATCAATACCGCGTGATCGACAAACATTAAACTTGACATTGGCTCACTTCCCATGTCAAATTCTAATCTTCTCTCGCTATTTTGATCGCACAGTATAGATAAAATAAATAGCACATTAAATAAAACGTCATTTAGCAATATTAGGTTTAATATTTTTAATCACGGTCAATCAAAACTAATTCCAAAAATTTCGTCTTTTATTTACATGTAATTGATAAAGTGTACAGAGCTCCAGTATACCCTTAAATGGCACAATGTCTTTGAAAATGTTTATGGTTGTTATAAAAAGAGACAGAGTACTAAATAAAGATTATTTTATCTGATTCCCCATAGCCGGCACCGAAAAACTTTAAAGCTAAGATTGAAAACTGAAAAAAAACGGTTTAAAACTATTTTACACAAGTGCGCCTGTAACGAGATCAAATAATACAGTACCTCATCACGATATTCCCTATTGTCTTTATAGCTATTTCATTAATTGCAATGTACTAGCAAAACGCTAAATTATGATTGGACAAGAGAATAGTTGCTTAATAGTTTTTCTGTTTATATCGACAATTCAAAATTAATTCACACCATTACGTATTCTGAATAGCAACGCGTATCCACTTATTTCTTTTAATAAAGTTGCCCAAATAGTTTACGATACGTTGGCGTCATTTCTCCATTTAATACTAGCTTTAACGAATGAATGTATCCATAACAGCAAATACCTGATAGTTTTTATTAGATTTCCTATAGTTTCAAAACCTTTTTTGAACCGAAGGCGTAGACATATTCGCCATACAGGAAATACTTACAATGGAACTCCGCACCTCCATTCCAATATATGCAGTCATAAAAAGAAATAAAACATTGTAACGGTACATCCTTGTCCCAAATACGCCATTAATCGACCGTTGGTGCCCTTATAAATATCGGTAAGAAACGACATACCAACGTAAAGTAAAAAAGCGGAAAGAAAACCTTTAAATTCTCAACCTATTGTAAACGAGATAGAACGGTGAGGTTGTTAAAGCAAGTCCTTGTAGGGAAACGATGACATTTTACTGGCATTCAGACCTGCGTGCGGACTAACTGAAAAAAAGTTCAATTTATTTTAGACATACCCAGTCAACTGATAATCGTCTTCAGCGTGTGTCACACTATTAACTTTGGTACCTTGTATGTGAATAAGCAATACATGCCCAAATACTTTCAACTAATGTTCTAGATTAAAGTTAAATTCTAGAGAGAGTACATGAACATTTTGTTTCTGCCTGTGAATGTCTTATAAATAAATAATTTCCCTACAACAAGCCCATTCACGAATAACTTAAATAATTAGACAAACAGATCAAATCGCTTTTTCAAATCTTGATCCCTTTTTCAACTTCTGTCATTTGATAACACCGCAAAATAAATAATAACACTGAACCAAAAATGTTGCAAAATTATTGGTGTAAAGCCCACTATAATTTTTAGGTCCATAGGTAATATAATTTTTAGGTACTGTATCAGTTACTAGGCAACTCGGCCTTTGACTCATTCCGAGAAAAACCTTTTTCCATTCCGATAATACCTGCGAGAGATCCTTGAAAATACAACGTCTCCATCGCACAAAAACAAATAATTTTACGTAGCCGACTGTAAATAAAGCAGTGGAGCGAAAACGCAATTGCCTCGATCGATTACACAGCAACAACCTGGTTCTGTGGACGCGGGAGCACGAACAGACGGAGCGACACTTAACGTGTAATAATAGGTCTGTAGACACCTAGAAGTGGAGCTCTTAATGATAACTAAAAAATTAAAGATCACGAAGCAACCACTCGATGCCAAAAGCGTGGCGTCATTAGGGCTGTCGCACACGTACGCTTATGAATATTTATTTATTTCCTATCGAAAATATATCGATAATTATTGTCAGTGAGAAATGTATTGTTTACAAATATACTCTATATTTGTGATCAATATTGAAATTCTAAACTGTAGTTCAACCGATTATATCAATAAATAGGTCCAAGTTAAGATTTAATATATATATATATATATATATATAGATGGAATATTTTATTGGAAAATTATTTCCACCTGAAGATGTTGTAATACAACGAAACCTAAGTCGTTGTAAAGAAATTAAAGACAGTAGAAATAATACTACATCACGTAGTTTCATTTAATTGTGAATAGTACTATTTATCAAATCTTAAGGATATTTAAATGTTTAAGAAGTCGTTTTTAAGCCCGTTATATCAATAAGGGACTATATCAAAATTCTCAACGTTTCCTGAAAAAAGTCACCATCAAAGTTGTGATTTCAACAAAGGGAAATTTACATTTTTTTATGTAAATTTCTGTTCGTTTTTTTTTATAGAAAGATGCTTCTATTCTATTTTTAAGTTGAATAAACTCTGTCCCATAATTTAAAAAAAAGAAAGGCATCAGAAGCTTCGTAATACCTTTTCAATTTCAAGAATATTATTATTAAATCGGCTAAGCTTTATTGACAGTGTTGAGACCCGAACAAGCGAGCGGGAATAACAGAAAAATGTGATCAGTTATTGTTCTACAGTTTATATGCAAAAGGTTTTAATTAAAAAATATGATTGTTGTATAAAAGAAAGAAGGAGAAATAATTGACAAAATATGACCACTATATTTAATGCTTGAATAAAGAAATACTTACTTTTCACAATAAGCATGTATTAAAAAAATACCTATTTGTTTAATTTATTTTTAAATAAATTGGGTTTGAATTTATTAGGGACAATTTTAAATACACCCATGAAATATTTGATTGTAACGTGACGAAAAAATAGCAAATTATTCATGCTACTTCAGATTATTGACATAACTGCACCATGCAAACAGCTATTTTACTCTCTATCACAATAGCTGCAATCAGCTGTATTTATTTGTAAAAATACAATTGGCTATAATGATCCAATTCTGATTCATGTCTAACTAATAAAACAAAACCGTAAACCGAAACGTATTATTATAAGTATCGCGTGGAAATATTTACAAAGGATTGTCGGCTGTTTACTTATAATGAAAATTATTTGATATCTAGGCTAAGCTCAGCATCACCCAAATCCAATTTAACTCCAATGTTAATCCTTTCGATGTCGATGATCATGGAAATTTATAGGAAATAATTGGGAGTTATGTAGCAGAAATAAGAATGTATTTGGACAGTGAAAAAAGTTTCTTTAATCTATAACACAATAGATACTACATAAATATAATGTAGATAAAAAATCGTAAGAAAATTAGATAGTTGAAAAATATATATATTACGATATTTTGTCTAAACATTTAAAAAATCCCGCTAGATGGTAATGGAGCATTTCAAGCTTCAAAATAAATTAAGTTTTATTCTGTTGTAAACAACTCAATTTCATTTGGTCATGGAAAATCTTTGAATAATGGTAGATTCGAGAAATTAATTAGTATTTAAAATTAATATCGTTCCTTTGAACACAATAAATTAAAAGGTGACCAATTTTGAAATACAGATAACAAGTTTGTTTCTTGCTTTTAGCATTGTCTAAAAGTATATGGATAATTATTTATTGATGAAAACATGGCCCAATTAAAAAAAAAACAAGCGTCGGAAAACTCAGTTTGAGCACTTTGATCAAGCAGTTATAAGATAACACTGTTATAAGATATACTATACATAAGTACGTAAAGCACTTTAAAAGGTGATTTCAATCGTTGAATGATAATGAACATTTAAAGCTAATCAGCTGAACTGCATTTCCCTACGTAAACTATACGTGAACTGAATTTCAGTGGGAAAGCATCCAAGAAAAATGTCAATTGAGGAACATACAAAAATTTAATGAGAGGTGAGACGGAAACCTAGTTCAATGCGAGCGTTTATACTGAACATATCTCTTTTCAAAGCACTTACTTCACAAGCATGGACTGTTTAATTTAAATCACACCTTTAGGTATCCACTTTCTAAAGGCAATCAGATTAATGACACAGACGAGATTTTAAAACGCTTTTTTATCTATTCAAACATCTCAAACTAAATGTAATCACTGACATTATAGCAATAATATCATGAAATAAACTGTTTTCAAGCTTGAGTGCGATGAAGATAAAAAGTGCAATCGGATAATAAACGCGTCCGACCTACTGACATCGAAACATGCAACGATTTTCTCTCAAATTCACAAATTGACGATTAGACACTCAAGCATTTATTACTGCAAGATCAAAGCTTTTAACAATTGTTATTCTGCTAACTGCGATTCTTTAATAAATCGATACGAGAACTTGTATACATACGTATCAGATACATCGATCCTGTTTCCATCTGTTTTTCATCAAAGCTCTGATATAATTTACTTCCCTTAATGTTATTTTACTTGACAGTAGTTAAATTGTATGTTCTTTAATTTAGCCTTCTATTAAATTATGACGCGTTAATAAAATATTAAGAAAAAGTCACAACATCCACCGTAAATTCGAGTTTCGCGTTAAACTTAACGCTTTGGAAGTACGTATTGTAGACGAAACATTTTAATAAAATATTGATAGTTCATATACAGATTGATTCATATACAGACAGTTCATATACAGATTGATTTATATAATGTGTGTATATGTAAAGTTGAATACGAGAAGAATAAGACGGGGAGGTAATTTTCTTCGATATTCTGAAAAGAACAGTAAAAACCGTTTTCTGAAATTCTTCATAAGGAAAAATCTATGACTTTAAACAACAAAAATAAAAAAAATATTTGTCCACTTCGGTGTTAAATACACATTCATCAACTAATTTATGTAATAGACAAAAACATAAAACATTTTAAACCTTGAATGTGTTTGGTTTTAAACCAAAAAAAATTGTTTTTTTTTTATAACGTTGGATTACCGAATGACATTTTGAGAATAAAAAATGTGAAAAACGTAATAAACATTTTACAAAAAAATTCAATTTTGAACTTGAAAAACTCCGTAACCGTCGCGAATAAAACAGTTTCCAATGTTCTTCTCAACATACCTCTCTCTCTCTCGTTTGTGGTACTCAACTTTACAGCCTGTATATTTAAGACTGAGCCTTCGGTGACATTGGTATAAATTAAGTAAAAATGTTTTATACATTTTGATGCTAAACCCGATGATACATATGAAGGATCACAGCAAAGCTACAACGACTAAGATATACATAACAAATACATAATTAATTAAATGCTTAAGCCTAGCCGGATTAACATCTGTAATCCCGAGTTACTATGTAATAGCAATTTAATTACGCTTTTGTCTCTCTCGAGCTGTACCGAACATACCATCGTCGTGGCCGAGAAGCCATTTTAAATCGCTCCACAAAAAGTGTCAGTGTGCCGCGGCCCCTAGAGCAGTGCAACGAAAAAAACGACAATACAAGAAGTACCTATTGTTACTTGTGGATTGAACGCGCGATACGATCACTATAAATCATGGCCTCTCTCGCGCACGGCTCAAGGTTGAATACAGATGCGAGTCTCGCAGATAAAAAGTTATGTTCTAGCGTGCAGTTATAGGTACTCGGGATGTGTCTGCGGACGAGCAACGGTGGGCGGTTTGCCCTTTCCTTGAATAGCCTCATTAATGCGGCGAAGGTTCTATGTGGGTGAGTAATGATGTGTAAGAAGGACAAGAGATTTAAATCTTATTACAGGTACATGTAGCTAAGTTAAAAGATTCCGAGGCACATTAACATTATAGAGTAACTAATTTGGTCACATAAAGTAAAAGGGTGTCTTTATTTTGTTTACGCTCTGTGTTACACAACATACAGTGAGTTGTTTGAGTCAACACCATTTTAATGTTCTGGTGAAGGATAAACATTTATAAAAACCACTGATCGCATACTCAAAAACATTTATATTGAAATTGGAGGGGGGGATATTAAGTTAAAAAAACGAAACAAAATTAAAATTCCGTATAAATGTGGGGATGGTTGGAAGGATTAATTATGAAGTGTCAAACAATGTTTTTTTTCTTAATTCTAAATAGTATATCTTCATGTATATACTGGAAAATAGTTAAAAAATATTGTTCTCCCTTATTTCCGAAACTATAGGCCGTAAAATTATGAAAAAATAGTGATTTTAGAAATCTACAAAGGTTGTAGGTAAATTATAACGATGATACTAGATATAATACTTTTTTGAGATATTCATGATAATATATAAGTCTCCCTACTAATTTCGGAATATAGAGAGGAAGGGGACATATTTTTTTTACATATTTCTCAGTATTTCTCTGAGGATACAATAGCTAAAATTATGAAAAAATAGTAATTTTCGAAATGTACAAAGATTGTAGGAAAATTATGACGATGATACTAGATATAATACTTTTTTGAGATATTCATGATAATATATAAGTTTCCCTACTAATTTCAGAATATAGAGAGGGATAGAGCATATTTCTTTTACATATTTCTCAGTATTTCTCTGAGGATACAATACCTAAAATTATGAAAAAATAGTGATTTTAGAAATCTACAAATGTTATAGGATACTTATAACGATGATACTAGATATAATACTTTTTTGAGATATTCATGATAATATATAAGTCTCCCTACTAATTTCGGAATATAGAGAAGGAAGGGGCATATTTTTTTTGCATATTTCTCAGTATTTCTCTGATGACACAATATCTAAAATTATGAAAATATAGTGATTTTCGAAATCTACAAAGGTTGTAGGAAAATTATAACGATGATACTAGATATAATACTTTTTCGTGATATTCATGATAATATATAAGTTTCCCTACTAATTTCGGAACATAGAGAGGGATAGAGCATATTTCTTTTACACATTTCTCAGCATTTCTCTGAGGATACAATATCTAAAATTATGAAAAAATAGTGATTTTCGAAATCTACAAAGGTTGTAGGAAAATTATAACGATGACTCTACATATAATAGTTTTTTTGAGTTATTCATGATAATATATAAGTCCCCATACTAGTTTCGGAATATATAGAGGGAGAAGGCATATTTTTTTTACATATTTCTCTGAGGATACAGTTCCTAGAATTATGAAAAAATAGTGATTATAGAAATCTACAAAGTTTGTATGAAATTTATAACGATGATTCTAGATATAATAGTTTTTTGAGATATTCATGACAACATATAAGTCTCCCTACTAATTTTGGATTATAGGGAGAGGGGATCTTTAAATATTTTTATTTTACATATTTCTCAGTAAACCTCTGAAGATATACTCCCTGAAATTATGAAAAAATATCTTTGAGAGTCTTATAACTGGCCCTTTCAAATGATGTCCCACCCTAAAAGTTATACGTGTTTAAAAAAATCGAATACTTAATTTGCCCAACCTTCGTCCCTCTAAAATTTCAATATAAGTATTTCTGAGTATCAGCTACTGATATGCGAATTAATACGTTTTATTACTATGTCAAATTCAAGTATATACAACAAGAAACTTCTGAGAAAAACAGCTCTGATAGACGGACACGTCAGTGATCCTATAAAGGTTCTGTTTTTTCTTTCGAGATACGGAACCCTAAAAAGAGAAGAAACCAAATTGCATTACACAGACTTAAAGTTCTTTTAAAATATACGAGGAAAATCTAATGAAATGTTAGAAAGATAAAATAATTGTAATCTTAAATTAAGTTAAATATTTAAAAAAAATATGATAAAAATATGAAGACCTTCAAAATGAAAATATCTATCAAACGATGACAAAATGTCTCTTTATATTGTGCATGAAATTAATATCTTTTATGACATTTGTTTGTGGTTTCTATTACGCAAATAAAATTAAAATACATAGATTTCAACTGAAAGCTCTGTCATACTAAATTTAGAGGTACAAATTTTTGTAGGACTATTTTATTAATCAAAATTCTCACGAATCGTACGTTATATTAAATTTAAACATTTCTTTATTCCAATTATACTGAAATCAATGTTTTTAAAGACGATAATTGTACGCATATTTAAAGATAATTATTATACATATATAGTGCCCTACTTTCGAGACGTAAGAGGTATATATACGAGGCTTATTAAGTTTATTTTAACCGAAAAATCTAAACCGAAATACGTTGAGATAAATAACATTAAAATGTTTCAATAAGCGAGATATAACGGTATGTAAACAGATACTAAAAAGCGACATGATTTCCTTCTTTAGATAAGATAACGAGTTAAATTTGTGGCAGCTTCCTGTAATATGCACCGTTTCAATTAATTACGGTACCCTACAACATACCAAAGGAGGAATTCAAATATGGTAATTATTCATCAGTCTTAACAGACTAGTTATAAAGGCTGTGAAAGAGAATAGCTGCTTGAAATTAGTACATCCCTGTTTCGTGAAACACAATATACGAGTATATTGGTGCCTATTTTGTGAAACAATATATAACACATATTACATGAACATATATAACGAGGCGTATATTTGTTTGAATTTGGAATTAGTTCCGATGATAATTTTCATAGCGTTTCCATGTCATCAAGTTGTAACAACCATTCTAGAAAATAGTTTTACTGACAGCGCTATTTTGATAAGATAATGTGGCAAACAATAAAACGTTTTGGGTTCAAAGTTAAAGTCGAATATAAATTTTGTTAATAACGATATCGATATAGATGTATAAGATATCGATAAAGCTAGTCTTACATTGATCCCAAAAATTTCTATATATTTATTCGATTGGTTTTTTATGAAAATTTAAAAAAATAATATACCTATATATTGTATATACAAATAAGCAATGCGTATATAGAATACAATAGATGTGCTCAAAAATTAAATCAAAAAAATTTATACCAATTTTGAGATAAAAAACCATTACGCAGAGCGTTAGCGTCGGCAGTAAATTTTCTATTTTCTTGTAATATTTAGAAACTAGAATGTATAGCTGAAACAAATATTCTTCGCTTTTATTAAACGTGATTTAATTAAATTTACAAGATGGCCAAATGCGAGTAAAACTTAAATATTTCTGTAAAAATGTTTTCGATTCAATATTTTAAATCAAGCTTTTAATTCAAAGCAATTAAAAAAGGCCATGTTTTTATTATACTGAGTTAGAAACTTGAATTTCCAACAAAACTGTGAGGCTGAAAAACTTAGTATTTGGTAATTAATTTCAACTTGATTTCTTTATCCACTACTGAGAAAAATGGTCTTGACAGACAGGCGACGACAAAGTGATCATTAAGGGTTCCTTTTTCCCGTTCTAAAGTACGGAATCCTAAAAATAAACAAAATATTAAACTATTATTAAAAATTAATGTAATCTAAAAATCCAACTATCTCCTGAAACAAAAAAAATCATTCTAACGAAAAGAATACTTTAACTTTTTATTGTACGTATTATATTTCAGCATTAATATTGGGAAAGTTGAATTTTGAAAGCGTCGGTTTTTTCTGATAAATTGTTTCATTAAACATTTTGTTTTAAACGGAAAATCGTCTTCTTTCGTAGAGAATTGGTTTCAAAGAGTTTTGAGGTAAAACTAACGCTAACAGGAAGAGCGTATATTTGGGTGGACAGACAACAAGATCTCTAACTAATTACTCAATGAAATGTATATATGCACATACAAAAACACATTCTATATACGTGTCTATTTTATTTAATAAATGTTTGAAACAAAGATATACAACAGCACACACTGATTCTGATGCAGTGTATGCAAATGTATATATGACAACAAGATCTCTAACTAATTACTCAATGAAATGTATATATGCACATACACAAAATACATTCTATATACGTTTCTATTTTATTTAATGAATGTTTAAAACAAAGATATACAACACACACTGATTCTGTTAACTCCAAAATTATTTTCCAAACTCATTCAGGAATCAAACTATAATACCATAATGATATGCTAATAATGATAGTGAGCTTTTCTATATAATAATAATGAACTTTTATACTACTACTAACTAAACATACCAGATATACTAATACGAACTTTTCAGTCGTATTGAAATTTAACATTTTCAAAATCATTTACTTATCCAACTTAGGAACCAAGATTACTGAAATGATTGGATACCGATTCGATGTTCATATTCTCTTCTGAGAATAATTTTTTAAGAATGAAATTTTCACATTACATCAACTTAAAAAAAGTTACTCAAAAACTATCCAAACATTTTATATTAAAATTATTGTGAAAAACAAATGAAAATTCCGCAGGTCGTTTCAAACAATGCAGTGTTCTTGATTTGCCCAAAATAATTTAAATGTTTGATAAAGAAAGAATTGAAAAATCAAAATTTAAACAATATGAAATAAATGTAAGAAATATTTTTGGTTTTAATTCGCGCAATAAAAATAACTTGTGATAGTAAAGAGCAAGAATAAAAAAGCTTTAACTTTACCATAATCAGAAAGAAAACTGTTTGAAAATGTTCACAGAAAATTAGTTCACTCGTTAGTTTATAAACCATCAAAACTAAATACGTGTCTTTTTAAAGTAATTTTCCATATCAATTAAACTACGAAGCTGGCCATAATTATTTTCAAATATTATCAGTAGTAGACGGAGGGAACAAAACCAGTGAGCCGTCACGGGACGCCTGGCAGATGTGAAACATCGTGTTCGTACAAGTAATATGCATAAAAGACAAGAGTATTACAGGAACTAAATATAGCATAATGAAAAAATAAAGTATTTCGAATTTCTTACAGAAAATGGTGACTTTATTTAATAAACATTTTTTTACAATGAATACAAAAATAATAAAGCACAGGTTATGTGTACCGTAGTAAACAACAGCGTGGAACTGAGTGAGGAGGGGTTCGCGCAGTCGGTTGCGTATGGCAACACGTCGCCATACCGTACACTCTACTACATATAGACTATATATATACCTTAGTATAGCGTGGCGACCCGTCACCACGGCAATCGTCGCCACGCCAACGATCCGGTTTATACCTGCGCCTATAGATGTTTCACATCAACAAATAGCTAGATCGCTTCATCTAAAATTATTGCACGTATTATTTCTATACTTATAAGTCTACATACATTGCACAATACATTGCATGAACGAAAATCCGTAATGATAACTAAATCTTCAAGTGATTTTGCCTTCAAGTGACTTCGTATATTTTATGTAATACATAACCACTTTAAGATAACATTATTATCGAATGAAATCAATATGATAACATTTTTACATTCGAATGACGTAAGTTGTGAATAAAATTTTGTGATCGGCTAAAAATTCGAAATCAAGATTTTAAATAAAATTATGTCGCAGAATTTAAAAAATACAAAATAAAAAAAATTACATATGGCCGAAAGTGAAGCGCTGTTTGTCAAATTGTACTAATAAATGGATAAAATGAGTAATTTGACAATTTTTTTTCAAATATTCCCGTTTTTTTATTCTTGTTTAATTTAAAATTTTTATTTTTACTAAAACTTCGCTTTTTTCAATACTTTATCCAACGATTTTCTTCAAACTTTCTACATTATTAGTTCTTTAGAACAAAAACGATATGCAATAAGTTTTTCCGAAGAAAAGTTCGATCAAGGTAATTACTGCGTTTGCATGGTGCTGCTTTGATTAGGGCTTTATAAAACCAACAATTCACATAATTTGTAAGCCCCACAATAAAATCAAACAAAAAATATTTATTGCGGCTTTCATAAAATACATAACAAGCTTGCGTTTTGCGACAAAGTAATGCGTGTCTGTATCGTTTAATTTTATGTGAGTTCCTTGTAAAAGTTACTACAGTTGTAAAAAATGCCTTCTTTACACTTTGAGCAATACAATGCAACAATTTAAGTAACAACTGTTAATAAAACTTGTATATCCATCTATCGTGTCCGTGTCGGGTTAATTAAATATCTATCGTGTCGGGTTAATTAAATATTATTTTTACATTCTTATCAACATTTTGATCAACCCTCTTTAGCTCATGCACGAGACGCAGCTACAATTTCCTGCCGGTGACCTTTAGAAATAATGCAATTCTTTTTAATTACACATCACGCAAAGCGCTCGCCTGCCCGCCCATAAGCTAGATAAGCGACGACTGTACACGGCCCGGGTCTAGGGCCCGCGGTTTAGTCAGGCCTCGTTCAACAACCATTTATAAAGGAGTCAGCTGAAAGGTGTCAGCTGCCGACACGAAAACCGACGGGGGAGATCGGCCCGCACGGCGCTGCTTCATTTAATAAGTGAAGGGTTAGAACTACGAATCATGGGCCGTACCAGCACGGATATAATCATTGACAGCGTTGAGAAACTTATGGGGTGGCTTTGGTTCAGATATATCTGGAACCATTATTCTTATAAACATATGAGTTAATTTTTTTTAAGTAATTAATGACACCATAAAGTTTTAACTTTTCAGAACATGAATTTTTCTACCAACTTTTTTAAAAACGTTCAAAATGTTTTAAATTTATTATAAACAATATATTTGAACCGCTTTTTTAATTCCGGTTTAAATAATTCTATATATGTTCGGATGGCCGTAATAAAACCGTCAAGCATAAGTAAAACTCACCCTTGGTACATTTAGGCGACAAAGTATTTACACTGAATTATGTACAAAGGTTAACGTTTCGCAACATAAATATATATATATATATATATATATATATATATATATATATATATATATGTATATATATATATATATATATATATATATATATATATTGTCTACTATATCTATTGTAGGCGTATAAACATGCTGCATAAGTATTTAAAAAATTAAGACATCTAGAATCATCGCTATAGTTTTCCTAGAACTGTTGCATGGACTCCTAAAAACCATAGTTTTTCATGAAATAATCTCGAAAATGGGGAAAGGTATATTTTTTTCATATTTTTCAGTATACGTCTGAAGATAGGATACCAAAAATTATAAGATATTTGAGACCTTATAAGTAGCCATTTCAAACAACACCCATACTATATGTTGAATCAAAAAAAAATGGCAAATATCTGATTTGTCCTACATAAAATTTCCATATAAATATTATTTTTTTATTCTTTTAATTTTAGCTCTTTTTTATTCTTTTAATTTTAGCTCTTGAGATATATGAGGGTAATAAGTCTTAAAGCTATGCCAAATTTCAACATTCTACGTCAAAAGGGCTGTAACAAACAAACTATCCCTCTGTTAGTTACAGCCCTTGTGTGTCCTTATAAAGGTTCCGTTTTCCTTTTGAGTTACGAAAGCCTAAAAATTAAGAGTTTGATTAAAAATATTGTGAGAACATTGGATTTTCTCATAATAAAAATACTAAATATGCAATTGAAACATTTGTAATATTGAACGTAGATTTTCTGTAATTTCCTAAGTAGAATTTCATGCAAAGTGGTAGTAATTTTCGGATAAACAGTATCTATACATATTGCTAATTACAAGCGTTAATGAATCATTTATCGTGTACGCTGCTTATCTAGACATAATTTTATCCTCATGTAATCATATCTATTTTCATAAGACCTTGTATAACCTAACGTTAGGAGTTGCTCAATGTATTCCACTCATTTAGCAAGTACCATTATCAAGTTATTTTGAATATGCCACCACATTGATATTCACATCGATATTAATGAGAAAAACATTTTTAGAGATCACTGGACTTTATTTTGCTTGAAATTCTCTTTATTTGGTTTACTTTTAACTATTTTTATACATAAACAAATTCAAGAAAGAACTCAATGTGCTGACAAAGTGTCGTCGTCAGTACCACAATGTAAATTTCTTATGATAACAAAGTGTCAACATTGGCATTGAACGTGTTACCATTATTTTTTAAATAGTGAGAAAGACTGAATATGCTCTATCTTCGACCTTTCTTCTCGCATGCTTCTTCCATCTATAACTTTTCTTAATATTTATAAAGAACAAAACCGACAAAGTGCACAAAATGCGATTCTATAGTTATCTATATCTCCTGAAATTTTTAACGCAGGTCAACTAAAATAATTTCATTTGAAAGTTCTAATTAAGTGCTAGTATCTAGCATTTTCATAATTTATTTAAACCCTTAGTTCAACATTAGAAGGGGGCGGGGAAACCTTGTATGTTCACTTTGGAATTTATTATTTTACAAACGGAGCTTAGAATGAAATATGGCAAATAGAACCTGGTAATTATAATTTCATTTTAACGCACCTATTTAACAATACCCCATCCAATGATATGAGCAAAAAAACGCACCAACCCCTCCAAACTTCCTTTCGACATGTACAAAAATATACATTAAACAATTTTTAATACTTTGCTTTGTATCAATTGAAATATCCATACGAAACACTATTTCAAAATTTAATTTGCTTAGGTCTAAAGCAGTAGATAGTATGAGACTGTAACAAACAGACCGACGAAAGAACAAACGGACGGACATGACGGAATTAGTGGTGTCCATTGTTTTACTACACAACCTTAAGAAGACATTAAGAATATGTATCTAACATTTGCATATCCACAATATAACTAGTTAACAGAAAACTTTAAAGACCGTTAATTGATTTAGTTCAAGGTAAGTTTACTGTTCCCAACCACGTAGCCCCGATCTGCAATTTTGTTCTCTGTTTTTTTTTTCTGAAAACGTTAACTAAACACAAATAAACCATCAAATTATATTTACCAGAACGTCTGAAAATATATCTACGGTCATCATTAATCTACGTCCCTAATTACACTCCACCCATATTTAAGGTTCCCCTACTGTACCCAAGCATATTTACAGTACAACGCCAGTCCCACATCTCGTCTCAGGGTCCCAGAGACCTTGAACACTTAGGAACACCTGTACAAACAGCCCGCAGATAGGGTCCTATCGTTTACTTCAAGTGAGCTAGAGTCTACAACTGTATGTACACAGGACTCTCGAACAATGCTTGTAGATAACCGACTGACTTCGAGTACTATTACTGGACTGGCTCGTGGGCGCCACAAAATGAAGTGGTCTTGAATTTACGCAATAAATAGGTCGTTGTACTTGTGAGTACCTATTTGCAAATTTAACGTCTCTTCGGCTTGTAAAATCATTACGAATACGTGGGAATTTTAGTTCAAAATTTGCAATATTCGAGTCGCTTAAAAATTTTTGTCAAATATCATGGCAACCTTGAATACCTTTAATATTAATTTGCAATATTCGAGTCGCTTAAAAATTTTTGTCAAATATCACGCCAACCTTGAATACTTTTAATTTGCAATATTCGATTTTCGATTTATTATATTCGATTTTGCAATATTCGATTTACCTTTAA
Source organism: Druceiella hillmani (assembly GCA_039881145.1). Taxonomy (NCBI): domain Eukaryota; kingdom Metazoa; phylum Arthropoda; class Insecta; order Lepidoptera; family Hepialidae; genus Druceiella; species Druceiella hillmani. Next base: position 4,003,736 of record JAYKKI010000084.1, read on the forward strand.
TTTGCAATATTCGAGTCGCTTAAAAATGTTTGTCAAATATCACGCCAACCTTGAATACTTTTAATTTGCAATATTCGATTTTCGATTTATTATATTCGATTTTGCAATATTCGATTTACCTTTAATTTGCAATATTCGAGTCGCTTAAAAATTTTTGTCAAATATCACGCCAACCTTGAATACCTTTCTCCGCTTTTTGTGATTACAATTTTTGCACGCACTCGTTAAACATAGCCGGGACACTGCTTAATTTGGCGAGATTTAACGGTCACTGTGTACTCAATTAATTTTAGTCGATATTTAATTGCCGTGGAACTGCTCGTTTTGCCACCACAGCGATATTTTATTATTGAGTAAACATTTGTATCCAGTTACAATTCTTTCCACTAATTATCTGTAGATTCAAAAACGTATAATTCGGTTAAATTAAACGAGAAACGTATTTTTATCTATGATTATTGAGACTGACAATTTACAATTTATTCTTTCTGCTATCGAATGTTAAATAAAAAAATTTAATGGCAAATATTTTAAAATGTTAGCGAGTAATTTTCTGTATTACTTCAATATACTTGGAATTTTTTACGGTATTTATTGTCGAATTTTGTGTTTAGGAAAAATTTCTCTTCATATTTGTTCTTAAGCTAGCCGGGAAATCTTTTGCTTTTATAGATTTTCATCACATATTCGATCATCTTAAGACTAAAGCCTGATTTTAGTGCAACACTGTTTTAAGCAATGAGATTATGGGAAAAAAGCTATGTTGACACATGGTTCAAAAACCACATGCAATATTAAAGAATTAGTAAGTTTGGATAAAAATTTTGCTGTGTGAAAAATACATTTTTAATAATATTACAGGATACAAAAATAAAGTAGATCGGGTTGTCAAATATAAATATGTATTACTATTACGCAATAAATTACTAATTATGTAATAAAAAAACAACAAACGCGTATATTTTTATAGTATATGAAGTTACATTGACGTCATCTTCGACCGGTTTCTCCAAAGTCTCCATTCCAAGACGGTTATCAATTGCAATATGACCATCTCGAGATTATGGACGTTTATAGGAAAACGCCCACCAAACTAAGCTCATTACGGAGAATCACAAAAATCCCATTCATCCCACGACCAACAGTCAAAACCACAAAAACAATGCCCAACATGAATGCGGAACCACAGCATCGAGCCGACAATCGCAGATTGATTGCGCGAGATAAGGGAACAGTATCTCGCGGATCGCTTAAATTCAAACACAATGACGAACTTGACCGAGATGCTGCAATGTGTTTGCCGAGATAAGGCGGCGATCTGTGGGAATACCAACATAAATATGAACTTCCAGTTCGGTGTTTGATAGAAGCGCCGGACAGTGGAGCCTTTGTTTGATGGTAACTGTAGTTTTTTAATAATAATCTGCCTATCGACACAGTTCCATTGATCCCGCAGTAGCAAATTAGACGAACGAATAACGGACATTTACAACTGAAAATAAAAAAAACTATACGTCGCCTGTTAACGAGTTTCTCGACTTCACCGTTTAACTATGAACTGACTATCTATATTACAGCCTTTTAATATTCATGACCATAAATAAGTTGGTCCATCCAATATTTTATCGTCCGCCCTAAAGAGGAAACTGATATTTAGAAGTTTAGTTCGGGCTTTTCCGATTTTGATCAAAATTCGTTAATGATCGAAGTTTTATTTACCTAAATTCTGTATAGAATTGAGTTCTAGTTTATCTTGCCTAAATAATTTAGGTAATATAACCGTTTCGAATTATATTGACATTGCTCTCGAAAAAATTATTAAACTTGAAAATAAATTCTGGCTCCCTATCCTACTTTCGTCGGAATTATTTTTCTATTAAAACTATACAAACTAGTAACAAATAAAAGGATGAAAACTAATACACCTAACTGACAAGGTGGTCGTTATTTATTTATATATACTAACCTAACCTAACCTAACTGACAAAAATACTCGTCATTGACGAAAATTGCCTGAAAATGCAATAAAACCCCTCATTATGGAAAAATGATTCGAAACAATATTAATGATAACGATTTATTTAGGGCAAAAAATGTTGATGAAAGAAGTAATGTACGTACAGCGTTTTTTTTCTTTTTTCATTGATTTTCTTTTTTAATTTTTTCTTTTTTGATTTCACACAAAAGTAAAGAAGAGAACAGACGCTAAGCACGAAAAAATCTGTCAATCATGAGTTGAACTCGCACTATAAGGGTACAGCATACATTTAGGTACTTATAAACATTTAATACAATATTACTGATTAAATTATTCACAGATACAAATTTTCACAACTTAAGTATATTGCCCATTATATCTTTCACAAGCGGAAAACAAACTAATTATAAAAGTGGATAATTCCTCATAGAATTAGGAATCATCGATTTTTGGATTTTTTCCATTACTTGTGCTATAAAATGTCAGATTATGCCAACTTTCAAGTTTGTAGATTGACCGGTACTACCCTATATTATATTTGATGATCAATAAATAAGACTATGGTATAAACAAAACATATTTTGAAGGTCACATTATCTTCTTGTTGTGCAGAAAAAAAACTTAATTTTTTTACAGCAATATAATGCCATAAGCCTCAATATACTATTTTAATTTTAACTTGATATCACAAACCTTTTCTGAAAAAAGGGCTATGACAAACAGACGTGCGGGCGGACCACCAAATTACAGTAAAAAAATGGGTTTTGTTTTTCATGTTGAGGGACGGAACTCTGAAAAGGGAATTTTTATAAAAAAAATTTTATAAGCACTAAACTATTTTACAAATCATTACGAAAATCTATTCTGATAGTTAATCATTCAATAGAAAAAAAATCGATCAGAATAATCTCCAAAATTGATCAAGAATTGCAAATTGTTTGAATGCTAAAGAGCTGCGTGTCCTCATACTTACATATGTATGCCTCATACCTCATATACATACATCCATATGTATGTATCATACCTCAGATCTACAGACAAAGATACTAGTTAATTTTCAAAGAAAATTTAGATCGTAACAAAAATTTAAAAATGATATCATTTTGAGGAGAAGACCTCTTCTTTCTAAACCATTGATTAAAATATGAAAAAATACTAAGATTTGATTACTTGTCGCTATGTTACAATTTAATTACTTGTATAATTACCCGAGTTATAATTATTTATATAGTTAAGACTCGAGGCTATATAGCCAAAAGGTTAATCTATACTAAAACAAACACCTCTGGGGTGTGCGTTTAGTATAGTGTATAAAATGGTCGACTTGGTATTGACCTTCATGCCTCTACATATTATCCAAAATCAAGGAAAATTTCGAATTTTTAAGAAATTAGATAAACACGACCTACCCTACGTGTTACTAGAAAAATAATCTGTGGCATTTACGTATACTTTTATAATCAAAAATAGTTTTAGATTTTTTTCAAGTGATCTTGAAAATGATGGGGCTGACATTTTACAAATTCACATGCTAATAATATAAAATTTTATTTTAGTACCCTTACTGTATCTATATTATACTTTTCAATTGTACTTTTACTTTTTTAACTTAAGTAACTCAAGCAGGTACTATCTATATGTTAGTAAAAACCTGTCTGCATACCAAATGGTTTCCTAAGAATTTTCCATCTTTACCTTTGATATACGAACACAAAATAAATTGTAATAATATAAAATATTTTTCTTAGGTATATATCATTCACTAAAATGATTCCCAAGTCACCACGTCATAAAGGTTTTCTTGTGCACTTTTGCTATAAACGTCGCCGATACAGCCGATTTATCGATAGCCAGGACTAGAATATATTAATATAGATATTTCAAGGTTTAGCCTTACTCGCAGCTAACATTTCACATCCTTTTTCATCGTCCTATTCAAGAGAGTTCCGCAGAAAAGAGCTGCAACACATTGACCCCCTAATCCTTCCTAACAATGGTCCTGTCGCCATCAAGTGTACGTGGGACTTGTCGGATATGTGTCAAGGAGTTCTCTGTCCATTATATCCAATTTTAAGTGTTTTAAAGTTGAGTTGTTAAGTGTTTTAAAGCGCGATGCAGACGGAAACCATTTCGGGTTACTTCGACAAATGGAAATGAAGTGATTAATTTTAGATCAGAATCTTTTAGCGTTCTATCATGGCCACGTCGCGGTTTCGTTGATCTTGTTATATAAATAACTCGCTCCGTTACAAACATTTTTTCAGGAATCAGACAATATCTAAAAGTTATTTGATTAAGTGAATTAAAAATGGTAAAATATCGAAATAATACTCAAAATGACATTTAAAATATATCAAAATTTTATATACAAGGAATAAAAGCTCAGAAAATTATAAGTTCCAGTAATTTCAATTATGAAAGCATTGTAACGGCTGAAATATATATTTTTGTTACAGTCGTTACAATGAAATATGGAAGGAAATTATGGTAGTAGTTTTCAAAGTGAATCAATGATTAACTTCTTTTCGGCTAATCGGAACTAGATTAACGTCTTTTCGGTTAATCGGAACTAGATTAACGTCTTTTCGGTTAATCGCAATTAGGTTAACATACCCTTAATTATACTATGGCTTGTTTAAAAATGCTGCAGTCTAATTGTTAAAGAATTATTTATTTAATTTTTATTTATTTAGTCTACAGCCTGTTTATAAATTTGACGAACTTAGTACTATACGAGTAATCTTTTCCAGTCAACCAAAACGCCAGAAGTTGAGAATTTGGTGTATGGTGTTAAATAATCACTACAATATAATAATTAATAATATAATTATCTAATTAAAATTAACCTAATTGTAAGTAAATTAACAAATAATTTTAGATAAAAGTGAAACTATAGGAGAAGAAGGAATATGTTTCAGGGTATGAGCTAAGAATTGAATGGTAACAGGGTATGAAGTTTATTCCACACTTTAGCAGCACGCATAGTGAATGAGTACTTGTGGCAGGTAGTGTTAAATATAGGAATAAGGAGTCAGGAGGGTTTCAGAATGTAATCTATAACCATAATTATCGTATAGAGTAGAACAACGAATCACGCTTATAAATGATGATTAACCATAAATATTTTAAATGTGTTGTTGTCGATTTGAAAATAATTACTAATAAAAAAGAAGTGAGATGTCGTGGGACACCCAACAGAACTGAAGCTTCTTACGCATCGCATAAAAGGCATGGCATCAACATTCAACTTTTAATTATTAATTAATATAATATAACATCGATACAGTAATAAATAATAGACATTTTTAGAATTAATTTTCGAATTATCTATCACGCAATAAAAAACACTTAACAAAAAATGAAAATACATAAAGAGGTTAAGTAACTAAATAACTGTCCACGTGAGAGAATGATTTCTTTTTCCATGCACATGCGTGTGGTAACAAACACGTACATTCTGTCATCGGGACTACTATATATATATACATATATTTAAAAAGAACAAAGATTGCATTTTATCTCTGTTTTACTTCATATTACTCATAGGTGCAACAATACGCGCTGTGCCAAACCGTTGGCGAGCGTTTCATCGCCGCGTTCGTGACGTTTCACATGTTTTATAAAACGTCCCTTAAGATGATCACTTCAAAAATTAATATTAAATAATAATAAAAAAAAGTAATAAAAATGAGCGAAAACATTTCGGGTGATTGAATTAACTAAATCATTAAAATGAAATTAATTCGTTAAAATAACTGGATAAATCTAAATATTCTCATCAGTTTGTCATAATAATAATCACATAGATATCTAAAATAATTAACATTACAATTAATCTCGACTCATTACGAACTTTTTGATTAACGAGCGAATTTACAAAGAATTACATACATTAAATTTATAAACTTGCTATTTATGATCTTACATAACAAATACAAACCTGTTAAGTCACGAGATGTCCGTACACACTTAGTCACGCACATACATTTAAGGGTATTGAATATTTTCTGACTTTTTCTTAAATTATATAAGGGGATTTCCGGAAAATATTCAAGTTTCTTATTTAAGGACTCATAATTATATTATTATGTAAAATATTAATAATGTCTTATCACAGTCTATTAAAAAATATACAATAGTAAGCTCTATTTTATCATCAGAATCGTACGCATAATTTGCACGATTTTTTTTACAAAAAATAACATTTGTCTAAATTCTACCACCGAGGTGAAATACTTTATTGCTCATGATCATCGTTTGGATCATCATGAGGATCATTCTAAAATTAAGGAATAAATAAAATGCAGTTGATTTGAGTCATTAGAATGGAGTTTCTATAAACTTTTTACAAATTCAATTACATATCATAAGTTGGTCGGTTATTACTCATAAATTAGTGGAGCCTACTCAGCTGTTATAATTTTTGTTTTAATTTCGTTATATACACTACTATTATATTCTCGACACTTTTCAGTATTCGAGAATATTGTTTTAGGTGAGTGGATGTGGAGACACAAAACTCTGATAAATAGAGTTACATTAACGCTTAATATTTCGTAAACAAATCCTTATATGGAAAAACTGTAAATGAGATATCACCAATGAGGAAAAACTGTAAATGAGATATCACCAATATTTTAGAAAAAGCTATTCAAGGATACCTTACAACGTGAGGTATGTAAATAAAAAAATACACGATCACTTTACATATAGGAAAAGTACCCTAAAAAACTTTTTTAAAGATTTTATTTCATAGCTTCGTAATCGTATACACATGTATACACATGCAATTTCAACTTTATAGCGCTAATTGTCTGCGAATAAAAGAATTATGATATACAGATGGACAGACAGAAGGACATGGTGAATTTTATTGACTATAGAATAATGATCATATTAAATAAGATTGAAAGTGTAATAACATATTTTTACAAAAAATATTTCTTTGTTTCAGGTAAGCTGGATACCTCTCAAGTCATCACGTTTTTCGTATGTATAACTAAGATTTTCTTAAATTTGTTGTTGAACATATTGAAAATAATTCGATTTTTCGGCGTAATCATCGACAATACTGAACATATGATAATCTTTGATGTTATTTAAGTTCGGATTAACGTCACTATCCTTTTAGACTCTTAATAAACGTTATACTGCTGGTTAAGTGCTGTAGGAAGGTTAATTTATTATAAATATATCAATATGAATAGATCTCTCCAAAAAACGATCGTCAAACAAATCTATCTGTCTGTTACCATGCGAGTAGAAAACAGCTGATTTTGAAAAGAAGTGTGAGACTTTAGTACTGAAGTTGAATTGTAAGACGTTGTGCCGTTCAATGACATCTCTTTGACATGATCTGAAAACTATGAGGTAAATACTGGCGATATAATATATATATATATATATATATATATATATATATATATATATATATATATATATATATATATATATATTAGATTGGCAACTTTTAAACCCACCATCTCTGTATACGAACTTTTCGACTTTTTACATGTAGTCAATGAAATCAATCATTAATTATATAAGCACCGTCGGTAGATACCGACGGAACTTTAGCTCTGTCTACACTTGTCACCAACGTGTAGACAGAGCTAAAGTTCCGTCCTTGTAGAAATCTTTGCGCCTTTGACTGAAAAGCCGATTTTAAAATGACAATCGCTTTTAAAATTTTCCATCACGCAAATTATTAGACAGAGAGCAAAACATAATTAGATGGCGAAAGATCTGGTGAGTACGGCGGGTGAAGTAGTATACTCCATCCAAGCGAAAGTAGTTTTTCACACTTCACTTTTACCTGCACTACACTACTCGCCAAGTTAATCGAATTTAGGCAAAGAGAATAGTGTAGAGAGGTACTTCGATTCGCTTTGGGCAACCTCGCCTCGCCTCGGGCGACTTCCGATCGCTGTCGGTTTTTTTCACTCAAAGGACTTCGCAAAGTCACACAAAGCGTCTCACTATACTACTTAGCGTACTTCAGTTTGCAGATAAACGTCGTACTGTTTACACGTGGGTGCATACGGGTGACTCACTCCTCACGAGGTTGCACGAGTGTGTACTCGCGTACTTCGGACTGCTATCAACTTGAACGAGCACTTCGTCGAGATGACTTCGCGAGTAGTGTAGAGGGCGTATTCGATTTTCATGTTTTACGCAAAAAACATCGGCGACAGGCAATTGGATCTATGTTAGACCCGTTGACGTCAGACAAAAGGATCTGGGTCACACGAGCAAATGCAAATATCCCTCTGAGCGCCAAATAATGCTTGCTAGCAATAAGTCTTTATTGTGATATATATCGAATAATCAAATTACAACTAGATATATTGCTTACAATCAATGACACATTTTTTTAAACCTATGGATATGATGTTTTATACATAGGTATTTGAAATGAAAAATGTATCATTGATTGTAAGTATCTATGTACATGACGACAATCAATTTCTAATGTTGTTAACTTTACTGTTAAATATTTACATGATTTCATAATGGCTCGCAAATAAAATTAATTGCATTAGGTTTAATTTAAAATTTATAGTTTGATCTTTGTCCTTAAATTGTTTAAAATCTTTATTCCCACGACTTACTGAATACAAAAGCCTAAATGGTTCATGACCAGTTCATGAACCCTGAACAAGAATTTTTGTTTAAACTACAGCAATTATAATTGAAATATTATTATAGCACTATTATATTATAGTAAAACTATAATAATAGTATTCTTATCAATAAAAATAAAAGAAATTGTGTGGTCAAAAACTTCTACGAACTATGAACAAGCAAAATTACGTATTGAAAAATTATTCTAGAGAAAATTTCTAGAGAAAATTGTGCGTAAATTAATGTAGGGCTCTCAGCAGCGTGCAGATAAAGAATGTTCACTATTACTACAGTCAATCGCGTTAATAGACGAGTTGAGGCTATACGTCAGCAACATAGCTGTTTCTCTTTCTAACCAATAACGTCGATCGAATGACTGTCTCGATAGCACGCTGGTGCGGTAACTTTGTACTGGGGCGCACGTCTTTATTATTACCGAATTGTAAAAATGAAATTATGTAAATAAATATTTTATACTACACATTTAACTGAGTGAAAATGATTTGATAATAATAATATTAAGATAGAATTCGAAAAAAGGTACTTAGTGTGGATCCTAAAAACGAGATAACATTTTAAATAAAAATAAATTTTGTTCAGTTACAAATATGATATACAAGAATAAGGTCTTCGCTGTACTTTTGACTCTTAATAAACAATATAAAAAGCCTATGGCATACACTCCAAGGATAGATTTTTCAACCACATCGCGTTCGAACAAAACATTGACTTTTAAGAACAGTTTGTATTTTAAATTTACTCAGTGACATATTTGTAGACATCGAATTATAGGTACTAACCAAATAAATTCGTGAATAAAACAAAATTGTTTACAACAAACGGAAAAAAAGAAAACAAAACAATCTTCTATCCTTATTGATTTTATTGCTTTCTAAGAAATCGTACGCAGCGCGATAATGAACTGTTATATTGAATTATTATAAATATTTATCAATTAAAACTGAATCACACAAATTAAACTCAACCAAACATCACAAAATCAAACAAATAACGCGCGCACGCAACAAGCGACAACCTGGGATCGCGTACTCTTGATTGTACTCGTTATCTGCGAGTGACGTTAAACTGGCGGGGGGAGGTGAGTGTCGCTTCTTTACGCAGTAATAGTTAATATCCTTTGCCTAGGTCGTGACAATATTGCCAATTACGATGAAAAATGCTTTACGGTTTATGAAAAAATATTTTGTATCACCAAACCACTTAGGTAAGCATTTTGAAACTGCAAAGTGCTATCCGATAAAAATATAGGAAACAAGTTCAACCCTATGCCTCGTGAAATGAGAGTCCCGCTACTTATCATCAAAACTAGTTTCGCCTTGTTCCAAACCAAAAAAGAACTATCGTCTCCCAGCATCGACGGGGCCTGCAACTCGAAGGCCGGGACCTTGGCTCGGGTCGTCTCCACCGCCCGCGGGTCTCGTCGACGCAAAAACAACCATTATAAATAAACAGCGAGCGGAGACAACGCGCAATTAGTCACCGAGATGGAAACGCACGGCTTATTAACGCCAGCCGCGCAAATGGGCGTCAACACGCTGATGGTGCACATATTTCTGTATTAGTTTCGCGCTCTCTAATGACACTCTGTCTGTAACATTTTATTTTTGTTTCATCTATATTAATTTTATGCGCAACGCAATAATTTAACAAAAGCTATACAATAGGCAATTTTGAGAAGAAAATATGGGCTAAGAATATATGTGTTATGATCATTGTCCTGAAATAGGGTGACCTAATTTTCTACTTTTTTTAACATTACAGTACCACGTTGACTATGGCTTTGTCAACTACATATTTTCTTTTTTCTTATCTGTTAACTCTCGACACTGGCAATCTCTTCCAGCTTTTTAACTCTAATTAATAAACGGGGGTAATTAGCATATATGTGGTTAATTTTTTTTGTCTTTGCAGCGTTTCTCTTTCTGCTTTAATTAAGATTTATATCAGAGACAGCCAAAAGTTTTTTACAAGGATCTTCATCTCCAGATATGAAAGAGGTTTCTCCCTCTTAAGATGGCCACTAGCGAACAGTTCAACGTGCCAAATTGTGTTATTGAAAGACGAAATCCGTTCGTAAATGTGAAGAATGTTACAATTTCGGCGAAATGGCGCGGGGCAATTGTTTTTTAAGGAGTTTAAAGCGGAACCACTGAACTCCACAGAAGAACTGTCCAACACTCCAAATGGCATGATCACCAACCAAAATGTCAAAATCAATAATAATTTCTGTCGAATAGCGAGGATTCCAAAACAATGGATTTCCAAAATATTCAAGATTCTACCACTACCTATCAAACGACACGAGCGACGTATGGAACACAAATCAAATAAGTCAAATACATGGTCAACAAGAACTATTGTACCAACGAAATAGAGCAATCCTTGCCGATTTATTTTCATTATTATTTGAGACAGTAAAGTTGCGCCAAAAGGTAGCAAGTTGAAAAATATCATTTTTCCTATTTTAAGTTATAAATACGATAAATGTAGCCGATATTATCCGCTCATCCATTTATAGGCTTGCAAAGTCAATGGGCTCCGAATTGCACGTCCGCCAGTGGCAGTCAGTGACTTTTTTCTACTTTTCAGATTTAAACATAACGGTTAGTCTAATTATTTCAAACTTACTTTGACACTTCAATTGAATCATATCACCACTAAATTCGAAATAATTTTGTAGAAATCAAAGTAAAACCAATGTTGGAGTTTTTTTAGAAATGGTCAGGCAAATATTGATTTCTACGATTAAATTGTTATTCGGATAACCAGTATTCGCAAGTAATTAAACCTAAAACGTTCTCACTGTTAGACCGAAACGTTTAGTTGTTCATATACCTAGCAATATAGTTACTGATTTCCAAGTTCGGCGTTCACTTTCGATATAATCTCTTTGATAGTTTCGTTGATTGCCTTCAGCTTATGACAGAAGCAGTACAAACATTACTTTCGAATAAAGTCTACTAAATAACAATATAACCAAAAAGTTCGTAAATTTCGCAACTCGCTACTGTAAGCTATGTACAAGGAAAATAATTCATGCTTAAAGTAAAGGTCATCAACCTCGACTTGGTAAAAACTATAAAAGCTTCACTATGAGAATATATATGAGTTGGAAAAAAGATTTACAATAATTTTAACAATAATTTTCTTATACAAATTTGGTAACAGACAATTTTAGTATCAAAATAATTCTCAAAGTTTGCCAAAAAGTTAATGGGTTTATATTTACGAGTTTAGTGTGTCTATTTAAATTATTGTATATGATACTATTGAAATTAGTGAGGTTACACTTTAGTAATTTGAAACTTAGGTAAACTTATTACTAAATTTAGATTAACTTTAGCAAAAGTTGGAAAATTTTTAAGTTCTGAATCGTCCACTTGATTGTATTTTCACTTCCTTAAAATCTGTTCTAAAGTCTTCACATCCGATTCACACGACGCCTTTATTTGATTAATAATTCTGCCACCTAAACTTTTAGTTAATTTTGTCCAGAAATTTAGGAAGATATAATATTCTTTAAATTGTAATGCCGGCTAATACGGTATGCAACCATTTCTAAAAAAACTCCAACGAGTGTGCTATTACACAAATCCGATATCATTCCGATATTCATCTCTACAATAAAAACGCTACTTGCTTTTATAAGATTTAATATGTTACAAAAACAGACCAACACTTTTTACTTCAAATGTGTTCTTTTCGTACCTAACATAAAAATACACAAACGCCGCCTTAAGTAAACCTCCGGCCTCATCGTCGGAAAAATTTACGACTTCATTAAATGAAATTATAACCAATATTAAGATAATTAAAAAAACCTTGTTAGATCCATTCTGCCAACATCAATTATAAAGTTCCAAATCCCACTAAACCGGTTACTTTTGTAATCATCAACGTCTTAATCTAATCTCCTTTTTAACTTATAAAAATAAGGTTTTTTCCTCCGCTTGAAAAGAGAATGCCTCGCCAAGAATCTTACACATCACTAAAGATTTAATTTAAAATGAAAGATGCAACAATTATTTTTATGAATACTGTGCGCAATTTTACGTTTGCTGTTTAATTCTTTATATGTATGTATGTCAGACTGTTAGCATCTGCTATGTCCATATAACCGTACTGTCGATTATTTTGTAATGAATTTATTTGAAAGCCTCATACAAATATGTTGAACGCTTATACCAAATATGTTAACTGGTCTTACAAAATTAACAATTACATCTTAAATATAACACAGTACCTTGTACATGCAGTCCTTACATACATTTAATAATCAAATTATACTTAATATTCTTATGTTTTTTATCACTACAGAATTAATTTTCCATAACCTGTTACGTTGTATCAAGAGGACTTATAAATTAGCGTTACAGGGTAAACTTAAGTTCCGTAAACAGTAAAGTTCGTATGAAAATTTAGACATTTAGGATACAGAATTTTTCTATTAAAGTATTTTCAAATAATAATGTAATTTTTTATGTGAAAATAAATTGCCCAGCTGATGTTTCACAAGTATAAAATATCGTAAATTTCCCAAAAACGCCTTGGTTTTAATATTCAACATTTCGCTCTTTTTAGTATTTGTTGATTTTGAATATGGTAAATGAAAAATAGAACCGAATAATAGCTTTCTATGTAGTGGAGTATATAGACCTAGCAAGAGAACGGTATAAAAAAGAGTTAATTTGATGGTGCACCAAATCATTATTCTTCGGTAAGAAAAATTACATATTACATTTTATTATACTAAGAGAAGCATTTTCAACGGATTTTTTAGCCCCTTTAAATATTTGGAAATCCCGTCGATATATAAATTTAAATCGTTTTAAAAACCATTTTTTAGTTTTAGACCTTGGAACTACATCATCGTCATACTTGGCACGACAGCCCAGGGTGAGCTAAGGCCTTCTGTTGGAGATTCTTCCAGGAAGTTCTACTCTTCGCCTGGGTTTTCCAGTTCTTTATCCTGAGAATGTTAAAATCTTCTTCTACTGAATCGATCCATCGTAATTTTGGTCTACCTCTTCTACGAGTTGTTAGAGGTTTTGCGATGAAAACTTTCTTTACTGGGTTTTCATCTTTCATTCTAGATGCGTGGGCAGCCCAGTTCATTCTATTTGATTTTGATGGTTTTTATGACATCAGGCTCACCAAACAACCTATAAATTTCTAAGTTAAGACGTCTTCGCCAAATACCATTTTCCTTGACACCCCCAAAAATTCTCCTCAGAACCCTTCTTTCAAAGGCTGCTATTTTATTCTCTCCAGTTCTAGTCAAAGGCCAGGTTTCTGAACCATATGCTAGAACCGGCCTAATAAGAGTTTTATATACTAATAATTTTGTTTTTCTTGTAAGAAAAGAAGATTTAAGGATAGAGCTTAGTCCAAAAAAATGCTTTATTGGCCGATGATATGCGATTCTGAATTTCGGAGATAGTGTCATTCTTATTGTTAACACAAGATCCCAGGTAAGTACAGCAGTCAACCGTTTCAAATGTATGTAGGCCAATCTCCAAAGGATTATGTGCATTATTGGTGGAGATTTTTGTATAGTCTTATACTTAGTCTTGGAGTCGTTTATGGCCAGACCTATTTGATTTGCAGCTATCTCCAAAGACAGAAAGGCCTGTCTCAAGGCTGGTAAGTTTCTAGCAATTATATCAATATCATCAGCATACGCTAGGAACTACATATTACATGTTAATTTGAAGTTTCTATTTTAGAAGCCTTTCACAGACAGACAGCTTTATTTATTACGAGAAATGCTTAAGTATTTAAATTATTCACCCCTTCCATTCAATTTCTACCCTCACTATATTCGATTTCCATTATTTGTAGGTAATTTTGTCTATATACATAGTATATAGACAAAATTACCTACAAATAATGGAAATCGAATATACGTGTATTGGGCAATATTTCGAATATACGTGTATTGGGCAATATTTTTTCAATATATAATACAATTGTATCTTGCAAAACATTCTAAGCCTACGTTCACTTTATTCGTTCTTCATCATAGCACTCTGAAGATTTCTGTGTATTAATCCAATTATATGTTGAAACTGAAATCCAAACATAAAGTCATAACGTCTATAGGGAAAAATATTATTGTTTGGTTGTATTATAGCAATGTCATTGACCTGACCAAAAAGCACTCTGACGGCAATGTGCTAATAGGTATTGTTCAATGTTATCCTTCTTCGCATATTCTGCAAACGTCATGTTCTGCAAATGCCGTCTTGTTGAATTTTTAAGATGTAATTTGCTGCTTGTTTGTAACCATATGTCAGAGATTATTGCAATTTCCAAGTCTTTGGTTGGGGTAAAATAATATTTCTAGAGTAGTCGCAAAACAACTGTCCAGAAATCATTAGTCATCCGAGTTAATTTCGAAGAACTAAAGTAAATAGGACCAGTTTTTCCCCGATTTTCTAACATTTTATGGCTATATTTGCCACTTTGACAAAGTATTATGTATTATATATATTTATATTATATTGTATTATATATTATGACAATACGATTTCTCGTATTGTGTATCATAAATTACACTTATTTTGCCCCATTCAGCTTCATCATGAATTCATAACGAATATTCTTCTGCCCCGGACGTCTTATATTAATATAACCCATCTTTGTATCACCTGTCGTGATCCCCTACTGATTCTCTTTACGATAACAAACTTTTTCCCATATATTTTGTGGAAAGTAAAATATTATCGATTTCGGTTTTCAATTACTCAAATGTTTCATCGCTTATTTATGACATCGCTTGCATTTTCTATTTTCCGTCTGTATATTAGACGTATTTACATATGTCAGCTATCTTTAGCTTCAAAATTATATTTTATAATTGGCTAGTATAAAAGAAAAGATATTTGTACACAACTTAGTAAGGTTTCTATGAATAAATCTCATATATTTATAGTAAATTATGTTTATTATATATTTTTTAATAAAAACAGCATAAAAGTAAAGTAATGAATTTCCAAGCAATATCGATTCATTGACAATTTAATAATTAATCTGAAAATAAAATAAAATCAAAGCTTTCATTATTATTAATATGTATGTCCTTTGATTATTATTAATATGTATCATAATACTTTACGAACAATAAACTTTTTATATGAACATATAAACTAATAAATTATCTATACTTAGTGAAACCAACAACTTAGTTTACCTGTGACACAACCCTTTCTGCAAATATTCTGATTTTTCATCTTTTTGTACACTTTCTGAGAACCCCATCTATAACATATAATATATGAAAAAAAATCTTAAACTAAAATAATTAACGCGTCTACAGCGTTACTTAAATTAGTTAAAGATTTTCTTTTGATGCATTTAAAAATCTCAGCATTGGTTGACTAAGATCACACGAGCGTTTGGAGGGGCGCACCGAGTAGTAAACAATGCGTCATGTTATTCAAAGAGCACGTCCCGTGAGGAGTTTCGTGGACATTAATTCAGATGCCATCCGCGCTGCGGTCAGTGTTCCGCCAACACCGCAAACAATGGGGCCACGTGCCTTTCTATTTGCTCATTTTGCCGCGCTTACTGTGTGGCATTCGAAAAACGCCAAGGGTACTGCCGAGACGTCATCCATTCAAATCGGGTTAAAAAAGGTTTCTTATAAAATATTCTAAAATTTAAATTACATATGGGTTTATGATTTCATATTACTTTTATTTGAAATTCAATTACATTTGAATCGTTTTTCTACCATTCGTATGTTAAATGTTAATTTTTAACAGCGAAACTTTTTTATACATTATACATTAATGATTCATAAAAACAGTTCAGACGTAGGAATCATTTCGATTTTACATACAAAACGACCAAACACGTACAGTTTAAGACAAACATGTACAATTTGAGACAAACTCATACAATTTAAGACAAACACGTACAGTTTAAGACAAACACGTACGATTTAAGACAATCACGTACAGTTTAAGACAATTAGGCGTGAAAAAATTGTACCCAGGGGAGAGAAGTACCCTGAGAAAATTACCTGCTCTTGGATAAAAAGAGTGATATTTCTTTAAAACTTTTTCAAGTTCCAATGATATAGGACTAATTGTCCGCGTTTTTATAACGTTCGTAGTAGTAGCTTGTTAGATAGATGAAGAAACTTCAACTAAGCATTATGTAACACATAAACAAGGCTACCCACAGGTAAACAATATAATTTAAAGAATATATTACAATAGCAATGTTATGTTAAGACCTAAATTATATTACAACCTTTATTTTCATACTTTTTGCTATGTATTCCGCACATATTAAAACAAGAAGTGATTTGTCTAATAAAACCAAAATCAACATGAAAAAGAAACAGAACAAAAGAAAACTTTCACGCAGGTGCAACCGCAAGCAAATAGCTAGTTTTTTTTTCTTTTCATTCCTTTTTCATTGACCAACCCTCAGATCGCGCTAAAAAATTATTTCATTATTTTCTCAAATAAATAATTAAGAAAACATAGGTCTCACTAGACTTGAAATTCACAATATGGAAACTGTCTTGGTGTGAAACCGCAAACCGCAAATGTAAATTGGCACTAAAAATTATTGAAAATATTATTTTCAATTACAATTTTCATCCATACAATACTCGTCCGCCATTTGCCGTCCATTTAAGGAAAACCGCCATTCTCTGATTGACGAAGCTCATAATTATAGAGCTCGCCCGCCTGCTGTGACTAATGCGCGTTAAGAAAACCCTAAGAAAGAAACGAAATACTAACACAAAAAAATGAATTCACAAAGAAAATCAAGAAAAGAAAAATTATGTTTTAAACGCTGTAATTTGATAAACTACATAATCGAATACGTATATCGGGCGAACCACCGCCTCTTATAACAATAAACATCATCCATTTGCTGCGGGAAAAAGATATGTTTAGATGCGATCCCCTTTGTCTGTCGACTGTTAGCCAAATTAAAAGTAATGATTGCAAAGGCGCGCGGCGAGTCGCCAGTCGCTCGTGACTCTGGAATACAATGATTCTCGGTTATCATCGGTATTGCAAAACAATATACTATTGTTCGGCTGAACTTGGCTCCGTTTTATTCCAACAGTTCCGCTTGACTTATCGAACGATCTTTCTAGCTCGGCGATGTTCGTATTAACGCTCGGATCGCGACTTTCGGTCAACAATCGAAATGCGACGTTGCACAAAGAGTTCTTTTCCTCTAAATATTAATTAATAAATTAGTATGCACAGAGATTATTAAGTCTCCGTGCACACTTAACCATCTCTGTGCATACTAATTTATAATTACAGGCCGTCCAAAAATGCTATAATATAATGGCAGTGTATCGACAGACAGAAATTAGTCATGAGTTTGGCAAAGCGTTCATAAATTATTATTAATGTACAAACGATTCCGAAACTATTTAAAGACAGGTTAAGGTGTCTTCAAATCGTTTCTGAAAAGTTTCTGATACACTGCGATTATAAAAATATCAATATCCTTTTTGAGAGGCCTATATTCGTTCTCTAAACTAAAGTTTCTTTACAAAAATATATATTATTCTAACTCGTAATAAGCAGAATTCTAAAAACTGCTACCAAATAAATACTTCACTTGGTATGGTTTTACCTCATTATTAAATTGCGAAATTGATGTCAAAAACCACGCCTAAAATTAAAAACCACACCTAAAATAGACTGTCTACACAAAGGTATATTAATTTGATTAAATAATTCTTTTTAGTAAGCGGATATGAAAAGAAAGTGTTAAAATTGACTTCCCAAGTGATACACCAAAATACGGAATTTCGTTATCATATATCCAATATCTCCCACACAACCTCCAGTCGTGAAGCGAGATACCTTAATTAGTACAAAGCGCTAAACGTGGTAGTCGATAAAAACCATATAAATCAGGCAATAAACCAGCAAAGTGTATAATAATGGGTTATATACCGACTCGCCTATTTTCGCAGCGAAGCGATCACTCGATCGAACAGCCGATATCGGTTCACCGATCGGGACCTTGAAATCAGCGGCCGCGCCGTACGGCGCTCCGAGTACGTGATAGCAGCGTCTCTTTCGCCGTCTTATCGCTGTCTTTCTCGTGCCTGCATCGGTGCTATAGGTGCATCCCGTTTTATTGTGATTTTTTACCATTAGTATCATATATATACATCTCGCTTGCTCGACCGCAAATCTCGTCTTAGGTTCTCGTCTCGATCGTGATGTTGATTTAGCACCGACGACCGCGTTCTGATTCGTTGCGTCGTATTTTCGTATCAGAATTTGGAGTTTATTGTTTTTTTGCTATCATTTGTAAACTGTCCACGTGTACGATTGTTGGTGGCGTCTCGGATCTAGGTTGTTTGGCCGTCGGTTTATTGACACGCAAATAATATTTTTTTGCAAAAAATTGACATGGAATTTAACTGCGATTTGTACATTGAACATTTCGTACTGAGTTTCCTATTCTTAAAGCGCATGTTACTGAATATTAATAAGTTTTTCGACCGCTCGCAGATATTAATTGAGTTCATGCGACGTCAGGATAACAAGTCCGGTACTTTATCGAACTTGTTTTTGAAAAGTCGAACATTTATATTAATTAATAAGTTCAAATTATCTAAATAGCAATCTGAAGTGGTTCAATATTTTCATTAATTGCTGTCGATGAAACCATCAAAACAGCTATATCGATTGCTGTCGATGAAGCCATCAAAAAGTTATAAATACAACGTGATATCTACATTACACAATATAAGGACTAAAATTTAAACCTTATAATAATAAATATTTAATTATAAATAATGGTTATCATTAATCATACAATCAACAACCAATTACTATTAATAATAAAAAATCCAATACTTAAAAATAATTTGTAAACAAAGTTAAATAAAGATTAGGTTTCTTTCCAAGGATCACTACATTACATTTTCAATCTTACTTTATTTACGTAAATAAAAAAGGAATACAATTATATATATATATATATATATATATATATATATATATATATATATATATATATATATATATATATATATATATATATATATATTATATATAAATATATATTGTAATTTCTCAACTCTGTGAAAATTTTCGGTGTATTAAAAATGTAGCACGAAGATTAGTTTCTTCAGTAAAAATTTGCTAAAAAAACTAAGCAACCTTCATGACATATCCACGAAACTCGCGAAATGATCTTATCACTATACTAACATGCATATAAATAATTGATTTTGGCGATTTAAGATATTTTAGTTATAGACGAGATGAAATTATAGGCTGTTTGCCTAACAAACACGAGACGAAGTTATAGGCTGCATAACTTGCCGTAACAATCTTATTCGTTTTTAAGATACATGCATGTGATTGTTGAGTAAAATCAATAGAACATAACATTTTTGGTGTCTAATTTCATAATTCGATATTGCTTCGTACCTTAGTTTATCGCAACGAAGCTATGCATCCACTTGAAACTGTTGTATTATGCAATAATTTTAAGTATTTGCCACAAATAATTATCTTCCACTCTTTCGAAAAACAATCGAGTTGCACATTACTAAAATAGAGGAAACATTCATAACAACTAGGCCACAAAAATATTAAAAGAAAGTATAATCATATATAAGGAAATGTTCAGTAGTAATATTGCTAAACAAAATATTACTAATCAACAAAAAATAAGTAAACCCTTTAATCAATTGGGACTTAAATATAACTTTTTTTCAAGAATTTTGACTTCAGTTAATTCGTCTTAGTTATTAAAGCACTATTATACAAATTCATAAAAAATCAACGTGACAATGAAAGCTGACGCCTTATAACTTAAGAACTATTGTTTTAAAAAAAAATTAGATCAAGTTTGTAGAAATTTTAATTATCTAGAAGTCTATTTGATCTTTCGATCATTTGTATGTAAGTTATGTTACAAAACTATTTTTAAAAATTTTATAAGTGCTGTAATTTCAGATATATTTATCGAAAATAATTTTAAACAAAAATTTTAAAGAATTTAGTTCTCTATAAAAATGTTTTGATGTTTTATTGTGAACCTCACTGTTTACAAGATACAACATAATTTCCGTTTTTCAAAATTGTGGTTTTAACATGTTACCACAATTTTACCAAAATGTATTGAGTCTCACGAAAAATAATCCAAAAAAGTCTGCACTGTTTAGTTGTTTTTTAACCAGTTGTGAATATTACCAGTTACCTGGACAATTAATGTATCGAAAGGATCGATAAAATATATTATTAAAATTCCCTCACGTGAAAAGATAAATAATACAGCGCCGCACGTCCGTTTTGTCATATATATGATTACTTATAATTTCTAAGTTTCTTCAAACATTTCCACTGTTGGCATTCTAGATCTTCAACACTTCCTTTACCTATTTATTTATATAAAGTAGTAATGTAATCACTGTATCCGTTACAGAATTTTTTGTATACTCTATTGCTTAAGTTTTGGAAAATATTGCAAAAATTACAAGTATCATGAAATTTATGAGAACACAACCGATCAAATATATTGTTTTAATAGCAAATAACAAATATTTTTCGTTGGAAATATTTTCTAAGTCTTATATTGCATGCAAAATAGCCTCATAATTCAAAACTAATGAAGGGTACACCCTTCAATAGTCTTGAATTATGAGGCTATTTTTCCTGCAATATGCGACTTAGAAAATGTCTCCAAAGACTAAAAAATACTAGGTCTTTCCAGCACCTATAGGAAAGAAATATCAATGACACCAAATTTATGAAACTAAAATCTAAAGAATATCTTGAACACCACAATGAGATATTATTACTTATTCTACTGTTTGGTTTCAATCACTGCTTTAACGACATATTTAAAATCACTGAAGAGATGGTCGTTGTAAAATACATTTTATGCAAAAGATTTAGACGCAGAACGTAAACAGCGCTGGAAAGTTTTCCCATTATGATAAGAAGAGAAAATTGTACTGAATAATATATGTCACATGTTTATTTTACAACAGCGCCCACAATTCGCGAGAGGAGTTCACATTTGAAGTGGGTAACACTGAAATATGTATTGAAGTCATTCGAATTAACATTCGTGTTCATCTAGAAGTACTCTCTGCCATTTAAGGGAATGAGGAGACCCATTGCTAATAAGCATCATACATTTTCATAAGTCATGATTTATCCATTGTGTAAAATTAGTCCTAAGTCTTACGTATTATAACAATAAACTAATTATTCAGTTGCAGAATATCGAGTATAATATAAACGTATATATATATATATATATATATATATATATATATATATAGGTGTGTGTGTGTGTGTGTGTGTGTGTGTGTGTGTGTGTGTGTGTGTGTGTGTGTGTGAATGTGTATGTTTGTATGTATATGTATATATGGACATGTAATGCATGTAATAGACCAAGATTAACATTTCCAAAATAGTTTCATTCTTATAATAAAAAAAGAAAACATTAGGCAAATTTATCAAGAATTATGACTAATGTTCATTCCCTATACACCGTACGAAAACCACACGAACTAAAAGGTAATACTGAAGTATGATCAAAATTTCAAACTTAATATCTATTTCCATCTATCCGATATTATGTTATAAATCATTTCCATAATACATATATTTTACGTGCATCGATTGTGGAATGAAAACATGGAAATTCATTTCGTGAATATTTCGAATAAACATAAGTCATAATTTTAAAAACCTGTCAAGAACAAAAATACTGAAGCAATATGAAAGTTTAAACATTTATGTGCACGTAGTGTTTCTATTAATTTTTTACAAATATTGTTTAATATTAGTGTATATTTAACAGACGTGTGAAAAATAATTGGTAAAGAGACATACGTCTTTAATTTATTAGCGACAATTGACCGGAATAATTTTGTTTTGAAATAAGTATTGAAATCCTGATTTTTCTTGTATTTTGAACGATTTTTCTTATATTAAGGGCGGACACACTGTGTAATGTTTTGGCGATTCATATCTCGTGAAGAATAGACTATATAAAAAATATTACTAGACATTTTCAATTGGACTTGGAAAGACCTTTTCAGAAATATCCCACTCTATGGGAGCCTGGAGAAAAAGAATTGTCATCCCCAATGTCAACTTATGCGGTTAAAACATTAAGGGCGGACACACTGCGCAATGTTTTGGCGATTCATATCTCGTGAAGAATGGGCGACATAAAAGATATTACTAGACATTTTGAATTGGACTTGGAAAGACGTTTTACGAAATATCCCACTCTATGGGAGCCCCGAAAAAAAAAATTGTCATCCCTAAGTTCGATTTACGTAGGTATTTAAAAAAAATAATGTCTTTCTTTATTTCTACGTATCCACATAATTCAAGTACGTCTTTTTGGCAATTGTTTTTATAACTGATATTAAACTCTGTTGCTTTCACATGGAGACAGACCGTCGTAAAGAAAAAATATTTCCTTTTTTACTATACTGCTACAGAATCCTAATAATATATATATATATATATATATATATATATATATATATATATATTTCTTTTTTTAAACTTTTTTTTATTATTTTAAATTGTTTATAGATATTAATTTAATTGTCATTTGAGTCTGAAACAGATACATTATTTGAAAAATCCCTTTATTTCCACGATACCTTTGTAAGAAATTTATTTTCACAGCCAAAGTCACAAAGACACAAATATTTACCTTTGAAACCAGACCCCATCCTTAGTAAAGCGGTAGACCTATAAACCTTCGACTTACGCAACTTCGGGCGCTTCAATTTTCCGCGTCATTCTTTGATCTCGTTTCCTCGCCGCGCTCTGACACGCGCCGCATTCATTTACGCTCTAGTTAAAGGGCGACTGCAAGACATTGAACTGTCCCTAATACAATATTTGGACCGTCTTTGGAAGGTTATACTGCAAACAGGCTAATTTTCATAGAAATAAAATTAATCTTATGGTGCCTTTAGAAAATTTGATGTGACATATCAGTAATGCATGTTACAGAGATACGCATAATTGGGACCTTATTTCGTGATGAAACTAAAGCCCTAAACTTAAACCCATCGAGGCGAATTAATTATTTCGTTTAATTAATGAACAAGGGTTCACAAAGTCTCAAATGTTTAAAAGGTTTACTGAACGGATGTTAAATGTTAGTTAATGTTTATACCCACGCATAATGTTGCTTTTGATTTTGCTAATGTTACTTTTACTACACTAACGTAGCAATTTCGTATGTTGAGAAAAAAACGTAAAGGCGACGGGGGAACCGTCGCCGTCACTGTTGTTAGTAAATACTAACACACCAGTAATTTAAGCCAACAATGTTTCAGTTTTCGTTATGCTTTCAATCGTAGAAAAGCGTAATGGATTCATTTGATTTATATATATATATATATATATATATATATATATATATATATATATATATATATATATATGCAGTGGAGATTATTTCCACTTTTTTTAAGTTCTTTACCACGACCTAGGTTTCGTTGTATTACAACATCTTCAGGTGGGATATTAGCAAAGATATTTGCTATATAAGAGAATCTTTGCTAATATCCCACCTGAAGATGTTGTAATACAACGAAACCTAGGTCGTGGTAAAGTAATTAAAGAAAGTAGAAATAATACTACATCACGTAGTTTCATTTAACTGTACCTCAATCATAAGCACAGTTGGAAGAGACCTTTGCCGACTGGCAAACAGATCCACAGGAAATAAAGAAACAGGAAATATTAAATTAATAAGATAGGATTACTTTATGTTATATTTTCTTTAATTTTAAGTTTGGTTATATAAAGAATTGTATAATAGATCCGAATAAAAGGGCTATATTATTATTATTATTAACGGTTTAAAAGTTTAACTCAGAAATGCATCCGACAAACTTCAAATTTTTTTCGCTTAAATCGTTATTCTTCATTACTCGCACTTTTCAAGAACACATACCATTTTCAAGAACCATATCGAATGTCCACTTGAACACTATAAGTTGAACAACTATAAAAGCCTCATATCAATCAAACAAGTCATTTATATGCCAAACCATAAAATAAGCAAAACTTTCCGCTGTATAAAGCTATTGTGATAAAACTGAGGTAATTAGCATACATTTTTTCCTTATTCTCTTTGTCAATTATTAACAATATTATAATAATAAATTTTAAGTATTAATAATATTGAGACTATTATATGAACATTTTTATTAACATAACAATATTGAGATAGTCAGCTTGAACCTTATCAATAGCGTAATAATATTGAGACGGCCAGCGTGAACCTTATCAATAGCGTAATAATATTGAGACAATCAATGCGTACACCTTTTTAATAGGATAATAATAATGAGACAATTAGCCTGAAATTTTGCGTTGATAATAGTGGGCACTTTAGAATAAAAATAAATATTTTCCGCTAACAGCATCGTCTGGCTTTTATTATAAGATTACCTTCACATTTCACTTTTTCTTTTCTCAATAACAATATAAAAAGACGTCTCATTTTAAACGCAGGTAGAACCTTTTTATCTATATGAATTCATAAAAGCTAAATAAATACCATTAGAAGTATTGAAAATAAATATTTTTAGGACAAAATGTATTACAAGCCTCACGACATATATCGATCACAACGTTATTAGTTAACTTTATGTAAAACGATTTTGTCCATCGTGAACAGGTTACTTTCCTTCAAATTCAAATTGAAAATCTCGGTGAAAATTAACTGGAACTGAAAACACGCAACGGTAAATGCTATACGTCGCATATCACAGAAGTTAATGCAGTTTCTTCTAAATACGGCTATTTTCTCGCTATTATTCTGATCATCCAACCTTGGTTGTGTAACCAACACAATTCTGACCGTAACCTTGACATTATATTCTAATGACAGACAAAGCTGCCAGATTTTCAATTAACACGGAACGTGTTTCCATTATTTTGCTGCAATCGTCTCCACTGAAGCGACTCGAAAACCATTAGACCATTCGACCGTGTGATCTCATCTATCCATCTCAGGATTTGATCTGCTGTCGGTGCTGGGTAGCTGGGGAAGATACGAAAATATAAAAATAAGTAATTGTATTTTGATAACATTAAGTCAATAAGCTTTTCTATCTACGACTATATTTAGACAAAAGCATTGACAAATACGTCATTTTTATATCAAAATTTCTACTTGACAGATAACTTCAAGTATTTTAAGTATATTTAAAAATAAAACTTGTCAAGCTCGAGTAGATATCGCACTACGAGGATTTCATACATACTTAGGCATTCTTAATCATTTAGCATTCTTTTAAACTATTTACCAATATTAATTTTTAATATTTGTATATAGTTTAATAGAATATGTTACTTACTATATCTTTCACATGCTTAAAACATGGTGCAAATCTGGGAATATATTTTCGTTTCATATTTTTCAGTATATCTCTGAAGACATGCTACCCAAAATTATGAAAGAAAAAATAAAAAATATTTTTATCATTAGCCATTTCAAATGATAACCCAAACTATAGACATAATTAAACCATTTCAACGAAATACGGCTATGCGAGACAAACACAGAGGCACGTGAGTGATAGGATCTCGGTGTTTCTATTGAGGTCAAATTATAATTTACCATATTTCTTAAAACATTTATTGATCTCGGATTTTCTTGATCGAAAAAATTCTTATGTTAATCATAAGAATGGGTAATTTTCAAAAGTATGAGAAATTATTACTAGATATACCTCAGAATATGAGAAAAGGTAAATATCATCAGAGCGAAGTTCCCAAATTGGTCGATGGAATAATGGGGAAACGAACGATCCATTCAACGCCATAAACAATGAAAAAGTATCAACTCTTATCACCGAGCCCAAAGAACATCTAATTTCAAGCAACGAACACGAATTTCAAGAAGTAGATACAAAGACAAAAGCTGGCCATATTAATATTCCCACACCGCGCGCCCCTTCTCCCCGACCTCCCGCACAATCGCGGCAGCCGACAGGTGGCGTGCCGCTCACCGGAAGCGAGCGCGGCCGCCATTTCAATATTAATGGACTGTTTTTGTGTGTCGCCTGGAAACGGCTGCTCTAGGATTGAACTCTATGTGGACGTTTCCTGCCGCTTGTATCGAAGGCAGGGTCAATGTTGTTATGAAATGTTTTTATTTCGGTGTTATATTGAATGAGAGATTCTCCAAATTATGGAAACCGAAATGTCCACTTAGATAGATCAATTCTATAATATGCGTTTATCTAAAAACTCCTATGACTAATTTCAATGTCTTTAACAGTAATAAATAAAAATCATGACATTAATATCAGTATACTTAACTAAAGCCTCCGAGACCAGGCTCGTAAGAACACTACTTTTCCCCATAATTTTATACGCATCCGAGACGTGGACATTGCGAGATCTGGAAAAGCGGAAAATAGATGCCCTAAAGATGTGGTGCTGGAGGAAAATGCTGGAAGTGTCATGGACAAAATTTCGTACAAACACCTCCATACTTCAAGAACTCGGTGTCACGCAGCGCCTATCCACCCTAGTACAATCTCGAATTTTGAAGTTCTTTGGCTATGTCTCGAGGTGAAACAATGACTCCATAGAACGTTTGGTGATCCAGGGAAGGGAGAAAGGAAACAGATCACGTGGCAGATCATTCATGCGATGGGCAGATCAAATAAAATCACCAGTTGGAGACCCTCTATATAAATGCACTAGGATATCGGCCAATAGGTTAAGATGGCGAAAAATTGTGAGGAGGGTCACATTTACCATCAATGATGATGTAGCCTCATCATGACCATCACCCATCTGTCAAGAGCGACACGATTAAGAAAAATATCAGTATACATCAGTATTAAATGATTATGGAGGAAGTATTATTTATGTACAGATAGTTTAATAAGCATAGATATAATTAAATGTATCGTTAATATTATTCGAGGTAACATTTTTATTGCTATTATTTCTGTCCAAGTATCAGACTCGAATACATTTCCTTTATTAAACTCTTAAAAATCATATACTTCTAACTCGTAATATTTCATTTCATAATGGAGTAAAATTTTCAGTACAAGTGAAGATCATAACCAATACCACAGCAGTAATAAGTCTGTAAGTACAAGAATCGGTCAAGTTCCACAAGCAACTGACTACTGTATACGCTGAGCTTATATACCTTTTGGTGCTTAATCTGTCAGTATTGTTTCCAAGCACATTAGTATCTTGTCACCGAACGGAAATATCGACAAAATTCTTTGTGCTCAAATATTTTTCGCAAGAATGTTGCCAAGGGGTATTCATGTTACATAATAATGCCCATTTTCCAGTAAATAATCCTTTTTTACGTACATAATAGACCGTTTTTACAACTACTATTAAATTAACCTAACATAAAATTTTATTACAATGTCAAGACTTTATAGAGAGACCTAATGAGCAAAAGAGAACAAGTATTTTCTTCCAGATTCTAGTTAAAGCATCTGTTAAGTTAGTACTAGTTAAACCAGAAGTTTTAGGTTTTTATAATTAAAAGAAAACTATTATGATACCACTTTCTCTCTCAAACCGAAATTTGATATAAAGCTTAGAAAAATTGTCTGTCTGCAACTGATCAACGAATTCAGATTAAGAATTTTTGGAATAAAACTTTTTATTATACACTGGAATATAAATCAATTGAGGCAGCGTCACAAAATATATGAGGGTAACAACATTGAAATGATGAGATACCAAGCTATGCTACAGTTGAGCGTTAGGGCGTCTGCATGTCAAATGGCATATGATACGTGAAATGGCATATGTTCATGAAAAGATATTGTATACATATAATTCATATCATCAATGTAATAATTAAAATGAACTAAACGGCGTACGGAAAGCTATATAATAGTTCAAGATTATTTGCGTTATAGCGTTGATAATATATATTCATCAGAAATAATTTCATCTTGAAAAAGGTACCTTTCCCTCCACACTCCTTAATATGTCTCCAACTTAAAACAATATTCTCTTTAGGTAGTGACTGTCATCTTGACATTTCAATTGTTTAAATAATAAGTCATATTAAAAACACAAAACAGAATATTTTGATAAGTCTGCAACAATAAAACTTACATTCAATGTAGGCGCAATGAATTAATTTTTTCCTTTAAAGCGATCTCTTTTTTTGTACTAAGTATACATATTTCGCACGTCTATTTACTTAACTACAGTACTTATATTATACCACTTTTTTTTACTAAGTATACACTCTTTTTTTGTACTAACTATACATATTTCGCACGTCTATTTACTTAACTACAGTACTTATATTATACCACTTTTTTTTTTACTAAGTATACACTCTTTTTTTGTACTAAGTATACATATTTCGCACGTCTATTTACTTAACTACAGTACTTATATTATACCACTTTTTTTTGTACTAAGTATACACTCTTTTTTTGTACTAAGTATACATATTTCGCACGTCTATTTACTTAACTACAGTACTTATATTATACCACTTTTTGCCATTAAACTCCCTTAAACTATTCTGATAAACTATGAAAAGAAATATGCTAATTTCGACCTAAAGTTGATGCGTGAAACAGAACCTCCTCGTCATACGTGAACCGTTTTTACCCACGAGGCAATTAGACTGCTAACAACACTTGGCACCCAGGGAGGTAAAATGTATCTGTCACTAGTCACGCCATATTTTGATTAATGTGCCTTTGAACTGCCCAACGTTAAGCGGAAAAGGCGCCTCTCTGAGCTTGGTAAAAGAAAAATATACATATAAATAAAGTAATTTAAATTTTCTTAACGCACACGGTCCGATACTTTTAGCCAAGTTATTAGTTAAAGAAAGAAAAACGATTCTTTGTACAAATATACCTATTACTTGGATTATAATTACAATACAGGCCACGTTTTATTACTGAGCTATTATTAGTATTTTGTATGTATATTAGAATTTATTGTTCAAAATATTCTATGCGTAAATTTGTGTGCCAGATTTTGTTTTTAACTAAGTACACGTGAAAAAAATTAATTTCAAATGATAGGCCCATAGCACTTTTGCATGAATGCCAGATACACGAAATTATATGCGTTATACGCAATTATTATGTTATAGAAATGTAAATAGAATTATAAAAAATAATGCAGAACTGAATTTCAAATTTGCACAAAAAGAAGTGAAAAGTGAAGTCTTAAATATTCAATTCACCTTAATATATACAATATTAAGGTGAATTGAATATTTAAGACAATCGCCCTGGCCAAATGAACGAAAGAACGTTTCGAGGAAAATAAATATTAGATACATGTTTTATGTCATATTCAGTTTCCCATGAATGAAAATAATTTTGCGTAGATCTTTATTTTATAATATTCTTTATTTTTTATATATTTTACTAGAATAAACCTTCCATTGTGTTAAGGATATAATTCAGAAGAAACGAACATTTCACGGTTTAGAGTAGAGTTAGCTGTAAAAATCAACCGGAGATAACGCAGATAAATATTTTTTGTAATGTTGGTAACATTGTAGAAAATCGTTGTATCTTAAATAAAATATTAGTCAATATTTATTTTTTACATTATATTATATTTTTGTGATAAATTCTTATGTTTACACTTGCGTGTTTTGTGATAAATAATCATGTGTGCAGTGCGTAGAGACAAAATGATAATAATAATTTATTTGTGGATGCAATGTACAAGAATACAATAAACAATATGGGCAGAAAAAACAAAATCAATTACAAGTGACAAATTCAATTATATACCTTAAATTTAAAGATACGAAACGTTATTCCCCCACAAACACACATACGCACACACACACATATATTATATACATACATACATATACATACATACACATATATATAAATATATATATATATGTGTGTGTGTGTGTGTGTGTGTGTGTGTATACGAGTATTATATAAAAATTTACACACAAAAAAAAGAAAGACGAGCAAAATTTGATAAGGAAAACACGTAAAAAAAGGAATGAATAAAGTAAAACCAACGTAATAAATGATACCTCGCAAACAAAATGAACTAAATATACAAAATTATTCAAATTCTTTTTTATAACAAAATAATCGTGACCGAATAAAATATTTGTTAAATACGTTGTTTTTAATGTCTATTCTTTTATTTCTGCTACAATACACTTATTCCAAATTTGTATTTTATAATATACCATCATTAAAAATTTAATTTACTATAAAATAACCATATACTACTCTGCTTCAATTTAGGAGCGCTGGAAGCTGAAGTTAAAAAACCGACTAAAAGCCGCTAGGCTTATATGTATTTTCCTTTCATGTTAACTATTTAAGCTTATTCATACTTATGATAATTAAAAACAAATTAGAACATCATACAAATTTATTTATTTTATAAAATTATCATTTAGTAAAATATTTCCCATACGACCGCGTTTTTGTAATGAAGCTTTTAAAATTTTTTCGACTTAACCGTTGTTATTTACGTCACTAAACACAAGTGCGAAGTTGTAGGTTAAAAGAAAAACAAACTAAAAAAACAAAAAGAAGCAAGTATAAAAATCTATTTCAATTTCAACATTTCACAATCGTTTTCCAATAGTAAAACACTTTTCAACTCGATTTTTTAATAAAATGGTCCTGAGCGATAAATTTCTTGTTACATTGTTTTTATATTGTTTTTATGTATATTCTTTCATATAAAAAAATAAAGATAGGGAAATTATTTATGGGGCTAAACCGTATTTATACTTTTGTATGTTTCAACTATTCCTCAGTGGCAACACTATTGTTTAAAATATATACTAATAAAAAAAACTGAAAAAACATGGCCAGGTGGAAAAAACTGAGTTTTGTAAGATCTATTTCCTTCGCATTTTTAGTTTTCAAGCGCTCGATAATGGCACCAACAGGTACCGTTTTCGAGTACAATAAGTAATAATATAGCATAATAAATATTCAGATTTACTTTTAACATTACGAAATTTACTTTAAAAAAACACTGGATGGCCACACGATAGAAGCGACAACTAAAATAAAAAATACAATGACATAAGCGTATTATATTAAATTATACTCATATAAAATATTAATCAAAAGTAAAACGGAACTATTGAGACGATTAATTCTGTGTTAGACAGTGAAATCGCTTGGTCGATGTCGCAGGGAACCAAGTCTACCCGCACAGTGAACTCGCTTGGCCGATACCGAAGAGAGCCGAGCTTACCCGATACAGCGTCACCGAGCTAAATGTGACGGCTCAGCTTCTTTCACTGCTCAGAAAAAGTATGCATGGTGCACCTCAAGAAGTTTCCCCTTCAAAAAAGTGACAAGGACGCAATGCAGTACCGTTCAACTTTTGCTGATAACATAATATTTAATCAACATTCCTAACCTTGTATTGTATGAGAAAAAAATTTAATTGAAAATCAACATCCCTAACCTTAACATAAGTTTCCCTACTCTAATATTAAGGTTTATAGTCTATCATAACGTCGCCATCGTTTAGTTTATCAAAGTTGAAGGAATATTATTTTACCCATTCTTCCCATACTTTTCCTGCCTCATTATGTATCCTATTTAAAGTACACTCACCACTGAAGCAAGTCATATATAAACGTTAAACCAATATATTCCCGATTCCAAATCCTTCTTGCCTTTCCAAGTAAACCTATTTTAAATATTTAGTAATAATTTCCCATTCCTAGCTCGCAATGTTTAAAGTACAAATTGTAGTATGACGAACGACGACCCGCAAAATCCAAAAAAAATTTGAGAAACGACCTTAATTATATAACCGGAAAGAGAGCATTGTTTAATTAAAGACTGCGTAGATGTTTAATTTTTCCCAAGGCTAGCTGCTTTGTATGTTAATAAAGATGAAGAGAAATACAATAGATTAAATTAAAATTTATTCGTGTTACAAAACTGTTAATCCGAATGGAATTTTGAATGGCAGGTGCTGTGACGTCTGTATATCAATGTATATAATGGAAATTTATATTTCTTTTTTTTCGATTTCAAAAAAAAATTTAGTCATCTTTCTCAGTTCAACTGGCTGAAGCCAGTCAGCCAGTTTTTGTAATGAATAAAGCATTTCAAAAACTAACGCATTCTATTTGAATTAAACTTATGTTTAGAAATACTTCCACTTTTTTTCACCTCAATATAGGGAGCTGAAACTGAAAAGCAGCAAATAAATTTTCAATTTCTGAGAACAGTAAATACGTCCGAAGGAACGAGGCTATAATTTCCCCACCCTTTTTAATATCGGCTACGTATGGGCGAAGCACCCGTTAAACGGTTCAGTCGATTTTAGAACAGGTAGAGATAGCACGTGCGATAAGTTAATTTAGTAAAATGCCTTCATATGCCTATGACCATGTTACGGCTAACAAACATTTTTTTATTTATTGTAGAAAATTACTGAAATCTCCTCCCGTCTGTAATAAGACACCCTGCTATGCACTGATTTCAATAAATCGAAGATCGCTTTATATTCGTATGTGTCCAAGAATTTCCCAATAATTGCAAAAAATAAACAAATGGTAGATAATTTCAAATGAGGTATCATATTAAAGATTTCAGAGATTTCATCCTTTAAGGATTATAATATACGCCTTTTATTAAATTTATTAAGAAATACCTACATTTCAGTTTTGAGCAAATAAATACACAATTTTATTTTTCGGTGCTGCTACGAATATGTACTGGCACATACGGAATAATTAACCCCACTACAACTATTTTATTACCGGTATGAATTCGCAAGTCAACTTTGTGAAATAAAAAGCAAGTCAAATTGGTGACATAAGTCACAAAGTGCAAGTCAGAATTATGCAAGTCACCTATTACATTGATGTATACGCAGATCGTATTTAATGTTGTATACGAATGAATTCTTAACGCGTGAACACAATTGGCGTTTGTTCGCTGATGCTAAAAAGACAAATACCTTCAGCCAAAAAACCACACACCACATACACGTCTCTCTAACACGATTAACCCAACTGCAATTCTACAGATTGGCAACTGTCGAAGAAATGAAGTCATAAGCCGGCCATAAACGAAATATATTTGGCGTTATCAAAACAAACATCTTAATCGTTCTACCGTACACTAGATGGCGCATCTAGGCGCGCAACTGCCGGGCGGCGTGTTTACGCGCGGCGGCGGGCGGTTCGTTTGTCGCTCGCGGGCGCGGGTCGCGGGCTAGCTGCCGCGTGCGTTGCCCCCGCGGCGTCGCGCTGACATTGACGGGCCGCGACGTAACAGATCCACGACGCCACGCCGAGCACTCAAACGCGAATACGCAGATAGTGAATATCGCGTGACTAACTACTCTTTTGTTTCGATCTATACACCGCGTAGGCTGAAACGATAACATTTAGCTCTACGCCAGGTGACGAATGTGAACCGGTTACTTGTTTACGTTTTAGTTTCCAGTGCTAATATCGTATGGGTATTCGAAAGGATAATTCTGTAAAACGCTCGTAGCAGAGGATAGTAGCTCACAAAGAATGTCCCCTTTGCAATAGCTGTTAGCTGATGAGGTCGGCTTGATTATGCGAGTATTCGTTATAGGTCATCGAGTACTCGACATCGGGTAAACGTGCGTGACTTCGATAAATAAAAAATCGGCCAGATCGAGCGTGTCGGACACGCCTCCGAAATTGCTCCACAGCCTTCAATTGTTTGATGTTATCGTTACAAAAATATTTTAATATCAGGCCTCTACGATGATAAGTTTCAAATTGCAAATTTTGTTTTAATCGGAAAGTGTAAATTTTCGTTATAATTTTCACTTAGTATTTTCACTTAGAATAACGAGCGATTTTGTGAAATCTGTAAAAATTATGCCATACATTTTTCCAAATTTTATTTTTACTACCTTAAATTACATAAAAAAGCATTTAAGAAAAGACTAATTCAAAATTCAAATAAATGTAACTAAGATTTTAAAATAACTTCAGTAAGATAACGCCCGTTGAGGCGTAGATATCTTTCCAGGTGTGCAACTCGATTGCAACACTTACACGCTCGATGTTTTCAGGTATTCGCGCTGTCTTTGGTTTCCCAGGCTTCTTTATCGCCGTTAACGAAGTCTCTTCAAAGTTCTTAAGCCACTTTTTAATCAGACAAGCGGTTGGCACCGGTCGATTGCAAATGATTACTGCACGTAAGAACTATCATTTCAATAAAACGCTTTGACAGCGTACACACGATGCTGAGAAGTCCAGCACTCCATTGCTACTGAATGCTAAAGTATGGGCGACAGCATGGCTAACAGCATACATGGACGACGACAGCATCCCCACCACCTTCCATCGATTACAGAGCTTTTCAAAAGCACTCCTTATTCTACCCCACCTGTATTTACGAAGAGTTATTATTAAGAAGAGGTATATATTAAGAGTTATATATTTCACCATTTTTCACAGATTTTTTAAAACAATGCTTTAGAAGTTAAGATACTATTTCGAAAGAAAATATCTTGTAACTAAATCATTAAAATTACTTACCTGTAAAATTTCGTCGTTTCGTATCAAATTTCGTCGTTTATTGAAAGGCCTATCCAACGACATTCCACTTGATGGGGTTAGGTATTTTTTTATTTCATCATATGGGAAGATATCAATTTTTTTTAAATTTTACTTTACATTATTTTTTTCAACATTAACTTACATCTATACACCAAATTTCATCTCAATAGGTGCAAAAATGAAGGATTAATTGGCGGTGGCATACAGATGGACGAAGATAATGAAACTATAATGTTTTCCGCTAAAAGGGATATTGTGAAAAGCTTCTTAAGCTGTATGACCCCACAGAAGTACAGAGTGATTCCACAGTAGAGTCGTATCCGTGAAACTACGTATGTGACAAGACTACGTATTTGATAGAAATAAAGTATAAGTTCAAAACAAACAAAAAAAATCTTGTACATAAAAATAACTAGACAGAGAAACAAACTTCGTTAATAGAGTACGAGTCAGAATTTAGGTCATACAAAATATATCTATTCGTTTTATCTACATCTTCGCATCAATGTATCAACACTCCTATCTTGATATAACATTCCTTTTTATTAATACGCGATTCTAGCTTTTTGTTATTCGCTATACTTTATACTTGATGCTAGCCTTTTTTATGATGAATTAAACAAGAATACTATCGCAATTGATAGATGCAGAAATATGGTATGTTTACGTTAACAGCTATAAACCGCTTAAACATTTGACGACTTTTTTTAAGCTTTAGTTCATATTAAAGAAGATATTCAGTTGAAGCATTAAACATTTATGTCACGCCACTGCCCACATTGCCGAAGCATATTATAGTTTGGTGCTCACAAGAGGTATAGTTATTAAAGCATTATTCGTTATGCATTAATTTCCTAACAGCTATAAACCGCTTAAACATTTGACGACTTTTTTTAAGCTTTAATTCAAATTAAAGAAGATATTCAGTTGAAGCATTAAACATTTATGTCACGCCACTACCCACATTGCCGAAGCATATTATAGTTTGGTGCTCACAAGAGGTATAGTTATTAAAGCATTATTCGTTATGCATTAATTTCCTAACAGCTATAAACCGCTTAAACATTTGACGACTTTTTTTAAGCTTTAGTTCAAATTAAAGAAGATATTCAGTTGAAGCATTAAACATTTATGTCACGCCACTGCCCACATTGCCGAAGCATATTATAGTTTGGTGCTCACAAGAGGTATAGTTATTAAAGCATTATTCGTTATGCATTAATTTCCTTGCATATTCATGTATCATGTTTTCCTGTGTGATAAAAGGAGACATTACGAATTGCCTAATACAAGGGTTTATGGGCAAATCAAACCTACAGAAAACGAATATAAACATGGAATTGTATCGAAAAATCCACTGTATGTTATACAGAATTATATAAAAATTACTATAGATTGTTTCCTACTGTAAACTTAATAAAAGTATTATCTCCCAAACTCTTGTTAGTCTTTCTTTCATAAGATGTCGACGCCGCAGTATGTTGCGTTAATCGCAAGCTTACGGTATTTGACGGCACGGCGCACTGAGAAATTCCAGATTCGATTCCAGGCCGGTCGCAGAATGTGGATGGAATATGTTTGTAATCACGTAGTTAAATGGCAGAGAGTAGTGACGAGCACTAGCACTACTTATACGAGCCCGTCTGTCCAGCGTAGCGATTATAGGCATTACCTCCAATAATACATGCTTTGTGAGCTTTCTGTTATATTTACAAGAGTGCCCATCACTATTGGATTTTCTTCGTGAATAAGGTGATGTGATGATAAAAGATTTGTTAAATTGTACTTTTTTTTCAATACGGAAACGAATACATTTTTAGATCCAGTCACAGAAAGATGTCCATTGATATATACACAAACTAGTTTTTGTTAAGTCGATATTAGTTTCTATAAATACTCTCTCTCTCTCTGATTTAAACCTTCATTGGCAAAAATTTTAAAAAAATCTTCAAAAATTAAATTCTGTCATGAATAAATCTTACAAAAATGGATGATTGTGATAATAATGAAAGGTCGATACTAGAATCAAAGGCCAAGCTAAAATATTTTCATGTTTTACAAATCTTGGTGCGATAAAAATATATTTAGCAATAATACATACTTATCTATCAGTGGACGGGGACAGACTGTGGATCATGGCTTTCATAATGGCGCGATGTATTCCGTAACCACTTTACCTGTTACAGTCATTTCTATATAAATATTTCTCCAAATATACTTCTGATATTCGTGTCCGTAAACACTTTAAATATTTATCATCAGGTGCTACTTGGACTTAAAGCAGAACTAACTATTTTAAGTACTATCAGAATAAATATTGAATAACTACGTTTCATCAACTGCTGTAAATATAACAACAATGTAATATATTTATCGCGAAATACTGTGAACTTATAAATCGAAGACTATTTATTGTACAAGTGCTGATCACTTCCGGACCCTCTTGCTAAATAACTACATAAATCTTTATTAATATAAGATGAAAAGCATACCGAATTTGACAGCGTGCCAACGGTTGTAGAAGAAAATCACAGATGTATATATAGTCTCAGCGTGATCAATAATATTCTCAGCGTGATCAATAATATTCTCTTTATTATCCATCGCGGTACAAACACTTACACAGAAGAAAATCACAGATGTATATATAGTCTCAGCGTGATCAATAATATTCTCAGCATGATCAATAATATTCTCTTTATTATCCATCGCGGTACAAATACTTACACAGAAGAAAATCACAGATGTATATATAGTCTCAGCGTGATCAATAATATTCTCAGCATGATCAATAATATTCTCTTTATTATCCATCGCGGTACAAACACTTACACAGAAGAAAATCACAGATGTATATATAGTCTCAGCGTGATCAATAATATTCTCAGCATGATCAATGATATTCTCTTTATTATCCATCGCGGTACAAACACTTACACAGACTTTGAAAATATGTAATGGAGCTGTCATTTCGAAAAAGTTACACAATAAGGAGGATACCAAATACAACTTATCGAAAATATTTCTATAATAAAAATAATTCATAGGTATTACCAGAAAGGAGAAATAATTATCTATAAATAAAACCTTAATAGGTTCGTAATTAATTTCTCAGAATAAATTAATAAATCCAAGCAAGTGATAATTTCTCCATGTAATAAGTAACAGGTTTTCATAGAAAACATAAATAGAGAGGACAAAACTTAGACTGCAGACTTTTATCTTTTTTGGGGAACCGCCCTTCAAAAAATTTATCGAACTCGATTTTCTCTGAATTAAATAACGTTGTCAAGCTGAAATTTAATCTAGTTATAAAATTCTATATAAAATCTAATCTCCGTGTATTTCAATAGCGA
The DNA here is from genome assembly GCA_039881145.1 of Druceiella hillmani. Classification (NCBI taxonomy): domain Eukaryota; kingdom Metazoa; phylum Arthropoda; class Insecta; order Lepidoptera; family Hepialidae; genus Druceiella; species Druceiella hillmani. The sequence goes on from JAYKKI010000084.1 coordinate 4,042,271, forward strand.
GAATTTAAAAAAAATTTCTTATAAATTTTCGAGGTGGATCAAAGCTTGAAGGAGAGGAAAAATAGTTATTTTGTTATGTGGGACATTATTTGAAAGGATTTCTATAAAAGATGTCAAAACTTTCTTTCCATAATTTATGTTATACGCTTTCCAAGATTTTCTTTCGATAACGCAATTTCTTACGATAATATAATCACCCCAAACCCCTCCCTCTATCTCCAGAAACTGTGAAACGAAAATCTTACAGAATTTACTTCTATTAGAAATGTATTCATAATTTCAAGGGAATTAATTACATTTATGGAAAGAAACGATGAGAGATATTAATTATGCTCCCGGCAAAATAATTTCTAATAAGTTGTATGCGATATTTATTATTACTTAAAAACTATATAATATCTTTAAATAATGCGTGAATCAACCCCTAATTATTCATTTTGTTTTTATTACTCACCATATTAACTATAGCGATTTTAATTCATCATTATCACGTAAGCTTTAATTAAAGCAAGTTATTTTGAGGAGAATCGACATTTCATAACACACGGTTAATTACAGCACTTTCTAAAATTGGTTTTAAGTGCTTACCGCCTAAGAAAGCGGCAAAATCCATCCTAGTTTGGCTGAAAGGGTATGATGGGTTATTCGACTCGGTGATCAGCGTCGAGGAAACATCCAGAGGCCAATGCACGGAACGTCTATTATGCGAAGGTTAATTTGTACGAAAATTTGTTGGCTGCCCAATAACACAAAATTGCTTCAATTTCCGCGTGATTAAGAAAATGCTACACGCTCACTTAATCACATGGTTCGTGCGTTGCTGCTGTTGAAATAGCTCTTCATATCGCGCTTTTATCACTAAAATCTTCATTGTAAAAATATTTAAATGAACTTCGTTTGGGGTCTTCGACGGTCAAAGTGCCAAAATAAACCGGTACATGCGTTTCAGTTTTTCGTTTTGTTATATTTAAAAAAATATGATAATATCAGACAATTTTGTTTCTTATCTTATTCGGCAAAGTTACATCTTAATGTAACCTTTCAGAAATAATACTTGCAAAATATTTCTTCATTTATTTATATAAGATTCTATTTGTATATAAAGATAACTTATACAGATTGCACTCAATTATGAGTTAAACAAGTAGTTACTTTTAGTCGAACACAAATATTATGGCGCAAATATTGATTGTTTGGCAAACTGTGACCTTAATTATAATAAAATTTTGCATTTTGAAAACATTTGTCGAGTATTCCTGGTATCAGAATTACGCGCATTGCAGACGAAAAACTTATGCAAGTATTGAATTGGCGCCGACTACTTCCGACTTTCTAACGACTCACGCATATGTTAAGAGGCTCGTGCCCTCGACAAAATATCTTCCATCTCTTTCAGCGCATGATCATTCGCTGAAAGAGATGAAAGATATGTTGTTTTATTCTTTTGTATGTTGTATTCTTTTCTTAGTTAATGCGTCTTAAACGGTAACGTTCGAATTGGCGAGGATCGGCCAAGTATTTCCGATTTTTTCTAAAATCGGTCTGCATAAACATATTAAAAAGTATGATGTTCTATTTTCTCCAATTATTGTCAGACCGGCTATTGTCGTTGGTCTACATTATACCTTCCGATTGCCAGTTGCAGCATGCGAAACTTCAGTTGTGGAGTTATTTCTCTAGTCTATATCTAGTCCTTTATAATCCTGACAAAAGTTTTCAGGCTCTAGTTAAATGCAATGTTTTGCGGTTTAACCAAAAATATTTGTGGCTGAAAACAATGGCGTAAAACCGATTAATGAAAAGTAACTTCGCAAATGACTTTATTATTAAATTATTTTTTCAATGTATTCCAAGAATCAAAAATCGTTCTGGTTATGTAATGCAACAGAAAGAGAGAAAACCTATCTATCTAATGTATATTCGCACACGGATATCTTCGAAAATTATGTAACAGGCGGAAACTGATCTTCGCAAAATTATAAAAATTACTTCATAAAAAACTTCTTGATAAAATAACAAAATTTCTAAACATGCTCATGAATATTCCTTCCTACGTGCATTCCAAGCGCTTCCCACGGCTTAACGTTAAATAAATTTTGTAAAAAAAAGTTCTATTTTTCACAGAACACTTAAAACAAAGTATGGGAGCAAATGTAGTTATCGGTATACTGGTCGTTTTGACGAAATGAGAACAGTAGTGACACACAGGTCGACGTCCAATCTGCGATGACGCTGATCGTTTATACGAACTTGTTCTAGAATCGCCGCCATGTTGTCACTAGTCATGACCTAGATTCGACCTTGCGGTCGAATGCATGTGACGTATAAATGTAATGATGCCACCATTGCGCAACCTATAGGGTCAGCCGTTAACCAGGAATATTAAATGAAAATAGTACTGAACAGAATGAATATACGACTAATGTAAACTGTTTTATTTTGTTATTTCATTTATATGCTGTGGGTTTTAATTTAGCATTCGACGAACTTATTACTACAAGAGCAACTTCTTCAAGTCAACTATAGTGAAGGAATTCAAACAATCGTTTCCTAAGCGAGCTGCAAGTGATCATGCGATCTAGTTTTCGTGTGTGTGGCTCGCTTATCGGGGGTTCCGTAACTTATTTGATGTGAAATAAGTTTACTTTCATAAACCATCACTAATAAGAACTTTCTTGGGCAAGAGAGTAAAATTGCTGTGACAGATGGACTTACGGGTACGCGAGTGATCTCATAAATATTCCTTTTAGTCATTTTGTGATATAAAAACCTAAAAATGGCAATGATATCCTCGTACAAAATGCACAAAAATATAAAATATGAACTAAATAAATAACATTGCAAGGGGAGGTATGATTTTGTCAGATAATTTTTTAAAAGCGTATATGGCTGTGTATATATATATATATATATATATATATATATATATATATATATATATACATATATATACATACACACAGCCATATACGCTTTTAAAAACTATCACTAACGCTTTTTAAAGCGGAAGTCTTAGAAATATGGCAGTGTTTTCTATAGCCAAATATTTAGCTGAAAATATATAAAAAAAGACTTTCTAATCTGAAAGACTTTTAAACAGTGATGCAGGAAAACCTAGAAATGGTAATAAAAAATTTAGTTTTAAAGTTTAGTTTTAAAGAAATTGCATTCTGCCCTAAAATCGGTCACTAGTTCTATTGAGAATATAGTCTTTTCCCCTTTTTTTTATTTATTATTAAACGTTTTTGTCATCATTAGTTATGCATTTGAATAAATGTTTTGTCATGATCTATTCAGGATAGTACTAAAAAAGAATCTTTACGAGATGACGTAGGTGATGTGTGTAATAGTCACAAGATTATGATAGAACGCTCTGATGTCACTGCCTACGCATCCTTGACGGAAGATGACGTGGAGATGGCGATCATACAAGATTTTTTTACATACCAGTGTAAGTAGAAGCAATAGAGATGGGAAGTATTCGTCGTCTATAAAACCAATCAACCACCCATTGACCTTAATCTTCAGATACATAAACTCAAACTTCCACCACAAATCACCCATGAATATATCACTACATTCTTCCGTAAACAACCCATTATCTTTACTTATATAAATGAAACTTCTTAAGGAAACTAGCAAATAAAGATATGAACCTTACAGGTTAGACAATTTTGAAATGAAATTGCTTTTGATCGTAACACTGATGAATTTATAGATTGTATATGATGTTATCCTGTACCCATCTTTCGAACAATCTTGATCACCCCATGATCGTGCCCATCATTCGATCAACAAATTTTACTTTAGGCAAAAGACAAACAATAAACCTCTAGCCGAGACTATAAATATTCCAGAAATAAAAAGTCTTTAAGTAGAAAATTCGCAAGGGCTATTTGTAATTTCATGTAAATTACTCGTATGCGTTTCCTCTATTAAACCTACGAGCAACAAATAGTAACACTAGATTTTTAGCAAGTAAATCTAATTTAATTGTAATGATGCGTATTAAAAAGAGAGAGACGGAGAGAAATAAAGAGAAGGAAAGATACCATCGCATATTTGTATCATTTTCATGATATTCCCATTGTTTTCATGATATCGAATGTATTGTGACGAAAGAAATATTTAGTCCGCAATATTGTTTAAACGAATGAAGACATCTATCTGGTCTCTGTATGAAGCAACTTGTACCCTCACACTGGAGGAAATATTAAAGAAGTTTTACAGGTTTCGTGTTGCTAAGTGTGTGGGTGTTATCCTTATTTATTTCCCTTAAACTTTATAATGGACACGGTCAAGTGTATTTCCCTTCAATTCCAACTAGAATTGCTTTTGACCATATACTTTTTAATCGTTAGGTGGATAACTTCATCATCTTAACATTAGTAGTGCTTTATCCTCCTGACTGTTACATTATAGAACGATGTCACTGTCTATTTCACTTGCCTAGAACGCGCAAGAATATCCTGCAACATTCACCAGTCTTTCGTGCACTTACTTTGTTGAACACAGTATTGATCGCTTCAAGAATGGGGTTAAGGGGGTTTTGCTTTATGGTTCACGATTGACTGCTATTGATAATGACGTTTATTCGAATGGGTGTGTGTTTTCTGTCTTATTCATTATTGTTTATACTATATTTTGTACCTATTTATTCTTATGATACTTCCAAAGGTCAAAGGCTTTGATTAAATCTATTAATAGGGGATTTCCAAGAAATGAATAAATTAATAAGTACACGTGCCATCGGTATTTTTCCTGTTACTTATCATTAACGAATAACAATACGTTTCACTGTTCAGTGTTTCGTATAAGTTAGCATCTTTTAAGACAGTGCAAAATGGAAGCTCTATTTGTTTTACATCATTAATTCAGAATGCAAACTACTGTCACGCATATTTTGAACATTCCCTTCGCTTCTAATAACTAAAAACAACACGTCACTCTTTCCGCCGTCCATTCCCATGTGCCATCGGTATTTTTCCTATTACTTATCATTAACGAATAACAATACGTTTCACTGTTCAGTGTTTCGTATAAGTTAGCATCTGTTAAGACAGTGCAAAATGGAAGCTATATTTGTTTTATATCATTAATTCAGAATGCAAACTACTGTAACGCATATTTTGAACATTCCCTTCGCTTCTAATAACTAAAAACAACACGTCACTCTTTCCGCCTTCCATTCCCAAGCCGCGAGCCGATCCAATGGCAAACAGTGCAACTCGACCGACCACGCAAGCGGCTGGCCAGGTGCGAAAACGCAAATAAACAGAACGGCAGGATGAATATTTAAAGCGCCACAAACAGCCAGAGCGCGGGCGAATAGCACGGCGAGCGATGAATGAACTCGTGGACGTCCTTGTCGGGCCGTTGACGTAACGCGCCTAAATATACCGGCGAGTGGCGAGCGCGCGAGCAGCGCCGCGCGGTCGCGTTGCGCAACGCGATCGCTAACCCCGTGCCCCTCATTCCGCGCGGATGTCGCACCGCAGAGACGTAGATGGGGTTAATGCTGGCTGCGGGAGGAGGGGTCGATCTTGTGACAGTGCCAGTGGCTGCGGGGCTATGCGGTCGATTAGTCGGAGCAAGGTTACGGGGTCAATGCTGCCGTAGCGGAAGTGTTATCAGCGTTGGAGTATCCGCGGCTTGTGAAATAAACATAGCGCGAATTAAAACTTATAATTGTAACTAGGTCCATGTATTTCATTTATTTATATTTAATCTTAATTTATCTGCATAATTATAGTTTAAATAGATTCAAATTTAATTTGAATCAAATATTTGTTTTTCTGTATTTATTCTCGATTCAGATCGCTTGAGGGTCGAATCAAGACGTAGATTGAGTTACGAAGAAGGCGCGAAGCGTGGAAGTCAGCCCATGTTCAGCGAATAAGTAATACGTTATGTTTATTTTCAAAATATCGCATACAGCAGTATCAAAAACAAATTACAAAACTATACATGTCAGCTAAGACGCCGATATATGGTTGTTGGAAATTATTTCATTTCACATATAATCAAATTATATCATATAATCAGATAATCAATTCCGTCTCTTTAAAACTTTAAATTTACATATTTGTAAATTGGGAGCCATGGTCCATATTGTAAGATACATGGCCATTGTTGAACATGTCATTTTAGAGATACTAGAAACCTCTTTCGCAGAGGACATTGTATCGCCATTTGCTTGTCTAACTGCGCCCACCCCTAAAGTTTATTGATACTTTAATGCCTCAGCAAAAGCCGTTGAAAATATCGTTGCGAGATTCATGGCAGTAATAAAGTGAAACTTCCATCAACACTTTGTCCGAAAACGATCCTGAAGCCTGGAAAAACCAATTTTCTTCCGACGTAGAAGAAATTGCTTGAATTAATACAATATATCAAACGTGAAAATAAACCTCGATAAAGTACACTAGACCTAGACTGCAGTCATTGAGACATTCAACTATTAATTTATACTATGTCTAATTGTATAAACGTACAGTTTATTATTAAAATGGTGTAATAAGACGGTTTATTATGCCAATTCCTCAGAATCATGACTATAATCGATGAAAATGTATCGTATCACACTCCGTTTTCTAACTATACTATTTTAAGCGCGTCGCGTATATCTGTACATATAATCGAATCGTAAAAAAACTGAGTATGTACATTAAATACTTTTAAGTAAAACTAAGTGGTGCCTGCTAAAGATACGGTACTAAGTTTAAAAAAACAGTTTTGATCGTTTTTGTCTATTTGTCTGTGCACGCTAATCTCAGCAACAGCTGAACGGATTTGGATGCTGTTTTCAGTGATGTATTTAGATTATATTGGGTTAACATATAGATTTCATTTCAATGGATTGACAAACAAAAAAGAAACGTCAATCTTTAGTTTTCGTTCGTTGTGCACGCTAATATCAGAATCGGCGGAACCCATTAGGCCGTCAACGCCATTTATTAGTGTTTTCAGTAAATTTTATGCTCATAGAGTTCTGAGAGGAAAAACAAAAAAAAACACAATACAAATACTAATAATTTTCTTACTCCGGATTTCACGCGAATGAAGTCTTTTGCACAGCTAGTTTTTAATAAGTTTTAACACAGCGAACACGTCACTCGACTTAGAATATTGAGCAATAAAATTATTTGACAGGAAATAAAAAAATTATTAGACTAATTATACAGTTTTTATTATTTTTTTTTGTTTTGTTTATGGCAATGAAACATTTAGATGTAATTATAATTAGAACAGTATTGAAAATAAAAAGTAAATTATTTTTCTATAATTAAGGACCAAATCAAAGTGTCATAGCTTGTCGGTTTATGTTTTCAAGACGGATTCGAAAAAAATTCTAGCTCTATTCGATTAAACTACAGCCTGTATATACACGCAAACATACACAATGAGTGGACATATAGACAAGCGAGACTCATTTTCTTACAAACAAATGGCTGTACTAATTAAGTTTTCTTAACAGTTACACGGTTTCATTATCTGAAAAATGGCTAGCCTCGTTAGAATAACAGAGACTGACGGCGTTCGTGTGCGTACACAGAATACCAGTTACATATTATTATTCTCAGCCCAGCTTGCAAAGGTCCTTCGCCGGTATTTGACAAAAGGAACAATGCGACGCTTAACGGTAAGATGACACCCGAACAGAGCAAATTATTAAGAGATCTCATTAGGAGAGCGAAGGAAGTTGACGTGCTGAATGGAGGTTTGCTTGGAGAGACGTAACTGTTTATCACCGCACTGCATTGTTCTCCATTACTCCCTCGATCCTATTTATATAGACGGAGAAGTAAACGTTGGCTCTATGGCGGTGAATTGAGAAAAAAGAAAAAATCAATTTCGAAATGTATTAATATAGAACAATACTTAGTTATCCAAAATAATATAAGCCGGACTTGGCAGTCCGCCTTCATATTATAAGCTGACTTCGCTCTATTGGAAAGAAAGAGAATAGATATGGCCCTGTTACAGACCCTGTTAAGAAAATATCATATTTCCATTTTATATAATGTGCTTTATGAAAACTGACTGTTTATTGAAAAATGTTAATGTATTACATGCTAGCTGTGCCTACGATTTCATTCGAGTGTAATTAGGAAAACAACTAATTTTTTTTCTCTTATATGTTGTTCTTGGGTATACTATTACAATATCAAATTTCATCAAAATCCGCCCAGTAGATTTTAAGTGATATCTGCTTAAATTAACATACAGACAAAAATTGTAAAAAAGTTTTTAAGGCTTCTATTATCATTCTGTACGCTAATTCAATCACTTTTTTAAAACATTTTCAATGCACGAAATTCGCTGTTACAATTTTTTAATAGTATAGATTACGTGGAAAATTAGAAAAATCTTTTGGAAACTTGCACAACCTTTGTAGATTTCCTTATATTATTTCGATCTTATTAAAAGTTTTACTTATCGTTGTTTTACGTACGCATTTCTTTGAAGCGCGATCAGGAACCAACATTTTGATTTAAGGCAAAAAAGTATATTCTAATTGGAAAACGTGAAAAATGAAATGAAAACTTTGAATACAACGAAAAAAAATTAAAAACAATGAATTGTTGATTTTAAAAAATATTAAAAACAATATTATTAAGAAAACAAAACAATACTAAAAAATTAAAAACAATGTATGGTTGTTTTTAAAAAAGTCCATGCGTTGGAAGTGAAACTTCTTTATCGTGAACGTTTTTTATAATTAATTTGATTACACATCCATTTATTATGTGGGAAAAATGGTTTTATAATTACTAAACTGGCTGCTGTTTCACCCTCATATAATTATCTTAATTATGCCGCGAGGGAAGAGTCCTCAAACAGTCAACTCCAACAAACATCAGAGGAAGAGTCCTCCAACAGCATCGGTCATCGGGGTCTGGGTCGAGGATACAATGATAGAAATACTCAGCATGATCAGCCAATAAATAAGTTGATACCTCCTTACTTTGCTTCGAAGTATATTTCCCCAATTTCTGTTACATTTTTTATTATTACTCTAGCTCTATGAATCGTAGCACAAAACGTACAGTCTTCTTCAAAGTATAGATTTTCTAAAACAATAAGAATTGTTGAAATCTTGCAATTGATTCCACAGGTTACCGTAGACAAACCAACTTTCACGCTTTTTACATCCGTGCAAAAGTATAGTTATAAATTTATAAGTATCGTATAATAGTATCGTAGAGCAAATTGTATATAAATTACCAAAAGATGGCGTTAGGAAACCGTCATAAGTTTGTGAAACGCTATGAAATTACATCCTCTCCCTCCCTCTCCCGCGTTTCATCTGTCAATACATAAGAAGTCTAACGTCAATCTAAAAGAATTTAAGTAATATTTGTACTTTTGGCAATTTATTGAATAATATTAATATTTTAAGAAGAGGATCGCAGCTCCAGAGCAGTTTACATCAGATTTTAATGTGTTGTTAGCAAAACATCACATATTCGTTACCGCAGACATGCATGTCAGTGGTAACGAACATGTGATGGTTTGATGTGACGTTGCAAAAATGTTAAGTAGCATGTATTTTTTAGGAAATAACTCAAATTCACATTACCTAAAATATTTAAGAAACGCTGCTACAGGAGTTAGAAATAAAACAATGCAAAGAGAACGATGATGTCAACATAAACACGAATGGGCAAATCCGCTTTGAAAAGTAAAACCAAAATAAGACACGCCTATCTCACTACAACATAAAAGCTTTATTTTAAGAAACAGTAGTGATATTGTCGTAAATCTCGAATATTATAACAAAAAAAACTTTATTATTTGATTACTCTCAACTTGCAAAGCACGTTATCCACAAATGTCTTTCATAACTTCACTCCGTAGCTGTAAATGTAGAAGAGTTTTCCTCAAACTAAAATAAACGTTGGCATTTATTTTAATAACTTAATGTATTTCCTTGTTACATTTACGTACAAACTTATAGTTTGTTGGCAACAAACAAAACTTTAACTTACCTCCATTACTACTATACGTACATTTATATCGGACGGTCATTATTTACGCAAACGTAATACACTATTCTAAGCTATAGGTACATTGACTTGAATCATACGTCGCAACATGACTCAAATTACCCTTAAGTACATACAATTTTTTATTCAATGTTTGTCACGAGCTGCCTCAAAACATTATAATAAATCGCCGCACCATTTCCCGTGGAACTGAATTGTTAGTAATTATGGAAGGTCATTCACGTTCGGCCACACATAGGTACAGGGCGGAGCACTGGATGGCACCGGTGTGTAGGTGGAAATTTTGTAATTGGAACTTTTTGCCAAGTGGGCTATCGGAGAAGCGATCAGCAAACACAATGGCAGTGATGAATGCGATTCGTTTGGCGAGCCTCCTTGCGCTTTACGCGGAAATTTCTTAAACACTAAGTGCTTTTGTTTAGATAATCGTGAGGTTAGCTCGGCGCGAGTGGCGTGACATTTATGTCTGATTAATCTGTCTTTACTCTTCCCAGAATACACGAAACGATTTTAATTTTATCGAAACAGCAAAACAAACACTCAAACGTAATTAAAATAAAAGAAAACAATTATCAGTATCAAACTCTCTAAACTGCACATCCATTTCTCAATTTATCTGAAAAATTATTGACTTAAACGTTTCACATTCTACTATTTGTCTTTATACCGACGAAAAAGTTATGCTACATTGCAAGTTTTTAGATCTTCAAAACGTCTTCCTCTGAGATTCACCTAGAAGGGTGTCCCGTAGTCTGATGGATAAGGAGGATACCGTACTTACCAATTTGTAAATAACTAAATGAAACTACGTGATGTAATATTATTTAAAGAGCTTCGCTAATAGCCTACCTGATGTAGTCTTATTTAAAGAGCTTCGCTAATAGCCTACCTAGATGTTGTCATACACGGAAACCTAGATCGTGGTAAAGAATTTAAATAAAGTGGAAATAATACTACATCACGTAGTTTCATTTAGTTGTGAATAATAAATTTCTACAAAATGAACGCCAAATATATTCAAAATTTCTAAATATTTTTTTACTAAATTAAAGAAAATTAAAAGTTGAACTACTGGTTAAACCAAAAGAGCATGCACTGTGTTTCTATTGTTTGTTAAGAGAGCAATTGAGAGGAAAATTTACAAATAAAAAACTCTTAAAAACAAGAGGTAAGAAGACCTGCACAAAACAGCATCCGAGAACAGTAGTCGAAACCGAGAAGGGAAATTTTGTAGAAAATTGTTTATAAAAATTAAAGCATTTGCATTTAAGTCTGGATCTGCAAAATTTTATTAAAATCTGTCTAGTGGCTTTTGCTTAATAAACACAGACTCGATCACGTTAATATTTTATTATATTTATTAAGGCAATTTAGTCACTAGAACTTAAAAAAAATATACATGTATATATATATATATATATATATGTGTGAGTGTGCGTGTGTGTGTGTATATATATATATATATATATATATATATATATATATATATATATCTTAAAGTTGCTATAAATATATACGATTGGTTTTGAGTACAAAAATTATGATCCTGTAACCAGGACAAATTAATAATATAATCAAAATGTTTTTTTTTCATATTTCAGAATCTTAAAAACAAAACAAAAAACAAAAAACGAAATGATGTTCAAGGTTATCCCCCATTTTCAGTTCATTTTTGGTATTGATTTTTGATGCTAAACCTGGTCAATATATATATCATTTATAATAATTCTCAAACCGATAGATGGCAAGTTAAACGTCACGTAAAACAAAAAGTAAAACTAGAAACAAAATAAATTTGAATATTAATACTAGCTGAAAGAACAGTAGTTTACAAGCGACTTTCTGTTTTTGACTTTTGTGACAAAACAAATACAAACATTCTTCAAACATAACATCACAGACAGTTATGTGAGACGCAATGAATGCGGTAATGAAAAAGCTTCTGACCCAGTTGAAATTTACGCATTATTGTATGGAATGATGATAGGACTAGCTCTGACCAGTACATATATTACATACTCCAATATTAAAAAAGATTATATAAAATATGGTCATTATATGACTTATTCAAATCTTGACTACTTATATGGTCATTATATGACTTATTCAAATCTTGATTACTTATATGGTCATTATATGACTTATTCAAATCTTGACTACTTATATGGTCATTATATGACTTATTCAAATCTTGACTACTTATATGGTCATTATATGACTTATTCAAATCTTGACTACTTATATGGTCATTATATCACTTATTCAAATCTTGACTGTTTTTCTATCATCTATACACATACTCTTTGAATAAAAATGAAATGAAAACTTTGAAATGAATTTCTTGTAAAAAATTAATATAAAACTTTGAAATACATTCGATGCGCATTACGAGAAAATCTCTCCCAATGAACCAAACTGGATAAATACCGAAAATCGTTTTGGCGAAGACAGGAAAAGATTTTTGAAATTCATGATTTCTGAAATCGCAATAAAATATTTCAGAGTTTTATATACGATGGTAATTATATTTAAAAGAAATATACGAGAAAATATCTTATACTAATCCATACTATTGAATTGAAAATATATTTTAAATATCGTTATACATTTAGCATAAAAACCAAAAATTACACTAAATTCCAATCATGTAAAACAACAATTGTAACCATATTACCTTATGACCATGCCAGGTGCGGGGTAACCGGAAATTCCATAGTCACGTAAATGTACTTGACTTTAAACATTTTAAGTACACTTTATATTCATTTGAGCACTTCACTGTATGTTGTTGTTAGAAACCCAACATACTTAAAGACTTCACTGTATATTGGGTTTCTTTTGGAATATTTGAATCACTTTATATAAAAAGAGAAATTCAAACGAATCCGAAGTTAAATCAGCATTCAAGGAGTTTCTGGTATCCTCAAATTTCACAGAATCGCAATTGTAAACAGATCTCGTTTTGCGCTGGCAATATTTTTATTTTTGACATTTTTGAAATTTTTATTTTATTTTTACAGAGAGTATAAAATAATAAAAACCACGCTGTCGTATCATTTTAATTTATTAGCAAACTACTTCTCTCTTTCACTGTATATAATTGTAACGGGTACAAGAAAATCAGAGAAACAAGTATCTAATACATTTTACTTAAAAGAAATTAGACATTTAATGTCAGAAATAAGAAGTTCCTTACGGCAGTGTCCATCGGAAAAGCGAAAATTTTCGCAGAACCTAATGTTTTTTTTACCTATATAAATAGCAATATGAAGTGCAGTGCGAAATGAACAAATATTTTACATTTACCTTATCCAAAAATCATCTTTTAAATTGGTACATTTGATTTACGAAAAAAATGTGAAAAAAATTAGCCAGTAACATGGCTTTATGACATGCTTATATACTGAAATACGGTTTAATTTTTTGTTTAATTCCTATAAGTAAAACATTGATGTATTTTAAGTTTTTTTTAATGTTATGCAGCGACTTAGGTATTTTTAAATTCATATATAGCGTAACCTATTTAATTCATATATAGCGTAAACCTAAGCTATTTTTCGGCCAAGTATCAAGCCGATCTGATAAAAAAAGTAGCCTCCAGATGCCTACAAATTATGTTAAATACCATCATTTAAAAGACGCATTGAATTTTTTGTCTGCCTGCAGAGACCATGATTAGGAAAGATATAATAAAATCTTCGCAAAATTCAACTAAATCGATCTACATTCTACTAAACTTCCAAAATAAAATACATACAAACATGACTTTTATTTTTTTAATTAAATCTATAGCTCTCGTTAAGATTTATAGATTGCGAGTACAAAATATTAGAGTAAATAATTATGGTGAATATGTATGATGTTAAAGTTAAAAATTAAGTAACTTATACAAAGTTGGCCTATACTCGTAAAAAAGTGAAATCAAAATATAGAGATCGTATACGGTTGGAAAGAGCTTCTCAAGAGCAATCCAGTGATATAATAAAACATCATATGATAGAGTAAAGCAGTGCCGGGAACGTAAAAAATATTATCCGTTAACGTAAACGTATTCACATAAAATACACGGCCATATCCCCAATACAGTCACACCCCGACTTTTGGTTATCTTAGACATTTCACTAGGTACTTTATTTTAAAATTTTAAGTTACAATATTCTATACGTTTTAGTTGCACCTAGTATTCTAATCATTTTTAATATAAGATAATTTAAGTACAGGTACTAATCGGGTACCTGTCTCTAAATTATATTAAGTTATTATATTGCTGTCAGTGGTCAGCACACGTATAATAACATTTAGGCATCAGTTGTCATCACTAATATAAATACGTCATATTATATAAAACTAAAGTCTCGCATGTTTGCTCTGCGTACATTGAACGTCCCAAATCGTCAATATGACAATATGGTTCAGCTAATCATTTTTAATATAAGATAATTTAAGTACAGGTACTAATCGGGTACCTGTCTCTAAATTATATTAAGTTATTATATTGCTGTCAGTGGTCAGCACACGTATAATAACATATACGCATCAGCTGTCATCACTAATATAAATACGTCATATTATATAAAACTAACGTCTCGCATGTTTGCCCTGCCTACATTGAACGTCCCAAATCGTCAATATGACAATATGGCTCATGGTCTCGCATCTAGTTCAAACCTGAAAATACATTATGCCAATGTTTGTTTTGAAACTCGCGACGATTTAAATTGCTTATTTCGTAATCTAAACAACGCCCGACCCGCCTTACGAACTAATCCATTTGGCAACGTCGCCCGCTTTCCCGATCTAATTTATTCGCATTGAATTGCTGTTTTCCTTAAATATATTTTGTTTATTTTTGCGTGAAAATCGCTTTAACAACTTACAGCGTGACGCCAATATGTTTAGAGTGCCGATAAAGCAATTGCAGAAGCGCAATATTAGTATAGGTAGCTATAGGCAATGATATTGAGGCAAATTTGTTTTATCTATTTACTTATTAACATATATTGACAAAAACATGACCACCATGCATCTACACTACTGAATAAAGTGGTTTCGGGATTAATTTTATGATCCATACAAGAATTTGGAATCACCTGAATCCTGATATCAGGAAAAGCACGTCCCTGAATATTTTCAAAGGTCGAGTAAAAATGTCCTGCCTCTCCTGAAACCTTTTCCTTTGTGCCCTTGTCCTTTCCTGTCTTTCCCATCAAAAATCATGTCAATAGTTTGTATTACTTATACTGTTGTATTTTTACATTTTTTTTGGCTAATGTACTTTAAAAAAATTTCGTTGTAAAATCTTTTACAGTCTACCAACTAAATTTCAATACCAATTGTTACGGTTGACTGGAAGAGATTTCTCATGTAGCAATAAGTCCGGCGTATGTACTATACATAAAAGGTGATAAATAAAGAAATAAACATTTATAAATACATAGCTTTATACGTACATTATATAATACATTTGAAAAATACATAAATCACAATCTTTTGCAAGCACGATCAGGTAATTGAACGAATAAATTATGGTTGTAATGTGCAGGATTCCGATAAAATTCGATTATATCTGTTGGTATTTTGAAACCATTATGGGTACGCAAGCGTGTAATTATAAAGTGATAATTATAAACTACAAAAAACACGATTTTACAACAATGCGGCCCACAAAATTTTTCCATTTATCAATAATTTTCCGCGACTCGATTAATTGACTATTTAGTCGACATCGATTAATTAGCTTAATTCTTAGTTGGTACATCTCTAGTAAAAAGTAATTTTCAATAGGACGCAAATGCATATTCATATTACGTCAACAAATTCAGAATCACACAACGTCTCTCATTGCAATCCGTATAAATAGCGTCCGCACATTTTCCAATTTGCAAATGACAATTTGAAATATCGAACAAAATTTCAAACCCACTCTCCGTTTCGTAGGCGTGTTATTTATGCGTACTATGTCAGTGTATCAGTATTCGGATCTAGTTGTAAACTGTTATATAATAATTATATTCTACAGAAAAACAATTCTCCCAATTTTAATTCACACGTTCGCCTTTCAATGCGTTGCAGCTGCATAACAAATAGCGGCACGTTCAACACTCTCCGGCTTTACGTAACGGCATTTACGAAGCACCTCTCCACGCCAAAGAGGCCGTAGAATCATCGAATCATTCCGCGAACGAACGCAAATCTGCATAAGAATATCGAACGCCTGTGTTGTGCTAGAGCATGGCCGCAGTGACGCGCGCCAGTAATTATATTAGTAGCATAAACAAAGTGAGTAAGAGACAGAGGACGATGTCCCCAGGACAAAGACTCGGCGCGCGATAGGCCGATAAGGTGAGCGCTTATCAGGTGTGCGATACGCAGTGCAATGCGCTCGCTAGATAAACCCATCACGGACGTTCTTTTGCTGATATAGCGGTGACCTTGACTGCGTTCTGCGAAGCGGAATGTGAGCGAATGGCCGGAGCGGCATAGTAGAGCGTTCAATCGCCTCGCGAGCTTCTGATGGCATTTTTGATTGGGTTAAAACGAGAGGCCTCAACAGGGAATATAGAAACTATCCTATAAAGTGTCTGTCTAGTCAAAAAGAGGCAAGTACACAAATGTATATTCTTGACACATCTAAAACTTGGTATTGTGCGATGAAACTTACTGAAAAATTAATTTATATTCTAATAATAAAAAAATAAAGAAAAGAAGAAAAAAAAACACACACACGCACACACACACACATATATATATATATATATATATATATATATATATATATATATATATATATATATATAAGAATAACGTAAGATATCACACTGCTGTTAAGAATTATATTTGTACTGAAATGTTTATATTTATATTTTGAAGACAAAAAATAAAAATTTCCAATCAGCCGAAATAAAGATATTTTATTAACGATTAGAAATACATGACAAACAATACTTATATAACTTGATAAACATATATGTAACTTATCTAATCAATTAGAAACTAAAATGCCAGTGGAAAGAGATAGAGGAACGATGTAAACATTATTTGTGAGTAGGGCGTTCAATCCCGAGGTCTCGAGATCGCGTAATCTCGGGATCTCGATTGATTTGTACGTCGTTATGACCGGAATTCTATTTTTAATCCCGAGACTCACATCAGAATCGCGAATAATAAATAAAAACAATAGAAGATAGATACTTATTTAAATTTCGTACTACCTTTTAAGACTTTATCATCCATGCTTTTCGATAAGACCACGCTGCGGAGAGGGGCGTTATTCCCATCCCAATTTCAAAGCACATAACTTGTGAGTAATACAAATTGGAACATGTATGGTATTGACCCTTTCACGTATTGGTTTTAAAGTATCGTTATGTATGATTAATGTTGGTTTTTGTCTCGTTTTTATCTTAAACAATGAGAAAGTTATGCTCGATTTTATTTATTATATTATTTCTCAATTGTTTTATTCTTATTGCTCACCAAATAGCAAAAGACCTGTGTGTAGTTTTGTCTTTTTTGTAATTTATTCATTATTTTAGTTCATTTGCTTGCCAAATAATTATAATTAGTTCAAATAGCTGTGACCGATAAATAATCATAATTTCCGAAATCTCATAATCGAAATTTCAATATCCCTATTAATATCCAAATTATGAGGAATTAAAATAGTGAAACATCAGGAAAAATGTGCTCTATGTTACAGAAATTGAATATAGCCTTTAAAAAAGGCTGGTATTTTTCCGAATATAAATAACAATAAAATTCAATTAGTAATAATAAAAGAAAATTTGTTAGCGAGAAATAAAAATACCAACAGCAATAAAAATGTCGATAGCTTTTTAAATCTGTAGTTATTGCCTAAAAGGATTAAATATAAACCCTGTTCTGTGTTATAAAAATGAATGTCTTTTTTGCCCTTGACGTATTTTATGTACATTTTTTCGACGTTTAGGCTGCGAATTTCGTGGATTATTATGTAACATCTGTATATATACAACGCAACGAGACACAATGTGCGTCTTTTTTTTATCTTGCTAGCTTAAATAATTCGTCGAAATAATTTTAACAATGTATTTAAAAAAATATTGATTTTTTTGTAAAAAATACAAGATGTCTCAATTGTCGAATTAATGATTTTAAATGTAACTTTTGAGGGGTTGTTTCTTTTTATTTTCTTTAGATGAGAATTATATTATATTAAAATATTCTTGTAACACATGGGCCCAACTTTATATGGACTTTCACCGATCTCTTACCAAATTTTGGAATTCGCCAAACGTAAAAGCGTCAGAGTTATTATTAACAACATAATACAACAATAAACAATTATGTTATTATTAACAACATAATACAACAATAAACAATTATGAACTAAATCTTCTCCGCCAATTTAGATAATGAGTTTTATGATAATGTTTTTATACAAATTTTGTTGTAAATATTGGTTCAATTATTGCGTGATTACCAGTTTGCAATTCATGCGAGATAATATTCTTACGTTTTATGTGCCTGTTGGGCAATGTAGCCATCGAGTCTATTTAAAGGCATGCATTTTTATTTTTTAAACATACAACGTTATCATCACGTTGATAAGCGTATCGCACGTTGAAGCTATTTTTTATTCATGGCCATGAACAGTAAATGTAGCGAAAAAAATTCCATCCTATGGCACGCGCAACACTTTTTTATTCATTATTTATATCCAAGATAGCAATAATGAATAAATATATTAAAATATTTATAATAATACATTTAAAACAATCAAGGCTTGTCTATTATGTAAATACATATTTTAGTAAATAATAAAGTAAATAACACCTACATATACACGAGGTATGCGTTTATACATTTCGGTGGGAACCGTCTTCATGAGATGGAAGATCAGTACACACCGTGGAGCTACGAACCTCTCTCTTATAGAGAATTCAAAGCGTCTTTCACTGTGAAGAGCAAAAGTGATACTTTTTATCACTTTTCTGTACGAAATGCAAATAATTATGTATCAGTTTTTCTCTTATCCATACTTGTACAGATAGAAAGGTCGAGAGCGAAACAGATTATTATCGAGACGATATTTTCCCTGAAACAGTTGAAAAATGAAAATGCGCGAAAAAATATAGTACATATTTTTTGAAACTCAGGAGGATGAGAATTTATTGTAACAAAGATGAAGGAAGTTAGAAAAAGAAAAGAGAACCAACATCTGACAACAGATACCATGTCGCTTAAATTTACATATATTAGGTAACAAATGAAATAATCTTTAAACTAGATTGAATAATCTTCAAACACCTTTGACAAATCCTCATATTTCAATAATTTTCCTGGAAAATTCAATTACTGGCATACTTTCGCTCTATACAGGAAAGGCGTCATATTTTATGCATTGTTTAACGTTATCAATCACTGAAAATTCTATAGATTGCATATTTCAACATGTCACATGCAGTTCTTGTTACCAAGGCCGATGCTTTCTGTTGTATATGATAAGAATGCGTAACAAAATTGAAATAAAATAATTGTACTGAATGTTAACATTATCTCATATCGCTTCTATCAGCATTTGCTTGATATTGTGAAATGACTCATACTCAACTATTTGTCGCTGTCGCTAGTCTAAACACTTAATCAGTTCTAAACACCAAAAGCGAGAATCAAAGTTTATGGAAATTCCTTCGTTAGAAATGCCTACAGTGTTTCATTCACGCTTAAATTTCTTATAACGTGATTTTGTTTGATTAAAACAATATTTAAAATCATAATTAGTATATATTACTATTATTCTTTTATTAAACTATATCATTTTAGGAGAAAAAGATTGAGAATCAAATGACAATTGGTTGTAGAAATTTCTTCGTTAAAACGGCTTAATATTTTTTATTTATACTTAGATTTCGTACACATAATTTCGTTAGATAGAAACAAGTTTTAAAAATACAATTAACCAATATTAATATAATACTCTTTATGCCGTGATAATCTTGTTAAACGAGTGAGAATCAAAGATGATTTGGTCATGGAAATTGCTTAACTAATAGAACAGCTCAAAGTTCAAGTTTTTTATTCGTACTTAAATTTCGTACAATTAATTTCGTTCGATCGAACTTAGATTTAGGAATGAAATTAATAAATATTATTTTTATTTCATTTATACCTTGAGAGTCTTTTTAATTTATATTTTTAGAACAGCTTAAAATAATTCATTTAGGCCTAAATTTCGTACACATAATTTCGTTCGATTGAACTAAAATATAGAAATTAAATTAATCAATATTACTATTATTATTTTAACATCATGATTGTTTTATTAAACTATACCATTTGAGATGAAAAAGAGTGAGAATCAAACGTAATTTGGTTATGGAAATTCCTTCTTCAGAACTACTTTTAATTCATGCCTAAAATTCGTACACGTAATTTTGTTCGATGGAAATGAGATTTAGAATTAAAATTAATCAATATCACTACTATTATTTTAACACCGTGATAGTTTTATTAAACTATATCGTTTGAGATGAAAAAGAGTGAGAATCAAACGTAATTTGGTTATGGAAATTCCTTCTTCAGAACTACTTTTAATTCATGCCTAAAATTCGTACACGTAATTTTGTTCGATGGAAATGAGATTTAGAATTAAAATTAATCAATATCACTACTATTATTTTAACACCGTGATAGTTTTATTAAACTATATCGTTTGAGATGAAAAAGAGTGAGAATCAAACGTAATTTGGTTATGGAAATTCCTTCTTCAGAACTACTTTTAATTCATGCCTAAAATTCGTACACGTAATTTTGTTCGATGGAAATGAGATTTAGAATTAAAATTAATCAATATCACTATTATTATTTTAACACCGTGATAGTTTTATTAAACTATATCGTTTGAGGTGAAAAAGAGTGAGAATCAAACGTAATTCGGTTATGGAAATTCCTTCTTTAGACCTACTTTTAATTCATGCCTAAAATTCGTACACGTAATTTTGTTCGATGGAAATGAGATTTAGAATTAAAATTAATCAATATCACTACTATTATTTTAACACCGTGATAGTTTTATTAAACTATATCGTTTGAGGTGAAAAAGAGTGAGAATCAAACGTAATTTGGTTATGGGAATTCCTTCTTTAGAACTACTTTTAATTCATGCCTAAAATTCGTACACGTAATTTTGTTCGATGGAAATGAGATTTAGAATTAAAATTAATCAATATTACTATTATTATTGTAACACCGTGATAGTTTTATTAAACATATCGTTTGAGGTGAAAAAGAGTGAGAATCAAACAATTTGGTTATGGGAATTCCTTCTTTAGAACTACTTTTAATTCATGCCTAAAATTCGTACACGTAATTTTGTTCGATGGAAATGAGATTTAGAATTAAATTTAATCAATATTATTGTTATTCTCTTTATGCTATGACAGTCTTGACAGTCTTGTTAATCCTTGAAATTTCTTTATTAGAACGACTTAAAAGTTTTTCATTCATACTTAAATTTCGTACGCATTTCAAATGAACTAACATTTATAAACAAAATTAATAAATAATAATTTTAAAATAATAATAATACAATACTGACAAACAAAATTAATAAAATTAATTTGAAGTGAAATTTTTACAAAAGAAAACAAATTTTACTTTATATAATAATAATAGAAAATAATTTTACTTTATATAAGAAAATAGTACGAACCGCAAAACATTGCAAATTCTTATAAAGAAGTTACATTAGAATTTCCTTATTGTATACGATATTCTAGAACGATGCATTTTAATATTCTGCACTTGGTTTTAGAATAAAACAATTAAATTAAAATTAAATCGTGAAAACTGTACGTCAAAGGTACATTAACGAAAAACACATTTCCTACCTTCTATTGGAAAACATAAGTAACGAAATTAAACACAAAAGAAGATATACTGCAATAATAAATATACCGATATTTAATTATCTTATAAAGCAATTGAAGAATAAAAGAAAATTTTAAGTATAAATTTAATCATAAATGATAATTGTTATTAAAACCAATGCCAGAACTGCTTTAGTAATGTTACCTATGTAGATTACTTTTCATAATGACCTTAATTTCCATTTAAACTTAAGTGTCATAAATCGATAATCGAAAAAAAAGTCCACAATCAATAATGATGTTACATCAATAAACATAAACTGTTGATAATATCAAAGTCCCAATAGAGCAATGTTTTTATGAATTAAAATTTATAATATTTTATAAATATTATATGGCAAAAATAATTAATTGATAAAAAAATTAAATGTTCGCAAGATAAAAACTAATCAGAAAATATTGACGTTGGCCAATATTAAAAATCCGACTGTTTGTAATATTTAATTACTTACAAAAAAAAAACAAAAAAAACTATAAGTACCATAATCAATTTTCATTAAATAATTTTTTTATAACAGATAACAAAAATAAAAAGTTATCAATTAAATTCAAGAATTCCGATATGTCGAACGATTGGCCGTATCTAAAAGAACGCCGTCTAGACCTGCAGACAACCGCCAGTGCGAAGGTCTAATTCGATTTTTAAATGCTACAAACTACAATTCCGAAATTTGACCCAAAATATATTGAAATCGATTGTAATATTACAACGATTACGAACATAAAAATTCTAATCAATCACACTATTTTTAATTTTCACGCGTAAATAAATATTCTAACATTTCTGCAATGGTTTAATAAATAATTACTTTATTTATGCAAATAATACCCGAATTTCTCTACATCAAGTTTATATTGTAGTCGTGGAGTTTTCAAATATATTTTCTACATAGAAAAATTTTGAGCACACGCAAATTTTTTTTATTGACAAATAAACACTTCCTTTGTCTCAGTGACCATAAATAACAGTAAAATCGTAATAATTTTCTTTTCTAAAAGACAATATTGAACCAATTTTATTCAACTATTATTAATATAGTTTTATATAGACTTTTTTATTACATTAATAAATTAATTCCCATACGTATTATAAGCGAAGTTTCGCGCCGCTCAACGATTTAGAATTATGCTTCTAATAAACCATACAACACAATCTTTCTACTAATATTGTAATCCTCGATATTATAGCAAGGAATATTTTCTTAATAATGTTAATATCTATATAGGGATTATTTGCGGCATATAGCCGGTGGAACTTATTAAATGTCTGTATTTCCGCTTTAATTCTCTAGTGCAATGCGAAATGTAAAATTAAATAAATATACTACATTACATCACTTTTATTATGATTTCACTTCATTATGATTTATTACAATAATAATAAATCTATAAAAACTATACAAATAATCTATGTGATTATTTGTAATATATTAGCCATGGAGTTCATTTAACGTCCGTGTTTTCGCTTTAATTCTCTAGCGTTACACCATTTTCGATAACAATTTCAATAATAATATATATGGATATGGATTATTTGCAGAATATAATCCGCGAAGTTCATTTAATATCGATATTTCCGCTTTAATGCGACATGTATAATTAAATGTACTGCATTACACCATTTTTTATTATGATTTCAATAATAATATACCTAAATGTGTAATATTAGCAGAATATAATATGCGGAGTTCGTTTAATATCGATATTTCCGCTATATAATGCGAAATATACAATGAAATGTACTGCATTACGTCATTTATTATTACGATTTCTACACTTTCCGCAGTAGGAAAAGAATATATTTTCCCGCAATACTTGCACAAGCAAATGACACCGACCAGTAGTTAATAAAGATTACACATCACGCGCTGCACTTGTGCAAATTGCGCCGCGGTCGCGTTACCAAGGGCGGCCGCATCGCTCTACCTGGCGGTTTGCGCAGATTGCTGACTATTTCTGCGCAAAACTCTTTGACGCTTTGTGATTATTACCAACCGCAGAAGCACTTAATCTAACCACTCTGTCATGAAAAAAACTTCGCAATATGATAAGTAATCAAATTACAATATATAGTATATTTTATCGTGTCGTACTATGTCAATACTGTTTAGTTGCGTTAAAGTAAATGTATAAAAAATTCTAAGAATACAGACACAAAATAACATAGACAATTTTAATTATACAAAATTTATTTCACGAGGATTAGAAGAACGGGTTTTAAAAGAAGATGGTTTATCCAGAAGCACAGAAAAAAGCAATACCTTTTCTTCTCGACTTCTTAAAAAGCAACAAAATATAAAAGCTAGATGATGAGGAAAACTAATACAATATGCCTTATACAATATTTATATACTAGTAATGTAACAATATTTACCTAAGGAAAAAAATTTAATATAAGTATTTTAAGTCTAATGTATTTTCAAAAATCTCTGTAAATCTAATGTATTTTCAAAAATCTCTGTAAATCATTATAATAGAATGGTGTCAACGACATAGAATTTTTTGGTGTTAACATATATTACAAAATTACTAAAAAATATCTTAACATCATTAGAACTTAAAATAAGATAAAATTATATTTCAGTCTTAATTTATCTCGGGAATAAAAATGATAAAGAAAGATGCTGCAACATTTAAATAGTAAATTTTCCCCGCCATTTGGCATGCAAGAAAGTATAAACCAATGGCGTTTTTCCTTCCGAGATACAAAAATTTTGACACAAAAAAATAAATTTTTTCACATTATTAGAAATTTAGATGAATAAAAAAAAAGTGCAAATTAAGTCCTGATGCAAATAAAAATGAAAACCAAATGCAGCGTCCATTTGACGTTGCACATCCTATTCCATTTTCTTAAATCATTATATATATATATATATATATATATATATATATATATATATATATATATATTACTTTCGCCTTATTAAAATTTTAGATAAATCAACAAAATAAGTTTGAATAAAATTACGAGACGAATTAAAAGGAAATATTTGTCAAATAATTGCATTAACAAATGCAGCGTCCATTTGACATTGCACTTATGGCGGATGTTACATCAACAGTCTGGCACAGATAACGATGCCGACAGGGCTTTGAAATGAGGCCGCGTTATTGACTTATATCACTTAAATAATTTCCGGTAAAAAAAAATATTTATCAACTAATATATTAGTCAATTAACGTCATATTTTCAATTGGTACATGTTTATAATCAAGAAAATGAGGCTTATAAAAACAAAGCAGTGATGTAATATTATGGATATACAAACAAAAAATTCTAAAGCATATACATGACGAGAACTAATAAAAAAAATAATTTATTCCCTGTAGTTCTATCACAATATTATGAGCTTTTTTAACAATAGAGTCATATAAACTTCAACTATATTTATTAGTAAAAAACTTATTTGTAGACAATATGGTACTATCCAAAATGTGTAATCCATAAATTTGGCTCTCATCAGCTTAAAAAGCAGACGTGTTATTTTATGTGGAGCAGAAGTACGAACCCAGATGTTAGTCTGATATTGTCTGCTACTCTTTTTAACTTGCCTTGTTCCCTATCTATTCTGCCTTTAATTCTATCTTTGCCTTTAAAAACTCTCATAAGGATGTATTCTGTTCTCAAAAAGGAATCCTTTATATAATTAGAAAACACACTAAAGTTTACATAGAAATTAAATGAGAACACACCAGGGCTTTGGAGAAAAACAAGCAAAACGACCACTAACGCCAACTATCATCATCATCATCATATATATTAATACGCTAAGGTTTTAAGATGTTACTCTCCCTTTTTAGAAAAAACCTCACAACTAATCCACATAAATTATATATCATTTTATAGATAATTGCTTGCTCTACCGGCATCCACAACTAAAAAATTTATTATTGCTATTGTTTTTGCAAATTAATTAATTATTAAAATTATATACACAAAACAGCAATGCTGCCATCTAACGGCTCAACGTCAATATGATTGACGGTCGGTAAAATTTTTGTTTAATTTCAAATCCACTCACGTATAAATAAAGTGGCGTTTTAGCTCAATGCTTTTGATACTTGGGCCTCTATATGTCAATTTTAGTAAAATATTTGTTTGATCTGTCATCTGAGCTTCATAATGGAATAAATAATAATGCGAAGACTTCGCACGGGTCACGCTAGTCTATCTTATTACATTTGATAAGTTCACACCCTTAAAAAAATAGATCATGTACAAAAGAGACAAAAACTCTCTTAGACATATTTAATAATGAAAAATGGATTCTAAAACATTTACATGAATGGTTATGTCTACACCAAACATGTAATTTTAGCTGGGACCAACATTTCGACTTCAAACTTTATTAAAAAATAAGATTCGATACTTCAGATTAGTTTATAAATCGATCTAATAGATTTGGTTTTTATCACAAACTCGTTTAGTGCCGTTTTATTAAAAGCTAAATAGCACTTTTAACCTTACAGTTAGCTCACTTCAGTTTAACCATAATATTAATATTGTGAAATTAAGAAGTATTGACATACTTAATATCCCTAAATTTTGTAGATTATATTTTATAATCCAATTTACAAAATATACAAAATTCTTGCCTTATTAAGTCACTGCCTGTATGTAGATTAATATATATTGTTGCTAATTGTTTGCTAACGCTACTTAAATTAACACAAGCTGAATTTGGAAAGAAGAAATATAATTGAAACCATGTACGAAAAGCTGACCGTAACTCTACAGATCTGTAATTACTATATCGATAAGTCAATCAGGTAGCCCTATAAAAATGGTCGGCCCCAAACTCTGGATAAGCAATCATTTACATAATAACAAACCCAAAAAATAAACCAAAAGTAAATATGCTAAATATGGAGTTATTCTTTGAAAGCGGCCATATAAAAGCATATATAAACACGTAGTCAGATCTAAGTCTGAGAATTATGCGTATAATATCAACGTTAGTTAATTCCGCTGGGTTAATTCAATCTTTTTAAAGAACGATTCATTGTTTGGATTCACCCTAGACTACCAAGACAAATGTTAAAATCGCAATTAAGAAAACATTGTCGTCCAATCTTATCTATGTACAAATTATATTGGAATAGAAAAACATACTCTACAGAAATAATACACAAATATACTGTACAGATTGAAAATATACACTAAAAATAAACACTAAAATCGTGATTGATTCTATTTAAATCTTGAAGTTCACAGAACTATAATTCCTTCGCTTCTCCAGAATTGACGTAAAACAATAAATTCCATAACTTGATTTAAATAATAATGAATTCCACGACAAAAATGGTATCTAATGATATAAAATGGCTCACCTTTGGTTGGCATAGGAAAATATGGCACATCCATATCTACTGCTATTCTTAGCAACAAGTGTGACCTTTAATCTGTTTGTTCTACTAGAGGGATTTGATGGGGTTTCCAGAGTCATAAAGAGTATTCATCCAGGAAGGTTCTTATATATATAAACCTTTAGTGTAGATATTAAGTTAACAAATTTATGTTTATATTTGTGAGGCGTATCCTTGAGCTAGGATAGTCATTAAACGCAGTGGATACTGGAAAGACGAAGAAGCCATTTTGTCAGCAAGATATTTAAATTCAATAGCAAATCATAGAAACTGTGAACATCGAACTTCTACGTAAGCAGAGCTGCGAGAAACGTACGGTTTTGGGGACGGTATAGTTAATACTGTTAATACGGTTTTGGAGACGCTATATTTAATACCGACTTATTTGTATCAAATATACTTTTATCAATGTTATGATGACAAGATACGTGGAAAATCTTTTACGCGGATATTCTGTCAGCCGAGGTAGAGGTATTTGATTTCGACATATTTTTTTTCTTTTGGTATAATTTAATAAACAGTAAATACGCAAAAAACATATACATATTATAATTTTTGCACGGAAATCGAAACAAATAGGAACCAATTTCGTAATCGACTATGACGTACCCCACTATCCCCACTGTCGCCGCTTTACTTTCGTCACATATTTCAGTGACGTTTGCTGACTTGGATCATTGAACCGATCCTTAGCATGGAAAAATGTCATAATTTAAACTGCTTCTTCGGATGTTTCTCTCTATACGTCAAGACATATTTCAGTAAATTCTGGCAAACATTTGAACTGCAGTTCAAGTTGAACTGTTAATTTGACCTGAAAGCGAGACATAATAATAAATGAATCCTATTACAGCGGCGCAGCGGCCACATGGCATTAATTTATGCACAATTATCTAGCGAAAATATCTCGAGGTTATCAGGCGACTGGTGCATTTGCTCGCGCCGCGCGCCGCTGCCGCCCGCGCTCGCGCGCCTCCTAACCGGGTCAAGCACACTTTGAAATATAACTCTTTTGACATTGTTACTCGTTCTGAATGTTACGTTATTACGCGATAATGTGTTTCTTATTATAGCATATTTTATTGCGAATGCGATCGCGCGACTCGGCGACCATATTGTTTTCAGTATTCTTTTGTACGTACTTTCGTGTGGGCAGCTGGCGACAGGCGACTCGCGTCTGTTTTTTACAGCCGCGATTGTTTAGTTTGCTAAGATTGAATAAAACAGATTTCTACTGTAATCGCATGTCTTTTATGTATATTTTGAAGACATGCAAAGTGCCTAATATATAAATACTAGCGTGACCCGTGCGAAGTATTCGCATTATTTATTCCATTATGAAGCTCAGATGACAGATCAAACAAATATTTTATTAAAATTGACATATAGAGGCGCAAGTATCAAAAGCATTGAGCTAAAGCGCCACTTTATTTATACGTGAGTGGATTTGAAATTAAACAAAAATTTTACCGACCGTCAATCATATTGACGTTGAGCCGTTAGATGGCAGCATTGCTGTTTTGTGTATATAATTTTAATAATTAATTAATTTGCAAAAACAATAGCAATAATAAATTTTTTAGTTGTGGATGCCGGTAGAGCAAGCAATTATCTATAAAATGATATATAATTTATGTGGATTAGTTGTGAGGTTTTTTCTAAAAAGGGAGTGTAACATCTTAACCTTAGCGTATTAATATATATGATGATGATGATACGTATATATAGAACGTATGGGAAAGCATTGTGACAAGTCACACAAGTACTCATTGGAAGAAAACCGAAATCAATTAAAACACCAAAATTCGATAAAAGTACTAAAATTCTTGGCAATAAATGACATAGCATAAAAATAGATGAGAAATTAATTATAAGTTATTTCACAATTTCAAGAAGAAACTTTAATTAGAATACAGACCTTTTTCTAATTTCATTTTGCGATAACATTGGTAATTTTTAAATAAACTAAAAAATGTCACGTAGTATTGTTTTTAATATCAACTTTATTCCAGTTAATGGGTAGACCCATTCGAGATCGTTCTAATCTGCAGATTTCTAACTCTAGATTTCTCAGAAGTATCTCCCTTGTAAGTGAAATCCTTACTTCCGTTAGCGAGGAAAATTTAGATTTAATTTTTTGGTGTGTTACGAATAATAACCACCCTCACCATATCGGTTTTAGCACAGTGCTACTGACTGTTAAGGGTTCTATTACAGCATTGTACATTAAACAGTTCTAAAAATGAATAAAGAGGCTAACAACAAACTGATAAAAGCAAAGTGGAAAATTCACTTGACAAAAGCCGTAATCGACATTAAAAGCAAGAGAACTACTGTAGCAAAGGGGTTTATTGACATCGACTGGCAATTGCTACCAAGAACCCTTCTGACATCGGCAAGCTGTAGACAATGATAGGGAGAAATACGTTCCTAAATTTTCTCAATTACAAGATGTATTCATGCGTCAAATTAAAATAAACAAACCTTAATTGAAATTAAAACAAATGAGCATAATCAAATGTGTCATTAAGAACACCTTGTCATCAATTAGCCGCGGGCATCGTTACAACACTTTGTAAAGCGCTAGACTTCATCTAACAGAGCTCTTCGACTCGAGATCACAGCACTTCACATTCTAAGTCGGTTTCCGCCTTCTAATCTCGCGATAGTAAATCCAAACATAAATCCTACCAGAGCGCAATTATTTTGTTTAACTGTAAATCTTGGTAATTAACATATCTTTTTAACTGAAGTGCAACCGGCTGGGCCCTATTATCTTGATGCTTTCTTCATATATACAGGCATGTATATGCATTTATGCTGGGTTAAGTTAAATTTATAGCATCATTATAATGTTATTATGTGAACAGTATAAGTTAATGTTTAAGACTTAACTGTTAATAATATGAAGGGTTTTTGTGTGTTTAAGTGTATTAGTCTTTTGCAATTCCGTTCGGAGTCGACTTCCGTATTGTAATTACTGTTTAACAATTGATCCGTGGATCGGTTGCGAGATCTTAATTTCTTTCCTTCCTATTAGGAATTAATTATTTCATAATTATTATTTCAAACCTTCTAAGGTTATCCATTGTCTTGAATAATTGGATCCTGTAATTAAAGTATTAAATTACCTGGGGTTAATTTTAACTAGTAATAAAATATTTACTTCCGCGCTTTACATTTCCAATTATAATTACATCATAATTAAATACTTCATGGCATAAGATATATATATATATATATATATATATATATATATATATATATATATACATTACTTAAGTCAATATACTTATGGTTTTTCAGTGAAACGTCCATAAGGAGATAAAAAATATTTTCGAAATTAAAAATAGTTTACTTGAAAACCCTTTAGAGGCGATCCTTTTGCAGACTTCGGCCAAAATAAAATTCTTAAGAATTCATCGAAAAATTACACCTATCAATGAGTCTGATAATTCCAATATCGTTCATGGTAACATTACTTGTTAGTTTGCAGACGATGTTTGAACAATTGTAGTCTGCATACGGCCCCGTGATCCAACCTGACTTAAATAATTGTTCAGCTTAATACTGTGCAGCGTGAATATAATCTATACCCGTAATTACGTTCGATATTCTCAGAAACTAATGAAGTGTTGAAAAATTGAGAGATATTCCCAGGAATCAGGATATTAGACAGGGTTGGAATAAAACAAAAATCAATAACTAATTTGCAGACGATGTTTAAACAGTTGTAGTCTGCATATGGCCCCGTGATTCAGCCTGAAATAATTGTCAGTTTAATACTGTGCAGCGTGATATTACTCGAATATAATCTATACCTGAAATTATATTCGATGTTCTCAGAAACTAATGAAATGTTGTGCAATTGGGAGATAGATCCAAGAATCAGGATATTAGATAGGGTTGAAATGAACGAAAAATCTATAATTACAAGATAACACGAGACATGATGAAATAATCAAAGGATTGAATACGTAAACACGTTTGAGATCATTGACAGAGTAAAGTGAATATATGTATCTACAAATGTAATTTTACATTTACAAACTTAACAGAGAAATCAAATTCCAAAAATATAATCCGCACATTATTATCATCATCATTCCAAAACCGCATGTTTTGGATATAAACCACCAGCTTTTCCAGCTTCTAATGTTGGTCTCATGACTCGGATGACATCTTGGATATAATTTTTCTTTCATAATTTAATTTTATTCGTTTAGATTGTGACAATGTCTGCCTAGTTCAATATAAATCCGTATCAATATAAATCCGTCAATTTATGAAGTTTGTAGCGCGATGGATACCAGCTACTGCCGGGATGTCACCTATCCATCTGGCCTTCGGTGTAAAAGATCTTTAATTTCCAGCTCGGGTTCTTTCTTCCTTTAAGTCTCACAATCTTTCAGTAACGTTAAAATCTCAGCAAATATCCAATTTACTGTCCCTTCAACCAGTTTTCCGCCTCATGACCTCGTTTCTAAGAACATTTTGAAAACGGTTTCAAAATCGCATTTTGTCTACCATTAAGCTTCGTTTTTGGTATTCATTTTTCCGCAGTACTATTTTAAAAATAAAAAAATGATTCTTTATCCGTTTCCTTGTACATAAAAAGCAAATGCTGTATCAATTTATCAATTGTATTATTATCAGGATATTGACACACTTATCCTTAAGGGCTGAGGCTTCAGCAAAGACGACAGGGTATCATAAAGTACTTGAAATATTTCAGCGAAAGTTTAAAACCTTACAGGATTAAAAATTCCAAACCAAATCAACTTTTGCCAAAACCGAGAAGGGCGGCGAACTTTCAGCCGTCTCCGACTGCACCGTCTCATAATCTGCGGCCGCGCGCATCGGTTGCGTCACGCGACTGCTCTCGACCGCGAGTGTCAAGAGGTCGTTCACGTCGCCCGCTGACACAGTGCGCCCGATAAGCCGCCTGCGCTTCGCCCGCCCTCTTAACCGCGCTGCAAACTGCACAAATCGACGGGTTTATACTACTACAACAACTAGGAAGACGTTGTCACAATTTAAACTAATAAAGTTAAATTGTAAAATTCTGTGCTTACAAAGCAAAATGTGGGATAATAAAATTAGACTTTCGAAATTTTTCATCTACTTTTTACAAGGTCACGTGAAAACTTGTAATTATTTAGGTGAAAGCATCTAAATGAAGACTTTGGGCACGTTGAACAGCACACAAATTTCGTAAGTATATTTTCCAATAGTTCTCATAGAGTTAAAATGTTCAAAGTTTATGTGAATCAAAGTTTAAGTAAATGTTCAAAGTTTAGATCATATTGACACACAAAATACTTATATATATTTTTCATTCCTCAAAAAGCTTTAAAGTAACCACAATGCAGATGGTAAAAGGCAGCTCTTTATATACGTTAAAATTTATTGCGATTAAATTTGTTACAATAAATTTTTATTATTGGGCTCATAAAGTTTTGGTATTGTTAGACTCATAAAGTGTTAAACATTGTAGCACAAACATGCTCAATTTACTTAAGTATTGTATGAGATTCTGTTTTATATGAGAGGAATACTCCAATCAGATTTTTTTTTTGAAAACGAGTTTGGCATATTATTTATCTTTTAAATTGCTAACAACGTGAAAAGTTTGTTTACAATCATTAAAACTATTTTTAATGATCATTTTATCCAAAGGACGTAGCCACTAACAAATTTCCAAATTCAAATTTCATCTAAACAATTCCAATAGTTTAGGCCCTAGAGTATGCGGTAGATAAATAGACAAACACCCACATATACTCAAACATTTTTCATTTCAATCATTTTATATTAGTGGTTTATAATCGATTCCATTAAAATCTCAACTTCGTTTTTTGACCCAATATGATACTAACTTATTTCCTTAAGTATTTTAAAAACAAGAATAAGTTAGAAATACAAAATAAAAACAATTATATGTCCATTTTGTTGTGTGTAACTTAGTTATAACCTTCACCGAATTTCTAATTACATGATTCACTACAAATACGTCAAAGAGAAATAGCTAAGATATTTAATCCAAAGTTTTGAGATAATTTCAAGGAGTGCTGTCATTTTCTAACTTAGCTTATTGGTAGGTCGTGGAACTTATCATGGTCAGGGTAAATGGGAATGTAACAAATTTAACACCCTTGATTTTCTAACCTTTATATGAAATGAGAAATAAGTTCTATCATCCAGTTAATTATATTTCGATCTGCTCAAAGCTTGTTGAATTACAAGAATTTTGTAACATATTCAGAACATGAGAGTGCGCTTAGCATCTGTCATTAAAAGCGTTAAGTATTCAATATATCATTAAATATCCATTACATAGGAAAAGTAAAAATATTCCAATAGTAAAACTTTTTATTGGTTGTTTAAAATAATATAGTTTGTCAAGTTTTAAAATAATTCTTCGGCCATAAACAATAGAATTTTAAAAAATTAGTGACGTAAACGTTCTCTTTACCATTTTACGATATTTCAACGGAAAATGCAATCTTCAAAGGGTGATATTTTATTTAAGCAGTTTTATTTCAAATCTAAAAACGATTCACAAATTTCACCTCTAGCGAAACGTTATACTATTTAGTAAAATATATGTTATATAATATATACTGGCTGTTATATAATTATAGTAATATATACTGGCTGTTGAGAATCCTTGAGGAGATACTTAATCCAGCTATAAATTAGTGAGCGAGTGAATTGTTAGCCCGAAGAAATATAATACGTAATATTTTAAGACGTAATATTTTGAGAAACGTTCAAAAATGCTAAAAATCGTGTTTTGTGTGTATGGGATATTAATATGTAGTGTTGAAAACAGAATTGCAGTACCCTAAATTCGTACAAGTACGTTACAGCCGTTTTTGGTGCGATATATGTAATATGTGTGTGTATATATGTATGTATGTGTATGTGTGTATGCGTTTATGTGTATATGTGTGTATATGTACGTATGTATATGTATGTATATGTATATATGTTTATATGTGTATAAACGTATGTATGAGTATATATTTTTGTATTTATGTGTGTGTGTATATCAACAGGTGCTAGTCTGTAAACCGGCCGTGTTGGTGATACTTATAGCATAACTGCACAAACCTAGCTAGTTACTTTTTTGTGGATAAATATTGAAAAATGTAAAGTTAAGGCGTGTAACTTAATTTTTGTTTGTCATTAGCAAACAAAAATTAAGTTAGTTACACGCTTAAGTTTGTTATTACCTGTTGTATTTGTCTAATACTGTTGTATTTTATATCCACAAATAAATGATATTATTATAATATAATGTATATGTATATAAATATATGTAATATATTACAAACAAATATATAAATAATAAATTTGTGCAACGCTTTATATTGGGCTAAATATAACTTAAAGTTTCATAAACTAACTAATGTCTAATGGCTTAAATATATTTTCAAATTATAGAACTCTGATTCGAATCCAAATTGAGTGCATATGTTTATTTAGTTCCCTTTTGATTCTGTATCCAAGCTGATGGAATATCGTTACAATATACAAATTATGTCAATCTATAGTGAATTTACATTGTAAACAAAACCCATAATGAGACATTGAGTTAAATATAACTTAAAGTTTTATAAACATAATAATGTCTATGGGTTTAAACATATTTTTAGAGTATAGAACTCGGATTCGAATCCAAATTGAAAGCATAGGTTTATATAGTTCCCTTTTGATTCTGTATCCAAGCTGATGGAATATCGTTACAATATACAAATTATGTCAATCTATAGTGAATTTACATTGTAAACAAAACCCATAATGAGACATTGAGTTAAATATAACTTAAAGTTTTATAAACTTAATAATATCTAATGGTTTAAACATACTTTCAGATTATAGAACTTGGATTCGAATCCAAATTGAGAGCATATGTTTATTTAGTTCCCTTTTGATTCTGTATCCAAGCTGATGGAATATCGTTACAATATACAAATTATGTCAATCTATAGTGAATTTACATTGTAAACAAAACCCATAATGAGACATTGGGTTAAATATAACTTAAAGTTTTATAAACATAATAATGTCTATTGGTTTAAACACACTTTCAGAGTATAGAACTCGGATTCGAATTCAAATTGCAAGCAGAGATTTATGTAGTTCCCGTTTGATTTCGTATCCAAGCTGATGGAATATAGTTAAAATATAAAAAAATAAATGTTAATCTATACTCAATTAACATTGTAAAAAAAACCAACGATGAAACATTAGGCTAAATATAATTTAAAGTTTCATAAATGGGTAGCTAAAATAACTTTACAGAGCATTTGAATCTAAACTATGGCCAGATGTTAATTTAGTTACCGTTTGGTTCTAGAGTTAGTTGGGAAATAATATTAAAAAATGTGGGTGTATAAGGCACTTCATACCTCTGTTATCCTAAGTTTTATTCTTGTTAAGGGTATTAAAACTACGAATAGAAAACCGATTCGTATATATATTTTCATATTATGTAAATTTATATTTTCGTATACACCGTGGAAAAACTTATGTGTATTTAAAAGAGAATAAGAAAATATGTTGACTAAAAAATATCTTTCTATCAATTGATATTTCTGTCAACAAATAGTCTCCTTTCTTCTTTCAAATACAATTTTATTAACTTTCGTGCTCTTTCAAAAAAAAAATGTTTCGTTAGCAATAAAATAAAAGCAAAAAAAGGCACGAAACTTCCCATTCATATGTCTAAAAACTCTTTAAAACATTTGAGGAAAACTACTTTTCTTGAATCAAGTTTTGTAATTTGCGTAGGTTAAAATTTTATCAAAATTTTCCATCTATCTTTTAGGTACATATAATATGTAAGACTTTAAACATTTTTTTATTTCAATAATTTTTTTTATTTCATTTCAATATTAAAAAAAAAGTGTGCCCGCACTTCTATATTTAATCCACTGGTATGCATGGTTTGATATGTCACATTATTAAGAAATAAATATAAGACCATATCCAACATTATTTTTTGTAAAATCTCAAACAAACAACGAAATGTTTTTTTTTTACTTATGTAAATTACTCTACAATATATTCCAGATCAGAATCCAATAGGATGAAGTAGGGCTGATATGTTTCTATTTAATAAAAATAATGACCTCAACAGAAGTTATTTCAATGAAAATGTATTTAATATATTTAAATGTTTTGCTAAGTACTAATATAACTGAAACTACCTAAAACAGGATTCTGAAGACAAACAGCATAAATCTACGACTATATGGCTTACATTTAAAGATTCAGGAGTTGAATCATAAATAAATAAAAACGTCATATAAATGATACGCGTATTGTGACATAAAGATTTTCCCAACCTATTATTTCAAAATTTTTCCAGCCTAATAATTCCCAAGACTGCGTTAGAGGATCACGGCAGAATCACGTTCTGTGTGTTTACTGAACTCAATACACTTAAGCAAGATAGATGACTTCACTCTCCGTTTCTTTGCTCCCTCTCCGTTCGTTGCCCTGTCTTTTTCCCGTACCAAAGATCCAAATACATTGTCACTTACATAATTTTCGTTTTCCTTAAACTCTCACAATTAACAACGTTGCTGATTGTTCTGATAAAAATAAATTCTTTATATAATCTTAAATCTGTTTATTTATAAATACATAAGTATCTTCTGCCTACACAAGTAGAAACACGAGGTTCACTTACATACAAGTATACACACGAGGTTCATGAACACGAGATTCGGTACGCGAGCAATTTTTCATATGCAAAATTACAAAGACTGCACTGCAAAAACCGACATTATTCAAAACTGGTTTTATTATTAGAGTTGGAAACCTGTTTTTCGGCAATTTGGTTTCTTTTTATTTCGTTATGAGCTGCCGATGAGTACACAACCAGCGCACGTCTTTAACAAAAGTATACACGTGTAAACCGATAATCAAAATGTGACCACTTGGAATGCACTGCACAGAAAGTAAACACTGTCTTAATAAACAATAAAGCGGAACAATGTGATATATTTATGAATAATATTGTAAGGTCATCACCTAAATAAATATAAGCGAGTGTTTCAATAAGTCATTCCAAGACGCGGTCCAGTTTTATTATTAATTTCATGACTTACATGCTTATTTTATCGTTACAGAGTTATTAAGTGGAACATATTTGCCAATACATAATTTAATTAAGTGATAAAAAAGTGTGTCATTTTTTTTACCAAAAATCGACTACCGATTTTGTCAACCCTACGCCCAAAGACCGAATACAAGGTTTGTGTTCACACCGCGAATGCGCAAATAAAAATACTTGCTCGCAATCGTACATTGGCCGTTAACGTCACAGCGGCGCGGGTGTGAATCACATCGCTCATAGCGAGCGGTGACGTTTGCATGTTTTCGTTTATATCCTCTATGTTTATTGGCCGCTGAGTGTCATGAATTCAAGGCTAGGATCATTGACATGTCGACTGAGAGGTGTTGCATTAAATTACGTCCGTATTGCTGCTATTTACGGCTTGTCAGTTTGAAGCCTATTTATGATTAGTGCCTGCGAGGTACGAATGTCACCGTATCTTTTATGAATTATTCGGAACTTTATTAGAACTGTTATTCGTGTATTTTTTTATATTAACTATTTTATTTTAATTGTCAAAGTGTCGCACTTGGATGCTACTGCTTTAATCACTACACGAATAAGTATTTCAATTTGGGATGGAATCGTAATTCATTGGTTTATACTCTTATCAGATTAAGACCAAGAATCCAAACGGAAATTTTAGGTTTAGCAATTTTTTTCACAGTCAAATAATCTTAATTTCTTTATAATAATATACATTCTACAACGATGATGTATACAGGACAAAATGACAGAAACAAAATCTGATAACTTGTATCGAACAACGTTTATATGACATTTTAAAAATTTATTTAATTCGATATTATTGTACAAGCATACAAATCTCAATGAATTATATTTCATTATACATAGATTATATTACATGCTCATTATGTGAATAAATCTCTGTTAAAATATAATAGATGGGCCATAATAACTTTGCATAAACAGAACGCATTGTTAACAAGAGAGTGTATTTAAAATGTGTTAATACTCACAATATGCCTAGATAATAAAAATTATAGATATTTCGCAGTCTAACGTAACTTACAAAATATAGCTCAGGGCGTCTACATTTTAAATATATATATATATATATATATATATATATATATATATATATATATGTGTGTGTATTTTTTTTTATTTATGACCAATGGAACAATTAAGAAATTCATTCCAAACTATATTCCAATTCACAGATTTCCTTTTACGAGATGTAAAATACATTTTTAATGTTCTATAACAAAACTGAATAAAATAATTATTATTCTTATAGTATAGATAGATGCAGATAGATGCATATTCATGCACGGTGTCTATCTATTCTATCTATGTATATCTACTATACTACGTTTTTTCTCAAATACACTGGATTTGAGAAAAAAGGCGTAAACATTTTATGATGGGGACAGTTATAATTAATAAAATAAAAGCCCCAAAACTTTGATTCGGTTATTTTAGAGATAATTTTGCAGCGCCAATTAAATAACCACAAGTTTTTTTTTATTTCGAAGTCCGTTATACAGACTATCAAATATAAGCTAAAGTATCCAAAAATGCAAAACTTTGTTGAATAAAACCTTATATCTTACATAAGTAGTAATTGCCACATTAACATTGATATCACCATATCCAAATCGTTAAAGTAATTAGTCTATTTGAAAGTCCATGACAGCACTAGTTACACTTATGACTAGTCGAGGTTATTAGCAAATTTGAAACATACTATCCCCAAACCGTCAATAATATAGCAATTTTCGGTCGGAAATGGGCTTCAGTATTGTCAACATCACATTCAGGGCCCACATATAATACCATTTCAAGGTCAACGCAAGTAAGACGGCCGATCGAAACGACGACGTCAAGATAAGCGAGGCGTTTTCGGCTAGACATGTCTCAAAACGCGTCGTAATCTAGCAATAATACTGCTGATAAGCGAGCGTGTACGACGAGCTTATCGCGCGCGGACGCGGGCCTCGTTTGGACGGCGCCTTATCGCGGATGTATCCTTGGTGCGCTGCGCCTCGCCTTCGTTTATCTCGCGGGTGCAGCGATCGACCGCCGGATCGTGCGGTGGTTCGGAATTTGGTGTTTATTGGTTTATTAGATTATGCCGAGCGGAGAATTCGATTACGATCAGAGAATGCAGGAAACGTTCACACGTCGTTTCATGTTATTTTCAGTTATACTGTGTAGTGCTTTTGACTTTATATAATTTTTCAATCGAACTTATTTTTGAACTGAAATTTCTATAACAGAGGTAAAAGCTCAGAGACATTTCGAGACCGAATTCAAACTGAAACCCTGAGCTTTCACTACGAAGAGGGACAAAGTGAAAGGCAAAAGGCAGCGTGTGAGTTTGAATTCGTTTGTATACGAGTATGTAAGAGGATATGCGTGACACAACAATTTGATTTAAGGGTTTGATTCACATTTTTTGCTTAAATAACTTCATCTGCTACAGAAATTTTACATCAATTGTATGCTTATGTGGGTAAAACATACTCTAATTCATTTTTTATTTGTAAGCACCACTATCATATAAGTACTCTACTGGCTACTTTATGGAATAAGACCATTGGGATCTTGAGCTTATATCACTACAATTTTCATTTCTCGCAGTTTTTAGACTTATAATTCCAGGTCTTCTTCTTCATCTTTTCCAATTTCTTGGCACACTGATCATTTTATTCTTTTAGTTTTCGTGTAGGCGACAACAACAGAATCTTCACTAAGTCTACCTAACTCCTCAAATCAATTAATAGATCAACAATTTACCTTAGGATTATTAGGTTAGCATTAACAAAAAGTTGAATTCCTTTCTTTATCGTGCTGGTTTTTTCGATGCTGGCAATAGCCTTTGAAGACGCCTACCATTTCTGGTTTGAGGAATTTACAATTTTGCCCAAGACAGGAACAACATTCAAATTTGTACTAGTGATGTATAAGTTATATATTTCACCCACTGATTTCTTTTGGTCACGATTGGAGTTTTATGTGGCAAAAGCGTCTACAAAGTTTAAAAGGCTAAAATTAAGTGCTACAAAGTTAGGACTGAAAAAATGATTATCACTGTAACCTAGTTGAAGACGTTTATTAGGACGTGAAATTAAATCCAACTTAAAGTAAAGAAATATGTTTTATGCTACTGATATATGTTGACTACTTAAGTACTATTATTGTTTAAAGGACCACCAATAACTATCTTGCTTAACCTTCAAGATTAAATGATATTAGTATATGCAAAAAGAAAGAAATAAACAGACAAACAAACATTTAAACCAAAAATCCTACGACGTCCGTAGTTAACATGTAAAACTTCTACAGTTAATATTGTGGACGATAGAAAATCCTCCAGTAATGTATCCTGGAGCATAATTCTTTGATTGGCATTTAATATTCAACTTGCAATAACCAAAGTAAAATATATTTAAAATTATTTAAACAGGAAAAATATTGCGAAAAGAGGCACTTCAATTTATGAGATAGTACCAATACTACAAAAATCATATAGACATTTAGTAGACAATAATGAAAATTATAAATACCTAAAATAAAATGCGAAGAAAATAGTGTGCAAGTAAACATCTTGTATATTTTCTTTTGCACTATTTCCTTTTTGATTTCCTTAAATATTTGATTACCATAAAAAATTCCGTTAATTTTAAAAATTCCCAACGTAATTTGGTAATACCTCATATTTTCCTGCTTTTTGAAAATCTTCTCATTTTTTTATAATATTTTGTAAAAAAATAACATGAATTCTAAGTGGTGTCCTTTAATATAATATATATATATATATATATATATATATATATATATATATATATATATATATGTGTGTGTGTGTGTGTGTGTATATTTATTTTTTTAATAAATGATACGAATTTTAACCACAAATATTTTCATGACTAGGCATCAGGGTATCATTATCAAAATTCCCCATGTTTTCCCGCTCACCTATTTCACAATCGCAATGTTTAAGAGATGTTGGTCGAACAAACTAATACCTTTTCGTTACCTTCAAGATGATATTTTTTCTGTTTCTACCATCGTTTTTTTTGACTCGATATAACTTATATATCAGATTCAGACTATTACTTGCAGTAATAGTCTGAATATTACAAATTTGTATATAAGAAACATAACAGCCGTTTAAAACATTAAGGATGGTTAAACAAAAGTGGACTGTAAATCGTTTACTAATAATATAAGCAATTTAGATATCCAAGAAATAGTCTGAATATTACATATTCATATATAAGAAACATAGCAGCCGTTTATAGCATTAAAGATTGTTAACCAAAACTGGACTGTAAATCGTTTACTAATAATATAAGCAATTTAGATATCTAAGTAATAGTCTGAATATTACATATTCATATATAAGAAACATAACAGCCGTTTATAGCATTAAAGATGGTTAACCAAAACTGGACTGTAAATCGTTTACTAATAATATAAGCAATTTAGATATTCAAGTAATAGTCTGAATATTACATATTCATATATAAGAAACATAGCAGCCGTTTAAAGCATTAAATATGGTTAACCAAAACTGGACTGTAAATCGTTTACTAATAATATAAGCAATTTAGATATCTAAGTAATAGTGTGAATATTACATTAAAGCATTAAAGATGGTTAACCAAAACTGGACTGTAAATCGTTTACTAATAATATAAGCAGTAAGTGATATATATATATTGATCAGAAAAAGAATAAATATTATTAAAAGGAGAA
Organism: Druceiella hillmani; assembly: GCA_039881145.1. NCBI lineage: Eukaryota > Metazoa > Arthropoda > Insecta > Lepidoptera > Hepialidae > Druceiella > Druceiella hillmani. Next base: position 4,084,420 of record JAYKKI010000084.1, read on the forward strand.
TGTAAGATAGTTTATGTAAAGTTAAACATGAAAAATAATTATCTAACTATTTAGGTACATAATAAATATTTTATTCAAGAATCAATTTCAGTATTTCGGTCTTCATTGTGACTGTATACTCAAATTCTAAGAAATCGTTAAAGCAATTTTTGGGTACTTAACTCTAATAGCAATTCATTATCTTTCACTTATGCTTTGAGTATAGTTCAATCACTTGATAATATGACTCGTTAGCGATCTTCAAATTCTGATTTGACTAGATTTACAACAATCAACATATTCAATTTGTTATATTTTAATTCCTTTCCCTAGTCAATGTTTTCGGACAAAATAAGGATTTTTTCGAACTCCATGGAGCTACACGATTATTTTTTTTGTTATTTCAGAATATTGAAATAATGATACGTTTCTAGGGTATTTAAGTTAAAAAGCACTGAAATTATGTTTTAATTTAATTTTGTATTTTTATTCTTGTTGCTGTCTATAAGAATTATAAGTATGACAAAAAATATGTTAATATTTTCTCGAATGCTTTTGCAGAATATTCGGACTTTTACATATTTATAGAATAATACTGTATGTATAATATAATCGCCTATAATTTTTAACCGATTTCCCTCAAGTTTTTCACACTTATTTTATATCCCTACCAAAGAATCCTACTTACTGACCTCCGTAGTAAAAATTTGAAAACGACCGGACAACGTCTGCCACGCAGCTAGTTTTTCATAAATATTAATTATAAATATAAAATTAGAGCTAAATAAGTTATTTTCCCGGAAATGAGTAGTATATTAAAATAGACCACTTGTTTAAGGTATATTTTAATTTTGTTCTCACATCTGTCCAGTCCCATCATCCTTACCGAATCCAAATCCGTTCTCAAGAGATCGAATTGCAACTCTGCATCATTATCCCTGTGGTGACAAAGTATTTCGCAGGATGCCCGCCAATACTAATGCTGTTTATCTAATCACCAAGTCAACTCAGGGCCTTCAAAGTAGTAGTTAACAGTCAGTTCGTACGCGAACACGTTGCCCACGAAGTTTCCACGCATTTTAAATGATAATTGGCAGTCGATTACTGCAGGCTAGAGCACCAAACGATGGTCAAGTGTATCGATGTCCAGCGACGGACGCAGCAATTTTCTGCTCTAAAATCATCGATATCCGCTCGGATATATTAAATAGAAAACCCACACTGTGATCAGGACTCCTTTAAAAATTGTCAGTAGATAGAAAATATTTTACTTTTATTTTGTTAGTTTTTTTCTTTAGTTATTATTTTACATCGTTTATACCGTTCGCAATTTTCATATAACAGCATGCCAAGGTGTAGTTTTTAGGATATTTCATACAAATGTAAGGAAACTTTGTAGTCTTTGATTGAAAAATATGACTTAAAACTAATATTACTCAAAGAATCGAGCAAAACTCTTGAGTTCCAAACATAATATGTTTGTATATATGTGAAATGTAATAAACGTTTCACACAAAAAGACGGAGTTGAAAAGGATTTAATTTTAACGTAGTTCAATGACTAGTAGAAAGATTTTACAACAATTAAAATTTTCTCCTAAAACTAAAGAAGATATTAAATTGGTAAACTCTAAATATTATGTAGTATTCCTTTGTGCGTACATTAATTACATTTATGATAATGCTCGACGCGTACTTGCAGAAACATGAAATTAACAGAAAATCGTTCAATATGTTCTTCTATATGGGGTGTGTATAATTGGACCCGAACTGTTGTTTCGTTTGACATTGTATCAACAGTAATACGTAAAGCTAAATAGTGGATTGGTCCATATACTAAGGATTATCCGAAATCAAGTGTACAACCTGGTAACTGATCGTAACTGGCCAATCTCGACGCTGCCTGCAACGAAAAAACGTTTTCAAGATGATGAGGCGTCTTATCAGCACTTAAATGTGATTAAATATCTAACCTGGTGATCACTGCCAGTACCACCTGGATAGGAAATGACGTCAATAAATAAAATATGTAAATCAAATCATTTAAGAAGTAGTGGTCGATACACAAGTTACATGAAAAGAATATTCGATATCCAGCTAAACGTGAGGGGCTTTCACAATCGTACATTTTAGCTTCCTCTCTTGTCCGGACAATTTCAGATGCATGTTTTTTTTTTCATTTCGAATGTAATTTCCATGAGAACCTCCATTTAACATGCCATATGCGTTCAAATTCGTTCAATCAAACTACGCAAATCAGTATTCCGCTCACGATGAATCTTCTTAGTCCGGGATCGACTGAGGATTGTGTTAAATAACGTGCCACCATCTTAAACGGCGTCCAAATTGAGAAAATAGACTAATGGCCAGGTCGGTGTATCGATATTAGACTTTCGATATCGATGTCGAATTAGTTGCGTAATTTAGCTGCGTCGATATTCCTGCGTACGTAATATATTGTGGTTTATATTCAACGTCGAACGCGAAGTAGGTACACCGGTAGTAGGCGTCTATCTCCATTGCGATGGTTGCATAACATTAACGGTGCACAATTCTCGTTAAACACTCACATTATAATAACTAATACGTAATTAGGTTTAAAGACTCTCTTAAAGTAACTTAAACGTGCGTATACTTAAACGTATTTAACTTGCATTTATTAAAATTAGAAATATACCATTTACTCGATCAATACTACTAGTATCAAAATAAAAACTACTAGTATCAAAATAAAAAAGGTGTATCTAATACTAGCTTTTATACCGTGGTGCTTTTAGCTTTTATACGTCGTAATTTTGAGATATGATAATAATATTTTAGACTAATATAAAAATAAAATTGCAATAAAAATGTAAATGTTAAGTACAAGTGTATTCATACAGGTTATAAACTATAACTCTACCAAATTTCATAAATTTACGGCTCAAATCGCTTATATTTACGACGTGATTGAATAATAAACAAACAAACAAACAAACAAATGAACAACCGGACTTTTGACTTTATATTATTTATTAGAATTATATCAATACGTTTTAATTATGTTTTCTGTTGCCATATTGGTCAATATTTATATCTATATATAGCTGTCAATATTTGAAGTCGAACAATTGTATATAAAATTTGTCGGAAATTTCGTTCGATTTTAATAAAAAAAATTTCTGAAATTTTATGGATTTTTTTTACGTTAATGATCATAACATAATTCTATATAAAGTCACTTTCATTTTAAACTGCTTATGTGGCAATAAGTCTGCCAAAATGTATATGTTTTTACTTATGTATCTGAATAATATAATTAAATTTTGTCAATAAATATCCTGTCTTAGAACTTATTTTTTAAGAAGGTTCAGTTTTCTCTATAATGATTATTTAAAATGTATTACTTGGATTAGAAATTATGAATATTCAAAATTTCATAAAAAGTTATAAATTAAAAAATTGTTGAAATTTCTCTTCAAAAAGTTTTATTTTGTTTAATGCCATGAACGATCTTTCTCTATTTGTAAAACGATGTTTTCATTTTATTTTTAATTTCTTTGCAAACAGTTCCGGAAACATTACTGTTTTAGCACTTTTGCGTTTCCGTAACGACGACTGAACAATTAATTAAATTCTATAACTAATCACAAGCACGTCACACTGTGATGTATCAGAAACTTATTCCTAACTGGTTATTTTTTAACCAATTGGGAATCAGTTACATAAAATACCGGACAAACTATCTTTTAATACATCTTAATTTTTCATTTACATCCTTGTTTATACAAAATGTATGACTTTGTCTATAAAAAATGTATATCTTTAGTTGAATCCCTAATTTAATCGCGGTTGTCGGTTTTCGGAGGCAGGAGATTATCGGATGTTCGTCTACTTTACAAAATAAACATTAAAAGATAAAAAGGATACTCTACGGGTTAACTGTTTACAAATGTTGTAATATTGTATTAAGTAAATCTTCTACATCAATGTTTGAAGAAATCCACCCTCCCTCTTGGATCTCTCTCTTTTCCTCTTTCGAGAAGTAGCATAAAGCTGGCGAAATTTAGAACTATGAAGACTTGATTGTATTTCTGGGAGTTAAAAATATTCATTTGAACTTTAATTTAAGTTTAAATGTAATTTTTTCGTAGGGGTCTGCCTGTAATTCTTAAAAAAATTTAACCTGCAAATTCCAATCAAATCGAATAATCTTCAAGAAGGCCCACTCTATTGATTATTGTGGAGATGAGATGAAGAATCTACAAAATAGGTCTTATTCAATAAATCGTTTAGAATATTTATGTTTAATTATGTAAAATATAAATAATCTTACACAATTTATTGCGGAGATAAATAATCTACAGCATCGTTACGCCCTAAGTTTTTCATAAAAATAACAGACATTGTAACTTTAATCCATTAATCATCTCTCCTTAAGATACTCTTCGTAAAGCTTTTAAACGCAGATACCGTACCACTGGGAATAAAGAGTTAGGTATTTAAGAAACTTTTCTTTTAAATTTTCTTTTTATAGCTTTTGTTTACTGGAAATATTGTTACCTATACAATTACGAATTGTATCAATGTAGCACGTCATCGTTTGGTAAAAGTTTGTAAATTCTATTCAAATATTTTCCCTCTTTATTCTTTGAGGTTTCATTGCTGCCAATTACTGGTTTATATTTGACTAACTTTTTCTTGTGCTAGTACAATACCAAATGTTTTTAATTCTCGTTTTCTTACCTTTTTTACTATTCAATTCATTTCGCAAACTGACAAGACTTTTGTAGCACTTTCTAGCTAAATTCTCCAAATCATCTAGTGACAAGATTCATAAGGTCGCTGGTACTTGTGAAAAACAAGCAAAAAACACTATCAAGTTTCCGGCTGAAGCGTGCAACCTTGCGCGCCACCTTGACGGTTATCGCCGCCTCCAGCTGTCTTCAGCCAACCTGCCTACGTCGGTTTCTTATCTGTGCTTTTTGTTACGGATTTGGGAGCCAATTAGTAGATGGATAATCTAAATGCGGCCGTCTGACTATAGAATTGTCTAAATATAGTATAGAACTAAACGCGGAAAGGGATTAGTATGGGTATATCCATAATTTTTTTCACGTTTATTTTCAGTATTTACATAAATTGTTAGTGGCAGATTCTTTTTACACTTTTAATTATAATTAATGATAATTATGATATAGTTTCAATACCAAATGAGATATAAAACATACCTCACCCACATCAGTCTCACCCACATAAACTTTATAATATAATAAATATTTTGACATTCTTAACCACAATATGGTTAGCGCTTAGCCGCTTCCGCCATCAGTTGAATTCCTTCACCATTTGTTTTCCCATGTGTTACACAACGAGTGTATGACGTAGCTAAATAAGTATCACTTCAAAAACTGATTATTAAAAATATTAAGTAATTACCGAAAATTCACCGCTCGTTTTAACTTTGGTTCATGATATCAAACACAACACTGCAAATTGTGATGTCCAAGTCTTTAAAATGGTATTGACAAATTGATGAAAATAAAAGTCAGAAATACACATCACTAATTCTTCTTTCATTGTCTGAAGCGAATTTTTTTTTATCACGATAGTGTAAGTTCCTATGTGGAGAAGTTTGAAACAAGTCATTAATGGAAATTTCCCCTTCTGATGCCAGTCACTCAGTTCATCAGTAAATAATAGACCATCCATTGAATAAGCTAGTTTCAATTTTCGTTACGCTCTCGGGCAAAATGGGCGTAGAGGATGCACATTATAATAGCATGCGTTCTATAAGCTCATCCTCGTTTGTCAAGAGGCACGCCGTGACGTTCCTTGATAAGCTTGCGTCCTGCGGTTTGGCATCACTGTGTAGCGTCGCCAATCCCGCAACATTACTTCGCACATATTTGTGACGTGGCCTACACTTACTTCTACTCAACCACGCAATAAGTTTCGCTTGGATAAAAGAAGAAATTTGCAAGTCAGTTTTGAAATAACTATGAAATGACGTATTCACTAGAAAGGAAAAGATGTATTTAGTGGTAGAATGGAAAAGAGGTATCCACTAGAAAAATTATCTCTGTTTCATTACGAAGATCCTCGCCTTCTAATATACCGTATATGTTATCAGTTGTTGCTAATTGTCTTGATAAGGCCAACGCGGTCGTCCTAAACATTACTAGACAAATAATCTAAGTTTGCAAGTGGGTCAGGGTTGCAAACTTACGCGATGTTTGTGCTTGTCTGTAAATACTGACGACAACAACTGATGTCGATTGTGTTCTAGAGAGAGGACTGTCACGAGCTAAAGCTTGTTTGGCCTCTATTTTTCTAGGTGTTTCCCCGAGGGAAAGTAAAGGCCAAACTTCGTTTTTATAATAATATCGCACTAGATGTTGCTAATTTATTTTGAAAACAATATTCATTTTGCACTTGGAAATTTTTATATTTTTTGCAAATAATTTTCGCAAACTTAAAAGGTAACAATTATTAATAAATTATAAAATTAAAAATAACCTTTTTTGTTATTTTTGAATCACTCGTTGACAACGCATTTTTTTATATCCTCTTTTCTTACTCAATTCACCATAGTCTTTCACTATGTATATTGCTCAGTAATCTATCAAACTTAATCTCCTCTTATTCGTGTTATATCGATCGATGTTGCTCCATCATGCATAATCGTAGACGTCAGAATTAGCCTCCTTTATCGCATTTTTTAAATCAATTAGTAAATTATAAAATTAAAAATAACCTTTTTTGTTATTTTTGAATCAATCGTTAACCGTGTTTGTTATTTTTGAATGACTTGAATAATTAATAAATTATAAAATTAAAAATAACCTTTTTTGTTAGTTTTTAATCACTCATTAACCGTTTTTGTTATTTTTGAATCACTCGTTGACAACGCATTTTTTAATTCCTCTTTTCTTACTCAATTCACCATAGTCTTTCACTATGTATATTGCTCAGTAATCTATCGAACTTATTCTTCTCTTATTCATTTTATATCGATCGATGTTGCTCCATCATGCATAATCGTAAACATCAGAATTAGTCGCCTTTATCAGGATATTCCCAGAAAAAATAATTAAATCAATCTTTTAAGAAATTTATATTTCACCTCTATATTAAAATTAATGCTGCAAATCCATAAAAAATGGTAACGATCGCTTGTATATGACGTCATGGTGGACGATTCTAGATTTCTCATGAATTTTAGATGTGAAAAAACTGTAGTTCATAATAAATTATATTGGCGAACTGTTGCTTTTCCGTATCAACATGGTATAAAGAAAAAAAATACTAGGAATACTATTTCAAATTTAGATTTGTAATCAAACTTATAAAGACTTTGAGTTGAATATCGTTATGAAATGGAAATTGGTGTAATATAATTGATTCGTGATAATTATTGTCCTGTGTAGGTTTCGACAAACGTTACTCCCACCTATTGAACTAATAAGTCGCGTGTTATACAACTACGTTTGATGCTTTGTTGTTGACCTGAGATCAAAATTTCCTTCATGTATATCAAAGACATCGTTTCTATTTTAGGTAACTATTTTTATATGCTTTTGTTAAATTTTATCTGTAAATTGTAAAATTTATAGACAAATTATTGACAAATTGTTTCCTGGAAATGTTTTCTAAGTCTCATTAGTACAACAAATAACAAAATTTTTATTTCTCATAAAAAAGAAGAAGGGTTAAATTTAATCACCTAAAATTGACATTTAAAGAAGTATCTTCAAATAACTACTTTTCTCTTTCAGCTGGCTGTAAACAGAGGGATTTAAATGGAAGTCCGTTATAATGGAACGGTTCAGAGGACTCTTTAGCGTTAGTCGATAAATTTTATCGAGCAATCGTGAAGCAATTATATATTAGATTCACTCTTTTCCTAATCCTGTACAATTGAAATGATAAAATAGATAAAAAGGGTGCGTGTACTTATGTACGCGCGTGAGAAGTTATACTTCTTTGGCATCATTAAATAATACATACGGATAGATAACCTCAATTATATTGGAGCACTTGAAAAAGTCTATAAACACAATTTTTTCACTAATATTTACGAATAGTAAATATATTAATCAAAATATTGAATTTAAATCACTACTAATATAATTTATCAGCACATATATAAATCGCACTTATATGAAACTAAAACACGTGTGTGAATGTAGACACTAGAAACATGTGGATAAATACTATGAATATGAAAACAGTGAACAGAGGCGACGATGGTGCCAATAGCTTTTGTTTCGAGACTGCAACCGCTGCAACTTCATACTGTAACTTTTGTGTGACGAATCTTAAAATTTCACTCTCATCATTTTTTTATAACGCGCCTAAACAAGTATAACTTCAAAAACTTTATCCTACCAAAAACATTCCTTCTTATAAAAGAAGAAAATTGCGTGGTCCTTTCGCCATTAAAAGTAGTTAGATCTCATGTGGTGCAAACTTACAGCGTTCTTGTTAATTCTTGACACTTTAATTAAAAACGTATACAAGTCTTTAGATCGTTTATTAAGGAACGTTGTTATGCTTGGAAGTTACGCAGCATTACGGTTAAGTATTGTAGAAAAAAACTGGAAGAACGAACCATGTAGTATTGCCACTTGTATGCAGGCCGCTTGGCCCTGGCTAACATGAACCCGAAGTGAATAACTCTATCACAGAAGGTAGGTTCACATGGTCTAACTGATTACTCTGCTTTGATTGAAGGTTGTTAAATTCTGATTGTGTATTATCCGGTCAGAATAAGATACAAGAATCAGATAAATTGATTTGTTTACATGATTGTGACCAGTTTCAAACAGAAGATGGTGCAAAGTCAATATCAGTAAATATATTCCACTAAACTGAATATGTTTTTCAGCATTGAAATCTGCAATAAGGTTTGTATCTTTATAAATTAGAAATAGAGCTTCCTCGACAATCCTATGATAGATAATCATCATTTGACCAAGCTGATTTCGCATCCACATACCGGTAGCAGTATTCAATAATTTCAAGTTCGTATTTTTTGTAGTCCACATTTCTTTTTTTGCATACTCCGACTTGAGATATTTTGAAACTGTAAACTGAGGAACCTCAATTAAGATGATGGTATTTTTTTCTCATACTCTTTAACACACTCAATCTTTCCGTTAGCTTACACTCAAACGACCGTTCATCCAATCTAATGTCCGCCTAAGTGCCCTGCGTACACCGCGAAGTGGCCCGGTTAATAATTACGCCACGCAATGTCGTGGCCTGTACACACGGACCAGCGTCCGGACTGAAATACACAAAGAAAAGTGTATATAGGCTACTGAAATACACAAAACAAAAGTTTATATTGTAATACAAAAATATTATTTGAAGCATGAAATAATTCGAAGCAACTTCAATGAACAAAACAGGCCATAGAATCGAATCAGTTACTACTATATTGATATTTCTACAATCAACAGCTAATTCGACTAATGCTCCTTTAAATGTCACTTCCTCATAATTAAATTTAACTACGTGATGTAGTATTATTTCTATTTTCTTTAAGTTCTTTACCACGACTTAGGTTTAGTTGTATTACAACATTTTCAGGTGTAATACAACTATTTATCATATGTTTAAAAATAAAGACGTTAATTATCCTCGAGAAATTACAAAATCGTTAATTTAACTTAACACTTCTTTGCTATAAATGCTAGTCATTATCAATATACGCGGTTTTAATCAGAAAATGGTTTATACGATTCTTCGATTATTAAATAATCAACTTCATAAAATGGAGCGGACCAAGTCCGCCGAACTCTTCGCCCGTATGTAAGAATTTGGTAATGTGCGCTCGCGATTGCGACAGCGACCGCGACGCACGTGTCGCATCCATGTCATCGTACTTGTTCCAGTCGACGCGTCGGATACTCCACTCGCTTCAGTGGTCTGCCAAGCAACCTTGGGTTGAATATTGAAGCACAGTGGTTAGTGTGGTTGTCTAGGAAGGAGACTCGCGCGGATTAATTGAGCGAGTGGGAATTAAGTTCTGCTCGCTTGCTGATTTGATCTTGGTTTTCTATCATATCAGAGAAGTATTCTAATATAACAGGAGTTCAAAAATCTGTGTCATATTCCCTGTTGAGATCAAAATTAATTATATCACTAATACAGCCTAACGTATACAAAATACAGTGATGCTTTGATGTATAATGAACATATTTCAATCATTTCAACCATTCACTTCGAGTGGAATAATTTATTATAATTTATATTATAAACTTAAATAAAAAAACGCCGGGTTTTTCGCTATTCCTTTTAGAAAATAGGTGATAAATTTAAATAACCGGTCAAAGCATTAACATATACGTATTATAATTTGCAGACGGTGCAGGACAGGTGCAGGACCTGACCAATATTCGAGCCTTTCATAAATTAGTAACATAATAAAAGTTAGTACATATAATAGAAAGCAAATAATAATGAAAATTATTTAATACGACCAAGTGTCCAAGGCCAATCGCATTAAAAGACGCCTCAAATATTTTATCGATAACAAAGGCCGATCTAAAATTCCTTTCCCTTCGAAACCACACTAATAACGCTAGATGCCGGCAACGAACACAATATCTTCTACAGTTATTTTGAGATCATTGCCTCTATAGGTTTTTTTTCTTCTCGAAAAAGGCATCCTTAAGAAGAAAAAAAGGACCGTTGAGACCGGTGCAGGGGAGGAATAATAGGGTCAACGGCCTATCCCAGCACACCCCAACTTAACCCACAAAAAATAGTTTTTTATCCCACGCTTTACAAATGCAGATGGACCTATTCGAGTACCTCGTCAGGCATTCCGTTTTTTACACTTCCTTGAGGCGATACGTATTCGGAATATTGTCGATGTTCTCAGTTATTCAAATGTTGCCGCACTATTGCCTGAGAATCTAGCCACAAATAAATGAAAATAAATTCCTTCTTCAAATTCATTGAATTATGAAATACTTGAACTTTATCTGTAATAGTTTAATTCTCATAACTACAAGAGTTCGCTTGAATTATTCACCACCTATACAATATCAGCTGAACTGGAATAATACTTCACTCTTAACAACTGAGCAAGTTATTATACAATGCTTCCTTGCGCATAAACTTGTTAAGTTCATAGATATTTGAAGCCATACATCTTATTGTTAATTATAGAAGTACTTCATCAGCTATAATTTTCGTTCCAATAATTGGTGTTGATTGGAACTGTAAACACGGAGGTGGAGATTAAGATATTTTTCTATACTATATATAATGCAGGTGTATTGCTAAAACTCTCTAGTTGAAATTTGAAAAGTCTATTAAGTAGCAGTTACAAATTTATGGACAAGTGACAGCTACTCCATTTCTAAGATACTTGAACTATTTGAAAGAACACACATCGACGCTTCACCATCATCTATTCAATAAAAACTCAATAGCATATTTTGAATTCAAAGAGCATTTACTTGTAGATCGTAAAAGACAATCACATGGCCTTTGTTCTGGGGATATAATGAAATTATATTCTGATGTTAATTTATCAAGATTTAATTTGTTTTTAACTACTTATTATGAAGAAACTTTAAATTTGTTTAATATTTGCTGTTATGTTTCATTACAGGAGTTTCGTCCATTTTAATGTTTCAAAGTTAACCCCCTTCAATTCGCCACACTGAACGTATTTGAAAAATGTCCCGTGAAAATAAAACCTGAATGCTATTTTAGGTCTACTTTTATAGCGTTTTAGAACCTTCCAACTATTATATCTTTGCTTCTTTAAATGTAAATTGCAAATTAGCAGATGAAAAATTACTACGTACTATTTGCTTTTATGTACATAATAGTTTTATGAGCATAATGCTAAGTTATGCTAATCAATTTTTTTTAAAAAGTATGCGTATAAAAACAATCAACTCGACTGCAGACTTACCGCAAAATATGCCGTACGAATGCCTTGAACGTTGCACTTGTACTCCAAGTCTAACTGACCTCAGTATCCCTCCCCCGCCCCGCCGCGTTTGCGCTCGTGTCTTCCGTACTAGTGAGTGATTCCAAATTGTTGCTTATCCCATTGTTTTATCTATCGTCCCAGTGTTGCTCGTCCCCATTACAAAACAGAATCGAGTACCTACCCACTACGGTTGCACAGCACGCACGAATTCAGCGTGCTAGAGTGCGCGCGCTCGCTCGTTGCGTGCGCGACGCGACGCGCCTGCGGTTTCGTTACGAACCGCCGACATTGAGCCTTTTCAAACAGAACTAAGGTCGCGTTTGAAGTTCAGGTTCGCGCTTTTAATATACGCTTGTTGTTCCGATCAAAACATAATCGGAGTCGTGTACCAATATTATCCTAATGGAAACTTTCTCACAAAAGCTCATCGTTCATAGGAGCTTTGCGACAATATTAGCTTACATAAATAAATAACCAATATTAAATGGTTGACTGGACTATGTATATATAGCCTTGACTTATAAAAAGAGGTCGCTATGAGTTGTTCCATCATAAGCTCGCGGATAGTTTGTCGCTAAACGTATATTATTTGACATTCAATCGATGTTTTATAAAATAGATCTGTGTAAACAAAAATTTTCAATTAAAATCGATTAAATATATTATTGTGTTTTAACGCAAACATTTGTTAAATGATGAATATTCATGGTGAAATTGACATCAATTTCATTGAAAAATTTGTCACTTAATATACCTTTATCATACTAAAACTATAAGTCTCGGTAAAACCGTAAGTTGAACCGAGAATTGTATCCGTCTATAACAAGCATTTTACTAGCCCAATACTACTCTACCGACGAATAAACGATACAATTTATGTACGCCCGCTCAGCGAGAACATAAATACCAGTGGCCTCATGTACGAGAGGATCGCGCTCTACAAACTCGCCCGCAGAAGATTTACTAGCTCAATGGAACAGTGAAATCAGCGACCATAACTTGCGCCGGCGCAGCCATCCAGTCCGCCATCGAAAGTAACGAGAACTCGACTTTCCACTGCGTCACTCGGCGGGCGCCGTTGCCGCGCCACCGCCGCGGCTCGCGCCGTCTCGCTCGCGCTCGCCGCTCCCTGTCGCGCTCGCCGCCTCAAGATAGCCGACACGCATGGAGGCGCTAACAAAATGTGAACTTGGCAATGCGGTTACCGGAATGATGCTCACAAGACGGAGTACGTACTATTATAGCCATCCCTGTCTCGCGCGCGCGTAAACGGCGAGATATTAATGTAAACCGAGCGCATACGCTCCGCGCGAAGGCAGGCAATAAAAAACCAGCCGAGTTACAATACAAAAATGGTTTATTTCTCAACCCGACGCGAGCGAGTTTGTTTATTACTAGTTATGGGAAGTCGAGTAGGTAATCGTGTATTTATACCGGGCGAGCGCGCCCGTGCCGGGTAGTTCGATGAGAACTCCGCGCTAATGTTAATGTCTCGAGACAAAACTCGACACATGGGAAAATGGTTGATAATTGTGTTGCTGCGTCTCGATCGCCCGCGCGCGGTGTGACCCGGCGATTACTATCGCCGCGTGGCGAATGTGATCTCGAGATTGTAAGGAAGTCATGCCGCGGACGGAACAAAGCACACGTTTCCATTTCACAATGGCCGTGAAGGAAGACTTACATAATAACGTAATAAAGTCGCAGAGACGGGGGAGCCGTGCGGGGAGTTTTACCTTCTGCTTGCGTCGAATATAATGAACGAACGCTGCCGCCGACCGCCCCACAAAAGCTGTTTATTAATTAACTTGACATTTGCAGGGACTATTTTAGTAAATTGCTAATGTAAAAGGTTTTTCTCATATACATATATATCTATGGTAGGTTAGACATGGTGCTATTTAATAAAGCGATATTAAAAAGCAAACTGAATATTCGGTAGGCGGTTGAATTATGAAATCTCGTATAAAAAGCAATTCTATTTTTATTAAATTGAAACAAAATTACTTTTAATGAAAATCGTATGATTTTAACTGCGGTACATTGACGTTTCATATAAACGATTATGTAATAAAACAAAATAATAATACCTAATTTTCCTTAGAAACATTTATTGTTTTATGTATAATATTACGATAATAATGTTAGCTTCAATTATTTAACGTTCTACGCAATATATAAATTTTTGTCGGCTCATAGTAATGAACAAAATATTACAAAAACAGAAAAAAAAATTTGGTATGCGCAAAAGAGTTTTCTAGACAAATCAATTCTAAAAGAGTTATCAATATTTCTGAAAGTAAATACTTCAACCAGTAATTACGATAATTCGAAAATTAAAACTTCACATGTGGATTGAGTTACTTAAGTACCTAGCTATTTAAATCGTAACATTACTTGTTACGATTTAAATAGCTCGATACGCAATATTATTCTTACTAATTTATCGGCTAATAATTACTATACTTCGAAAATTAAAACTTCACAAGTGGATTGAGTTACTTAAGTACCTTGCTATTTAAATCGTAACATTACTTGTTACGATTTAAATAGTTCGATACGCAATATCATTCTTACTAATTTATCGGCTAATAATTACTATACTTCGAAAATTAAAACTTCACAAGTGGATTGAGTTACTTAAGTACCTAGTCATTTATATCGTAACATCACTTCTTACGATTTAAATAGCTCGGTACGCAATATCATTCTTACTAATTTATAATTACAGCATGGTAGGCTGCTGAAAAATAACGTTTGCATGGAACACTGACAAGAATCTACGACAAAAAGCAAAGATAACCCTAATCTGTTAGCTTAAGGCTATTCTTCTTCATTTTTTCTTCATCAGCATTTATTCACCCATTACCTCGCACATCTTCCTCCGTTTGAATCAGGCCTCTTTCTTTTTTCAAGCAGACCGGACCGGCGGTTTCCTTGATGTCATCAAACCATCTGGCAAATGGCAAACCACTTTTTCTTCCCCAACATGGGATCCCCACTCGAAAACACTCTTGTTCCACTTATCACTGTTTCGGCGATCCAGCCCAGCCAAGGCGAACCAAATTACATACGTACAACGGACACACATATACAATACATGCTTATCTTATTCTAAATTAAAAATAAAGCATTAAAGATGAAAAGTCAGTAGTATACCACGAATAATATGTCAGTATAACACGAAAAAAACTGAAACTACTTTCGAAAAAATTACTTTGGGATACTAATAAACTATGTAGAAAAAAATCTATCATTTTTAAAATATTTGTCTAGATGTTTGTTTGTACGTGAATCAGGCAAAAAATGCTGAAAGAACGTTTACTCGGTGTTATAAAAAAAGTAACTCAAGAATAAAATGATATCATCTAGATATATGAAGAAGTTTTTATTTCTATATATTTCTTTGCTTTACGAAAAAATTATCTTTCACAAATAAATTACTTAATATATTTTTGGATGAAGTTTTATATTGTTGCAAGAATAATTTCCTATCAATAAAACGACTTACTATCTCGACTATATCTTTTATTAATTTTTTATCACTGAACGGGCTGAATAAATAATAAAAAAAATTAAAACAATTTAGTGTAATTACGTTTTCATACCCCTCCCGATTAGATCCAATAGACAGCACTAGAGTGTAAATTAACTGACATCGCCAAAATCGACCCGCGTACTAATTGTTTACGCGAAGAAAATTTTGAGAGAACACTAATACATTTATAAATAAAAACTGAATGATGTTAATTTTCTACATTAATAATTTTGGCAGAACAAGGAAAAAGTAGATTAACTGACAAAATTTAATAATAGAAATAGAATTTAAATTGATAAAAATTCGTCATTGGATTAATGGTGCTTACCACTTTCCTTAATCAAAACACCTTTACAAATGTGTCGTGTTTTATAAGGTCAGAATGGTAAAGATACTACTAAGTTATTTTAATAAACAGTGGAAAAATAATGAATCAAAACATTAAGGCTTTATTAAGTTTATGGTGGTCATTGATGTATCTATAGACATAAAAGATGATAAACGCACCATTATGGTCATGTCTCATTAAACGACGGGTTCATTTTGCCTATAGTTATATACAAGTACAGTATTTACCATTTAACTTGCCAGTTATATACCAATGACTCTTTTGATCTTGTGTTCAATGTTTCATTTTATTATGACCCTAAGTTAATTCTACAAAAATTGCTGTAATTATCGACATACACTCGAACAAATTTCACCGTAAAACGATTCAAGAAATAGAACCAGTCGTTCAACCGTGAATATTTGAAACGTTGTAAGTATAGGCCACAAAATAATCAATTACATGTTGTGTCATTACTTTCTTATGAGGTCGTTGAAACCTCTTACGTGAAATTAACTCGCTGTGAAAATAAAAAATAAAATTAGAAATTATAACAACACCGCCTTGTCAAGCTTTTAATATTTGATTAGATAAGAAATCTTTAGCATGTCATTTTGTCAAAAACGAACCATACAACGTAACTTATTATTCAACAAGCCTACATACAATATACGCCAACATAAATAACGCAATATAATGCAACATGAGCGTAATGCATTGCTTAAGCAATACTTTATATTCACAATTGGTCACTTGTCTATTGCTTGCTATTGGCTTTAGTCCAGCAACTGTTGTTACTTTACCGTTGCACGCTGTGCCAATGCACCTTTAGACAATCGCTTCATTGTGGCACATTCCCATTGATAGCTCTCTATAATTATTATTATGACACGCCTTACCACACATATATTTGTCCAGCAGGTACGCTGCTATACCTACTCGCAACATTCGATAAGGCAAAAATACAACGGCGGATTCGTGAGTAGCAACAGTAAGAAGTTACTCAAGTTGCCAACACCTTTGTAAAGTTGAAGGATAAAGACTTCGCTCTTTTTTTTAAGATTCAGGGTTAACAAGTTCTGACATTACAATTCATTTCGTTAAATCCGTCTTAATTATGAACGTCTTGAAAGTTTAAAAGTAGTTAAAAGTTCTTCCAAATGACAGGGTAACCATTTCTGTCAACGAATTAGATGATGTTTTCCTCAAACGGTCTAAGGTTGAAAGATATAATTAATATAGTATCGCTTTTACCGAGACGTAGGGCTATTTTGTACACGTGTCTTAAAATTATGCTAACAATTTGAAAATCCAACGAACTAAAGATTGACCACTAAAATTGAACTCATGTTTAGAAGCGAACAATCAATTAAATTACCATATTTAGCCACAATTGTCACTAAGCAAACGGCGGCACGTATTCGATGTCACAGCTCTCTATACCTAAAACCGCCTAGTTTGAAAGGTTTCCAAAACTGTGGTTTTCCAACAATTCACACTGTTTACTGCGCGACTTTCCTTTCACCTTGTTGACATTATTCTCATAATAGAAACCTTAGCTTAGTTCGAAGGCGAATTGAGCTTTCATCGTTCGGCCTAGGCCACGTTACAATAACATTAAAGGCGAGTAGGTACTGGTTATAACAGCCTACTGTTCAAGCAGTTTATTTGCAAAATAAAATATACCTTGCCAAATATACTGTAGCTGGTATAGAAATCAACATGAACGTTTTGATAAAGACGATAAAATGGTTATAAATTTTTAATTATTACATATTTCTTTACTAACTTGTATTCTCTATCTTTAGATGGCAAATCTCTACCCTATGTAAAAAATATTTTATAAATAATGTTTGTCTATATTTAGATTCCATTCCTTGTTCTTTCATTAACCTATTCTTTATCAAATATACTTGGCATGATAAAATTATCAAAAACCTAAAATATTTTCCTGATATTCTTTACTAAAACACGACTTTAATACATTTTCGTAGTTACTATCTAGAAAACCAAAACCGAACCGTTCATTTCCCCCTTTTTCATTTGTTTTACAACTTTAGTATATAATACACCTGCTAGACTTTTTGCTACGAAAGCAATTTCTTCCTGTCAACCATACCACCAATAATTTGAAAAAATTGTTTACTTAGCCAACCGCACGAGAAGTTAAGATGTAAAATATATGGTGTATAAAAATGAAAAAAACTTTGATAAATGGTGATAACAGACATGAGTTATGATGAAAGAAGGAAAGGACAATAGCGCAGAAGAACTATGGTTTAGGTGAGGTAGGAATTTTTCAATCGATCCTTGAAGAAATTGTTTATTGATTGTATACAATTTACATTACTCTTATTACAACAAATTGTTGCATTAAGTAGTGAAAAATGTTTATCTTGACTTTTGTTCAACGTTAGCTAAGGTTTAATTAATTTCATCTATTTCAACAGTACAGTAGCTAATGTAGTTTATAACTTGCCTTTTATGAAGCATTACTAATTCATTCTCGGCTCACGCATGTACATTCGCTAACTGGCCATTGCTGTTTAGTAGACAAGCACGGCGCTAGCTACTTGCTACTTTATTCGTAACTAATGGTGCTATACTGTGATATTCAATAAAAGCTGTTGTCTTACGCCTAAGTGGATCATGAATATGGCGACTCAAAGGCGCCGCGTTCATGAACGTCTGGGTCATGAACGTCAGGGTGACTCAAACGATCTTCGCTCTAACAGAATTTTGTAACTTTCGTTTTATTTACCTTTCTCTGATAGCTTGTGAATAAATAAGATGCTGCTAAAAATAAACAATTTCGTGTAATAATTCTCTATTATTCCTGGTGTTCATTTATTTGCCAAGAAAAAGAAAATGCCATTGCAATACGCAATCAAGGCTCCAAATGCAGCATTATCGAGTAGCGTATTCCTATCTCTTTAAGTTGAGGATTCACTGTTTTTAATAACAATTGTTATTATATTGTTATATTACAGTGCAATATACACATCAAATGGAACCTTATTGCCATCTTATGACTATTATGAAAGAACATGTGACACCAGCACTGAGATTGAACCTGAAATATAAGGTCAAGTCTCCTTGCTTTAACTAGTACATATATCAAACTTCGTAATATAAGGATAGTTAAAGGTAATATTATGGAAATATCTATCCAAAAAAATATAAATGTATTTTCCTTTGCCTTTGTCTTGCCTCACTGTCCGTGACAACTCGGCCGGCAAGCGAGCCGAGCTGAAAACGAACGCGGTGAGAAACGATTTAACAAAAACACTGTTTACCATCACCTCAGTTATAAATTTACTAATTTTCCTACAATACGGGTAGATGGAGAGCATTAATAAGAATATCGTAAAGTGATGTACATAGAATACAGCCTTTCCAAAATGAAAGCAAAAAATGGGCATATAGAGAAAAACTGAATTTGTATGCACTATTTTACAATAATTTGTTACTTCCCACTAAAAAGCTCTGTATACTTGGGCGCAATAAATTAATTTTAGCATCGCAACGAGTGATGAGGAATAAAAATAAGACTCCGTATCTTTTTACAGAGGGTCAAGTCAGGTGACGGATTAAATACACAAAAATAAAGACATCGATATCGATTAGCAGTTTAAGCCCGATATTTAAGTTTGAATGTATAGTAAAACTCTTTCGAAATTTTATAGTTATAAACTTTATTATATAAAACATTTCAGTACCATATAACTATAGTCACCCTAAATATTTTTCAATGCGTGTCATCAATTTGAACTTAACATTGGTTCAAAGCCACTTCTGGCTCCATCATTTGAAACCCATAAGAAACCAAGTACAGTTTCATGATTGTATATGTGCGAGAGACGTTCCTACAATACATGTACATGAGATGGTATGATTACTGCCCTTTCTATATCCTAGCCATTTCTACATGGGTATGCTAGGTTTCCATTCTTCACAACTCAAAAATCCTATGCTACGTATTATTGAACAAACTTTAAATCTTCGAACCTTCTAACTACCTGAGCTCACACTCAGGCTATCAGCTTACAAACTCAAATTATACTGGAACTCTCCAATTTCTCACGGTGTTTAATTGCTCAACCAACTGATCCCTATCACATCAGAATGTGACTTGTTTATGATATGTGAAAGTATATTTGTAGAAATATGTCGCCCTTGCCTTTCATAGTTCTCATACAATTATGTGTTCAGATCTAATTTTATCTTTTTACCTTCCTATTATATGCATCAAATTTTTATTTTTCATTGAACATATAAGTTTGAATTTTGTTAATGAATTAACTCTTTATCTTTACGAGAAAGGTCACTTGAAATATATCTATAAGTATGTAATAAATACATTAATTAATTACTTTTAAAGTAAAAATAAATATTGAAGGCAAAATGAGAATAAAGTGGTCAAGACTCTTTTAAGAGACTTTTTTAAACCAACGTCACTAAATAAAGAGAAAAGTTTATGGAGGAAGCAGACATTTGAGAAATATGCAGATATTATTATAAACTAAAAAAATTAAAATAGAAAACATAACAGATATTTCTCAAGTCAAGTGTATAATGCTTTCTCGTCTTAAGAAAGTAAAATAAAAATAAAGTTCAAAGAAAAATAAATTTCAATAAAAGGAATTATTTAAAAAAAACATATTTTTAAGAAAGTTAGATGCTTGGTTTTTATTTTAGTGGACCAAAATTCTACATTTTCGAAAAACCGAAACTAATATTTATTACAAATTTAAATAGGATTGTTTGACAATTTTACGAAACACTTACAAAGTTGCCTCTCTAATAAAATTTTCAGTTTTTAGATGGAACCAAAAAAAGGTTTATTTTAACTGAAAATTAAAAGAGTAGTCAAACATTTTGTAACTCTACACTAAACTTTTGAACTTACAAAAATACTTATATAATTATTCTCCCAAAGGCAAAGAAAAAAATTAACGATATTCGTCATTATTGATGGATAATAGTGATTAAGAAATATTTTATTTTTATACGTTTTTTACTGAACTAAGTAATATTTTAAACGCAAATCACAAATAGAGAGTACAATTTTATTAAGCTTCTTTAACTAATAATTTTGTTTTTTACCAGAGTCAGCACGTAATACTTGCTAAAAGCAATAAATTTACCAAGATAAACTCAATCATCCGCGCCTAGATTTATCTCGCAAAACATTCATTCACCTCACTCCCACACAAAGTTTGCAGAACATACTTAACAGAAATCTCATTAACGTGAAAGTTAATTTGATTCCGAAGAATCGGATAACACGTCGTTAAGGCTTTGTAACGCGTGCCGTTCAGTTAGAAAGGGAATAATAGACTAAGTTATGAAATTAAAGGCGGCAGCGGAATGGTGGGCGGTGGCTTCTCGTTACGTATGCGCGAAATGATGCCAACGGGCGGATGTTCGGAGCTTTCTCGGAACCAGGTTCTGCAATCGCAACATCGCTCTTGTCTAAATGTACCATAAACGATATTAGTATTGAGTATAGGCCTAAATGTATAAAACCGTTATCAAGATATTTAGAAACATAAACTTAAAATGAGTTTAATAGTCTTTTAGATCCATAGGTGTAATGCAAAATTTGAAATTATGATATAATCAATTCCTTTCATTATCCCTTATAGTCTAAATTAAAAATAATATTGAAACTAGAATTAAACTATAACCAACTGAAAACTATAATATCTATCGAGTTAACCCAATATTACTTAAATCAGTTTTTACAATTAAACGTACAATAAAGTAGGTGATGTTGAAGTGAACAATATATATATATATATATATATATATATATATATATATATATATATATATATATATATATATATATATATATTGAATATATTTGGCGTTAATTTTGTAGAAATTCATTATTCACAATTAAATGAAACTACGTGATGTAGTATTATTTCTACTATCTTTAATTTCTTTACCACGACCTAGGTTTCGTTGTATTACAACATCTACAGGTGGGATGTAAGCAAAGATCATAAGCAAAGATATAAGCAAAAAATCTTTGCTTATATCCCACCTGAAGATGTTGTAATACAACGAAACCTAGGTCGTGGTAAAGAAATTAAAGATAGATAGATATCCTATAATTTTGAAACATCTCAAAACCTTGAACATCGTGAAATAAAGCTAATACTGGAATCTATTTAGTACATGTTTATCAGTAAATGACTACATAATAAACTGGTACCAAAGATATTTAAAAATAACATGACAGCGAAAACTTGGTTGTAAAAATCCTATAATTTTGAAATATCTCAAGACCTTGAACATCATGAACATCATGAATGTTGGTATTAGTATCTATTTAACATATTTTTATCAGTAAATAACTACGTAATAATCTGGTATCAAAGACATTTAAAAAATAGCGTGACAGCAAAAATTTAATTATAAAATTTCCCGTAGTTTACAAACATCTCAATACATTGAACACCATGAAATGAAGCCGATACTTGAGTCTATTTAACACATTTTTATCACTAAATAACCACTTAATACTATGGTATTAGAGATATTTAAAAATAACGTGACGGCTAAAATTTTATTACAAAAATCCTGTAGTTTTCAAATATCTCAAGACCTTGAACACCGTGAATTGAAGCTGATACTGGTATCTTTTTGACACGTTCTTGTCAGTCAACAACAAGGTAATAATCGAGTATCAAAGATATTTAAAAAATAACGTGACAGGGAAATTTTAATTATAAAATTCTCCTAGTTTTCAAACATCTTAACACCTTGAATACCATGAAATGAAGCTGATACTGGTGTCTATTTGACACATTTTTATCAAACTGACAGACTTCCGGTGTCTACTTTGATCGGAGATTGTTTATCTCCACTACTATGATAACTCTACAAGGTACTGCTTTAAACAACATTTCGGGTGTTAAAATAAAAAAAAATTGGCGTCTCCAAATTTATCCATGCATAGTAAGTTATAGAAAGTGAACTTTATTAGTGGATGTAAATGACAATATCGCCATACGATACCTCACTAACAATTAGGCCAGCATATCAGTTTATATATATATATATATATATATATATATATATATATATATATATATATATATATATATGTATATATATATATATATATATATATATATATACATAAATTATTAAACTAACGTATGGTCCAAATAGGGAAAAACAAAATCGGTTTTAACATTGCGGAATATTTCGACCCATATCAGCATCAAAATCATTTTGCCCAGTTTCTGTTTGTAAAGAAAGACTAAACTATTTCCGATAATAAATGATAACAGTAATGATACCAACGACTTCCTTACAACGCAAAAAGAGTAGTAATGTCGAAATCGGCGGATGTCGCAATGGGCCTCGTTATCAACTTGTTATCCGGCAAAGTGCGATCGACCAAATTGCAACATGCGAAGAGAGTACGCAGCAGGTTCGCATTGTGACATTATTAAATATCATCCAGTGTCCCACAATGGTGGCAATACTGGAATTGGCAAATGCCAGTATTTATTCGTGGTATAATGTCAGTTTATACGTGATAAATAGCCAATTTTGTGTTGTTCATATTGACTTATTTAGGAAGTGTGTTGCCTGCATTAGTAGTTCATTCAGACACATTGGTAATTCAATATATATATATGTGAGTGTGTATATATATATATATATATATATATATATATATATTTATATATATATATTATAATTAGAAGTGTCCACTTCTATCGTGTGGTCATAGCAGACACCTGAAATTTTTTTTTATATTTTCGTGAAGAAAAAAACCAGAAAAATTAGGTAGAAGCATTTCGCCAGATAATCAAAATATAAAAAATAGTTAGGACAAGATTTTCTTTCACAGTTGCCAGAAAAATTTATTTTTCCAAAATCATTAAATTTAAGTATTTTTTAATTGTGCGTAAACTGAAATACTGTTTTTAAGTTCGAATATTGCTTTAAAAATACATGTCTCTTCTCTTGGTTTCCTTTATTTTGACAAATTCCACAAATAACTTACAAAATATAAGTACTTTACGAAAAGTTCACATTTTGAAATATTCTATATAGAAATATTCTATATAACTCTTCTCGTTGTAATATGGAAAATATTTCTTTAGACTAAAAATGTTGTTAATCCATAGTTTTGTACATTTTTCCCTTTGCGAGAGTATAACTTCTTCGTGGGGCAACTTAACTTCATTCAAATTTTGGTAAATACTTATTACATAAAACCGCCGCGCTGCACACTCAGTCCCACTGCAGTGCAAGTTACAAAAAGACCGTCCGGGCACTGGGCCGTCGCGTCCGCTGCACGTTTACTGTGTCAGAGCGCCGCGCGGCAGCCGCATACTGATGAGTGCCAGGGCCACGACTGCACAGCGCCGCGTGCGTGCGCTGCGTTTAATGCCGTCCCGGCCTTGGATCCGGGAGCTACTCTTACCTCTTTTGTGGCCTTTAGAACAATAATTTGTGATTCAAACTTAAATGCCAATTAAATTTGTGTCATTCGATACATTATAGGTTAAGATTGTGCTTTATTGTCAGTCTTTTTAACGTAAAATTTAAAACTCTTTGACACTTATTTTGACCGGGGTCAACACGTGTGTGGTATTTTTGTTGACGTAACAAATTTAAATTTGGAAAACAGTTGAATTTCAGAGCATAAATAAAGGGAATACTTCTGAAACTTAAATATTTAAAAAAAATGGAAAATTTCAGGCAAACGTTAAGAGAAAGACTTTATCTGGAAACAGACATCTTCAAATAATTATCATCACCTTAGTACATTCTACATTCTTAAATAAAATCCATGAACTACTCACATACTTCGTCGTGAAGCCTAGCTCCGAATTATGAGCTATACCAGCTTCAAAATGTATTCCGTGACAAAATAAAATACATCTTTCATTAAAAAGTATGTCAGAACACATACTTTAAGAATGTCACGAGCGCCTTTCAGCGCCCTCTCTTAAAAGATTTTTATCTTTGTGAGTTCATATTTATGTATACGATTTCCGGAGATGCTTTACAAAAATTAATAACCTATCTCTGTAAAAGTTATACCCATAATTAATAAATAATAATTTAACAAAAACTAATTATTTTCCCAGATATTTTTTGTCCAATTACGTACAATTTTTTGTCCAATTGAGTACAATTACGTACAATTTTTTAAACTTAATGTCTCTCCTTTCCTTTAAACCCATATTATTTCCGCCGTTTTTTTCTTCAGTATTTTCAATGAAAAAATCAATGCATTTGTTTCAATACATAACAAACATTCTTAATTTCTAAATACATCGCTATAAACAAATTAATACTAATTATATCTGAATACATTAAAGTATTAACCACTGAATAAATTTGTTGTGGATTTCGTCATCATTACCTTATTTTTAACAACGCCGCTTCAAGAAAAATCTTAAAAAAAAACAGTTTAAAAAGACGTCAAAATTTAAATGTCAAAACTGCAAAAATTATGTGATGTATATCGAAGATGTGCAGAAGTTTTATTTTAGATATTCACCGGCAATAAAATCTGGAGCTAATATTTATTCTATAAAATATACATTTAGACCTGTTAAAGAAACCCTGCATAACGCATGGCGAAGTCTGGATGTCTCGCTAGTCATGCACATAATAAATCAATAATGAGGTGACAAAGCTCAGCGAGTACCAACGGACCCTCACAGCTCGTCCCACTAGACGCGTGACCGAGCTAGGCACGCACGCCACCACAATGGACAGCGGGATCGGCACGTTGCATAACGAGCTCGCCAATGCGTCGATGCATAATGCACTTGCTGCAACGGTATACTTCTACGCGCCGTGATGCGCTTACGCAACGAGCAATGGGAATAGCAGTAGGCAGTACGGTGCCCGCAGGTGCCAAAGGGAAGTGCATTCTCGGGTTAGTTAGTCAGCATATTGCCGAGTTGGTAATTGCAAAGTGTGGCGGTCATTTTGATCGTGATAATTGATTCCTGAATGTTGAAGTCAACATTACATATACATATCATTTATAAAGATCACGATATAGCCTCATGATCTTTTCTTCTTTGTTAGATATGACTATTCTCTTGTATATTTGTCTGTCATACCTCTCTAAATCATAACCTTTTTAGTTGGAAAGCGTCGTTTAATGGACCATAGCGTCGCGATCGCATTATCTTTGCATTCGCGTTAAAACAAAAGGCAATTATTTTTCCAGGTTTCAATTACAAATGTAAGATTTCCTAATTTGATACAAAAAATTATATTAATTCTAAAAATATATTCTTGATATATTTCCGAATTAACCTGCAACTATTTTGAGCTTATTAAGAACACACTGAAACTCCTGACATAAAAACATTACCAAACTATAGTACATAAATGGATTTTCCTTTCGATATCCATTTAAGGTGATTCAAAATACTCTTCGAAATAATAAAAAGATAGAAAAAATTAAATATTTCAAAAAACAATTTTTTTAATTAACAAATTTTTTTAGTGATAATGTGATGAATCACACCTATAATAAAAATTATGGAAACACCCGTTATTCCACAGTGCGAATCGCCAGCTTATCTAATCAATGATATTTAATTTCGATAAAATAATTTCTAATAATTTTTAAAGTTTTATTTTTCTTGATTATTAGAATTTCATGTAATAAATACATTGAAGAAATTTCATGATAATTTTTTTTTTTATTTCAAGCTTTGAAGACAATTATCTCAAAAATGGTTGAGCTTTTCACATTCATCGTAAACATTTTATTTCCGGAATTATAAGAGGAATCAGCTCTGTGAAGAAAGTCATAAAGTAAAAATAAACCCTCTATATGTAAATAAATATAAAAAGAGACAAAAACTACCTACCCTTAACAGTACATATATTTGATTTACCTAATTCACTTATCAGGTCGTAATATGCTCTTCTTGCAATTATCTCTTGTAATCCATTTAATTTTTTTAATTATACAAGTATTTTTAGACTCCAACTGTTTTTACGTTATTTCCAATAAAATGCGTTATATTATACATTATAAATATGCGCCAAAGTTGTTTTTTTTATTAAATGTATTTATATAACCTGTCAACTGAATAATTTATACCTATGTATTTCTTGAAATAAGGATAATTAATTTTAACAGGTGCCAGCTGTAAACCGGCTGTATAGACGACGTTGGCAGAAAAACAGGATATGTTAGCTAGCTATGTTTTACTTGTTTATCTCATTCTATTTTAATCGGCGGATAGTGTTGTTAGTATTATGGGTATTATTGTTATTAGTCTCGAAGTAACTCAAACTGTGAAACAGATGGATTATTCGGACAGTTTCAAACGTGACTACTTTCGCGATTTCACTTTTTAAACAAAGCATATAAAGGTTGTGGTCGAGGAATATTAGCACCACTGTATTTGGAAATAGCGCAGTCAGAATGATACTTGTGAAATAGATGTAAATACCTGATTCTTATCACCTTTCGGCCTTAGCCAGATTCTAATTGTGTGACATCATAATATCCATTATAAACCGTGCAAAATTCATAAACCCAAAATTGCATTACTCACCTTAATAGTTTTATGAGCGCTTACGATTTCACTTTTTAAACAAAGTATATAAATGTTGTTGTCGAGGAATATTAGCACCACTGTATTTGGAAATAGCGCAGTCGGAATGATACTTATGAAGTAGATGTAAATACCTGATTCTTATCACCATTCGGTCTTAGCCAGATTTTCATTGTGTGACATCATAATATCCATTATAAACTGTGCAAAATTCATAAACCCAAAAGGGCATTACTCGCCTTAATAGTTTTATGAACGCTTAATAACTACTCCCGCTATATAATTCTATAATCGTTTAAAAAAAACAATTCCACTACACATTCCCAATACAACACAATCTTGGTTAAGTCAAAATTTGGAAATGATCAATTAAAACTAGCATTTAAAAAATAATATCATCATATTTACTACCATTATACCTTAATTTATAAAAACTTGTCAAATGCAGGTAAAACTCGCACTATGGGGGTTTCGTACACACTTAGGCACATACGAACATTTAAATATACATAGTATTTCCTTTGAACAGTTTAAAATATTAATATTATTTTTCACCATAAAAATATAAAAAAATTAAAATTTAAAAAAATAAAAGGCTTTACAAGAGATAATTGCAAGTAGGACATATTACGGCATAATATGTGAATTAGGTAAATCAAATATATGTACTGTTAAGGGTAGGTAGTTTATGTCTATTCTTATGTTATTGTCTAGTATAAAATAACGCGTAATTTTCTTATGAACTTCTCAAAAATTTCTCAAACTTTAGGTAAACTTCATATAATTTCTGTCTTTTTTTTATAATTTCAATAATACGTCTAAATCGAAAATAAATTGTTTAAAAAAGTTTTGGTATCCCTATAAGTTTTTTGTTTTTCAATTAGTATCTCATATGATTCATAAAATTTTAAAAATATATTCGAATGCCATATTTGCTACCTCTAAAATTTCCATACGAATATTCTTGAGTATTAACTTTTGAAATATACGTCGCTTAACACGCTTTATCCCTGCGAAATTTTAAAATCTCTATTTCAAACGATTTCTTAAAAATAGGTGGCTGAGAGATGAAGAGATACGACCTTATTTTTTCTTTTTGATGTACCCTAAAAATATTTCAAAAATATTGCACCAGACGGAACGAATATAATAATCTATTCATAATTATAATCAAATTAAATGGTAATACAGAAGCGAAAGTCCACAACGCGAACTTAATTATGAGTATACGAGGTTTTCTTGTAATTATTAATAAGCTTAAACTCTCAAGCTTTCACGTTGCCTTTAATAGTGTCAACATAAATGGCCTATATAGACTATATATATATATATATATATATATATATATATATATATATATATATATATAAGCATTTTGAACAGCAGTATGAGAGCGCGTTGAACGCACGGTCACTAGACCGCGAGCCGGTCGCGGTCGCGGCTACTAGCGAGACTCAGCGACGGGTTTGATAACCCGTAGACCTTGCACCTAATTGCCGACACCGCAGCCACTGTGCCGGCCGCAGAATAATTAATGGAAACCGTACCGACTGAAGCATAATGTGGGCTCCTTTTGGTTTCGTTGCGAATGCCTCTGTTAGTTACGATGTGACTGCGGTGTAGCAAAAAATGTGCGGTCTATTTTGAAAAAGGTCATTTGGAGATTTTGCAGAGTATCAAGAATGTCTCAGATTCGGTTATTCTTTTCGCGTTGAATGTAATAAAATCAAAGTTATCGGAATATTTTGAAGTGCCAACTTTTTTTTATTTAGATTTTCACTCTATCACGTATCCTCTGAAAAAGATTTTTTATCAGAGGATACACATGCAAAAACACCAATACGATTACATCAATTGAGCTCAAATTCGATATAATGTGCCTAAAGCTGATGCAGCGTGTACAATCTTTAATGTATTTATAGGTCATTGACCAAGCATTTCCTCTGTCTAACCATTGCGAGCACTTGAAGTACTTTGATCAAAATACTTAATATTGGCTATGCATTACCGTATAATTTCACCTAACTTTATAAGAAAATCTATGTAATTTCCAAAGTCTTTCTGTTTTTACAGTTCCGGAAACAATTTGGTTCAACTTATGTGTATATTTGACTAACATTTTCGTGAAAATACTTAACATAATTTTGTGAAAATTGCAACTTTGACAGTAATTTCTCACAAAGGGTTAATATTTCCTTTATAGTTTCTTAACATCCCCTATTTATTTTGACACTAAGAATCGCGGGTTCGAATTATAGAAAAGTTCTTTGTTACACCTGTAGAAGTATTATTGTTCCATGAGTATATTTTAGACGAGAGGCGAAATTATATATTCTTATTTTGTTTCTGTAATTCTTATTTCGTGTATATAATCCTTGTTTTGTTTTGTAACTATTATTGATTAGCATTTATCAATCATTTACAGTCTACCATATTACTCGTTTGTCTCACTCGATTTATTGGGGTTGACTGTAACATACCGCTCTTATACCAATAAGTCTGCCATTGCATACTTAGATTTCTACGCTTATAGTAAAGTTTTATATATAAATAATCTTATCATAAGAATTTTTAGATTTTTGCAGCAAATTAAGATTGACATAAATTCATAAAACTCTCTCAATATTAACCATTCATATTTTTCCTAAAGTTACTTTTTTTCATTCATTCACTTTTCAAATTTTTGTCAAAAACTGTCTTTGTTTCTTCATTCCCAATTTTACTTACCCAACGTTTGCCAAAACTGTGATTCAGTCTTTTAAAATTTAAAAGCAATTTAAGCACTCCTTCTTCATATGCAATCGAAGACGAGGACAAAGTCAAATGATTTCTGATCAAAAGTTTTATCACAAGATAACAGCCAGCAAGCAACAAAGCACTTGACACCTTTTACTTCAAGCACTATTTAAACTCCCCTCAACGAATAGACTATGTACATTTATTACCGCAGGGTTGCCAAACGTTTTGTCGCATATTGTGGGACTGAAAATTAATTAAATGATAAATAGAAGGTATTCAACTTTGGTATTCGAAAAAAAGACGACGTTAAATTAATTGGACATTACTAAATATAGAATAGTAGTTAGTTAGGATTCTTTGATAATAGTTATTTTTCTTAAATAAATAAATATATATATATATATATATATATATATATATATATATATATATATTCATATATACTCTAAAAATAATATACTTTTCAAATATAAATAAGATGATGTGACCTCATTCATGTGGGTTAGGTTTCTTTAAGCAAGTCATCTTTTATCATATTCTCAAAATATCACGTTTACATACTTTCACATGCATTAGGTAAGATAATACTAAAAAGATACAATACTTACCTAAAAAATCGAGAAGTCAAATATAAAAACACAAATTACCATATTTTCCTTAATATTAGAGATATATAATTTTAAAAGAAAAGATATTATATCATATTTAAAAGTCTTGTGTAACATATATTGTACCTATGTCATATCATAATTAGTTTAAATAATAGTTGCAAACACAAAGCTTCACTCAAGACAACTATAATTTTCTTGAAATATTGTATAAATGTTAATATTTTTTCATATATTTCTCATTAATATTTAAGAAAAAATCATAATTTATAATTTATTAAATAATACTAGCGCGACCCGTGCGAAGTCTTCGCATTATTTATTCCATTATGAAGCTCAGATGACAGATCAAACAAATATTTTACTAAAATTGACATATAGAGGCGCAAGTATCAAAAGCATTGAGCTAAAGCGCCACCTTATTTATACGTGAGTGGATTTGAAATTAAACAAAAATTTTACCGACCGTCAATCATATTGAAGTTGAGCCGTTAGATGGTAGCATTGCTGTTTTGTGTATATAATTTTAATAATTAATTAATTTACAAAAACAATAGTAATAATAAATTTTTTAGTTGTGGATGCCGGTAGAGCAAGCAATTATCTATAAAATTATATATAATTTATGTGGATAAGTTGTGAGGTTTTTTCTAAAAAGGGAGTGTAACATCTTAACCTTAGCGTATTAATATATATGATGATGATGATGATGATGATGATGACTATAGTTTCACCCAATGTTTACGCAAAAATCAAGAAATATAATACAAAATTTCGATTGAAAAACACAAATAACCTAATCTTATTTTATACCTATGAATGAGTTGAGATTATGGCAATTCGTATTTTTAACGTGGTATTTTAGATTTCATTCTTAGAATTTAGAATAGGCAATAGATGTATCGATTGTACTCCTAAATCTAATGATGGCCAAAATTAATTTTAAAATAAGTATAAATTTTAAATATAGTTTTATTATTGAAAACTATGATATACCTATCGCTATAAAGAGTAACTCGGCTTAATTGATTTAATTTACAGCATGTAAGGCACTGATCCCCTTCTGGCAATTCTCAGTAACTCTCCTTAATTTATATGAATTATTAATTTTTACGATCTCCAAAACGGCTACCTGTGTATATTTTTACTCCTTTATCATCTACGACGTAAAGTCGTACTGTCGTTAGTTAAATGTCAATTAATAAATTATTATATTTTATAGCTATAATCAAAATCTTGTTATTTTTTATAAATTTTGTAGTTATTGCATGTAATCAGTTTACATATTAAGTAATCATTTAAATCAATCCCAATTACATAGTATTGCTACAACAAGATATAGTAATTATACAAAGATTGTTTTAAATTGGGTCAGGCGTCTCGTAAAAGTCGCATAGTAAGGGCACACTAGGCACCGGTAACAAGTAAGGGTCAAATCACACTATCAAACCGTTCGTACGCTCTGTTCTCGATCCGTTTTTAATATCAATACATTATTTACAAGGGGCACATTAACACTCAAATAAATCACGCTATTAGTAAAAATAATTCGATATCGAGATCTTTTTATTTTAATTTAAAACAAATAGTGCCCGTGATCTGGAAAAAACTGCTCCTCGTATTTATCATGTTTAGTTAAATTTTAATGGAATTTATTTTTATTTGTGTAAATTTGTAATATTTTATTGCAATTTCTGTAAACTTTTTATATTTGTCATTAATTTTGTTTGCTTTTCGTATACCAAATTTTCTCCTGGGTGTACCAGGTTTCTATTCTTTGCAAGACAGAACAGATATTGCGTTTATGAGATTTATAGTCCATTTCATAAACGCAATGATAGAGACATTAAAATATAAAGCGCAGTAAACTTTCATTCCTCCTGCCCTATAATTACTTGCGTTCGTGCAATCATCACCTCTTTGATATACCGTCCTCTAGAACTGAATTACCTATACCGAAACTCTCTAGTTACTTTAGCATTAATCTGGTCAACTAACTAATCACGGTCCCATCAGAGTGTAATTTTTTTGTGATGAGTGAAAGTATATTTGTAGAAAAGTATCGTCGTTTTCTTCTATAATTTTGATTCACTTTTGTGTTCACGTCCAATCTCTGAGTTTAAATTTGATTAACCCTGCAATCTATCGATAAATATAGGTGCAAATAAATAAACAACATAAAATACTATTTTTCCAATTTAAGCTGTTTAAACTGATTGGTAGCTAATTCATAGGATAGCTAATAAATATGATAATTTCATAACATTTCGATAAACATAAATCATGTCAAAATAACATTTGTAAGGACTGAGAGCGATACGTTAATAAATCTTATGATAAGTGTGGATCGACCCTAAACGCGCCGCTCAGCGGACCTCCGCTCACGTCGTCGCCGCCGCGTTCGGAAGCGTCCAGAAAAGTTCGTTCACTCTCACCGCGCAAAGGTAGGTTTCCGCCGAAGCGCCCGACGCTAATAGAACGGTCGGTTCGCACGCGCGCGCCGGCCAGCCTCGTATCCTACATACGCCGCGTCAATCAGCGCCCGCTAAAAATAATTAAAACAATTTTTCATCGCGGCCCGCGTCTCGCACGTGTAACTCGGTGAAGGCGCGCACGAAACAATACTAATGATAATAATGTTTGTTTCGTTTTTTTTTATTTCACTAGCGTACTTGGGGACCAAACTGGCCGCTGAGACTATCTGTCCAGTGTGACGTTACGACGCAGGAGGCGGCTTAGTTGGCGGTGTTTGTTTAGACATAGCTATTAAAGAAA
Source organism: Druceiella hillmani (assembly GCA_039881145.1). Classification (NCBI taxonomy): domain Eukaryota; kingdom Metazoa; phylum Arthropoda; class Insecta; order Lepidoptera; family Hepialidae; genus Druceiella; species Druceiella hillmani. The sequence continues at coordinate 4,117,903 of JAYKKI010000084.1, forward strand.
CTATTAATTAGAGTTATTTTATCGGACATTTATTACTTTCTTTATTTAGGCCTTAAAGAACGGTTGCTACATACATGATAGATCTCACATCAGTTCGGATATGGATGTGAAAAGACTCAATTCTCCAATGCACTAATTCGAAATAGCTAAAAAAACATAAGAGGACTAAATAAGATCTAAAATGAAATAAAGTCGAAACGAAAAATTTAAGAAAAGCTTTTACACAAAATCTATAAAAATCTAAAATTTTAACAATTCCTATATACTTCATTATATTGCTCCACCATAAAATAAAAGCGCCCGTTCATCATACGCAGAACTTAGGCTGTGTTCACATTAGACTAATAGTAGATAACAGTTTGCCAACATTAAGCCAAATAGTAAATAATTATGAAAATATTGCTTTTGTACACACAGTGCAAACAGATTGCTTAATGTCTCATGAATAGCTAATAATAAGCACTAACTTAAATCTACAATCAGCTAACAATAAGAACTAGCTTATCTGCTCGGTCGTCGAGCGCAGGTATGTGCGTTTCTTGATCGAACAGTCAGCAGAGCGACGCGCCTATAGTTAGCCGCTGACCAAACTCAATGAGCTGCATGTTAACTTGGCTCACAGTAAGCTGCTTACTTTTTACCTGCCTACACAGCCCAAGACACATAAAATGACAGGAAACTCGTTAACATAACTATTAGGTAATTTAATAAAGTTTGTGATCAAAAATCGATTCCATCCTAATAAGAAGTAAACTGCATTTAACAATATGCAAGATAAAATAAGAAGAAAATCACTAAAGATATAATCCATAAAATTGTTGATAAAATCAAACGTGCACACACCGTAAGTTAAAGAAAGTTAAAAAGGACAAAAGGCGAAAAGATCGGCCCAGAACAGTCGCCGAGCACGAAAAAAGGAGTTTCTGTAAAAAAATTTTTAAAAAATCAAATTATTTCCCAAATCACTATGAAAGTCAATAGGCTATTATTATGTTAGTCAACCAATCGATAGAAGAAAAGAATCACTAAAATCGATCAAGAAATGCCACCTATAACATATCCTCGTACGTATATACGTACAGACCAATGAACGAAGATACACATTTTTTCAAAGGCAAATTTAGACAGTAAAGAAATTTTTTAAAAATTAACCTTTTTTTACAAATTACTCTGAAAGTCAATAAACTATTATTCTGTTAGTCAACCGATCTATAGAAAAAAATAAAACCTGTAAAATGTCCTCGTACGTATATACGTACAGACCAATAAACGAAGACGCACAATTTTTTTCAAAGGCTAATATAAACAATAAAGGAATTTTTTTAAAATTGAACTATTTCTCAAACCACTCTGAAAGTCAATAGGCTATTATTCTGTTAGTCAACCAATCGATAGAAAAAAGGAATCACTAAAATCGATCAAGAAATGCAACCTATAAAATGTCCTCGTACGTATATACGTACAGACCAATGACAGACGAAGACGCACATCTTTTTGAAAGGCAAATTTAGACAGTAAAGACATTTTTTAAAAATTAACCTTTTTCACAAATTACTCTGAAAGTCAATAGACTATTATTCTGTTAGTCAACCGATCGATAGAAAAAAATAAAAAACTAAAATCGATCAAGAACTGCGACCTATAAAATGTCCTCGTACGTATATACGTACAGACCAATAAACGAAAACGCACAATTTTTTTCAAAGGCTAATATAGACAATAAAGAAAATTTTTAAAAATTTAACAATTTCTCAAACCACTCTGAAAGTCAATAGGCTATTATTCTGTTAGTCAACCAATCGATAGAAAACAATAATCACTAAAATCGATGTTATAATTACTTCTATGGTCAAACACGAAACTGGCGCGTTAGTTAAAAAGTAGAGTTTGCAATGTGAAGTATTAGTACTCTTTAATCTTTTGATCTTCAGCATTATACTTAATAAAGATCTTCTTATGCAGTATTATCCTCATAATAATAAATACGTTCAATTTTACGGAGCAGGAACCAATAGATCATACCAAGAGCCATAGTATCTTGTCATTTTCGTGTCATTATGATTGTATAAAAGTCCATTCTATGTGCATTGTTATTATACAAAAAGGGACTTATTTTAATAGTTTTCTTATGTAATGATAACTTACAGTTAACTTATTAACTCTATTTTCACTAGTTATTTTGTGCTTGAGCCGTCTACACACCTGTACGGCCAATTTTGCAACTAAAAACGCTGGTAAATCAAAAATTTATATAAATTAGCTAAATACATTCAGAAATTTCTTATTTTTATGTAATTTTTTAAAATATTATTTTGATGTAACTATAACGGTTTAGTTTGATAAATTAAAAAATTCTTCTACTGTTCTATTTTATAGAAGAAAAAGGGTCATCGAATTATTTTATACATTTTCTTATTACCCTAATCTTGTAACATAAAAATGTTGATAAAAACAGTTTATATTTATTAGCTAAATATGTTCAGGAAATTTTTTGTAGATTTTGCATTTTTATGTAATTCTTTTAAATATTATTTTGTTGCGCCTCTAACGGTTTAGTTTGATTAATTAAAAAATTCTTCTACTTTCCAATTTTGTAGGAGAAAAAGGGTCATCAACTATTTTGTACATTTTTTATTGTCAATAATACCTTTATACTTTTCGCTTAAATTATTATTCCTCACCACCCAAAGGTTCCAAAAAGATAATATGTACCCCCATTTCCTTTCCCATTATGTAGGATTATAACATTTTCCTGTCAATCGAATAAGGTATTCTATTTTTCCAGAGCCTAAAAATAAAAAAGGACGAACAAAACTTTTCTCTTTGTACTTTACAAAGATAAAAGTTTTGTTAGTCTGATTAGTTTGCATGAAATTTATCTGAAGACATAGCGTGCTTAATAGATTAGTGTTAACTCAAATTAAAATAAAGCTATGTCAATGTACGAAAGCTCGAAACAAAATTTTCCTTGCGAAAAATTTTGTTTCCTCATTACCCAATGAGGTTTATCATAATCAGAACTTTTTTCCATCTCTGTTTTATCAGTATACAATTTAAATAGTGTAATAGTAAATTTAAATAGTGTAATAGTAAATTTAAATAGTATGAAAAATTTAAATAGTGTAATAGTAAATTTAAAAAGTGTAATAGTAAATTTAAAGACTGATTTTCTCTTTCGTTTACCACTCAATTTCTGTTTAACAAACCGTAATTATTCTTGATCTTCATTACTGCTAAAAATATAAAATTTAACGATCTTTATTCGAAGGCCAAATATTTTGAGAATTATTTGATGAATTTTACCAACAATTATTTATTGCTTTAACTTAATTTTTATTGCTTTATCTTCATTACGACTTTTATATTTATGACTGGCAGGAAAACTTTTAAATTTATTTCCAAAATTACTAAGCAGGCCGCCCGGGTACAGTAGAGAAAGATAACTTTCGCATTAATGCCGTTGTTATGGTTATGTTGTTTGACATTCAGATTCTAGAGGTTAATATTTTCTGCTATACCACGATTTTCTATTGTTGATCATTTTGCTGGCATACATTTTATATGATTTGGTAGTAAATTCCCCGATCGGCTCTTTCACTCACTCTTCAATTTCTGTTCAACACATAGCAGTTATACATAATCTTGCCTTAAAAGTACCCTATCACTTGACAGACCCAGAACATGAAAACACCAAGCCAATGGTGGTGAAATAGGTGTGTTGTACTTAGTATACCCAAGTTTTCTTATCATCAAACCTACCTGACAAATTATAATTTCAATCAAATTGTTTTCCAACAAGTTGAATTTCCACCTTACTTATGCTGACTATTTCAAGCGACTGTATGATGTTAAGCGACTATTTCTACAGAGCACAATGCCAACGTAGGTGCGTGCGTAACGCCGCTCGTCCCCGACGAGAGCCGTCACATTCATTGCCAAGTAAAATACAAATGTCGCGAGAAAGATATTTTTTTTAATTATTTTCAATTTCAACTTTTAAATAAATTTATAGCACGCATTCTTATAATAGTCCTGACGGCGGCCTCGGAATTGGGTTGTGACCGGTTATTTCAATCAACATTCTCGAATATAATTACTGTTGTATGATATAAATCATATTTTTTATAAATAAATAAAAAAACTAAATATATTTACAGCTATTGCCGCCCTCACTCATCAAAGGCGTTGTGTAGTGAGTGTTGTCAATATATTATCTCAAGTGGAATATATATTACCTAATGCAGAAAGATATTTGGCTTTCAATACTACTTGTCAGTGAAATTGTTGGTAAAAATCTTTTACACTTTCCAAACTCAGCTTAAAAATTTATAAATTCCAAATAGTACAGTATAAATATTTGAATGTTAAAATGATGACGCCGTAAGACCATTACCAACCCCATCCATTAGCATCTAAGGTGGTTCGACCATGTACGGTGGTTGAATTTATGGTACTAGTGACCTACGCGTTGAAAAATTCAGCCATGAGCACAAAAAGACCTAACAGATTGAAGAAAATCTCAGAAATATAATGCTCGACTTAATGCAAGCCTAAAATATTGACCAAGACATTCAACAATACATCACAAATTCCAGCGGCACCTTCTGCAGCGTATTGACTATGATGTGGTTCCGGTCTATTAGAATTCGGAAAGAAAATAATAAAGTCAACTTACTTCGTCGAAGTCTTCCATACTTCCACAGATGTATCGTTTGTAATATATTATAAAATAATATTGTGTTGGACTTATACACAAGAAACATTTTTTCTTCTCACACCTCTTACTAGTACAATTTCCAAAATTTTACAATTTTTCTGTGTCACTACGAAAAACTCATTACGGTCTGCGCAAATTTTGATTAAAGTATCTGCTACTTATTTCTTTATTTCTAAAAATTCATAAGGTGAATTTGCCGCTTCAACTTACAGTAAAGCAGACTAATATAAATGAAAGTACATGGTGATATGACAAACTGTAAACATCTGTTTTAACTGAAAAAGGATAAATACGTCCTTAAATGTGCTTATGTAAACGTACAAATATTTAATGAAAGTGAGCAGCAAAACAAAACATTAAAGGGAAAGAGAAAGACGAAGAAAATATTAAGCCATATATAGTATAAACATAAGACTTTTTTGAGAAAATATTGAATGCAATTGAATGCAACTCATAAACCAGCCATCTCAGTTCATCAATGCTCACGTGACAGACAAATATAATATTCATTTCTTCCCCAAAGCTTGAGGTAGTTTATTACAGTATGAGGAAACTCTGCCTGATAACGTAAACTTAACAGAAATTCAAATTTTCGCCTTTAAATCATTGGAACGAGTACTTGGTTTTGTCAGAGGAGAGTACGAGTACATCTTTATCCTTGGTTGTGCATCTATTTGGTGTTGCATCACCCGCTTTTTCCCTGAAACGGATTTAATGAAATAAGAACACTATAAGTTCTTTTCGTATAATTCCCATATTGTTTACGCTCTTTACTCGCTGAACCTCACTTGCTAACTGAACAGAAAATCTAACACCGCACTCTTCATATATCATACCAGAGACATTCCAAAAAAAGAAAACATCCCAAAGATTATTAAAATTATTTTTTGAAAATATGGAGGGTTAGGAGGCTTTCAGAAAGTAACTCAAGAATATGAAGCATTTCTGAAGATAAGATATAATGGACACTTAATGATATTTAAACAACAATATAGGATATAATACTTAATGATATTTAAGCAACTATAAACAACTATATAGGACTAAGGAAACATCGCTGGTCACTATTTTATTCTATTATAATATAATATTTTTACTTTTTTGACAAAACTCGGTAAATCTTTATATCATCAATCGGTGTATCAATTCTACAAATAACGTGTATCATCTTCTTTCATATGCGACTTTACCTAAAATTTGAAAAAACTTTTTCTTTCACTTAAAAATTAGCAGATAAAGCGCTGAAATTTTATTTATAAATATCTTTAATAGAATTCCTTTGTTGTTTATCAAAGAAACCAAATTATACAGAAATATTACTTTGAATGTTCAACGGTTTTCATTTAATTAATTCATAGAGATTATATATTTAATTTAAATTTTTCGCCTAAATAAGATGTGACATTTAAGATGCGCCTAAATAAGATGTGACGTAATGTAATGATCGAAAAAGTCGAAATTTTGGTGAAAATTTAAAAAAGGCATAGGCTAATTAAAAGTAAGTGTTTATTTGGACCGATTTAAACGGGATTTGTGAAACAAACAAAAGACCACGAGAAACTTGCACACTAAATAATCTAATCTATACCTGATTTCATATGCTATCGCACACAGCTACTCTGACTCGAATAAAGCATTAAGCAATTGCTCAATATCTTGACATCTAGAAAGTATATCAGCAAAGTACGAGTATATCATAATAGCCACTTAAGCTATTTCGAAATATACAGTATAATAAATATTATCGTTATGTTCGAAACCGATGTATTCCGCGAAATTTGTTACGAAATTGGTGCTCCACATAAACTGTATCAATAGTATCAATAAACTGTCACTTTTACAAGGAACAAAGGAAAGTACTCATTTTTTTAAGTTTTGAAAATATTAGTCGCAACATCTGCAAGTTGGTCTGGTCTTTCAATTAAAATTTTCCGAAAGCAAATGGAATCGGCATACAATCGCTATAAAAAGTAACCTTTAAGTGTTCATTTTCTTTCTTATTATGACAATAATTTTAATATTTATAATAGCGAAATAATATTTTCACGAAATTTTCCAAGAAATCAGAATGGTTTCTGAAAAGCAGAGTTACTTAAAGAAATGGAAATATTTTCATGACCTAAATGTAGTTCAAGGGAAACGTCCTTTGTAATAACAATTTGCGATAATAATTTGCACCACAATTAAATCGAGCCAAGAACAAGAGGAGATTCAAATAGCTTGAACAAAAAGAAAACAAAGAAAATTAAGCGTAAAAGTTTCGACTTCAATTCACAAAAATATCGCCTCGGCCAAGTTTCCTAATAACAACTGGGACAATGGCTAAACTATCTAGCACATTTATTCTAATCTCTTACATTATTGTCACAACTATCGTAAAATTCAGTAACCTAACAGACTAGTGGTCGCCACGTGTGTTTTGTCCTCACCGTTATCATATTTCGAAACCCTTTATCGTATTAAATGTGCCAATTTATCATATTTTCTTGCCGCACTTATTTCAGTCTGGTACTTATGCGTCGCTGCCAAATTATATTTGTAGGTAGTTATTTCGTAATCTAAACTGTTATCAACTGTTTTTCATTATTGTCTTAAATTGCCAGTTCATAAAGGCTCTGATATAAGGCGTTCTACTTGGAAACTAGGACTCCATTATTTCGGGGATTTTTTCACGACTAATGCGATTTCTTTGTCTAGTTTTCTACGAATAATTGGCGCGATTGACTAAATATTTAAAATTTGTAAGACAACCACGCAGGTTGAATAAAACGCCTAGAAACAGCGAAAATTTAAACTATCTTATATAATTACAAAACAATCAATTAATGAATCCGTCAGACTCGTTACGTTTTGAAGAATTAATTGAAATGTGTTGTCAAAAAAGAAATTTAAATTTATCTTCACTGCGATGCTTAAAATAACTAAGAATCTTTTTAAATCAACTCAATTTTTATGGTTTCCTTGTGTTGGAGAAGGCATTTTTTGTTTTTAAACTAACAATTTTAAATTCTTTTGACATAACTTCTTAAAATATAAAAGTTTAATTTCACATTTTTGCATTCCATCACTTATTATGTACTTACATGTTCGAAATGTAATTTTTGACATATCCTTATGCCACAAAGTCCAATTTGTGACGTAATAAAATTTTCCAAATAACGTAACTAAATCTAGGCTGAATCGGAATCTACAGCTAGTTAGGAATAACTTACAGATCGAGATTAAATAATAAATATTGACGAGGATCGTCTGGAGTCGCTGTAAATGGACACGCGGTGGGAGATGCAGTACTTGAGGACCACCAAAATGATTGGAATCCTAAATAAATATGTATATCGCTGATTTCACGACACACAATATTGGGGTTAGTCAACCCCGAGTCGAGTTCGCAGAAGCTATTCTCCGTTAAAATAAGTATTTGCGTAACCTTCCGTGCAAGGTCAGTAATTATTGTTGTGAATTGGCATCTTGTCATTTATTTTGATAAAATGATTATTATCACAAAGGTATTTGTTGACTCATGTACTCCTAATCAAATAAAGTAAATTTATTAACCTTCTATTTTCATCAAATAAATTAATTTTATTTTGATCCTGTGTTTATTCACTTGAATTTATTTTTGGTGCGATGGATATGTGAGAAATATTAGACATTTTCTATCGTTCAAAGTCTGCTGTATTTAATATAATATTTAATATACCTGAGAGTACCTACTGATCCACCCACGTTTTCAATTTGTGCTTTTAGTTTTATCCAGACGATGTAAAGTCTGAATAGAATGAAGTGCTTCTGCGACTGTTCTAGACATCACCGTGGGAAGATTATGATTTCTTATTTCTATTCTATATCATAGTTTCACGATATTACTGCGACATTTGCTTTTATTAAGTTCCAAGTACGAAGTCGCCTCGATATGAAATCACCATGGCGTATTGCTTAATATGTAGCTATGATGTGATCTTTTTATTAAACCAAGAAATTAAATATTTATATGTAATAAGATATTGCAATTTTCAGGGCTAAATTTATTTATGGGAGCAAACTTTTAAATCTGAAAAAGAATTTGAAATTAATGCGGATATATTACGTACAGTTCGGGTTGTTTGTCCTTCGAAAATGTCTTGTTTTGAATTGCTTTTTCTACTTTGTTTTTTACAATTTCATTTACATATTAACTAACCGATCACGCTTAATTGAAGAAACAGAGAAAAAGAAAGATCATTAGCCCATTCGGGTCGCAGCTCCGGGATCGAACGTTGTCACAATATCGGTCACGATTTAGACACACCATTGTCCATTTTAAAACTTTTTTACCGAAATCCAATTAAATTGTAGCTGTTACCAATTATATACATGCATGCAATCTACGATATCAATTCCCAGCCTTGCTCCGAACTATTCGAACGGTATTTGCGCCAGTTACAACATCGAATAACCTTTACGAAACGTTCTCACACCCATCGCCCGCCATTCAACACATCTCATCCGCCTCGTGACCGATTTGTTTGAGAATAGAGACGACTCTACCGGATCACCCAACAATTCGGCCGACGTCGAATTTTAACAAGTCGATTGTTAACGCCCAATTTGGCATATACGATATCGGCGTTCTCCCGAGCAGGTACGCCAAACTAAAGTTAAGCGATAGTTTGGAAACGGATAAATTACAAAACTTACTTTAAAATATATTGTAGAATCATTAGCAGAAGTTTTTGAAAGATTCCTCATTTCAAATTAGGCATAATTTTTAGTGGAACATCCTTGTCGTATCACTCAACGTGACTACCATGTGAAATCAATCAAGGAAATGAGGTTAACCTTTTTCTTAATATCAATGTTTTCCCTAATATCACTTTTCCATCTCATTTTTACAAGTTTGATAAAAATACTTTAATAAATTATCAAAACGTTAACAAGAAATATATAAAATCATGTTAACGATTATTGAAACATTATTTGTTTACCAATATTATCTCGTTAGGTTTAGTGATTGCAATGAATATGTGATAAATTTTAATCTCTAATATTGACTTCATTGCCTTACATTTAAAAGTATAAGAACTTTGTATTTCTTTAATTTTCCATATAATTTTATTTTCTGTCACTACTTAAAAATATTCATTAGAAAATAGCAAATAATATAACAGCGACGACATTTTACGATCTTTTTTTTATTGATTGTCGCTGCTGGGTAATACTACAATGATTCGAATAATAAATGACGTCATTATATATATATATATATATATATATATATATATATATATACCCGAAAAATCCATAAATTATGATTCGATTTAAGTGGCAAGTTACTCCGAATCCTGTAATAAGCACTTGTAAAGACTGCATTTGAAACAGATATTGATAAACCCAACATTTCCGTACCATACGCTATTTCTATTGTTGCGAAGTTCAAATTTAGATTACTTAGCACTAATTACTTTTAAGCGAACACGGTTATATTGCGAACTAGATTTATATTTGTCACAAATCGATCTATGTCTCCAACACCACTATATCCTTATTAAAGTGTGTAAAAAACGTGCCTATTATTCAGGTAAGTGAATGCATTAAACTAAACAGATATTGATAAACCCAACATTTCCGTACCGTACGCTGTTTCTATTGCTGCGAAGTTGAAATTTAGATTATTTAGCATTAATTACTTTTAAGCGGACTGTAAGATTTATAGTTGTCACAAATCGATCTATGTCTCCAACGCCACTGATCGTATTAACCTTCTTCCTGTAAAAAAACTATAATTCAGTTTACAGTGTGTGAAGAACGTGCCTATTATTCAGGTAAGTGACTGTGCATCAAACAAAACAGAAAATATTTTTAATAGATCTTATATGTTAAAATTTTACACCATTCCTGAAAAAAATCATTGTTAAAGTTAAGAAATTAATGAAAAAAAATTACATTTCTTGTCAGAAATATGATTCAAAAATACGTGGTTTGATGCACTGAATCATCTGTAAAAGTAATGGACACAATGTTTGTTACACCTGTATTCATAATGAACAAATTCTTTCAAGTCTTAGTGCATTCAGTTCTTGTCATTGTGTGTTGATAAATGTATAATAATTAAATAAATTGATAATTTCCCACTTATACTCTCAATTTTTTTCTTATGTTAAATTGTACGTTAATTATCAGACCGAATGTTGACCACACCTGTTACGGAGCGACATTAACTTGGCTTTCGGACGAGACGGAGTGATTAGAAAACGTGTTTCGGCCAGCCGATTCGGCACGCGGACCTTGCTACTCATTGCGATCATCATAAAAAAGCCAACGCGGTGATGTCATGTGGTCGCTTAATGGTTTAAATATGTCTTTTGATGTTTTATCTACATCTTATGTAACATTTTTGCTGCCAAACAAAATAGTTTTAGATGTTTGTTTTCTAAGGTTAGGATTACAAGACTTTATTGTGTCATATACGTATATATGCAAATTATGATGTAAAATATGAGGATAAGAGAATATATTGTGTTGTAAAAGAAAGTGTTTTTCAAAAAATTATATAATTTGTGGGAGTATTCAATAAATAAGAAAAGCAAATATGGATCTGATGTCGTGAGAAAGACATTTGTCTTTATTTAACATGAAATAATCGAATTACAAAGTTAATATGACTGCATGTCAATTACATAAACAATATCTAGCGTTGTGTCAACAAATTCTCATCCCAATACTTTAAACAAACGCATTTTCTTTTTCTGCTTCATTCGTATCGCATTCCTACTTCATCTTTGTTTTCTTTCCTTAATAATACAAATTATATTGTGTCGACATTACGATTCTCTTACCCAATTAATTATTGCGCACGCAGATTCATGGACTATTTATTTTCTTTTTAAATTAGCGAAAAATAAATTTCAATTTTAAAAAATATAAAAAAAGGAAAATCATAATAAATAGAGCTTAAATGTGAGTAAACAAGAAAAGATATTCAAAGAGTATCGACATACTAACGTGACAAAAATATAAGATGATATTTACAGTCAGATGTCAAACCGCATGCGTCAAAATGGTAGTGGAATTATAGTAGAATTAAAGAACATCCTTTTCATAATTTTAAACAAGTATTCATAATTTTAAACAAGTATTCATAATTCTAAACCTCTTTGCCATTGACCCTCCTTACGTCTGTTGTACACCTGATTGACTGGTACATATAAATCGATCGTGCTTGACGAGTATACGTACAAACCACTTTTGATTTTGAATACATTAAATCCAAACAGCAGACATCGGTCAAAAAACTTATGGTTTATTTAAAATAAATGTATTTGTAGTTCTATAAAATCTGTGTTAACACTATCCCCAAATTATAAATTCACACCAACCGAGAACACGTTTTGGGATATCGCGGTCGCATCTACAGCAGAAAGCTTCGTGAAGTTCTGACGTTTAAGGCCGCAGGCAAATTTTAATCGGGCAGAACCGTGTCACAGTGCTTTGCACCTACAGGCTCTGCAAGCAACGACCCTTACACGCGTGGAATTCCAATCGCAACCGACGATTTTTAATGTCAACCGGCCGTGATGGATTAGGGCTTAAATCCAACGAATTTCCAGAACCATTTCACACTTTCACCAGCAGTTGTCGAGTGGAGCAAGTAATCGATTGTGACTTTCTTGTTTGTTCCAGGTAAGCGGGCGATGGGACGAGTTTCGCATTGAGTTGCGAGCGCACGTTGCCAAGGTAACCACTATCGATGTTTATATAATGCAAAGTCGTGTGGTCGGCCATACTAACCTTGCCGATTACATTGACCCTAATCATAGTCGTCGAACTTTGGGCTTACATAAACAATATTAACGCCGAATGGAATAATTTCTATTCATTTTTATTCCTTCTCGATTACATTAACGTTATCAATTAATTTTTTTAGTTTAGTTGACTCCGCGTTATAAGTGCAGTCAGTGTCTCTAGATATTGTCTGTACATTCAAGTGGTTTAACGTCATAGATCATCTTAACATATAAAAACGCAGGTGTGTTATTTATCGCAATTAATTTAAGAGAAAGATTACAAGTTAATAGAGAAAACAATAATTTCGATTATGGTCCATAATACGAATACTTGGAAATAGTATAATATTTACCAGAAAGATGCGTCCAAGATTAAAAAGAAAAAATTACGCAGTTACGAAATCGCAAATTAGGAATTTACATATGTTTAATTAATATTGATATTAAATTAATTTGGGGTTAATTTTGTTGAAATTCATTATTTACAATTAAATTAAACTACATGATGTAGTATTATTTCTACTTTCTTTAAGTTCTTTACCACGATTTAGGTTTCGTTGTATTACAATCTTTGCTAATAGCCCACCTAAAGATGTAATACAACGAAACTTAGATCGTGGTAAAGAACTTAAAGAAAGTAGAAATAATACTACATCACGTAAATTCATTTAATTGTGAATTAAAATTGATTTGAATGTGAAATGGATAATTTCTGAGCACTGCATCGAGCTAGACCATTGTTTTTAAACATTTTGAGTAAAACTGTCTTGTAGATAATGAGGTAAAATAAACGCCTTTGCACTGAAAAAAAAGAACTCCAAAGTCTGACGTCGAGACTATATGTATTTTATATATTTACTTTTTTATATATTTTTTATATATTTACTATATCAGAGAATTGGAATTCTCTGATATAGTAAATATATAAAAAATATAAAATAATAGTATATTTGTCAACATGATGTAAGAATTATTGATACAAAACCAATAAATTTATGACACTGTCAACTTCCAACTTGGCCTATTAGATTAAGTAACAGTAACAAGGAAACGGACTCTAACAACTTCAAAAAAAATATTTAAACAAGTCAGAACTACGGTAAGAATTTTAGTCCATTGATAGATAGATTTTACTGTTTTTATCACAATTTGAATTGAATACAAAAATTCTATAATTTCCAATATCCTAAAAGAATGAATGAAACATAATCTATGATTAATGACACTGCCAAGTTCCAACTTGGTCAGTTAGATTCAGCAACGGTTACAAAGGCACAGACTCATAAAATTCAAAAATTATTTAGAATTACGGCACGAATTGTAGTCCAGTGTTACAAAGATTTTAATGTTTTTTTTCCACAATTTATACAATTCCCAATATTATATAAGAATGAGTGACACATAAACAATAGTTTATGAGACTGTAAAATTCCAACTTCGTCAGTTAGGCTTGGCAACAGACACAAAACTACAATTCTTGCCGTCTTTTGAAATCATCCCTATTATCTAATCGTTTCTATGAGGTTATGTGATGTTTAATCTATAGTACAACTTTATTCTTTGACTTAAACAAAGATTTAATAACAGTTTAGGTGTAAGGACCCTTAATCGTGTTCAATTTTAACAAAAAATTTAACACGATTAAGGGTAAATTATTGAAACGACATCTTCCTTGCAATAAAGACTTCATCGATATATTAATCTAAACCAAATTTTTATAACCGAATATATTGTATTTTCTTTTACGCGATCTGCATTATTTATATATTCTTTAATCTTACTAAATTCACTCTTAAGGCTTATTTTTATATGGTATCAATAAATTGGGCAGAATTTTCAATTATTTTCTGAACATAACCTAAAAGTTATTTAATCGTGACGAAGAGAGATACGAACACCAAAGAAAGGAAAATTACTTATCTTAATTACTTATCTAAAGAAAGGAAAAATACTTATAATCTGAAAACTTTGAGTTTTCAGATTATATTTTCACCATTCTGAACAAGTACTATTTACTGTTCAAATATTACATGTAGTTACATATCATAATATAATATAAATATGAATCTACATATATTTCTAAACACTACATACGCTACTTACATACGCAAATTTTTGTCAAGGTCTAAATAACAAAGCTAATTTTAAGGAAACTCTTAAATTATTATTTGATTTCTGAAAATGTCTTAATATTACGCTTAAAAAAATTTGGCGATTATCCTACAAATTCCGAGCCAAGACTCGTTATAATCTTAGAGTTATAATAAAAATTATTAATAAGTTCGTTTATTTGTAAATGAAAACACTTTTCATACTTGTTACTTCTTCGCTTTTCCTTTAAAAGGTATTGCTGGAAATGCTAACAAGTTATAGCTATAGGTACCCCTAAGGTATTGAGTACCATAATATAATGCAATTGTTTATGACATTTTATATTAAATGACTGTAATATAAATATTTTAATCTCTAAAATAATAGTTTTCTCGAAAACCAGTAGCGATAATATTTAAAGATATTTTTGGCTTTAGTGAAAAACATTTTTTTCAATATAAAAAACAACTTCGTCCAATTTACTTTTTCTTGTTATATTAAAATAAATATTATTCAATCTAATCTAATAGCTATATGGGTATGTTTCGACCTATTATTAAAGACTTCAAGGTACTGTCGTACTGTACAAAGCAAATAGCAACTACACGATGTATCAATAAACTTATACAAACAGCAAACACTCATATAAATAGCGTAAACAAAATAGATAAAAGTTACGTTATTATTTATCGGTTTCATGTTATTTCACGTCGATGATAACGAATGCCCAATTACGATCAGCAGTCCTTGTGAATCGTGAAAGCAAAATAAAAATGAATTAAGTTTTTTGAACTATAAATTCGTTTCTTTGAAAGACAATACTGCGACCCCAATTACCAAATCAAACATGGTATTTTAACTTTGAATTCCAAAAAATATTGTTCGATTGAATGTAAAATTACGATTGGTATAATATAAAATTGGTTTGATGTAGGTATTATACTGACAAATCAGGTCGGTAGTAACTACAAACGGCAATAAATTTTGCCCAAATTTTCTACTAAATAATGAACATGAGTATATTCATAAGTCCGCTTAGTAAACAAAAGTATAACAAAATATACAATGATTTGACGTCAATAAAATCCAATATAAGCCTGAGTTGTGTTTTTGATATTACGTCAACATTATTTTAAGTTATTTGGTTAGATACTGAAATTGGATTGGATAGAAAATATCCGATAACTACCCGATGGTAACCTTTCTCGGATACCGTTATTTTTTTTAAATGAAACCGGAAATGTCAATTTAGTGTTGGGGTCGGATGTTACAAGAATAAAAATTATACTCTTATATAGGAAAATAAAAAAAGACCTTTTTGAAGCTTTTTAGGTTTCATTTAAATCGTTAATCAGACAAATGAGAAATCTTATATTTTTTAACAAAAAGTCAGGTTATTTTTCACAATAGTTTGTAAATGCTATTTCTACGAAACTCTTTAAGTCAATTAGATGAAACAAAGTGCAGATCGTATTCCGTTGAATCGTCCATACAAAAATGTAAAATACTCATCCATGAAACTGGCAGACTCGTCCAAAAAAACGTAAAAGTGGAAAAGACCGGAAAAGATATTTATTTTGGCAAAATATAACGGATGTCAATGTCAATTAAGAGTTTATTGTTAATTAATGTAGGCAATGGCTGCACACTAAAAAAGCTATCGGGTTTAATTATTTTTTGTAATCGTTTCTACAAAGTTATTATGTACGTCGTTAGATTTTTATGATTGTTTTTATTTCTTATTAACAATTCTTGATATTCAAAAGTATAATATATGCGCGTTTATAGGTTTTGTCTTCCTAATTGTCAATCACTGAAGTTTTTGGTCCTTTTTGTTCCAAAAACCAATAGCTTTTCAAAAATTTTATTCTATTTCTGTAAGATTCCGCCAGTCTCCTTAAGTTACAAAATAAAACGAAATCTAGCCAAATATATGTAGGTGCATATTGAACCTAATATTTTACCAACTTGTTTGATTTTCAAATTCTTATAAATAAGTTAGAGTAATGAAGGAATCATTACTCTCCACAAATGTGAAAATTGTGTTAGAGTAATGATTCCTACCTAATTCCACAATTGTGTTAATTCCTACCTAATTCCACAATTGTGTTAATGATTCCTACCTAATTCCACAATTGTGTTAATGATTCCTACCTAATTCCACAATTGTAATGATTCCTACCTAATTGTAATGATTCCTACCTAATTCCACAATTGTGTTAATGATTCCTAGAGTAATGATTCCTACCTAATTCCACAATTGTGTTAATGATTCCTACCTAATTCCACAAATGTGTTAGAGTAATGATTCCTACCTAATTCCACAATTTTACCAACTTGTTTGATTTTCAAATTCTTATATATAAGTTAGAGTAATGATTCCTACCTAATTCCACAAATGTGAAAATGTTTTTTTCTCTTTTTTATTTAATTAGTCAACCACAAAGCAACGAGTTACTATCAAAAAAGCAACCTATATATTGATTAAGTTTTTCGAGAGCCCAAAACCTGCACGTAAGTCCCGCCGTCCTAATTGAAAATTAAAGCGAACGAAGATTCAGGTAAAAGTTATTGATTCGGAAAGACAAAAAATTACTATCATATCCTACATTCGTTTCACTAGAGCGGTCAATGATCCGATTCAAGCATACATAATAACTAATATATATCTAACCCTACCTCCGCTTGTTTATTATTCGTTTGTTTGTTTGATCAGAACGAGTAATTTATTAAAAAGAATTGTATAAATATAATTAAATGTTGTCGAAGAATTTAATCTTAGATTTCAAGAATGCTTATTTTGTTTGCTTTTCTTACACATGTTTCTTTTTAAGAATACCATAAAGTATTCAGATTTTTGAGTCCCATTTATTGAAATAAATACGATAATCTTGCTCACTAGGCAACCGTTTATTGTAACCCATTTTACCTTTTAAATTAAATGTTTGAATTAGAATTATAAGTATTCACACCAGTGGTTCACTTATACCATAAAATATTTAGATTTTTCAGTACCACTTGCTTGAACTGAAAATACTGTAACCCTACTGATTAGACGACCGTTCAATATATCCCACTTCGCGTTTTAAATTAAATGATTAAATTAGAATTTAAAGTACTCACACCACTGGTCCCGTTATACCATAAAATATCTAGTTTTTTCAGTTCCACTTGTTAGAACTGTAAAGACTCTGCTCACTAGACAACTGTTCAGTATATCCCATTTCGCATTTTGAATCAAATGTTTATTAGAATTTAAAGTACTCACACCACTGGTCCCGTTATACCATAAAATATCTAGTTTTTTCAGTGCCACTTGTTAGAACTGTAAAGACTCTGCTCACTAGACAACTGTTCAGTATATCCCATTTCGCATTTTGAATCAAATGTTTATTAGAATTTAAAGTACTCACACCACTGGTCCCGTTATACCATAAAATATCTAGTTTTTTCAGTGCCACTTGTTAGAACTGTAAAGACTCTGCTCACTATACAACCGTTCAGTATATCCCATTTCGCATTTTGAATCAAATGTTTATTAGAATTTAAAGTACTCACACCACTGGTCCCGTTATACCATAAAATATCTAGTTTTTCAGTGCCACTTGTTAGAACTGTAAAGACTCTGCTCACTAGACAACTGTTCAGTATATCCCATTTCGCATTTTGAATCAAATGTTTATTAGAATTTAAAGTACTCACACCACTGGTCCCGTTATACCATAAAATATCTAGTTTTTTCAGTGCCACTTGTTAGAACTGTAAAGACTCTGCTCACTAGACAACTGTTCAGTATATCCCATTTCGCATTTTGAATCAAATGTTTATTAGAATTTAAAGTACTCACACCACTGGTCCCGTTATACCATAAAATATCTAGTTTTTTCAGTGCCACTTGTTAGAACTGTAAAGACTCTGCTCACTAGACAACTGTTCAGTATATCCCATTTCGCATTTTGAATCAAATGTTTATTAGAATTTAAAGTACTCACACCACTGGTCCCGTTATACCATAAAATATCTAGTTTTTTCAGTGCCACTTGTTAGAACTGTAAAGACTCTGCTCACTATACAACCGTTCAGTATATCCCATTTCGCATTTTGAATCAAATGTTTATTAGAATTTAAAGTACTCACACCACTGGTCCCGTTATACCATAAAATATCTAGTTTTTTCAGTGCCACTTGTTAGAACTGTAAAGACTCTGCTCACTAGACAACTGTTCAGTATATCCCATTTCGCATTTTGAATCAAATGTTTATTAGAATTTAAAGTACTCACACCACTGGTCCCGTTATACCATAAAATATCTAGTTTTTTCAGTGCCACTTGTTAGAACTGTAAAGACTCTGCTCACTATACAACCGTTCAGTATATCCCATTTCGCATTTTGAATCAAATGTTTATTAGAATTTAAAGTACTCACACCACTGGTCCCGTTATACCATAAAATATCTAGTTTTTTCAGTGCCACTTGTTAGAACTGTAAAGACTCTGCTCACTAGACAACTGTTCAGTATATCCCATTTCGCATTTTGAATCAAATGTTTATTAGAATTTAAAGTACTCACACCACTGGTCCCGTTATACCATAAAATATCTAGTTTTTTCAGTGCCACTTGTTAGAACTGTAAAGACTCTGCTCACTAGACAACTGTTCAGTATATCCCATTTCGCATTTTGAATCAAATGTTTATTAGAATTTAAAGTACTCACACCACTGGTCCCGTTATACCATAAAATATCTAGTTTTTTCAGTGCCACTTGTTAGAACTGTAAAGACTCTGCTCACTAGACAACTGTTCAGTATATCCCATTTCGCATTTTGAATCAAATGTTTATTAGAATTTAAAGTACTCACACCACTGGTCCCGTTATACCATAAAATATCTAGTTTTTTCAGTGCCACTTGTTAGAACTGTAAAGACTCTGCTCACTAGACAACTGTTCAGTATATCCCATTTCGCATTTTGAATCAAATGTTTATTAGAATTTAAAGTACTCACACCACTGGTCCCGTTATACCATAAAATATCTAGTTTCTTCAATGCCACTTGTTAGAACTGTAAAGACTCTGCTCACTAGACAACTGTTCAGTATATCCCATTTCGCATTTTGAATCAAATGTTTATTAGAATTTAAAGTACTCACACCACTGGTCCCGTTATACCATAAAATATCTAGTTTTTTCAGTTCCACTTGTTAGAACTGTAAAGACTCTGCTCACTAGACAACTGTTCAGTATATCCCATTTCGCATTTTGAATCAAATGTTTATTAGAATTTAAAGTACTCACACCACTGGTCCCGTTACAAAGTATTATACAGGTCAGATGTCAACATTTAAGTAGCAAACAAGTACAAAGTGAATTCTATATTTGCATGCAACGTCGTCATCAGACGGCATAACTTCATACGGCCTTGAGAACGACATTTTTATATGAATTCTCTTAAATAGGCGTTTCTTATTTCTATCAGTAAATCTAAATACATACTTTCATGTATATCACATTAATTATTTCGAAATTGCCATACAATCTTCCACCCTTTTTTCACATTTTTAGGGGTTAAGTTTCGAAAAATCCTTTCTTAGCAATCACTTAGAAGCCAAGAGAAATCTACGTGCAAAATTTCAAGTTTGTAGGCTTTATACTTCTGAAGATTTCCTGACGGGTTAATGAGCGTCTTTTATTTGGGCTGTTATATATGTATATATAAACACCCTATTATTTCTTATGCACTCACACTTGCATCTTTCGTAGTACAATGACTTCAAAAAATAAGTACATAAATACGTACATGTCTGAGATGAAAAATTTTCCCACGACAGCGGTGACGTCGGTTGTAGGTTGATACGTGTCACACGTTCTTTAATTACATGTCAAGTCTTCTGTAAGACATCATTGCATTATTACGCCTAACAATATCGTGTCTAATGGCATTTTTGCAGCGTAATGTGGCCAATTTAAAAAGTAAAAATAAAATTAATATCTTTGAAAAGATTTCTAGTGATTTAGTTATGGATATTATAGGTATGTGAGTACTAGAAAATTCTTGGTTGCGGTATTAATATTTTTGAGCAAGTATGAGTATTATTGATGAATATTTTTTTTTAATATTTTGGTATGTTTATATTTTTTTTATTACCGATTGATACTAGTTCATTTTTGAATAAGACAACTTGTGTGATTGAAACTAACGCAGTATTAGCGTATTGAATATATTTGACGTTAATTTTGTAGAAATTCATTGTTCACAATTAAATGAAACTACGTGATGTAGTATTATTTCTACTTTCTTTAAGTTCTTTACCACGACGTAGGTTTCGTTGTATTACAACATCTTCAGGTAGGCTATTTGCAAAGATCTTCACTAATAGACCACCTGAAGACGAAAGTACAAATTATACTACATCAGGTACTTTCATTTAATTGCAGTATTAGCGAATAAACAGCTTTGTGAACAGCTCCAATCTCTTTCATATCCTTTACGCAACTTAGTTTTTAACAATTAAATCATCATCATCATCATCATCATCGTATATATTAATACTCTAAGGTTAAGATGTTACTCTCCCTTTTTAGAAAAAACCTCACAACTAATCCACAAAAATTATATATCATTTTATAGATATTTGCTTGCTCTACCGGCATCGACAACTAAAAAATTTATTATTGCTATTGTTTTTGCAAATTAATTAATTATTAAAATTATATACACAAAACAGCAATGCTGCCATCTAACGGCTCAACGTCAATATGATTGACGGTCTGTAAAATTTTTGTTTAATTTCAAATCCACTCACGTATAAATAAAGTGGCGCTTTAGCTCAATGCTTTTGATACTTGCGCCTCTATATGTCAATTTTAGTAAACTATTTGTTTGATCTGTCATCTGAGCTTCATAATGGAATAAATAATGCGAAGACTTCGCACGGGTCGCGCTAGTAATAAATAATACCATTATATACGAAATCTTCCATATTTAGTAACATTATATACTTGTTTGTCTCAATAGTTTCAAAGAAACCAATCAAGTTCGTACTATGTTTCACTAAAGAAAGAGAAACCTGGCACTATGAAGAGATATCTCGCCTTTATAACCACCACTATCGAATGAAATGGTATAAACTGGTTTTTCCACTTTCCAATTCCACCACAAGGATTTGCTTATTCCAATGATTTGGGAGGACGTTTAAAAAAATCTTACTCTCACTCTATCCCTTCGATTACTCAGAGAAGTGTTGGTGTTTAAAAATGCAAGTGCACATTAAATATAAAAGATGCATAGAAGCTCAGTGTGCTATTTAACTCGACAAGATTATAAAATATTTAACAGAGATGTCAGGCACTCAGAAATTAATTGTATCATCATCATATATATTAATACGCTAAGGTTAAGATGTTACTCTCCCTTTTTAGAAAAAACCTCACAACTAATCCACATAAATTATATATCATTTTATAGATAATTGCTTGCTCTACCGGCATCCACAACTAAAAAATTTATTATTGCTATTGTTTTTGCAAATTAATTAATTATTAAAATTATATACACAAAACAGCAATGCTGCCATCTAACGGCTCAACGTCAATATGATTGACGGTCGGTAAAATTTTTGTTTAATTTCAAATCCACTCACGTATAAATAAAGTGGCGCTTTAGCTCAATGCTTTTGATACTTGCGCCTCTATATGTCAATTTTAGTAAAATATTTGTTTGATCTGTCATCTGAGCTTCATAATGGAATAAATAATGCGAAGACTTCGCACGGGTCACGCTAGTACTATATTCATATGGAAAATACCGTGAAGGTATAAATAAATAGATCAAACTTTATTTATACATATAAAATAACTTTTCTATGCGCTGTTTATAAATAGATCAATAGCTGATTATTGAGCGTTAGGAATGGCTCGATTGTCGAATAAAATTATCATATGCGTCCCGACTCACCCCGCGTTAGGATAGTTCTTTCTTCAAAAACACTTCTTCGGTGCTTTTCCCGGTAAAAGGTGGCGTGAGAGTTGGAAATATCCGTGTTGCGCGGCAGTTGGCCCAGTAGGGTTCACCTTAACCTCGTTCGCTGCACGAGCGCTCCGATCGCGACGAGCATTTATCGAGTGGCGAAGATTCCGAGCGATTCGCGCCGAACCGAGCGACTCGCTCATAATATTGACCTTCGCAAGCGAACGAGTCAACATTTTTTATGGAATCCCGAAGCAAGGTCATTCACGTTCCTCCAACACAAATTGACGGTTTACTCACACAGACGTTTTTCCGCGCGCGACTTTTTATGCGGCCGCGCTAATATAGCCCGCGGACGGGCGGCCGGCGCGGGCGGTCCGCCGGACGCTTTTTATGCGCGATCCGCCGTAGCCCCGAGTCGCGACTAATTATCACGGGTATCCTTGGCGCTGTGTCTCCTCCTGTTCCGTCCCATTCGACACAGCTGAGGCGCACTTCGCTGCTTCGCGTTAATTAAGCGTTCTGTCCAGCGGGCGCGTTTGCCGTGCGAACGTTGTGTTTTGTCGGACATTAAAATCCAAATTGTTTCCGGCGATATTCGCTATTTAATCGGATATTATCTAAGTTAACATATCAACACGTTAACGTCACAACATTAGAAAACAAAAATAAAATTAATTTCAAAGTCGGTTTGTATTAAATTTGAACTCGTAACTGGATACTACAGGTATAAACAAACCAAATTGATTATTTATTTTGACAGAAGTTAGGAAACGATATTATTAAAAAAGAAATAAGTGTCTAAGGAAGGATATGCTTAATTAATCTATATACAATATTTCTATGCTGGTATTTTATTTTGGTCCTTGGCTTTAGAGTAACAAACGTGATAAAAATAATATTTTTTAGTTTACATCGAAATTTTGACGAAACAGGCAGGGATGTAATAACAAATATGTCAAACAACACATAATCCCCTAGACAATGATTGGGGAAAATATAGGAAACTACTATAAAATACACAAATATTGTTGTTAATTCTGAGACAATTATTGAGAAAAATATAAACAACTGCTGTAACATACACAAACATTATTATTAAGTCTGAGACAATGATTGGAAAAAATGTAGACAACTGCTATAAAATACACAAATATTGTTGTTAAGTCTGAGACAACGACGGGAAAAAATGTAGACAACTGCTATAAAATACACAAATATTGTTGTTAAGTCTGAGACAACGATTGAAAAAAATATAGACAACTGCTATAATATACACAAATATTATTATTAAATCTGAGACAATGATTGGGAAAAATACAAAAAACTGCTATAAAATACACAAATTTTGTTGTTAAGTCTGAGGCAATTGGAAAAAATATAGACGACTGCTATAAAACACACAAATATTATTGTTAAATCTGAGACAATGATTGGGAAAACTATAAAATACTGGTATAAAATACACAAATACTGTTGTTAAGTCTGAGACAATAATTGGAAAATATTTAGGAAACTGCTACAAAACACCCTTTTAAGCAAAAGAAATGAAAGAACTAGTTAAATGAATACACATATATAGCCAATAAAAATGGCATACATCAGAAAAAAAGTGTTTGGATCGTTAATTTGATTCGAATCAAACGGAAAGTCATTAAATTCAGCGCATTTTTTGCCGTAGTTTTAATGGCGGAGTTAATTAAGGAACAAACTTAATTTCAAACAGGTAACAAAACAAACGTAGGGTTCCATAATATTACTTCATAATATAATATCAAACTGTATTCATAGATCAAATATTCGAAACTGAAATAATTAATATGAGATTCTGCAATATTTTGTTTGAAATAAAAGATAAGATATAGTAATAATAACAGTATTAAAATAATTTTAAATTACAACGCATGTAATTCAAAAATACTCCATTATTATTAATTTTGAGGTACATATAATTTTACTCGTAGAAATAAACTAAGATTATGACAACTAGTATTTTTGAAGTGATATTTATAATGGTTCCTCGATTTTCGAATTAGCACCGTTCGTGCGCTCCTGCCTTTTACATAATATCTATAATATCTACCACTAAATACTTTGTTTTCTATTTTTTACGATATACTAAAAAAAATATTTAACAATTGATTTCCAAATTTGTTTTGACCAACTACACACCACACAGGCATACATAATGTAGCATTAATTTGAAAATAAATTTGCTTCAAAACCCGCCTGAGCCGCTATTAAACTATAATTTACGTAAAAAATAATTTAATTTATGTATGTTTATGTTAATAATTTAATAACGACAAAAAAATAATTTAATTTATAGTTAAGCTAAGAAGATATTAAGACAAATGTTGTTGACACGAATTTGGAATCGTCTGGCTTGCGCTCATTACGTTTCCGAACTTATTTGGGTCAACATACCAAGTAAGCTATTATAAATTTATCCTTCTTTCCCCGTCAACACCAACGCAACTCAGATGACAGAAAATAATTGGAGAAAATAGAACATACGACATTTAATACTTTAACACACACATCCTACAGGTAATAATGAGTCCAATAGATAATAATCAGACAGATAAATAATCGGGCCGGCAATAACCAGGGAAAATAGAACGTACAATATTAAAACTTTAACACACACGTCCTACTGATAATAATCAGTTCGACGGATAATAATCGAACAGATAATAGTCTGTCCGTCAATAACCGAAGAAAATAGAACATATGAGATTAATACTTTAACACATACGTTCTACAGATAATAATCAATTCGACTGATAATAATCGGACAGATAATAATCGGTCCGTCAATGTATATATATCAGAGTAAATATAACATACGATATTTAATACTTCAACACACACGTCCTCAGGTAATAATCAGTCCAACAGAGAATAATCGCACAGATAATAATCGGTCCGTCAATAACCGGAGAAAATAGAACGTACGATATTAGTAATTTAACACATACGTCCTATAAATAATAATCGGTCCGTCAATAAATATCAGAGAAAATAGAACATACAATATTTAATACTTTAATATACACGTCCTACTGATAATGCTCAGCCCAATACATAATAATCGGGCAGATAATAATCGGTCCCTCAATAATCGAAGAAAATAGGACATACTATATTTAACACTTCAACACACCCGTCTTACAGATAATAATCGAAGAGATAATAATCGGTCCGTCAATAATCGAAAAACATAAACCATACGATATAAAATGTAAGGAAAATAGGAAAGAATAGAACATATGAATTTCTTGACTTGCAGTAGGTTAGTAGATAGTGTGCCACCAACTTTGTCCCATCACAAGAGTCGGCAGTTATCGGCCGCCGATTCACCACTTACAAAAGACGTCCGCCTGCCTTGCGCGTAAAAATCTCTAAGTTACCCTCTTCATTTCAAATAAGCATAGTGCAGTCTCCGTCTCTTTAATTAAAAAAATCGTTAACTTCGATCTTAAAACAATATTTCAATCAACGTTAATGAATTCAACACTGGTTACAAATGCGTATATATCTGCATATTGTGCCTGTATGAAATTTCATGTAATAAACTATGCAATAACTTGACCACGTAACTTGTGTGCGTGCGTGACAATTTAACTGCGTAAATGCCGTTCCGAACCTCGCCATATATCTTAAGCACTGCATAACACACAAGACAGCAAGCCATATTTTATTGTACCTGCCAAGAGCTTACACGAATATCCTGTAGCCCTCACCTATTTTCTAGAAACTTAATTAACTTAATACTTCGAGTGACGCCCAGTTTTGACACTTTTCCTACTCCATTGACTACTTGCTCGCACTATCGATTAAAATATAAGAAAAGGCTTGTGGGATATTCTTAAGTAAATAATATTTTTGTAAAAAAAAAACTTGTAGCACAGAAATTGTATGTATATTGCAATTATATGATATATGTTACGATTTGTTTGATATACCTATCTTATCATAGTGTGGATCACGAAAATTAATACCAGAATATTTTCTGGCCAATAAGTGTAATTTAATATTTTGCAATTCATGGCTACCTCGATGCAATATATCGTAAGGGTATTACAACAAAATAGCTATAACAAAAGTAGCTTATATGTATTATATGTAGGTTTCCTACAATTTTAATATGTATAACGAAACTCAATTTCGAATAGAGTGACGCTACAGCGAAAATTAATTAGTTTTTTTTCCCTAATAGTAACGCGTACGTGTTGGCCCCAACTAACGGATCGATGCGGGCAAGCCCGCGGCCACGCCCGCGCGCCTAGCGTAGCGTGAGAAATATTTATTCGGCGCCTATTTTTAAATAATACACCCGTGAAAACTCCATCCAAGGCCGTCTTGATAAGGCAGGGGGCGAACTGGCCGCGGGGTTGATAACCCCTGCGTGGTACGATGCTCGTAATGGTGGACGCGTGTGGCCAGCGGAAGTTGCCGATCGCCTTTTGTGTAATTTCTATCGAATTTCACTTATTTTTCTGTCTATTGATTTTGGTTACGGTTGTACGGTTTCGGCGCGCGATCGGGACAAATGGATTGTTTGGAGGGAAACAAAGTTAATGGCGGGCGGCACGGGTGTAGCGTTACGCGAGAATCCTATGTCGTTAATTCACATTAAAATCGCGTCACATCGTTAAAAGGATTTCTCGTTAGTACTGCCGTCCTCAACGGCTCCATTTAATGACGTATACATTTCAAGAACTGAAAAATGGAGCAATCAAATTAATTACTTACATTTTCATGACATTGTATTTACATTTCAACATTTTCAGTAGTGTCTAGAAACAGTCTAAAACATAATCTTACACTCTTAAGTTTTTTCTTTAGATGTGCATCACAGCTCACTCTTCTCCATATCCTTGTACCATTATTTTCTATAACCTAAGATTTAATCTTAGTCATTAATTTGATTACTCCATTATATTAAGGATAGTGATAGTGAGTCCTCGTTCGAAACGAGGGATATACATGAAAATATTTTTGTTGTGAAACTTCTTGAGGCGCTCCATGCGCCTTTCTGAGTAGTGAACACAACTGAACCATCACGCTCGGGTCGGCGACGCTGAATCGGGTAAACTCGGCTCCCTTCGACCTCAGCCAAGCTAGTTCACTGTATAACAAGGAGTGCATCGTTTCAAAAATTACGTTTTATTTTTTATTAATATTTTATTTCAGTATAATATAATGTATTATTGTATATAATCAATGAAATATTTAGTATATAATATGGTTAGTGTTTAACATTTTATTTGAGAGTAGTTTAATATAATACATGTATGTTATTCTAGTTTTTTATATAGTTTTCTCTTTTATCGTATGGTTATAAGTTCACACTAGTATTTTTTTATGAAAAACTATTGTTAAATTACCAAGCTGTTCTAAAATAGTAAAATAAAATTTCGTTTAATTTTTAAGTAACTTTTAAAGCTTCCACGGGGATCTGAATTGTTTCTATTGATTTACCTCGTCACTGATGATTAGGTGATATAACAATTTGTCCATTAATAAACATAATTAATTACAGGCGATTCTACTTTGTTTCCTTAACGAAATCGCCCCAAAATATTGAGAATCTAACTGAGGAATTTTTTTTCTTTATATTTCTTATGACAACTATTTCCTCAATCACTTCGACATAGTTAAACAAACGTAACAGATCGTTAACGACCTCCCAGTGACACCAATATTTTCCGTTTATCCATATCCCAACGCCGAATGCATTCTCGTAGCATCATGTCTTCACCCATATTTGAAAATGGTAAAAGAAACACTTATACCTGACGAAAGGTTCCTTTTCTTGCAGCCACTGCTGTTGACTCTATATTTTAACTATACTTATTGTTGCTGCTACCATCAATCTTGCTAAACAGAGACCCTAGCTTGACAAAACCCATTATCGTCTCCATATCTTTCATCTTTCTTATTCTTGTTAAGTATCGAAATTCCATGCTTCTCTTAATATAATTTTACTGCAGTAATTCATGTGTAAACTCATTCATTAAGTCATAATGGCGAGATGCCATACCGCACCGTTTCTGGCGCGTATCACTTATTCGACGTAGAATTCCCCACAACGCTCACTCGCCTGCTTTTAAAACTCAACTCACATCATCATCTTTTAACGATTCCTGGATTTGATCCAATCAAATCTAACGGCTTTTTCACGCATTGTTTCATCAAACACTTTTGTGATGTTACTTTGTAGTCCATACCTTTTCCATTTGTTCTAATGTTGTAGATTTGAAAAAGTCTAGTGAAGAGTTTAGTTCATTACAATACCGACGATTTAATTTAATAGTTATAATATATTTATTAACTAATGTAACTCCTGATAGGTAATTTTTAGAACTTTTTTTATCAATCTCCCATGAAACTCGTTAATACAACCCTGAAAACTAACTTACGACAGGATGTACCACTTTAATTTTAGGATTCTGTAACTTAAGACTGGCTCTTGCGGGGACCCTCTTGATTCTATTTTAAAATGATCAGGTAATTTCATTTGAATAGATTCTGGAGTAAATTGATCGTATCGTTTCACCCTAGCCTCGGGTTAGGTGGAGAAGTTCGACGAATATGCTCCAACTCAGGTAATGAAGTTGATTTGTAATTAGACTGCATTTAAAGTATTAAAGTTTTGTAATAAACTTGATAGAAACACAACAGTTAAGAACTTTCATTAATTAGTTTCAAATTGGACTTAAATTGAGGCCTCGAACTAAATGTAATAGTCTTCTGAAGTGGATAACACTAGACGAAGTTTTAATGTTACTTTCCAAAGGCACTAAGACTCTTATAAAGTTTGGATGCGTATTTTTTGAGTCGTAGTTCAATATCGTTTTCACTCTTTCCCTTAAAGTGAGACAGATGACCTTACACAAGTGTGACGCAGAAAAGCTCACATTTATCAAATAGGTTGGTGGCAAATATTGTTAACCTTACCAAAGACAATAAAATAAAATATATTGATTTATGCCAAAGACAACAAAATAAACTTTATTAGATTTAGCAATAAAACGGCGTTGATACTAAATTCTATAAGTTACACTTGAGTATGAGATGTATATGTATAACTTAAATTGTTCTACACATTTGCTTGTTTTCTATATTCTCGATGTTCAACTACCTACTCATAAGCTATCCTCTAAAATTTTAGACACATGTTTTAAATAAATATTTCCAAGGATATACTGAAAAATTTCTAACTTTCATCTTAAGTATAAAGTCCTCTCGTAATTAGTTCTGTTTACGTATTTCGAAATTGGTGTTATTATTATTATTTTTATATACAATTAATTTATGAAGTTTACGCCAAGTCATTTTTTGGAGCGAAACTTTTTAACGGACGTGATGGGTCCTAACAGAAAAAGTTAAACGTCACGAACGAACGCGGCAGTAAAATTCTCCTCATTGGCAGAGCAGCGTATTGTTGCGTATATGAGTGAAAGAGAGACAAAATGCAACAGGCAGACCGTAGCGCTGCCTCTCTCTCACCTTCGTTATCTTTATATATACATATATATATATATGTGTGTATATATATATATATATATATATATATATATATTATAAGTATATATGTGTGTGTGTATGGTTGTCCCAGGGAGAGAATGTACGTGTTTGGTACTAGATGTAGGAAAAAGAAAACATTCTCTCAGGTGGACAGTTATTTGGTATACTTAACCTGTTTATATATTTTCGATTTTGATAAGTGTTTTTTTATTGAGTGATGGATAATTCGAAAATTGTTTGTAAAAATGTCTATAGTTTATTACTGCATCGATGTTATATTAATTAATAATTAAATAATTAATCATTTTATATGCGATACGTTAGAAGCTTCGCTTCTGTCTGGTGTCGCACGACACATCAGGCCTTTTTTTTTTTTTAAATTACCACCACCTCCCCCCCCCTCTTCTATTACCATAGGACCTTTAGATTACAAGGATATACATATTTATTATTGCAGTAGGTACACTCGTTTCATATTGTGCAAACGTATAATTTCAATGCCACTTTTTGTGACATAGAAATTATGTGACATTAAAAATAATTCTGGCCCTGGCAATACTCGCACCCGCATTCAAGTGATTAATAACACTACCGCGTGCTTTAATATAAGACCTTGTTTTATTTATGTGTACATAAAACAAAACAAAACGGTTGTATGTTATTTCACATCACTAATTTACTGACCACAATTTTGAGACTAAATAATTGGAAATCTAAAAAGAAAGCCATATTTTTGAATTTATATCTGACGTCAACAATAACAGTCTGCTTCAAAATAATAACTACTGGCTACGTATCTTTATATCGTTGATTAAAAATAATACCGCTTATGTGACTAAATACACTTTTCAAGAGAGGTTAAACACGCGCATTAAAAAAATGTCATCCTAACATTACTAAATAAATTTAAATTTAGTAAAAAAACATTAGAACTTTATTTTTACACTATTATTTTAAATTTTATTAAATAACGCAGACAATTGTGTGGGCGGTGTTTTTTTAATCTACCATAATCGTGCCTTATTCGTTTATTATTCGACAAAACAAGTCCTCGTTTCGTCAAATGGTTCTCCTCCATGATCAGCGGTGTGTCGACAGACATAATTGAAAATTTGCATTTATTTTAGTAGAAGTATACGACATTAGATATAATAAAATATTATCTGACAATAAAACTCTTTAAGGCAGAAATTTCATAAACATAAATCACGCAAACAGTTTTTATTTATCAATTTGTTGTAAAACTTTATTATTCTCGTTCAGAAAAACGTATTAAAATTTATTCACAAGTTGTCTAAATCGATGGATAAGCCCTTTATTATCATCGTACAATGTAAACTACGACATTGTAAAAGTTGTTTATTCATTAGGAAAATATATAAAATGCAAACAATTTCTTCTAATAAGATTATTTATTCTGCGAAGACAATTTTTTAAATATTCTTCATATATTATACATATTTTTATAAAGTCCTAAAACAAGAATTACACCAACAAATGTCATGAAATGCTGACAAATATCATCATAATTTAAAAGATCGATTAAACTTTCAGACATTGTAAAAGTTGTATATTCGTTAAGAAAATATATAACATCCAAACAATTACTTCGAATAAGATTATTTATTTTGCGAAGACACTTTCTTAAATATTCTTCATATATTATAGATATTCTTTTAAAGTCATAAATCAAGAATTACACCAACAAATGTCATGAAATGCTGACAAATATCATTATAATTTAAAAAATCAATTAGACTTTCAAATTTCTAAAAAAATACTATCCTATAATCTATTGTCCTGTGAGGCCTAACGTATGGGAAACTTAGTAAAACTGATTATTACTTCACCATGTTCAAAAATTTTCATACGTTATCTATATTTGAAAAACGTATTCCCCTTATTTAATTATTTGCCTCTTACGTTTCCAACAAATTTTCCCTGGATTTCCATTTTTTTACTGAATATAAATATTCTTATGAAATTTACTTTCCAATTTTTACAACTTAAGTCTTTTACTAATGTTATCAACTAGAATCAAATTAAACAGCTACTGTACGTGATAACAGTTATATTAACTCCCAACAAAAACCGAAAAAAATATAACCGAATATATAAAAAGCCGAACCCGAAACTTTAACCCAACAATAACGTGTTGTAATTGACTATGTGCGCAAAGCCTTTAATCAACCTACGACTTCAGCCAGCAGTGCCGAGCACGCGTCAACGCGAACTCGTCCGAACTAGTGACCAACAAATCCGCCTATAATCAGCCTCCAACCTTCCGAACGCAACTCTAATCGCCTCGCTCGACTCTCGCGTTGCTATTTACTTTTGGACGGTGAAATTTAACCATTCGTTTGCATTCCTGCATAGCTCGGCGCGGAGATGGAGCCATCTCTGTCGCGCGCGCGCCTTCGCCCTCTCCCGTCCCGCTCGCGCCGTCACAGAACGAGTTGTGCGTGACTAGAGTTTTTTATTGTTCACATTTACTTCCCGTGCCCGAGTGTTGCGTAATATTCTCGTGGTCATGATTTCCTGGTAACTATTGTGTAGTCGCACTGGCTTATTTATATCTTTACAATTGACG
Source organism: Druceiella hillmani (assembly GCA_039881145.1). Taxonomy (NCBI): domain Eukaryota; kingdom Metazoa; phylum Arthropoda; class Insecta; order Lepidoptera; family Hepialidae; genus Druceiella; species Druceiella hillmani. The sequence goes on from JAYKKI010000084.1 coordinate 4,150,568, forward strand.
GTTTCGTTTATAAAACTATAGGGGCAATTTCGTACAAATGAAGACGGCGAAAAATATGAATTTGAATGTGATAATCTTCCATTTTCGAATTCTTATTCTCGTCTCACGACCTCTTTTCTTTCTTTAGCGAAATTCTAAATGAAGCCAGCTGACTTTATTTTAAAAATGAATTTTCAACAATAACACAGACAGCAAATACCATCAATTTCTTTAAAATAGTTACGTGCATTCGGTATTTGCAGCTTCTCTAACATTATTGTTTTTTAACCCTAATAAATAACCTGCGGAATGTCCGTCTTGAGGCGCAGCAAGAAATTTAAGAACCTGGAGAATCAAAAATGAAACATTATTTAATCCATGTCAGCCAAGCTTTTCAATTTCAATCTATTAATTTATTTCTTAAAGTATATTAATATATATTGAGTAATTCATAGAAAATAGGTGGTCTGAAAAATGCGTGTATGTGTATTCGAATTAAGACTAAATAATTCATTTAAAGTTGTAAAAATTTCTTATTCTTGGAACGTTTGTTTAATTTGGCCGTGGAAGCCAATATTTCTACGTAAGTAAACTCAAAAACTAAACTTAAACCAACAAAAAGCCAACGTTGGTAAAGTTTTTGTGTGTACACATGTAGACATGTATGTGTTTTATTAGATTCTTACATAGAACCTGACCAACTAAACCCAATTTGCTTAACAGGGTGTAAATCTTTAAGCTAAAATTAATGAGTATATACAAAAATGCCAAGCATTTAATTATGATAATTTTGAAAGACCAGAATTACTGTTAATTTTTTTAACAATTAAAATGATTAGATTGTTATGTAAAAAATAAAAATATAAATGACATGTACTATCGCTAAAAGCAATATCCAATTACTTTAATTTCATTAATCCGACAACATATGGCGGTTTATAGAATTACAGCGCATAGTCGATTGAATCTGAGCAGCAACCAACAATCAATTCATTTTTATTTCACATATTTTTTATAAAATTGTATCTATTTGTTTTCGTAGTATATTGTATATGAAACTTTTACTTCAGAGAATTGTAAAAAGCGCAAAATTATCTATAATTATTATTCCAGCACTCTACTTTATATCGTAAGAATTAGAAAAAAGCAGTAGAGATAGTATGAAGAAAGAGAGGTAAAGTTTAGTGAAATGGAGAATAAAAAGGTGACTGGTAATTCAACATAGATAATTCAAGAAAAATATTTTTGCAGTAATAATTTAGTCCTATCCGTATATCTATAAAAGGTAGAATATCCAGATACATATATGTATTTAATTCATTAGGGCATACATACAATACTAAATATATATTGCCTGATTTCTATACCCGATATGTAATTTCATACATTTCTTAATTTTGCTTAATTCATAAGCTTAATTACATAACGTAGGTAGAACAAATAAATAGAGAATTATTTAAAATTAGTGCGCGAAAGAGTAAGAACAAGTATTCTGGATTGTGAAATTTGAATTAGGAAATAAATAGGCATTATTTTTCTTTTGCAAACACCTGTATTCAAAATATATGAAAATATAAAGTAAATATTTTCGTTATGCGATCATTGCACAATACTAACTAAAAAATGTAGAAAAACATCTGTTTGAAACAACGTTATTTATCATCTATACCAAGTGTATATAAATATTTACCACTACGAATTCTAAATTTATTAATAAAAAAAATTATAATTACTGGGGCACAAGTTAAAGATTAATATTGGAAATGTATATAACACCTTCATAATCAAAAAAGAAATTTGTAGAAATAAAATCAATGAACAATAAAATATTTAGACTATAAATAAAATATTTAGACTATATTATTTCACAACTGAAGATAGATAAATTTCAATATGATAGTAATAGAGACATTTTATATATTCTCTATACAAATTATACAATTGGCACAATACACGAGAACGTAACGGTTATTGGCCAACTTTGACCTCAAATATTGGAGAACAATATAAGAAATGATATGCTATTTCGTACGGAATTAAAATAAAAACGAAACAATCGGTAAAATAGAGGCGATGATATGCATCATTAAAATAACAATGGAGAAAAGTATGAGTACAAAATAATATCTGATAGAAACTTAAATATGTTATTTACGATAACCCAAGACATGAATTGGCGTATCACATACAAATAAAATAAATATGCGAAAATGTATTTAAATACAATCTTAAAGTTTGTTATAACACATATATAACTGGTTGCATAAAATTAATAATTACGCTTTGTGTGGCCTATACGTCAATAAAAAAAAGAATTAATGACGCCGAATTTACAGATCAGATACTGAAGTCAAATATTACAATTTTAATTAAAAGGGAAGGTCTCAACAGCGGATCTCAGAGTATAAAACGTTACAGAATACCACCGAATTCATATAAAATAATGGTAAGTATTTTGAAAACTTCTCCATAACTCTTTAAAGTTATTTTTTTTAATACAACAAAATACTTAGTCAAAGTACGCGCAGGTCGATTAAAGCTAAATTCTCCACAATATCGAGGAAATAGTACACGTCGTTCTTGTTTGAGGCGCGCACACACCTACATCTGTATAACGATATTATCTATGAGTTTTGTAACATTGTCAACAAAGCAACTGTGCCACGGTTGAGTTGCGGAGGGACGCGGGGTGCGCGCGGGGCGGGTGACGTCACGCGCTCGACCGTGGCAGTGAGAGCGCAGCGCGCCGCGCGGATCTACTCCGCGCCCGACAGTCGCGCCGGCGCAACGCGTGTGATGCTCGCGCCAACTTCAAAACGCTGCGACTCTACAATATTTGTCCGAGTCAACTATCCGCGACGCGTCCTTCTCGGTCCGCGTACACCTGTTGCGCGACCGATAAACTTCGCTCGTTCGCTCTATTTTTCTTTATTATATGTATTTCGTGAAAGTGCGAAATAAGAATTACACTCTGCTAGCGAACTATAGTTCGTGTGCGATGCGGGGTGGCTCCATAGTTCCGTGTGGTGGATAACTAATGTCAGTGAATGTGCTTCGAGATAAAACAAAAGTGAAAGTCGTGTAAGGAGCCTCAAGATAAAAACCGACGGCCGGCATAGTGAATAAGATGCTGAGCGTCTCTTTCGGATCGCGGCGGTTCGAATCGCAGTCCGGTACCGGTGTGCATTTTTTAAATTCCGCTATTCGTTTGCTTCTGCCGTAACTCTAGCGGACGATAGGAATAGTTAAAATTTATGTATTTGAATAATTATTGTGCATTTAGTTATATTATTTTTTATTAATAATTCATGTTCAATGAGTGGTGTAGATTATGCAAATTCAACTATAGACTTACATGTGCAAAATGAAACGTCGGTGGTCGAATAACGGCGGATTTCAGACCCTTCGCATGATAGAAGAGAGCTCATCCGAAGTGACTTCTTCGTCGACCCTGAGCCTAACCGCCGCCATGGTGATGTCTCCAGACTCGCTTGGCTCCCCCGAATACGGCGACATCGAGCTGTGGGGCTACGACGACGGTCTCTCCTACAGTCCGAGCGGCACGCAGGCAATCCTCAGCGGCGCCTGTGCTGCGCTACAACAGTCCATGGTGCCGCTGCCGCCCATGGCCATGCCCCACGCACCTACCACTCCTAAGTCAGAGAACGGCTCCATATGTTCAGGTTAGCGCCTCTTTTTTCACATTGCAAGCGATATTCATTTGTTTTATTCACGTGTACTCGCATATAAAAACAAAACCCTCGATATTTTTTAATTTCAATGCTCGGCTAGAACCGAATCGCGATAAAACACGTTCGTTTTCATACGAGAATGAACTGCTTGCAGTATTCTACCAAGATAAATTAAATATTTTAACCTGCCAATAAATGATAAAGGTGTTAGATAGCGTTGTCGTAGGTTAAACATCTTACTTTACCTAGGTGACATCTGTCCAACGATATCGTTAAAAAGTGTTGTAACAGCCATGTTCGGCAATGTTTTAATTCTTCGGCTATTATTAACTATAATAAATAATATCAGCTATTGTGATTTGAATCGGGTCAACAAACTCTTATAAGACATTTATGTTTTTAGCCGACGGAACTAGATTACACATTTGTTATCAGTTTTTACAACATTACCAAGCATAAGTCTCGTGCATGAATATGCATTAACTATTTAACTTTCTGTATAATTTAGTTTTATATCATTCTGACACTGATGCTTACAAATGTCTCATGTAAATAACGTGAACCAGAAATACTGTGGTAATGAGTTGTAGGCATAATTAATATGAGTACAGTTTCTGAATTGAAATCAGTGCAGCCCGCGCGCGCCATAAGTAACAATATTTATTGTCGCGCTTGCATGAACTTGTGACATCATGAGTCATTAAAGCACTCAATCAGTCGTCAACGCCGCCCACTTGCTTAAGATGTTTATATGTAAATCATTTTAACATATTTTGCATTTCAACTTGAGTTATGGCTTGTTTTATAAATTAGTTTTATATTCTCGGCAGGGAAACTAATGCGTATAGGGTTAGAGTAAAATTTAGCCAAAATTTATAAGACGTTTAATTGATGGATTGAAAAGAAAAATTGTCGAAGGAGCTAATACGGTCGAAGACTAAGCGCATACATAAACGCGACGGATCTAAGGCGTTATGTTTCTGACAGTTCAAGAAACATTTATAAAATCGTAAAATTGTTTAGTTCACTTGTTTAAAATTGGGATATGTAACCCACTTATCCAAGACTTAAACCACAGTAAAATAATACATATACGTTTGTTTTAGCTGTGACAACTGGATATTTAATACCTGCCTTAAATTTCAAAATAAGTTCGTTCTGTTTAAAGCTTTAAAAGAAGGAGTAATTTTATAATAGATGCTGATGTAAAAAACTTATCACCCAATTTTCTTAATTACTATCACCAGAAAAATAATAGAGAAAACTCGTGGTCAAAAATGAAAATGAAAGTAAGCTTTTACCTATTTATCTGAAAACATTTGTAGAAAGCTATAAAAAAATATAAGCCTAAATAGTGTAGCCATGATTCCATTTTTGACTTATCAAAATAGTACACTATGTATGTTTATATAGGTTTGCAAGTAAAATGTTTTATGAAAGCATGTGCAAACTACATACAAATTACTTAGTAAATAATTTATTTGATTATTATCATAAAAAAAGAATATAATTACGTAAATGCATAGTAACGTATGAAAATTAAGAATTTACAATTATGAAAATTGAAACATTAGTAATTTTTTACTTGAGTCACAAAACAATTTTACGATTAAAAATTTGGAAAAGCTATGAAAAAAAACATTTAAAGCTATATTATACTTCATAGTCACGATTCCATTTCTGATTTATCAATAAGAGTATTATATTTTTGTATAGGTCTGTAAATGAATTATTATACGAAAGCAACTAATGGTATATTACGACAAAATAAAACCAAGTTCTATTTTGAGTGGTTATTCCATCTGGTCTTATGGGGAAAATGAATGAATGATATACGAGTTGTAGAACGAGCCAAGCAGTTCAATACATGACAGGGTTATATCAGTGTTATTTAGTCTATAAGATTCCTATATGTATACGCATACCCTATAACCTCTTTATATAAAAATGCTAAATAGGTGTTCACTAAGAAGGATAGTATTCCTTCTCAACGCTCTATCTAGATACTCTGAGGCGCCTTATTAAAGTAGATGACTACCAATTTTTTGTAATGTTGTTGACGCCAATCAAAATGGATATATAGTTACAAAGACTTGCGAATATCCTAATTCAGACATTATTTTTTGTACGTTTATTAGCGTCTTTTATGTAGATACTCAATTTTTTTTGTTTTTTTCTCAATAATTCATAAAAGACCAAAGACAGACGTTCTTGAAATATAATTGGCAATTTCCCGTTCGTCTTCGTAGCGGTAGAATTCAGTAAAACGATTTCCGCCTTGCGAAGTGCTCGATTGTAACGTACGTGTTTGACTTTTTATTTAAATAAACTGTCAAATCAGCTGAACTTGACACGCCGCCCGTGACCTTTATTTTGCCCATTCTCACACTATATTAGATCCTATTTTTATCAGACATACTTTTTTATATTGTAAATATTTAAATCTTAAATTATTCCCTTAAAAAGGGAGAAATGGATGTATAATTCAATATGTTTACCTTATACATTTAACTATCAATTTTTGTTTTGTACTTTCTTGAATACGTTTCTCAAGTTGACAACCGGCGTAACGATTATTTTTTTAAAAGTATATTAACCTGCTAAGACGGTAATTTTTTTACGTAATGATGGCTAAGGAATTCGAGTAACAATTTCCATCCTCCTGATTAACGATCGGGAGCAACGTTGCGTACCAAAATTCCAAGTAACTATTTCAAGTCGTGATATTTTCTGCAAATCATCGCTTTTTAACAGTTTGCGTTATAACTAAAGGCGGCGGGCGCTTTTTCGTCGTGACTCTAGTTATTGATTCTCAAGAGAATAAAGGCTTCCTGGGTACCTACTTACTCGTTTTACGTAATTAATGTTAATGTTAGAAAAGGGTAATAATGCATGCGTATGCCAGGGACATCGTTAGACGAGCGATTACAATCTTATTATAAAATCTTATTAATTAAAGCTTATTTATTGTAATGACTCAAACAATGTTACCAATATTCCACATAAATTGAGTATTGTAATATGTTTAAAGGAAGAATATAATTGTACCTAGACAACATATTTTCTTAAATAAAAAAATTGTGCGTGTCAGCTCCGATGCGCGACTGGAGTTTACTCCTTAAGTACGATTGTTAATTAATGTAAATGGAAAATTCTTTAACAAAAAATGCTAACATATAATTATTTTCAAGTAAAACACAAATTAACAAGATCTAATTTATACAACAAAATTAAAAACGTTTAGTAACGTTAGATTAAGATGTTAAAATTAAAAGAGATTTTTTTAATTTTGTAGAATACAAAAATCAATTCTTAAGAAGTAAACTCCAAAAATATCTCAAATTACTCAGATAAAATATTGAAACAATGCAGATTGGTTTTATTCCACGATTTATTACGCCTTTTTACGTAGATTACTGAATATTGCACAGTTTTCTTGATAAAAAACTAAAAATACGAAACGTTTTGTAGAAAAATATACTTTTAAAGACAGCTTTATAAAGAACAAAACAGAAGAGACTTTATTAGAAAATATATAAAATGAGATAAGGAGGACGACTAATGCCATTATAATAATGTGGATTTTTACTGTTTAATATTTTCATAATTATTTGACCCTTCTCGACAACGCTTAGTCTCGAACACTGCCATTTCACCTTACAACTGTTAAATTAAAAAAAAACACATTCACCATATGTTTTTTTTATTTAACTGTTTTAAATATGTTAGTGTTGTGACAAACGTATGATCTGGAAGATCTTCTTTTATAACGTAGGTATTAATTCATTGAGAGCATTTTATAATTGGTAAAGAAAATAGCAAAATACATATTTTTTTAAATAAATAATAATTTTAATAATATTTTTTTGTTAATCATTATACGTGATTTAGGATTCTAGAATTTTAACGTTGGCTGGTTAGTGTCTCGAGTCATGTTTCGAATCCGACGCCGGGGAGTTCATATTTAATTACACATTTTCGGCATGTATATTGTGAAAAAGATTTCTTAATATTATGGTTTCTATTCTACTTCGTTGAACTGTATATATATACATATTTTATCGTGTCATTCACCGAAAACATTTTATATAATTTTATAGCTTCCAAATTGTTATTTTAAAACAACACCAAACTGTCAGGTGCGATAAGATGAACCTTGATATTAATTGGATGGAAAAGAAATCTGGTCTGATCTATTATACTTGACGAAATATACCGAAAGTAAATTAAGCGAAATCGGCTTTACAGTTGCCGAAACTCACGGCTTACCGGACTAGGTAATAATCTTATTATTTTCCAAGTGCAATTAGCCAAGGCCAGCTTTGCATACATTTCGTGTACAGTGGCCTTCATAGCGACTTTCTTTTATTTCTAAATATCGATTTGTCAATTCTATCCTAGTATTTTATTGGCATTTCTATTATAGAGGCTTTCGTCGCTCGCGTTATCAATTTAAATATTCTTTTGATTATAATTTAGCACAGAAGTATATGCAGCAGATCGCTGAAGGTTTAACGTAATGCAATGAAACGGATTTGGCAGTAAAACGTTTTTTTGGCGAAATGTCATAAAAAGTGATTTTAAGATGTTTTTGCGAAAATTTTTATGGGCGGTCGACATTGTTGATCATTAATCTTTCGATGCATAAAATTTATTTTATACAGAATTTTCTTGTCACAATATTGTTTTCAAGTAATGATGCATCGTGAGTGCATCATTTATATTATAAGCGGTTACTTGTAAGTTTATTTATATCAACTCGTTTTAGTTTATTTTAAAAGTCGAATAACTTTGTGAAACATATTTTTATAATTTAAATGAAGAAAATATTTTAGTTGACTTAAAAATGAACTCTACCACGTTTCGTCAGCCAGTTGTATTTTTATTTTATTTAATAAATATTTTAGTTGACTTAAAAATGTACTCTAAATTTAAATTCTTTTTTATTCTTGTTAAAAACAAAATTTAGTTATTTATAAGTAAAAAAAAAACAGTTTATTCTTAAAAAAAGAAGCCCAATCATATAGAATTCGATGATTAATGGCATTTTACTACTAAACTAGAAAACTATGTATACAAAAGAATAACTAGAAAGCTAAATAGATTAGAAACCATAGAACATTAATAGCAATGGCTTATAGCAACACAAAACGCAATAAAATGAAATTGTAACATAAGGGGATATTATAAAATATTGTTATAAACAAATTAGTGTATGATATACATATAAACAAAAGCAATATAAACCGGCTAAGTACGAATCTGGCTCGCGCATCGGAGGTTCCGTATCACATTGAGGTGAAATTACTTTATTTTACTCAAGATATTACTAATATGTACTCCCTAGCGCAATAAATATCTAATATTATTAGGTGTATGATAATATCTAATATTAATATTTATAGGTGCGACATATACGTATATTATCGTGAATATCTCAAAAAGTATGACATTTAGAACCATTGTTATTGTTTTCCTACAAATTTTGTGTAGACTTCTAAAAGCCATGTTGTTTTTCCATGACTTTAAGTTCAGTAATTTTGGGAAACAGAAAGAGGGGACATTTTTGGAAAATTTTTCAATACATTTCTGAAGATATGCTACCTAAAATAATGAAAAAAATATTTTGAAACCCTTATAACTGGCCTTTCAAAGGATATCCCATGCGTATATATGAAATTGAAAAAAAATCGATTACTTAATTTGCTCCGACCTAAATTTCCATATAAATCTTTTTGAGTGTAGCTATTGATATATGTGGTGTTTAATATGTCTTATTACTATGCCAAATTTTTACGTCAAGCGCTCTCTGAGGAAAACGGCTGTGATATACGGACATATGAGTGATCTTATAGAACTTCCGTTTTCCTTTTCGATGTACAGTACTCTAAAAAGCAACACTCAACAAAAACAGAATAAGGGAAAAGATGTGTTAATAAAGTTCTAATAGACCTGGGAAAATGGCTGAATTCCATACATTGCTGAGCGGTACATTGAATCCATTATATTAAGAATAAACGAAAAATTCACGGGCTCCTCGATACTGCCTACAGGAATCGTTTACCTTTATTTGAACAGGATTGATTAAAGTATTAAAAGGTTTTTTGCTGAATAAAAAAATAAAATTCATACGTTCATAGAGTTTAACATGAATTTAAGGCCGTGTTATTGGCAGTCAAGATTGAAAGACGGCCATTAGCATAATTCAAGACGTCCCGCTAACATGGGAACAATTCGCAGAAGTAAAGAAGGAATATAAGAACTGATTTGACATAATCAGTACGTAAATTAAATGCAAATTTAGCGCGGCGAAGTTGGGACATGATTTATGCGGCCGCGCCGCGCTCCGGCCGTGATTTACGACGCGGCTCCGCGGTCTGGCCCTGCTGCCCCCTTTATTGATAAATTGAGAGAATATATTTGTTGTGACTGTGTTTACTTACAAAAAACGCTCCTGTTATAATCCGCGGCGTCATATGCGCAAATTTAGCTGAGGTTAAATGCGTAAACGCAAGTGTATTGAAAGATAAATGATAAAAAAAATGGTAACGAAACTTGAGTGGTTTAGGTGAAAAATGTATCAAATAACTGCAATATTGTGAACGATTTAAGTTGAAAATTGTTTGATAGTGTTCGTTTTTTTTTACCAATACAGCTTTCTTGCCGAAGGTGTTTCAATATAAATGTTATATAATAAATTATGCCTTGCGATGTTAAAATACTTTAAGTTCTCATACCGCCGATATTCAATTAGATATAGTTTAAAATTTTAAAATTATTCGTTTACTAATATCTTGTAATTGACGAAGCTAAGAAGAAACGGAAGGCCACGTAAGTTGATGAATATTTGAATATAAAATAATGTGATAAAATATTTGAGAAGCTTAGAAGAGACGTCATTAAATATTATAGGGATAGAGGCGTATAGAGCTTTATGAGAAAATAAATTTATGAATATTTAACCTAAAACGATTGCCTAATTGAAAAATGTAAAAGAGAAAAAAGATAATTTATTAATAGAAATGCGAAAAGCTTCGTGAGACAACACGACTCTCCATTCAAAAATAAAATCATCGCCAACATTTGTATACATATAGACGGCGTAGGTAGAATATCTCCTAAGCGTCAAGACTGTTTTTGTCTGGGATCGAACATCAAATTAACTTTGTGCTAACTGCGTAATGGTAAACAAATTTCGTCCATTAATTGCTTTATTAAGAACTAATGATTGCATTCACGCGTCGTTACTAATCTAAACGAATTGCCTCTGAACGCTTAACTCCGATGTCAGTGAAGCTTCCTTAAATCAGAATTAAATTTAACTGTGATTAAATATGCCGAGTGCCTGTCGCATGTAGGTTCTTAATTACGTACGTACCTTCACCTACGCCTAATTATTGTGTAAAGTTATAAAGCCATTAAAATCCTTTCAGCGAATTAAACACTAACACGCCTGCTCGCTCGCATATTATTTATGTTGGTATTCTTCGCTCACTTCAAGTACACCTTAAGTCGACGACCGAGCACCGCCTCGACTCGTCACACGACTCGAGCACAGCTTTTTGTCTTTTTTTTTGTTCCATTGCCATAATCTATATATTTATACAGCACACGTTCGTACATCTATCTACCTAAGTTGGTGCCAGCTTTTCAAGTATTCAATACGCGAGTTTCATTATAACTAGCTATTTTTCGGACGGATAGGGCGTTATTTATCCGGTGGTAAGTTATTTTGACATCTGTAATTTAAACAACGCCTTTGATATTTTCTCAATGTTACTTTGTCAAAGTTATAAATTAGTGTCGATTGTGATCTGGCTTCGCTCCGCGGCCGATAGGTATAACGACCAGTTTTCGGTCGTTGTAATGTGTCTGATCTTTTAGAAATAACAAAAACCGGCCAAGGGCGAGTATGACTGGCGTATCGAGAGTTTCATACCTTATTTGAAATGAAAGTATTTATCATAAGTCTTCACCGCTATAGACGTGTTAGCGTTATGGATATTTAATAATACGTAATATAATTAGGTAGGGGGATATTATTATTGTGAATATGTATGACGTGATGTGCTATGATATCGAAAATTATAATTAGAATTTTCCTACAATCTTTGCGTAAGCTTCTAAAAATGCTTCTTTTTTATAATTTTGGTTTCGAAAATAAGTCATATATTTTTTCAGTATCTTTCTGAAGATATGTAACTTAAAATTATGAAAAAAAAATGTTGAGACACTGAAACGATACCCAAACTGGGACTAAACAAAATTAAATTCCTAGTAGGTACTTACAATTAAATCTTTGCTAATAACCCACTTGAAGATGTTGTAATACAACGAAACCTAGGTCGTGGTAAAGAACTTAAAGAAAGTAGAAATAATACTACATCACGTAGTTTCATTTAATTGTGAATAATGAATTTCTAAAAAATTAACGCCAAATATATTCAATCCTAGTACTTAGTTTGAGCTGCTCTAATATTTACATATTTTTTTTGTGTTTTAGCTATTGATATATATGCTTTATTACTTTGCCAAATTTAAAGTTTGAACATCAACCCAGGTTTCTGAAAAAAAAACGGCTGCAACACCTGGAGACATGAGTGATCTGGTTCCGTTTCTTCTTTTGAGGTTCCGATATCCAAAATTAATAACTGTAGATTAATTATTTTGTTACTTGGTTTAACAAATTTTTTTTGTAAAATTTTCTATATATCAAGATACTCAAAATGAATATACATATATGTTCTTAGTTATTGATATATTATACTTACTATTGAAAAACTATTTAAAACATCGAATACATAATTCAATAATAAATGCATATTTCTTTTATTATTAAAATTATTTCTTTTATTATTAAATAAATTATAAAATGGTTATACTAGATTTTTCATATAGCGTTACCTACGCGATATATGTAAACAGATTTCGGCCTCTCGAGAGACGTAGTGATAGAATTTAATATACATGTGGCGCCATCTATTGATTTGTTGCGGTATTAAATTTGTATTGTATTAAAACTTACACTGCGTTACATTGCTTTGTAACACCAATTAGGCTTTTTTCGGATAAAAACTTAAGATTAAAAAGTTTATTCAAATCATGAACTAGGTATGTCTGCTATGTTTCATGAAAATATGTTGAGATACTTAGGCGTGTTTGTGTAACAAACATTCAAACAGACTTCGTATTATTAAATTCTAAGCGAGTAAAAAGGTTTGTCATATTTTGTATTATCGCTATACTCGAACTGTGTATATGTGAAATTGGATAGCGACTTGTTACTAGGTTAGAGAGTTATTAAGTAACAAACATTATGTTCATTAGGGCATGTAATAGATAGTTACCTTTATATTATAAAAAGAAAATAGAATTTTTTCAGGAGGATTGTTAATTGTTATTGCGTAAAAAATTAATAAAATAATATGACATACTCACTTGAAATAATATATAATAAAAATAATCAAAGAATTATAAAATCAAAACATAATTTGATAAAAAAAAATTCAAAACTTTTTATTATAAAACTCTGTTGAGATGCATTGTGCTTTATAGTTCACCACTAACCAAATAACGGTTTCGTCTAAAACGGGGTTATATAAACCAGGATGGTCCTGCAAGTATGTTAAAATAACCCTAAAAATATATCTTAAATAAATCAGAAATTGTTGATCGCAGCAATGACATATTTATAATTATATGTTTCTCCCTGTTTATTTGGCAAATTCTGACACATTATTGATTACTTAGTTGATGAAATATTTTCGGTATGTACTATTCCTACGTTATGGCTTTTAAAAGATTGTTTAACACTTTCTGGACGTCATCCAAATGCAAGATTAGAAGGAAAACTTTTTTGTCAATTAACTTTTTACTGTGCGACTTTAAAATATTAATACGAACGCTACACAAAACGCTCGTGTAGTGATAATATTAAAAGATACTGTATCGTTGCTGAACGCCCAGTATCTTTTTTTAATGAAATATTGCTTTGGTATTGCAGTTTAGCATTACTAATATTAGTAATATATTTTATACAATAGGCAATGTTATAGGTTCAACTACCTAAATTTATTTTTCTGTCACGTCCATTATTATTCACATGTCCATCGCTTAGAACTTAATTTGGTGATGTACGTTCACATATATCTTTATATAGAACAATGCACGTATGTATTACTTCATTTCTCTCTAATATTAATATTCATTTAAACATCATGCCTTTTTTTGTACACATTTATAAATTTATATGAGCAAGCAAGACTGCCAAATAAGGGCCTCCGTTCGTTTATGTAGCGTGAGGAGCACCTAAGAAATACATTGATACATTCACGTATGTATACATACATGTAATAGAGTACAGTCGGTGTGTTTGGTTAAATAATTTTTTAGGTACTATTTTTCGACCGTTTTTTTTTATTTTCAATTTTCTTGTGACTTATCATTGGTCCGATGTAAGCAGTGGTAACAATAATGGAAAAACTGTATATGCTCTGTTTTGTATATTGTAGTCCAGTAACTATTTGTTAATTTTTTTTTAAACTGCGAAGACTGCGAATTGGAAATAGTTTTGAAAATAATATGGATCTCCCGAATATAGATTTAAGATGGCGGTCTATACTTCAGCTCATTTTGTGAAATGATTTTTTTTAAATATATTGGAAAATATTGGACATACAAAAAAACGTTAAGTCTTTTTTTGTAGAACGTGCAATTCTCTACAAATTTTATATAAAATATTTATTTTTATGTAAATATTATCGAAATTACAACGTCTCAAAAATATTTAGACACGGGCAACCGTGAGTATATCTAAAGTATGCACACGATAAACGTAAAATATAAAAACCTTTGAAGCAAATTTTTTTGAAGAAACTTCTTAAAACCTTTGAAATTTCGAAAATATTGATTTTACGAAAAAATATTATGCTCTACAAAAAGGTCAAATTATTTTTGTCCTAAGTCCAGCTGTTTCCGAGATATTTAATAACAACCATTTTCCATGGTTGTCAACAAAAATTTTTCATGAAACCACCAACTTAAATTTGTTTTCAAGAGGAAATAGTCGAAAATTATTTCCAATTCGAAGACGTTATTAAGAAAAATTTTGTATTGTGAACACGTATACACAGCTTCCTTACTACTGGGATAATATGACGTAAATGATGATTCGATTTTCATATTTTACCAGCAAATATTAAACCAGTGGAATTGTACATCTCTTAAATTCATATAAGGATCAAATGATGTTATACCGAAATATTTATGACTGATTTTATCAAAATATTTCCAATATTTTATATAATTAAGAGATTTTTAACGATTGGCAACAAGTGTTCACCGGCTTAGTAAACTATTTATACTAACAAAATATTACTCAAGTTTGTTATCGCTTAAAAATGTGTAATTAAATTTTCGTTAGGCATATTTTAGAATTACAAAAATTAAAAGGGACGTCCAATTAAAACAGTAAATTTCAAAAATCACCCGCACTGGTCATGCTGAAACTCAAACGAAATCAGTTGAAGTTATATTACAAGCGGCCTGTTGAATAAACACCATTCTCGCAGGAATTAATTATGTAAAATAATTTTAATTATTTTCCCCCAAGACTGGAGTGACGAGAGGGAATTTTGTCGTTTGAGGGTAGGAATGGGGTCGATGGAACTATTTTTAGCTCAAATCGGGTCGGGCGGTCAACAAATAATTTAAATCTCGCCTTAGTTCAGTGTGTTTAAATAAAAGTGACATAAACAGACAGGAAGTGGGTGTTGAATGCATATTAAATATTTGGAGGTATTCATTCCGTAACGACTAATCCAAATAATTAGATATATTACTTCGTACTTTCTGTAAGACTTAGATTTATTAATCTATAGCCTTTTTGCATATAAATAAAAAAAAGCATGTATCTAAAACTTATGTATAACATATATTTATAGATTCCTACTATTATCAACCGATTGCCTTTAAATTTTCCACACCTACCCTCTACCCCTAGCAACAAAACTCAACGGGTGGTGATTCTCACCCCACTTCCTTGCCCGCGTATAATAGGGTCGGGGATGTGGTCTTTATAAGGAAATGTTTTCAACTTGTCGCCATTACGATGGTATCGATCTATATTTTTATATAAAAATGTCAATGGAGAAAAATGTCAATAAATGTACAATAATATATTAATATAGGATATGAGGTATTATTTTTTATTTAATGCATCTTTATACATTAAATAAAAACATAAAGGCTCGCTTCTGCATGTGTCTTTTATTTATCGTGTTTCGTATTTACTTTCCAGCCTTTCTTATCTGTGTATACATACAAACTTGAGTTTCTTTTCTACAAATTTATACTAAACAATATTAGTTCAGAACTAAGATAAATTAGTTTGTACGAAATTAATAACAGTGTTCGCTATCGTTGTAAATACGTTTCGGTTTACTGACAACGATATATTTAGTGCTCGCGTCGGCAGCGAGTGTACAAGCGACAGTACATTCGAATCGATAGTCCAACACATTACGTCTTAAACATTCTTCTCCCCTAATAAATGCCATTTTAATATAGCTATAAACTTATATAAACAATATTAGTTCCCAACTAATATCAATTAGTTTGTACTAAATTAATAACACAGTATTCGTTGTCGTTGTAAATACTTTTCGGTGCACTGAAAACGATACGCTTAGTGCTCGGTCGGCGAGTGTACAAGCGACAATACGCTCGAATCGATAATCCACCAACACATCAGCGTCTTGAACATTCATCTCTATTAAATACCATTTTAAAATAGTTATAAATGTATACTAAACAATATTAGTTCCCAACTAAGGTAAATTAGTTTGTACTAAATTAATAACAGTGCTCATTATCGTTGTAAATACGTTTCGCTATACTGAAAACGATGCGCTTAGTGCTCGCGTCGGCGGCAAGTGTACAAGCAGCGACAATACACTCGAATCGATAGTTCACCAACACATCAGCGTCTTGAACATTCTTCTCTAATAAATACCATTTTAAAATAGTTATAAATGTATACTAAACAATATTACTTCCCAACTAAGGTAAATTATTTTGTACTAAATTAATAACAGTGCTCATTATCGTTGTAAATACGTTTCGGTATACTGAAAACGATACGCTTAGTGTTCGCGTCGGCGGCGAGTGTACAAGCAGCGACAATACACTCGAATCGATAGTCCACCAACACATCAGCGTCTTGAACATTTTTCTCTAATAAATACCATTTTAAAATAGTTATAAATGTATACTAAACAATATTAGTTCCCAACTAAGGTAAATTAGTTTGTACTAAATTAATAACAGTGCTCATTATCATTGTAAATACGTTTCGCTATACTGAAAACGATACGGTTAGTGCTCGCGTCGGCGGCAAGTGTACAAGCAGCGACAATACACTCGAATCGATAGTTCACCAACACATCAGCGTCTTGAACATTCATCTCTAATAAATACCATTTTAAAATAGTTATAAATGTATACTAAACAATATTACTTCCCAACTAAGGTAAATTATTTTGTACTAAATTAATAACAGTGCTCATTATCGTTGTAAATACGTTTCGCTATACTGAAAACGATACGCTTAGTGCTCGCGTCGGCGGCGAGTGTACAAGCAGCGACAATACACTCGAATCGATAGTCCACCAACACATTAGCGTCTTGAACATTTTCTCCCCTAATAAATAGCATTTTAAAATAGCTCACTGTAATGTAAATGACTGCATCTTTTATAAACACAGCGAGTAGAAAAAATGACTCGCCTTGCCAAGCCGGTTTCATAACACGACATGTCTTAGTCGTTTTTTCGCTCTTTTAACTCGCTCCTCGTCGCAATCCCGGCATTAGTCGCTCCGTATACAACGTGCATGCCGACTGAACTATATACGTTTATATAATGCCAGTAAATATATAGGTATATAGTAGGTACTTTTGTTATTGTGTAAGTTAGTCAATATACATATTTATAAACCTACCTACCTAATATAAGTATAGTTGCGTTATATTCGCTTACTAAGAAGATTCCTTTTTAATGTGTCTACGTTACGTTCAGTCGAGTTAGTTTGATTTTCAAAGCTATGTTTTACAGTTATTTCAACAGCACTAAGTGGAACTTGCGTGGGTGACGGGGAAGCGCGAGCTGAATTTACAATTAGCAAGTTGCTCGCTGACGAAGTGTCATATTTGTCGAGGCTAATAATGCCGACATTGGCTGCTCTTGTTTGGTTTACGTACGAAATTTAATTCAGGTGTTAAATCGCCACAATACGTACGAATCGATCGCGTTGTCTCGCTTGTGTCCGGTTATTTAAAAATGACTTACATGTGAGCGGTGTCGATAGCCTGTGAGACACCGGTGTGTACACTGTACTGGGCGGTACAAAAATTTACGACGTTTTTGTAACTTTCCAGAAGTGAGTATTATCCGGTTCTCGGAAGGGAGACTTATTTCGGTGGCGAAGTTTTTTTTGTATTTGGTTTATATTTTTCGTTACTTTTTTGTGGAGCGTTGGGAAAACCGCTCTCCAGAGCCAAGTTGCGTTTTGTCATGGTGAAATCTTGAAATATTTTTCTTTTATTGTGTCTTGCAAATTTTGTCCTTTTATCGTTTTGAGCTATCGCTTTGATGTTTGAAATTAGAGTTGCCTTAAAAATTAGAGTGTTTTTACAATTGTATTTTTCATATAAGACAACTTATTTTTTTTCACAATTATTATTTCGCATTCAACATTATTATTTTTGAAACTCGATACATTTAATAACTTAATTAAGATTTTTTATAGTTGTAATTGAATGAAAATAATTTCTCGATTTTTCTTTAGATCAAAATACATTTTGTTAATTTCCTATTAAGTTGTAAACCATCTGTATATAGAGTTTCTCCCATACTTTTAATAATAAAAAATCATATTTATTGTCTTTTATGTTACTAACAGAAACGCAAATTTACTTGACATATTTTAATGAAAAATTAATTAAACATTAAATTAACAGTTCAAGGTTATCATAGCGTTCGTTGTGACTATCGCAACAAGGGACCTAGCCACTAAAGTTGAGAAATTATTGGAAACAATTACTTTTTCAAAGGTAAACGAGACATACTTTCAATATTATGTTAGATTAAATTAGTTTAGGTGTTGATAAGAAATATGTATGAGAAATATTGTCAACTTAAAATTTCGTGCGATCGAGTAATCAGTTCAAACAAGTATGAAGTCGATAGTTAATTATATTTAATAATTTTCCACATTATTGGAGCGAGCATTAATGACAGGTTAATTATACTTACGTATCCTAATTTTTAGTTATTTTTAAATTCTGTACTTCAATTTGGAAAACGGGACCCTTATAAGAACACTCATGCGTCTGCCTGCATGTCCATTGTGTCACTGAATATTTTATCATAAACCATACGACATAGAAACTTGAATTTTGGCAGAGTAATACATCTTACCAACCCACACATTATCCTAACTTTTTAAAAATAATCAAGTAAGCCTCAATAATAAAATACACAAGTTATTTTTAAATGTTATGTCACATGGAGGACATGTCATAAGGAATAAAAAGTGGAGGACATGGAGGACATGTCATAAGGAATAAAAAGTAAAATTTTAAATTGCATATTTATAAAGATATTCTAAAAATATGCAAAAATAGACCTCTGCCCCCCTCTTCTATTTCCGAAACTACTGAACTAAAATAACGAAAAAAATAGGGTTGTTAAAATATGACAAGAAATTCTAGGAAATCTATAGCGATTATAATAAATCTTATAATTTTTTTTATATGCACCATGTTTATAAGTGCCTAAATGTGCACGGAACTCTGGTAGTGCGAGTTTGCTCGTACTTGACAGGTTTGTTTTATGAGATCTGTTTAGTGAAATTCCTGCAGCCTATGTTCTTTTATCCGCCCTGTCGACTCCATATATTCCGCTTGGCCGAACCGCGTCAAGTCGGCGCTTATTAGGATTTAGATGTTTATCATCAAGAACATATCCAACGTATTTTATCGCGTCGAGGATTTTGGTAAGCTCGCGGTCGCACGGCCCGGGGATCGCATTCCGCACATGAATTGATAGGGGAGCTCGATCGAAGCGGTTGACGTCGCCGGGAATCGGAACGTGTCCCCTGGACAGCTCGCCTAATGGCAGCCGCCTACGCGGGCGTATTGTTCCTCCACAAACTTATGCCGCACGTTTAGTTTGGCGGGCGATGTCTCTCTCGGGTTGCGTTGGCACGTCTCGCTTTTTGCTAACAGTTTTTCAGTTAGTGCGGTCGTCTACGTGATGATGTAGAATGTTTTCTGTAACAATGCTTTTATCGGGATGTTGTTATGTGTCACGAACCGTAATATATTAATGATATTCGTCGAAGTAAAGTATTAAATTCCTGAATGTTTTCAGTGTTAGCAAACCTTTTCTTAGAAGTATTAAACGAATGATGTAAATTATTTGTAATAAGGCGATGTGCGAAAGAAATTTAACATCATCTGTCACGATTGGCCGAGCTTTCTCTCCTGAACTGGTGAGATCATGGCCGGCCTGTCGCTAATATATAACTTTGGCTTCGGTGAAATACAAACTAGCAACAGCATAATTTCAAAGCCGAGCACTTATATACATACATTCTAAAACTATAAAAAGTAATGAAGTATTGAACAATGGAATGCATTAGCTTGAAATTATGGACTTAGATAACATAACTTAGATAAAATAAAGAGAATGCAAAATTGCGCGAGTAGATTTGCGCGTCAACGAGGTGTAGTAAACAAGGTATAAACTTTCTCGATTATTGAATTTGATTTTTAGGATTCCGCCGCACCTTAAAAGGGAAAAGGAAACTAACTGTAAGTTCATTCACGTGTCGGTCTGCCTATCTACCACATCCGTTTTTCTGAGTAACCGCTTGAAGTAGACATTTGAAATTTTGCAGAGTAATAAAACATATTAACCCGCATAATAGGTATAATTAAAAAAATATTTATATTGAAATTTTAGGGGGTCAAATTAAAAAATTTGAAAAAAACTTAAATTACACCTATTGTGTGGGATAAAGTTTGAATGGATTAATAATAAGGGCTTCAAAAAATTGTTTCATGGTTTTAGGTCGTATATTTTCAGAAATATACTGAAAAATATTGAAAAAATATATTCTCCCCCCCTTATTTTCGAAACTACTCAACCTAAAATAATAAGAAAAATAGAATTTTTCGAAGGCTACGCAAAGATTTAGCCGTTGTGCTAGATCTTATAGTTATTTAAAGAAGCACCGTGTTTTTACAGTAGGGAATATGTTTATGTTATGAAAAAAATGCCTTTATATAGGCAATATGTTTACGTTGTGAAAAATTAATATTTGTAAATAGTTACGGAACCCTAGTAGTCCGAAAGTACTACATGGGTTAGTCCTAGTAGTAGAAACTCGCGTTACTGGACATTGTGTACCGAGGAAGATTTCTTAATGAATGACTAAGCCTTGGGTATTTAGTACCGTTTACGTGGCAATAGAATACAGTTAATGATAATAGCACCGCGGTAGGTGTGTGTTTAACAGAAGTATTTTTTTTAAACTAATGTTATACACACCTCGAACATGCAAAAGCAAATTGACATCAACGTGTTAAACAGGTTGATGTGTTTGCAGTGTGAAGTGTTGGTTGCGGAGTATTGGGTCGGCGAGCCGGTGTCGATAGCCCGTCTCTGCCGGCGGGTGTACGAGAGCCGCGTGCGCCCGTTGTCCATGCGGGCTCGCGGTAATGATGTTGAAATTGTAGCGATGTATCGAAATGCCGATATAGTATATATTTTTTTTTTAAATTTCATCGAGCAGATAAAATTAACTGCAATATAAACAGAATTTGAAGATAACACAGAGATTTATTCCTTGTATATCAATGTGCTGTAGGATGTTACTTACTTGTGCAAAATTGCGTCTATGCTACATATATGTGAAAAATTGTCTTCTATAAATTATTATTAAAATGCAATAGTGCTTAAAAAAAATATTACAATGGAATGTTGGATATATTTGAAATAAAATTAGGTACACCTTAATTTAAATAGGGAAACTGATCAATTTCCATTCGGTGTTCTATGGAAGTGTGATAATTTAAAAAAAGAAGGAGGTGATGGCGCTCCCTCTCATATCAGAGAGAATCTTTCAAGCACCAGTTATAAATGACGCTAATGTACGTGTCCATTATTCTTGTACCTTATCCTGTTACTAATGGCGTATCTCCGGAACCATTGCTGTCATGCTGACTGCCAAAATTTCTTGGATAATATCGATTATGTACGTATCCAAATGTTTATAAGTGTTTTTGAAATATTTTTTTCTGCGACGGTAATCAGGGAACTTCGTTTATATGTCTGTTAGCAAACATTTATTTTGATTTTTTTCGTTTAGGACTTGTGATACGTGTAACGGATGCTGATTGTCAAAATGGAATAAACGTTTTACTTTTCCAGGCAACAGTTATTTGGAAATATGTTTTAAATGCTGTTATATTATCGACTGAATCGTAGTGCTGTTAAAACGGCACAAATAGCGATAAAGTGACGATAGAGATACTGTGATTTTCGCAACCTTTTTTCGTGACCTTTCTCATATTACCTTGTTTTAGCGATCCCCGAATCCGATCCGACCATGTCTGATGACATCTTATACGCATTATTTTCCCACCACGTCTTGTTTATACGAACATATTGTCTTCATCGTCCATTCTTTGTTCATTCGGCTTACGCTCCGCCCTCTTTGTATCCTGATATCCTACTCCGTACGCAGATATAAGTATCTGGTATCGATTTATGGTTTTTTCGGCACACCTTTAAATATCGATTATCTTCTATAGCGATATTTGTTTTTTTTTTCGACGTTTCCATCCCTAGCTGGTCGCCGGAGGAACGCGTGCGAGCGAGAGGCAGCGCGTCACAATTGAACATAATTTAACTTTGTTACACAATGCGGGTGCTTGTGATAGATAAGTTTAGACATGTGTTTTAATTGCTTGGACAGTGCGCTTCATTTCCTTTATTCCGAGCGTCGCGTCGTTGTAGGGTACAGTTTTACGTTCGCGCTCGGGGAACGTGGCATTTGGGGCGTTGGGCTTTCGAAAGGGGGCCGTCGTCTGTGGGTGTGTATTTATTTGCGGAACGCTCGGGTAATTTAAGACGCTCCTAGTGACGACCCTCCGGATCCTTGATGAAGGGACGTGTGTAACAGCGTCTTTGACCGATTTGGGAATCTGTGACCTAGTAAGTGCTCGTTTGGAAAGTTGGGTATTTACTATCTCTTTATGTGATCATGTGGTGTCCATCAAGGTGGTGTTGGAGAAATATGATGAATGGAGCAGAAAATAATTAAGATAGGATCTCGTTATTCTCGTTTACTACACCTTTATTAGGATCTTCATAAATATATATTTTATAAATATCCACGTCACAGGACAATATAGTGCCCAGTGACGTCATATTAAATAGACACATTATATTTTTATAAAACGAACGAAAAATATCTCGTTCGAGTTAGTGAGTATACAAATACTATGACATTTTAAACACGCATTCAAATGGTAAATAACACAGAAGAAGAATGAAAGGTCGAGAAAAAGGATGCATAAAAAAGAAATAGTAATTTACAATGGTCTATGATTATGTCATGGGTGAGCGAGTACGACATAAGTGTGAAGGGAATAGCATTGCTGTAGAGTTAATTGGATTAGCCCACTCCCTGCAGATAATGGCAGAATAATCCAAAAATCGACAGAATTTAGTAGGATCTGCTTCTGTTTATATTCGGAAATTTCGTCTCATTCATTGCTAACGTGTTCCGTTTCTGTAAAACGCGCAACCAATATCGGACAATCATTCAACAATTAGATTAAATAATGAGAATAAAGTTTTTTAGCGTTCTTTATTGTGGTCGTAAAGTATAAAATAAGTTTGCCCAAAATAACATACAGTACTTTATATTATAGTTCGGATGGCAACCCTAGCCTTATCACACTTACTATAACACACACACACACACAGACACACAATGCAAGAGTGACAATAAATTTTGCTATCACACTATTGTTATCTTACTTGGGTCTCCAGACAATTCGAAATAACTGAAAAAGAAACATTGTAAGAGAATAAAGATAAATATTTTTACGTGGTTATACAAAGAAGGGGAATGTAGGGTCACATTGTTTTCAGTTTAAATATATCTGAAAAGTTTCTTGAATCCTCTCCATATAATACAGACATTTTTCTGAGCATTCTAGATCGGATTATTAGATAATGGCATATATAAATCTATACATACCTATAATATAATTGTAACAGAGTACATGGAAAATATTTTAAAGAATGTTTCATTTAGTGTGTGGAATGATATAAAATCCAGAAAATCTGTTTTTACAATTTTTGTCTGTCTGTTATTTAATTTGTTCTTCAATGACGTGAAATCTACTTGATGGATTTTGATGAAATTTGGTTTGGTAATAGTTTATACCTTCTGTCAACTTTTAGGGTATATAATAAAAATTTGTTATCTGAATATCATTTCTTTAAAAAAAACTCTGATTTGGTGAGTTTACGAAATTAGTAGTGTCAACGCCGACTGTTATCATTTTAGTAGTAAACAAATTAAAAAAAAGAAACAGAATAATAGTGATGATAATAATAATAATACTTTCGACAGGTCAATTGGATCAACCGTAGTGGAATAGTTGGCACAGTACGCTGAAGATGTGGGTTCAATTCCCATCGGCCGATCAACTTTTTTTATCGTTATTACACTGATGTTATTTTGAAATATTAAACTTTTTTATCCTGGTTTTTGACTTATAATATTATCACAATAAATGTACAGCTAACTCCACTTGTTAGAGATATTTGTAAGTTTATGCTCACAGGAAATGAAGTCTGTGTATTGATTTCTTAAACAAATCTATGTCGTGTTTTTATTTACCCATCCATCTGTCATCCATTGTCAATATTAAAAATATTCCGGTTATTCTAAACAATCATCATTAAGTTTTTTTGCCTTTAATATCCGTCATACATTAAATAATTACATGTCATAATAGATGGACACTGTTAGCAAATGGAATATTGGTAATATTAGTCTAATGACTTTTTTTTATTCCGAATTCTACGCTAACGAAATCACTTGCACAGCTAGCTTACAATATATTGCGTACATCATTAAATTGTTTTGTCAATCTCTAAAATGGACTATAATCGAGTGACTAGATTTTGTAGAGACTTCACGAATCTGTAAATATTGTTGACTCTGGTGTACTGTGGACCAACATGGCTATTTTATTAAGTGGACGCTGGACTAATTCGGGAGTGCAATATTATAAACAATGAGGTGATGTCAGCTATGGAACGATGATGGCACGAAGTTTTCGATTATACACGCGTGCGCAATAATAAAAACGTAGATTCTTAAGACGACTATTGGGACAAATGGTTAGGATTAGCAAATAGACTAGAGCGATATGATAGTCATCGCAGTAGAGCGAACGCGCAAGATATGCTCGAGGACTAATAGGCGACAAAATGACCTAGAATTATTTTTATGGATTACAATTGTCATCGTATTCAACGTATGCCATCGCAGGCAATTAATCATTAAATACGTCTGTCGGCTGATGAATTTGACCCACGTTGTCTTGATGAGGCGAGCGTTTTGCCGGCAGTGCGAGGCGTGTTTATTCAGCTACGCAGCCGGTACTTTGCCGGTGAATATATTCCGTAGTCAGTGCGAAAATATCCAAAGAGCAAATATTTAGATGGCCTTTGTTGTATCTGTGATAATAGAATTGCCGATTAATGGTAATCGTAGAAGTAATAAAATGAGACGTCAATATCTTAATTTGCCGAAAAGCTGTTTTTACATATTCGATCCCAGTGATCAAACGGAATGAAATATTTATTAAGTATTCTGACAATGCGTTTTAATGAGTCATTGCTTAATTTGATAAACATTACAAAAGTATTTGTCATTTTAAATAATTAACGCGTTTTCTCTATATCATTGCGGTTACTATTCTCCATTGTTATATTTCGGTACGCTTTTTTTTTTAAAGAAGAATAAACCCTTTAAAGATCTAATTCTACGAAGCATAATCTCCAGAAGAAATTCTTCCTTGTGACACAAGATAAATGTCTTGACCATTATTAGTTAGTACAAATAATATTAAATTATATATTACAATATGTCAAATGAGTTAGCTATGTGTCAAAATCATCGATCTTCACATCGCTAACTTGTACGATATTTTACATGTTGATATTGTCGAACACGAAACATAAATAAGAAAAAAAAAACAATAAACCAAGAAACAGGTCGGCGAAACTTTGGATGAAAAGAGAAAGCACAATAAAAAAAATTGTTATTCTATTGACATTTTATGATGCGTTAAAAAATCGTTAACGTAAAACATGTTCACGAATGGTCGTATTTGTTAATTATTTAATTTGTTATCGAATTATGTCGTAAATTAATATTATCGAAGATCAACGTTTTGTTATAGATGTTAAACCGTTGATGTTTAGATCTTAATATCGGCTCGTGAACGTCGATAATCTCTATTAAAGGAGTCCGAGGGTCTTTAATGAAGTTCATAATAATTTCAAACTTATCGCTGCGTGATTTTGTTGATGGTTTTACTGAAGCGAGATGCACAAACAAAAAAAAACTATTCAGATGGTTTGGCGAATATCGGTGTCGAATTGACGATGCTGATTACATTTCTACAGAAATTTATTCCCGAACAATTCATATTGTATTCGAAGTTGAATAATAAAGTCCTTCGTTTTCAATAAAGCTTTGGATTGTGACAATAGGTATAATAATGAAAATCTCAAAAAATTGTGTCTAAGAGTAATTTAAATTTTTCAGCAAATAGCCTTTTCTCTGAAAAGATACCTATTTTAAAAATGAAATTAATTGTGGCCCTAACTTAATTTACTAATTTACAATCCGTCCCTGCGCCGATTTTCTTTTAATATTTTTTTTTTAAATTTCAGTGCCGCCCACTTAATTTGTAAACTTGTTTCAAACTTCGTGTTTGATGTCCAATTAGAGTACCCACTTTCGAATCGTCTCTTTTAAAAGATTCGAAGGAAAGAGATGTAAACGTTAAAAAATAAGACGATATTAAATGTCGTCCATGTTTGGAAAGTTTGAGAAACATCTGGTCTCTAACCCGGCTTAACCTTACGGAGCGATACCTTGCTTTGTTTACGAGTTATAAAATGCGTCAGCATATCTACTCAAATTTCTTTTTATTTATTCATATTTTGTTTTTCTCTGATCTTGTATATTAATATCTAAATATAACTTTTTACCAATGTTTCAAGTACTCTTAAGTTAATACCTACTTAACAACGGAGAGTTCCTAATTTGTTAACGATTTTAAATAGTCCTTTTAGTAATATAGTTAAATAATAATATTAATTGTTTGGAATTTTCTTCTATGTACCAATATGATTAGAAAAACTGCTAAAATTCAGCCGGCTGTTTAGAATCATATGTCACAAGTTCTCAAAATTTAATTTTGCGGCGAGAAAAGTCGTTTGCTGCCAGTTATAGACTGTACGTACAGAGTTACAAATACTAGAAATAAATGGGCTAAGCATTAATATCTTCCAACTATCTCAAACTAGTCACTCGAATAAGGCTAAAAAGTTACATTTTTAGTACTTGCGTGCCAAAATCCGTTCTAAATAAGCAATCAGTTTTTACCACGAGGATCCTCACATGCTGAGACGATCATTTAAAATAATGATCACACATCTGGAAAATATTTGGCTGATTAAATCTAGAAGACTTCAAATTTAAACGTTGGACACAAAGTTTAAAGTTGAAGTCTTCGATTGGTTTATTGAAATCGACAGGTGTATTTAGCTTTTAAGTAGAATTCATACTTTGAAAATAGCAATTTTTTGTTCGATCTTCCTATAAAAAAACTCAGTTTCTGTAAACGGTTAATTTGAACACATACAGAACTACACTAACGACTTCGTATTGGGTCTATAATTATAGAATGTAAAATGACGTTATTCAATAAGTGACGTCTTTGAGTGTTATCAAATTGAAGTCAAGTGTTAGCGTTTATTTAAGAATCACGTGTCTTAAAATACTCTACAATAAAAATCTCAGTTTCCGTAGACGTTAATTTGAATACATACAGAACTGAACTAACGACTTTGTATTGGATCTATAATTATAGAATGTAAAATGACGTTATTTAATAAGTGACGTCAAAGGTTTGAGTGTTATCAAATTGAAGTCAAGTGTTAGCGTTTATTTAAGTATCGCGTGTCTTAAAATACTCACTCGGTTGGGAGAATCGCGAAGAAAAGTTGACTCGTTTGAATGTTACTTTTGTTGCTCTCAATCGTATGTATCCTTTAATGTAATAACTTTTTCGGGTTATATTTGCAAAAGTTGAAACATGTGATTGTTTTATTTAATGCCAATTAGCAACATTTAATTACGAAGTCGTGTAACGAATATGTTATACGTCTGTATGTATCAACATAAAGGTGATTGACCCATAAAGATATTATTGATCGGTTTCTTAAAATATTTGTGTGCCTTAATTTTACGCATTGATATTGTAGTCTGTTAAGAGTATTTTTCGTACTGTAAATGATAGGGTGTAAAAACTTTTTGAAACTTACTAGGCGGATCTCTTTTTTTGGTAATTTACAATTCTACGTGAAAGTTTTCTGTTTTTTTTTATAAATGATAGGGTGTAAAAACTTTTTGAAACTTACTAGGCGGATCTCTTTTTTTGGTAATTTACAATTCTACGTGAAAGTTTTCTGTTTTTTTTATAAATGATAGGGTGTAAAAACTTTTTGAAACTTACTAGGCGGATCTCTTTTTTTGGTAATTTACAATTCTACGTGAAAGTTTTCTGTTTTTTTTATAAATGATAGGGTGTAAAAACTTTTTAAAACTTACTAGGCGGATCTCTTTTTTTGGTAATTTACAATTCTACGTGAAAGTTTTCTTTTTTTTTTATAAATGATAGGGTGTAAAAACTTTTTGAAACTTACTAGGCGGATCTCTTTTTTTTGGTAATTTACAATTCTACGTGAAAGTTTTCTGTTTTTTTTATAAATGATAGGGTGTAAAAACTTTTTGAAACTTACTAGGCGGATCTCTTTTTTTGGTAATTTACAATTCTACGTGAAAGTTTTCTGTTTTTTTTATAAATGATAGGGTGTAAAAACTTTTTGAAACTTACTAGGCGGATCTCTTTTTTTGGTAATTTACAATTCTACGTGAAAGTTTTCTGTTTTTTTTTTATAAATGATAGGGTGTAAAAACTTTTTGAAACTTACTAGGCGGATCACTTTTTTTGGTAATTTACAATTCTACGTGAAAGTTTTCTGTTTTTTTTATAAATGATAGGGTGTAAAAACTTTTTGAAACTTACTAGGCGGATCTCTTTTTTTGGTAATTTACAATTCTACGTGAAAGTTTTCTGTTTTTTTTTTTTATAAATGATGCATTCTTTTTATTATTAAAACCAAAATACTATAGTGCAACATAAATAAGTAGGAATTTGTGGAAGAGTGGGTAAAATATAAAGTTGGCATGAAACAATAAGGGAATTTCAAGTGTTTAGTCCGAAATTAAACAAATAAGTTATACTAAAAATAATAGACAGTACTGTTTCGTTCAGTTTACATTACATTAACAATATTGAAATGAATGTTCGCTTGATACATTGATAGCAATCAGAGATAACGAAATATATGTAATAGCTGTTTAGTTGGCCAATTAACGTGCTTACTTTCGAATTATGTCGGCACTTTCGATATGAGCAATAGCTATTATAGGAAATATTAGCTAATTTTATACCATTTTAAGAATGAGCAAGCGGCGATTGACCGTAAAAGAAAGGGGTCCTGATGATAATGGCACTGTGTGATTCTTTGATTTATATCTTAAAATTGAACCAATTTTAGATAATTTTAATAACTAAATGTCTTTTATATATGCATACTTCAGCAAAAAATGTTCATGAACCTAACCATACATATATGTAAGTTGATTGGACTTGTGGGAAGCATATGTGAGAGCTCGTATCAAGTTCAAAATACTGCTTGTATTCTAGGTCATGATAAAGTGATTATTGGACATTCATTGTTTATTCGATTCTTTCTGTGAGAGCCGTTCATAAAATAAAACTAATTTTTTTATGCCGGAAGTCGGCAGCTTGTACGCTTGCGTTACTTAAACAAACGTATGTGTTTCTTTAAAAAGCCGGTTGCCACGCGAATATTGAGGTAAAACTGACGTCATGGCCAGCGAAGCCGCCGGCATAGAGAATGTGGAATTAAATAAACAAATCTAAAAATGGCCGATGCTATTGAACTGCCGCTCGTAAATATTCTATCAGCTGTGTGTTAGCGTGACTCAGTTCGGCAAAGAGAGAAATTTCGACGCGATCCAGTCTGATGAGAATTTAAAACTCGACTTAGAAATTATGTTTGGGGTATTGAAATGCAACCCGGGCCGAACCGTGAATGAAAGTGAAGTAAAAGTTGATACTTATTTTTCTAACCGTAACTAACGCTTCATTGTAAATTTTCTGCGACAATTTTGCGGTATCAGAATCGTTTTTTATTCGTCGCTATATTTATTTTTACACTTCTTGGCATTTCAGAAGCAAATCTGCGATATTATAAGAATAAATATATTCGCGAATCGGAATTACTGTCCTTAAAAAATGTTATTTGATTGAAAATAATAATAATACGTAATTTCTTAGAGTTGAATTTCGAATATTCGCGAAATATATTCGCTAATCGGAATCACTGTCCTTAAAAATTGTTATTAAGTGGAAAGAATAATAATACGTCTTTTCTTAGAGTTGAATTTCGAATATCAGAATAAATGTATTCGCGAATCGGAATAACTGTCCTTAAAAATTATAATAATACGTAATCTGCGTCCAAAAATATAATAATAATACGTAATCTGCGTCAAGGTAATAATCTTGATTTTTGACAATTTTAAAATTTTTTACTACAATTTAGGTGATTTAGATTACAGATTCTGTCTTTCTAAGATATAAAGTCTTTTTAAGATATATTTCATTTTTATACGTAATAGACTAATATTATAATAGATATTTCATATTTATTTTTTCTTGGAATTTTTACAACAATGCTCTAATTCTTTCGCGAAATTTCACAGAATAAATATTGAATACTCGAGTTATTGAAATTTAATAAAATTAATCAAGTTCTATAATTTATTGAAGAATATTGCTTTATCAATTTGTGTAACCTCAAACTGGATTAACTTGACATTGTTAACTGTTGCTGATTTGCTGATATGTTTATATTAATATATTTTTTCGTAAGAACCTACCTTTTATTATCTGCATTTTATATCGCTTTATCAATTTATGTAAACTCAAACTGGATCAACTTGACATTGTTAACTGGTGCTGATTTGTTGATATGTTTATATTAATACATTTTGTGTAAGAACCTGCATTTTATTTTCGTACGTAAACCTAATCAGTTCAAAACTAGGTATTTAAATATACTTTTTAACCATCGTCTTATAAATGTACCTTTAAGGTATATCTGGCAACCCTAAACCATAGCTTTCATAGAGAAATAAACCACGTGATATCTTTATCTACGTATGTAGATTATGTACATATAGAGATATATAGATAGCTAAGAACTATGTCTACTAGCTCAATATAAACGAACATATTTAACCTTATTGTCGATTTCCCCTCAAGTAACCTATGCAGATGCTTCCTACAAATGGGTTTTAATTATTTAACATTGTAAGAAGCTAAATAGTTGGCTTTATTTAAGAGAATAAATATTGCTTCAAAGAATGCGCCACCTGCCTTAGTATTAGCGGGGCTAGTTTCTTCTCTCTCAGTAATTTTCTTAGCGTTTAGTCTGCATACTCGCAATTTCTAACGTTAACTTATGCGTTTTTACTCGCAAATTGCCCAGTTGAATAAGGGCAGATGCACACGCGTCGCATGTTGCCTACGTCCATTTTTGGTTTACTTAGAGGTGCGAGTGGTTGCGACATGACGACTCGGTCGGAAACGGTTGCATTAAAAGTGTTTTGTATTAGAATCGTTTAAGGTTTTATCATAAAAATGTATTTATTAATTGTGAGTAATATTTTAAACGATCGTCGTTAAGGGTACGACTATTAATCTTTTTTTCTTTTAGTCGGTAAAGTTTTAATGAAAAGTATTTTATAAGTACTTTAAATATTTGCATCGAATGCGAATTTATAAATGACGACCAGTTTTCAAGGTTGTTATCATTTATTTAATGAGCTTTGGATACAGGTTTGGTGCTGTAATGTCGATAATACTTATTAAGTTAATTTTTACTTTGTAACAAGTGGCAGGCACTCTGCGTATACCTACATGTGTGACGCTCGTTTCTACCTGTTCTGACATTTTAGTTTAATGTTCAATTTGCTTTCAATCAAGTTCATTAAATGTCAGAAAATACTTTCGATTTAAATGAACGTTTGAACTTGACGCGTAATAGCTAAATCGACTGTGTTTTTTTTATTTTAAGTAACTAACTTTTAATCACGACTTTGTTCGTCTTGATTTCGTGATTGATTTTTCGAGTTAAACATTACAAAACAAAAGGCAAATACATATAATAAAAATACATTTGAGAAAAAAATATTTTACGTTTTTATATAGGATATTGTATATACTATCTCTCCGCCCAATTTCAATCAACTCGGCTCAGCCCTTATGCCGTGATTGAATACATAAGCGTCCAACCAAATACACATACAAACTTTTGGGTTTATTATATTATATGGATATCACGTAAGGATCAGGCGGGCTTGGAGTTATTGATTGATCTTGAATCGATAGGTAGCCAATAGTACCAGCCTGAAAATCATTCTTTCAAGAACAGACTTCGTAAAAAGGAATTTGATGGGTTTACAAGTTTATGGCGACTTGAAACTGCTGATTTTGGATTTATATTTAGTATTATTAGGAAATAAAAAATGTTTATCTGCACCGAGCTTTACTTGGCCACAATCGTTCGATTTAAAACATGCGCTTAATACGTAAGAGAACGCCTGTATGAAGTTAATTTTATTCTACTTCTCAAGTATAGGTACATAAGTTCTTTTTCTTTCAGATATATCAAATGCAGTTTTCAATTTGAAAGAAATTTATCTAAATTTTGTAATACTGTTGTACTCGATAATGGAGTGGAGAACTGAAACATATTTTTATTATAAACTGGACTTGACTATACGGGTGTTGGTTGATTGGTATAGCGACGTTGTTTTTTGGATTCGTCTTGAAAATAGAACACGAAAATAATCTATCACATTAATCTATGCCTTTATTAGTGAGAAATAATATATTTTTCAGTAACAAAATATTTTCATTTACAACGTTTTTGCATCTATTACTAAACTATACTAATTTATAATCTATAACTTATTATAGTTATATTTAAACTTTTCAAAAACTTAAGAAAAGCTCTGTATTATCAATAAAATCAATTTTCCTTTCCGTGAAATAATACTTGTTCAATATTCATGGCCGAATAAGGTATTTACCGCCTCGTAGCTTTGATGATGCAGTGCGACGCCCGGTGTGCGCGTACTCCAGAACTCTTAACCCTTGCGTTAATCTTGAATTAATGGATGTCGAAAATGGACGAAGATAAGGAAAACAAATTGGTTGTGCATAAGATCACACGGTAGAAGTGAAAACAATGAAACTGGTCAAATTTTATCCACTTTGGTACGAAATAATATTATAATAACTATGATATAAGCCGCTCAATTAGTTTATAAAATGTTATGCTAATTGCAATTACAAAATACATCACATATTAAATAAATACGTAAAGAGAAAATAAACGTCTTCATTATAAACGTGAACTTTGTATATGAATACTGCCCGAGAACTGGAGAGAATATATACTACATTTCTAATAAACTGGCAGTTATCTCCCGACCGCAAACAACACTCGGCCGCTCGACGTTCCTCTCGTTCGGCCGCACTGAGCTTATCGCCGAGTATACCCGAAGCGCGTCACGATCGTATCGTGAAGTAAACTCGCAAATGTTTCCAATTATAAAATTTTACAAGGTGAACCTAAAGAAGTTTTCACTTTAATTTTTGTTAATTATAATAGTCTTATTTTGTACTAACAAATCCATGGAACCATTTTGCTATACCAATTTGACAATTATAATCTCTAATAACATATTTACTTATTACTCTACGAACGTTCAAATCGTAACAACCTACTTGCGTGCGCTGTCTCTCGAAGTGACTCTTTCTCCCTGTCTTATCGCGGGATAGACGTAGTCTTACGTCAAAAAAGAAATAATTTCATTGGCTCTTGAATCAAACAAATTAACAAGTTATGACGCACCGATCATACGATGTCGAATTGATTGATAATTTCAATGCGATATAATGTATATACGACCAACGTAATTTAATCTCAGAGACGATCTCGTTCATTACAGCGGACTCGACTCGACGTATAAGGGCTACTGGTGTACTGCGACAAACTAATATCGACGAATTCGAATTTCGTTGAATCTCGTCGCGGGGCAACGCTCCCGCGTCTTGTAACTTGTAACCAATTATCGCGTTCGCGATAACTACTAAGGCACCTGAATTTCGTAATTATTCGCATTACGACGACATTCTATTTCATTACTTGGTTCGGTTTGTAGTTCGGCGCCGAAGTTGGATTAGATCGATTGGATTATAAAGTTATGGCGCGGATGAACTCGGGCTTACTTGCAAACCGACCCTTATTGAGTTGCGCTACATTGCGTCATTTTGAAATTTGTGCTAATTTGTACCTTAAATATAATGTTCGGTGGAAATTGTATTTAAAGTGAGAAACCAAAGATCAGAATTAATGAATTTAATTGTTATGCTCAGACGTTTGGTAACTTAGGTTGGGGATGCATCAACTGTAGAGACATTAGTGTAACCAGAAATATTAGAAATAAATTTTGTTTTAAAGAGATAACTTATCCACGGAAACCAATAACCGGGTAACACTAGATACTGTTGAGTTCTATATCCTTTTCTTTCCGTACCGATGATCACCCGTTTCCTCACGAAAGCTTGTTACTTCCACGTGTATAGCGGTACCGCTGTTTTACCTATATTTTGGTTCTCTCTAGTACCCATTTGGTCTTCGTCTGCAATGAAGTGTAACGCGTTGCTTACATTTTCTCATGGATGTTTTCTATTTCATTCGCGGAAATAATCTTCTGTCTTCCCCCCTCGTCTACGAGTTACGACCTAAGTATTTGTAGCTTTGGTGAAAATAGCAGTAGTTTTTTTTATTCAATTTGTTAGTTTCAGTGATTTGAGAACTGTGAGCGAATTTAAATAATTGCAGTGTGAAATGATCACGCGTTTGCGCAAGATATCGCTTGACAATCTTTAAAAAGAATTTTGAATAATATTTATATTTTGCTCTCCCGTTCAAAATATATCTTTGATAAAATTTCCATCGGATCTGAAAACTTCATAGTTATAAATATATTCTTAGTCGCGCAAAGTATATGTACATACCTACGCCATATACGCAATAGCAACCAAATAGTACTGCCAGACGTGGAAATATACGCGCACGCAGCACGCACAGGCGTAGAAAGTGAGTAGGTCTGTGTGTTGTTTACACATGAAAACCAAATAATATGTCAAATAGGCGCGAAAAAATGTTATAACAAATCGTGCGTACTACACAGGCGGTCCGCATTCGTTTGTATTGAATCTGGCACAGAACTGCGTCTAATGCGCAAGGACAGATCTTTTTAAAGTCCATACGTTTTCAAGTCGTCGTTCGCGTGCGGTACGGACGGGAGGAGACGCGACTAAGTATTTATTTCCCCTCGCGTATTTATGAGCGGACGCTATAGGAAGTTACATTCTGTCATAGAAGCGGCTAGCTGCCGGCCGCGTCGACATGTGTTCGCCGCTGACAGGCGTCTTGTCACGGACGGTGGGTGCCTCCTTTGACGTCATAACTCATTTGAGTAGCCCGGACATTAAACCCGCCTAGATTGGCCGTCGCCCAAATGCGGCCAACGAATGCCGAACTGCAAGCTAATCGCTGACACAGCTCGTCACTCTTGTATTGTTTTGTCCAATATCCATTTTTGTGCATTTAGCAAGAACTGGCTAAATATGTTTTGAATAA
The DNA here is from genome assembly GCA_039881145.1 of Druceiella hillmani. Classification (NCBI taxonomy): domain Eukaryota; kingdom Metazoa; phylum Arthropoda; class Insecta; order Lepidoptera; family Hepialidae; genus Druceiella; species Druceiella hillmani. Next base: position 4,186,499 of record JAYKKI010000084.1, read on the forward strand.
AAAAGCTTAGAGTGAAATAGTTAAAAAGAGGACCATACGTATATACTTTGTACAGAATAGAACGTTTTTAAGCGAAGTATAACTCATTTTTAAACATTCAATCTAGTGCAAAGCAGATTAGAATCTGACTCCATTATTTGGAGCTCACACGAAGCTAAGTACAGCTTGATGATTGAACGTTTGCAAAAGACTTTCCTCCCATATCTGTATATAAAACAGTATGGTTAATTACTCTTTTTATTTCCTACCGATTTCCACTTGAATATGCTACTCCTTGCAACTCGGAAGAGACGGTGCCCTACGAAATTTATCTTTCAGTTATTAAAAGGAAAGATCCTATACCCTGTATTAAAGAGTAGACTTTCATTCTTCGTACTTGACAATTTCATACGGTCACGCAGTCGTCACCTTTTTGCTATACCACCCTCTAGAATCGAATTATATAGGAATTCTCCAGTTTGCCGCGATATTTAACAGCTCAACCACCTGATCGCGATGGCACCAGAGTGTGACTGGATTATGATGAGTGAAAGTAAATTTATCGAAATGTGTCGTCATTATCTTTTATAGTTCTTGTGTACTTGTGTATTCTGTTTTAGTCTAAAAGTTTAAACTTTGTTAAACCATTTATTTCATAAAATTGAAGTGTGTGTCTGTGATTTTCAAATAAACGTCTTCTTTTAATAATGCTAATTCTATTCCTTACAGCATACCTGAATGTAAAATCCTTCGTAGAATGTTTGTCCGTCTGTCTATATGCAATGAGGCACTATTTGCATTTGGTTTCGTCTTGATATCTCAAAATTATTCGTTGAAAATTATGCGGATGGCGGACAACAGAGGGCTGTTCTTACAGCCCGGGAGCAGGCAGAGTTGAGTATCCAAATCAGTCCGCGTTGGATTTAAACTTAACTAATGATTTGCGTGTAATAGAAATAAAAATAAAATAAAAAACGACATTAAAAAAAACTGCAATTGTATGTCGGACTATAGACCTTTTTGATATGCTCATTTTCAACAATGTAAGAGGCGTACTCAAACGAGGGTACTTTTGATAATGTTCTATGGATTTCCTTTAAGGGAAATATTAAAAAAAAATAAAAATAAATATTATGTTGTATAAATAAACAAATCAAATTTTATATAGACAACTTGCATGTGATATATATGTTTAAATTTTTATGTTGGGTATTTATAATTGCAGAAACTAAAGATGCTCACTCTTTAGTTTCTTAATGTCAGTAAAATTGATAAGTTATCTATAAATATAAAAAATCTACTGTTTCTTTGACTGTGTGTGCGCAAGCTATCTCCTCTTCAACGGATTTATATATTTGAATGAAACATAACGCGAATTTTATATTGTGATGGTCATGGTTTTATGAGATTATATATACGAGGTTTTATGACAGTTCATTGGTCTAAATATGCTATATCTTATATAATATTCATAATATTCCATCTAAATACGAGGTGTATAAATTAAGTGATTAGACTGATTTCTTCTCTTTTTTTATTCAAACAAAATTACAATTCAACATTGCCCACTTCAAAGTAACTACCTTGGGAAGCCAAACAGCTGGAGATGATTATTCCATTCGTCATAGAAGTGCTGGAACTCGGATACTGGAATAGACTTCAGTTGGTCGGTTACGGCTGTTTGAATATTCTCCAATGTCCAAAATGACGTCCCTTGAGGTGAATTTTCAATCTTGGGAACAAAAAAAAAGTCACATGCACTAAAGTCGAGTGAATAAGGAGGCTGAGGAATGTTTTTGCGGGCTAAATACTTATTAATACCAATCGTTCCGAAAAAGGTCTTTCGGAACCACATTTGCACAAATTTTAAAAGGCACGACTCTAGCGTGTTCGAACTTGCATTGGAACTGTATAAGATGTTTACGTGCCTTACCCTCCATGTACCGCGCCTCCAGTGTTTCCAGATCGAATACTAGATAATCAATCTCATCACTTAATTTACACACCTCGTAAAACTGAATTGGCTTTTATAATTTGGATACATAAAGACTAAGGAATCTCAAACAGGAACAACCTGTTATTTTCCAAAAACAGGATCTCGATATGTCTAATTTAAATATCATCCTTCGTTCGGCGACTCAAAAGCTTTTAGATATATCCACAGTGAAAAGAACTCCCAACTGTTTATAATATAAGAACAGACGCATTTGAACTCGTATTTATAGGCCAAGTTATTGACAGAAATACGGAGTTTATCGTCTTTCAGTTTAGAGACATGTAAAGTAATTATATATTCATGGCTAATATCGATCGCATAACGAAATATGGTTCTCTGACCCTTAATATGTGGCCAGTGGTTATACAATATTCAACTATACGCAGCTGTTGCTGCGCTACGGGTTGCGGATTGGAGTAAAAATAAAAATGACGGATCTGCTTTGTGTCGACGATTCAATTGAATGATGAGCTCAGAACGAGCAAATGTTGCGAAATCGTGGAGGACAAGCGGTCTTTGAAGCGATGTTAATGAATACAGACAGTGTGATTACTGTTCGTCGTGTATGAATTACACGTTATTATGTATAAATGGGAAGGTGAAGGAAGAGAGTGCTGGAGGTATGGTGAAACCTAGTTAAAATAATTTAATGAAAGGGCACGAAACACCAGTATAATAGAGCTATACAGTAGGACTGCTGTAATTTCAAAATTCGTCAGTAATATATTACAGTAATTACAGTAAGATTTATTATTTTTTTTCGGTTGATAAAATAGTAGATATATTTCAGTAGGAAAAGACAATGTACACTGTCCATGCAAACGCGTATATCGACACTACTAGGTTTTACTCTTTTATGAAACTTGTAGTAGTAATTTTCACTTAACAGATAGTGGCCTAGAATTATCATCTTGAATTTTAAGAAATCTTGTTCTTGTCTTTTTTATTCTAGAAATAAAAAAGCTACTATATTTTTAAAAATTGATAAATTAAAGGGACTTTTGATAAAACAATATATTTAAATGTCAACTTAAATGACGTGACAAAGGATTGACGCATCTCATCAGGAATATGTAGAAGCAGAAATGATATTTTATTTATTTAGTGAAATTAATTATATTGGTAAACAGTTCGATTTAACAAAGTTTAAATAATTTCTGTTTGTTATTTCGTCTACAAGACTACACGCAGGGGACTGACGCTGTGAGCTTTTAGTAATTAATTTTGTTATAAAACCATTGTAAATTATAGCTTTTAAGTGGCCAAACAATGTTTTGTAAAGGTGTTTTTTATTATTGTAAAAAAAACGTTAAAATTCTTCGTCTAAATTTTCCTTTCGAGTCTGGAACTTGCGAATACTTAGAACCTGTAAATTATTTTATTTCTCGTGCTAAATATTCTAATATCTCATTATGAACTTATTGGCCATTGCCATTATGCCATTGCCATATGGGCAACCATTGCCATTATGAATATTTAGCGAGTAATGTATTTAATTCAGTATCGATTTATCTTTAGGCGGCACTTTTATTGTATTAAATACAAGATGCTGTATATAAATGCGTTTATTGAACATTTGGTTTTATTAAAGATAAATAATTTGATAAAATGAATTAAAAATTACATTATTACGTGTCACGCAACCATTGCCATTATGAATATTTAGCGAGTAATGTATTTAATTCAGTATCGATTTATCTTTAAGCGGCACTTTTATTGTATTAAATACAAGATACTGTATATAAATGCGTTTATTGAACATTTGGTTTTATTAAAGATAAATAATTTGATAAAATGAATTAAAAATTACATTATTACGTGTCACGCAACCATTGCCATTATGAATATTTAGCGAGTAATGTATTTAATTCAGTATCGATTTATTTTTAGGCGGCACTTTTATTGTATTAAATACAAGATACTGTATATAAATGCGTTTATTGAACATTTGGTTTTATTAAAGATAAATAATTTGATAAAATGAATTAAAAATTACATTATTACATGTCATACATACTTTGTAATTTAATTACTCATCTCTAAGTTCTAATAAAACTCATATTTGAATGGGTGTTATTCTTTACGTACTAAACTCGACAAAACTATTTATCGAAAAGACTTTTAGGTTATCTTTAAATGGTCTGATTTCGCGTAACATTCTTGAAGTTGTTAGATTAATTTTTCGACTGTAGCGTTATGTTTTACCTACATAGAAATACGGCAAGAAAATATAATGATAAACCGTTGTTGTGACATAGATTACTTGTATAGCAACTAAAACTAATTATGTCCTAAACTCGTAAAGATATCATCACATCTTATTTTGTTTTTAAAATAAACTTTTTGTACGTATCATCTCTTTACTCCGATTTGCATATCTCGTACGATGCTTTACATCATTAATGTAAAGAATCGTACGAGCAGTAGTGACTATACGATAAACGTAACGCTTAAGGAGATAACTATCTGCGAGCGAGAGTCGAATCGAGTTGTTGGGAATTCCCGGTGTATAAAAAAATGAAAATTGATAATGGGCTGTACGAAGCGGATAAACACTATTGAAAAGGGCTCTGTCCGAACGATCGTAAATATAAATGCATACCAAGGAAGTGACTTTACAACTTGATTTATTACTTTATGACACGACGTAAAAATAATCGATATCGTCGGGCGGAAGGCATAGTGATGTGTTATATTGTGTAAAAGGCAAATAATTTTATTGTCAACTATTCTTGTGTACACGGGAATGGTGCCGACCCCTTCCCCAATCGCGGTTGAAGGTTACCGCGCTGTTTGATAATACTTTGCCTCGTACGATGCCAATCTGCAATATGTCATGAACTGTCATTAGTTTGATATGAAAGCCTCCCTCGAGGAATGTTCATATGTAGATAACCTTAATGGTGTTCGTAATTTATGTTTACTTTCGTTAATTTAGTTCACATTATGACACTTTCGTTGCCACCTTTATGCTGAGAAATCAATTTTGAAGTGGGGCATGCCGTAAGCAAATTAATGACTTATCAGCAATTGTATAATGTCATCTATTGAGTTCATCGCTTGCATAATTTTATACTTACCTTGATGGAATATATTTGGCCTTAATTTTGTAGAAATTCATTATGCACAATTAAATGAAACTATGTGATGTAGTATTATTTCCACTTTCTTTAAGTTCTTTACCACGACCTTGGTTTCGTTGTATTACAACATTTTCAGGTGGGCTATTAGCAAATATCTTTGCCCACCTGAAGATGTTGTAATACAACGAAACGTAGATCGTGGTAAACAACTTAAAGAAAGTAGAAATAATACTACATCACGTAGTTTCATTTAATTGTGACTTGCCTTAATGTAAGCTTGGAAATATTATGTTAAAGGATTTTGTTTATAGAATATTCTACAAATCTATGTAAATATATGCACTTAATTTTTATTCACAACTAAATGAAACTATGTATGTATTATATTTACTTTATTTAAATTACTAACCACGATCTAGGTTGCGTTGTATGACAACAGCTTCAAATGGGCAATTTATAAAAATAAATTGAAGAGTTGTGAACATTATCACTTAATTTTTAAATTAAGTGATAATGTATTTCTGCAAAATTAACACCAAATATAATCAATATTTGAATATATTCATTTAAAGTGCAAAAGGGACAATGTCTGGATTGAATAAAGTTTTGAGTTTGTTGAAAACCTTTCAAAGTCCAAAAAGTTATTTTTAAAAGTTTGCTTATTTCTAGGATTCCGTATCCCAAAAGGACGAAAATATTTGAAACTACACCTATTTCCGAAGTTGCTCAACGTAAAATTATGAAAAACATTGGTTTTTAGAAGCCCACGTAAAGGTTGTAGGGAAACTATAGCGATGATTCTATATGTTTTTAAGCGTAAGAACAAAGCCGGTTTTCTCAAAATCAATGCGACTTAGAATCTTGAAATTCATCTTATTAATCCACTATATTTAAAAATATTCTATAACTTTTAAAAATATTCACGTAAGAATTATATAATATACTATATTTAAAAATATTCTATAACTTTTAAAAATATTAATGTAAGAATTAAAGAGGGGGTAAATAAAGGCCATACATTCCTTTTTATTTTATCTTTTTATATGGGGCAGCAATCAAAGGGCTCGTTATGAGGAATACAATATGTCAAAATCTTACATTGAATATTTAAAGAAATATTCCAAGAAATACTCGCAAAGTAGGGCATTCCTCTCCATTATTTCCGAAACTACTGAGCTAAAAACCATGAAAAAAAACATGAATAGTAAAATTTCACCCAAAGATTACAGTATCATATTACAGCGATTCCCTAAATCTTATAATTCTATGTCCGTTACTCAAACGCGAAATTCATGTTTACCTACATAATGCAATAATATATAATAAAATATGCTAGACTGAATATTCTTTAATTATACCAATGACATACAGAATTATACAAGACAAAAATTCAAAAAAATCAAATTATCGAAATAAAACTGTAGAGAAATCAAATTATTGGAACGAGAGAGCTTTGTTTCAATAATTTGAGTGTTTACGTAGTTATCGTACTGGAATCTTTCACAATTTCCAGTAAATTAAGAATTATAGCTATATCAAAAAATTTCTGGAAAAAAATAGCTCAGGTAAAATGCTTTAGACTAAAATAACTTGCGTAATTGTAAGCCTAGATTACATTTTAAAGGTCACGGCAAATTAGACGCTATTGCCATGAGGCTCTCGGTGAGTTAGAGCATTACTCCCCTCTCTCCCGGTGCGGCTCTAATGGGATAATCTACCTTAATCAGCATAACGGGTGGCTTGATTAGGCTTTTAATAATGGCCCCGTCTCCTTTCAAGTTTGTTAGAAGCCTTTCAGTCCTTGTTAGACGTCTTTCATTCCTTACAAAAGTGTTGTCGACAAGAATTTTGTAATCGCAGATGAAACATCTGTCCATTGCGACGAGGCTCTATTAATTTGTTTTGTGGCTGTGCTTGTGATATTATGGCATAATTGATTGAAACGTGGTTTATTAATCATAGACTTAAGGAGTGTGCAAAAATTGTAACTAAATTTATTATTACGTCGTATCATTGAATAAATCTATTTCTCAAATGATGACTCTATTATTAAATAATGGCTTAGTACCCGGGTTTATTAACTGGAGAAAGTCTATTAAGATGTATCTACTAAGTGTGGAAAAATTGTAACCAAATTTATTTCAAATTTTATCTTCGCTGTATTTTGGTTGAATACAGCGAAGATAAAATGTATGAATTATTCTATATATTACAATCGTATCATTGAATAAATCTCTTGGAAATGATAACTCTGTTATTGCATAATGGTTTAATACGCGGATTTATTAACCGGCAAGAGTCTATTAAGAAGTACCTACTAAGATATGTCGTATCGTTAGATATATCTTCTTTTTTGCAAGTAATAAATCGGGCGAACATGTATAATATCGCTTTCTAAGACCCAGTTATTGTAACTTCATTTAATTGCCCAACTTCGTGATGCCTCAAACTATGTCTTAAGTCATATTATAAATGCGCATAGTGAGTTTATTTGTTTGTCCTTCTATCACGCCGTAACTACTTAACCGATATACGTGAAATTTTGCATACACTACTTTTACTAAAAAAAATAGTAATTGAAACTTTATTATATTTCTTACTATATAGACTAAAAAGATGCCGCGAGTAACCAACGACATGACAGATGTTATTTTCTATTTTAGTTAATAAATATGTACAAATAAATTACATAATTTACACCGCGTTACAAAATGTTTACGTGACATTTTTTTCTAATTCAGACGTCGCTTAAGAAGTTTTACTTCAAAAATTATCCCGTTAAGTAGATAGAAGTAATAATAATGTATATGTGTGTATCAAACTAATTGGATATTTCCAATTCTAAGATCCAATACTTTTACAAGAGTATTATTTGTAACTTACGCTGCCATTTTTTTCATTCTCCACGCGAACGAAACTGCGGTTTAAATTTAATACCACAACAAATATGTTGAGAACCGTAGTCGTTATCTGTTGTCATGCTTTGAATAGAACGAAATGTTTACTATTCTCGTAAGTTTGTGAAGACGTTGTTTTTGTAGTAGAGCATTCCAGAATTTAACTAATATTTTTAAAAGGGTTTAATATTAATACAACATATCGTTTTACACAGGAATTTATGTATATTGTTTACTAAGTCTCCTAAAATAGATAAGCTTTTTGCAAGCTAAAGATAACACGAGTAACGTAACTGTATCAGCTTTTGTTATTCTATCTGCAGTAACAACCAAAAGGCAAATTTGATTTCCACGCGATCTCGTGGAAATTTATAATAAATCAGATTTGCCCACGCCTTTAATTGAATAGATATACATGTTTATTAATAGGAAAATCTTAAGATATTTTGTAGTAATGCCATACATGGCTTGTAGAAGTCGAAACAATTGTAGAAATTCATTATAATTAGTGCAGCTTATGACTGCTCTTCGCGCTTATTTTTAATAATTTTTTTTCGTTCGTTGGCGTAAGGTTTTCTTTATCTCAAATATTTAACTCTATTTATTTTGGGATGTCGAGAATAAACGAGTAAAAATAATTGTTTTCTGTTACTTTTTATTTTTTTTTTACATTGTCTAGCTTGTCTATATTTTGATTACTAAGTACGTTATATTTTTTGGTAATGTAAGTTTCTTTTAATCCGCCGTGTGGGTCTCGAATTGCAGGTAAGCATACTAGAAAACATTTTTTAAAAGTTGCATATATGTACAATATAAATAAATAATCGTTTAAATATGGCGGTAAATATCTCGTTACCCCCTTAAGATTTGTTGCTAGAATGTAGAGTCAGTGTGAAACGGAGCTTGGCGAAGGGCCAGTTTATCAGGCCTACTTGGAAATATCAATGGAGAACAAGCAAAAGACAGATATAATTATTATAAAAACAGGTTTTAAACCATTAAATAGCTTGTTGAGTTTGGGATAAAAATAATATTTAACAATAAAATTATAACGAACGAGTGAATAGAGTATAGTGATTTTGACATAATATTGACTGGCTGATCATTACATAATGGTCTTCAATATTTGTTAGTTATGTATCCCAGATTTTTGGCCACATTATATATATATATATATATATATATATATATATATATATATATATATATATATATATTTGTTAGTTAAATAATAATATTATTTTAAATGTCAGTTTTTAATAAATTATTTTTCCAAACATTTTCGGCATGTTTTTCGGGCATTTACAACGTAAACATTATTCTTATGATAAAAATATCTGTCGAGTACGAGTAGGACTCGCATTACGAGAGGGTACATTAAGCACTTGTAAGCATTTAAGGTTTCATTGTATTTACAAATATTAATTTTTCAGGACGTAAATATATTTTCTGTTATGCCTTTTAGAGGCGTAAAAACATGGTAAATTTTTAAATAACATTATTTCTCTCTATGGAAATATATAAATATGTAATATTGGCCAGTATATTTTTTACGGACATGATAAATATCACACTATGGAAATATATAATATTGGCCTGTATATTTTTTACGAACATGATAAATATCACACTATGGAAATATATAATATTGGCCAGTATATTTTTTACGGACATGATAAATATCACACTATGGAAATATATAATATTGGCCAGTATATTTTTTACGGACATGATAAATATCACACTATGGAAATATATAATATTGGCCAGTATATTTTTTACGGACATGATAAATATCACACTATAAAATACAAAGTTACTTTAGTAACTGATTTGAAATACTGTTGCTGAGTTTCTATGAACTTTTTACAGACCCAACTACATACCTTAATTGGTTGGCTATTGCTCGTAAATTAATAGGACCAACTTAGCTGTAATAATTTTCCTTTCGGATTCGTTATGTTTACTATTATATATATATATATATATATATATATATATATATATATATATATATATATATGTGTGTGTGTGTGTGTGTGTGTGTACACACAACAATACATACACAGGATGCCCCAAAAATCAACGTCAAGCCGGAAACGGTGGATAGGTCAGCTTGTGACCGTTCTCAGAACAATCCGAAAAAAGATATAGGTCATATACTTCAACTTATAGCACAAATAGTCTGCGAGTAAAACAACTGTGATTTATTAACTGACAGACAGACATGATGAAACTATAAAGGTTTCTAGTTTGGCTACGGAACCTTAAAAACTAGTACTTTATTGGTGTATATTTAAATTCTGTCCGCTCTAGTGTAAAAAGTGGATCTGTGACGCCAGTGTCCATTGAGGGGAATCGTTTGAAAATTGCAGGAGCCTATAAAAACATACATATATATACATAAATATTACTGAAATTGTTATATTAACCTGACTGTAAGTATATAATACAGTCTGTTCCGAAATTTACAAGCACGCCGCGCCGCGCCGTCATTCCATCTACAAATCCACTGCCTTATATCGAATTGTGTTTTAGCACAGGCCGCCTCGCGGAGCGGGGTCCGCGTGCGGGCGCGAGGTGAACGTATCGCCGGCCGGAACGAGTTCGGCCAAGGCCGGCGCTGCCGGTACGCATTGAACCGGCGGTTTTGCATCGTCATTCTCATTCGCCGCCCGCTTTCATCGGGGCGCACGCTGAAAGCCTTTTAGGCTGATAGTGTTTAATACCGATTGTAGAGTCGGGCCGGGAAACCGTCCGGGAAATTCGAATGAATGCGTCGTGTGCTTGATTGATCGTTTTTCTGGGCGATGTATATTAGCTCGCCTATCTATTTACGTAAATATGTCACGTTTGCGCGTGCGAGCTGTTTCGTGACGCGAGTTTGCTTTGTAATTGCCATAAGTGAATTTCTATCGAATTATCTATGATAATACATGTATATATTTACTTGAGTACTTGAGAATAGAAATAATAATTATTATTATCTAAATAATATTAAATATTTATATTTAAGTAATACTGACATCTAAGATTCCATTACAATAAACTGCAGCGAAAATGGAAAAAAGAACCTGTAAAGTAAGAGTAGAATTCGCTCTACGAGGATTCCATACGTATTTAGATATTTATAAACATTTAGATACATTGTATTTCTGTTAAACATTTTGTAGGTCTTAATTTTTCACAATGTAAATGTATTGCTCATATGTCATTCACGGGATATATATATATATATATATATATATATATATATATATGATAAAATATAAAGTTTTTGACAGACACAACTGCATGTCATATATTGTTCGACTGTTGCTCGTAAATTAGGGGAGTCTATTTAGTTATGTTAATTTTCCTTTTAATTTCGTTATAAATACCATTATTGTGAATAATCTTCAGGCATTAAAATATTATTTCAGCCATTATATTATAGTGATTAAGCTAATGGGGACACTTAACTCTAACAGAAAATACCACTTTAAAGCATAATATTTCGTATATGGATCCCTGTATTTAAAAAGTTTGCTTGATATACCCAAAATATTTTTGAAAGACCTATTCAGTGAAGGCATCTTCAAGTAAAACGGCTGTGATATACAGACGGACAGACAGAAAGACGGACACGGCGAAAATGTAAGTATCCCTAGTTTGGCTACGGAACTCTAAATATGAGTGAGGGGAGATATTGTAACGTTCCGATCGTTTATAAATAGTTTATTCAAAACACTATATCATTGGGTAGTCTCTGGACCTCTCTCGAGACCCCTATCGTCCCCCTCTCATACAAAAGACGGGACCTTCGAAGGTCCCCTAATAGTATCCCGTATCTACTTCTCCGCTTCCACCCAACTGTGTTAGAGACTGTCCTTTCGCAATGTGTCATTTGCATCTTGCGAACGCTCTAAATGACTCAAAGATCAGTCCATTCTCAAACAAGTCACGGTGAATAAAGATCCCACTATCTAAAGCTCCGCGTGATTTTACTCTAACATTAGGACGCATTTTCTCCAAAAAAAACTCTACACAGAGTTTACTCAAGATAGGAAAAATTGTTGGTGTGATTTGCTTTGACTCATCGCATAGATTAATAGCAGTAACTTGCAATTGAGTAGAGGAAGTTGATTGTGGCGGTTGTAAGGTGGAAATAAAATGTCTTAAAATACTTATTAGAACTGTTTCGAGCTACGAAAATGTGGGGAGTGCGCAGGGTGGGGGAATTTAAAAGTTGCGCGTACACAAATATATCGTGTGAACCGTATCATTTGATCAAATCTACCGACGATAAATTAATAAAAGGCTACATAGTATATTCACCTGTAGTGCGTGGAATGACGCAAACGTGCTGCTTCTGCCGTAAACATCGTTACCGCAAATTCAAATCTAAACTTTGTAAAGCGGATAACTCTGTTACTCGATCGCGTTATCGTAATAGATTTAAATATCGAGGTGCTTTACCTTGCAATGTGGTCTCTCTCTCAGTCACAGCACGTGCAGTGCGGCGATCGATACGCGGCAATCGCCTTGTCTTTGGGAACACATTTTTTCAACTAGTTAAAGCGCTTAATTATTCAAAGGTCGAGCGGCGTAGCTGAGGCGAAGTTCAGGTCGACGCGACAAGGCGGGTCGTTCGCCCGTCTAATTCGTTAATGTATTTCACTACGCGCGCATTCATTGACGGCCTCCGGTCGGCGGCGCGGTGGCGGGCGAGGCGCGCTCGCGGCCGTACGTGGCCGCTGCGGGACGTGTTGTGGAACTGATTTTTGGCCGTGATTGTTAATTTACGCATTTGACACTTCAACGTATTTTGGCACATTAGGCGAATTTGTAGACCAGACAGTATATGGGAAGCTCAGTAGTAATGTAACACATAATATTAATTTATAAATTGAGTAGTGACCCGAATATGGGAGATGGGCAGTATAAGAAGAGAAAAAAATAAGGAAGCACACAATGATAAGTAACTATTATAAGTGCAATTTAAGAAAAGTGAATGTTTCACCAATTTTCTTTATTTAATAAAAAAACTTGTACCAAACATTATTTTGCATAATTACAAAGAAAAAAATATATTTTATAAAAAATCGACTTAACTAAATGTTTATCATGCAAAGCATGTCATTACAACAAAACATTTGTTAGATTTTTTCGATTCTATTTAATTATTAAACACTTGATACACAAATTGATTAAATCAAAAATACAAGGTAAAAAAGCAAAAAAATCAAGAGAAAGTTGATGCATTAAATTTAATATTTTGCGTACGTTTGTAAGTACAGTTAACATCATGTGTTAAAGCGATTTTTCACTAATTAAATCAAATCGATCTTTATAAATTCCCAAAACATTATTTTAGTTTTTATTTTTTATTTAAAAAAGAAGAAAAATTCACTTTTTGTCAAGAACACTCGTACCATTATGGAATATACTAGAATATATTCACCGGTATAGAATATATTGGAATATATTCTTAGAAATAAATCGTTTTTTAGAGAATTTTGTATGCTTTGAAGATGGTTTTCTGTAGTTTAAAGCCTTTTAGGTGTACGAGGTTGGATCGTCGTAAGTAGCCAAGACTGAATAAAATTTTGATATAAACACATTTTTATTTTTCCCATATTTTGTCTACAAAACTTTGTCATTTTTTTAACTGACTTGAAACAAGCGGTGATAATTTATAACGATATACGCAGATCCTGTAACAAAAAGTGACATAAGAACACTTCTGACGAAACTTCCCCCTCTGTATGTCATCGTTGATTTACTTACATGTTAAAGGTACGGCGCCTTCGGCGTACGAGTTACACGCGTACCCTACTGATTTTATTTCATTAGTTACAGCCATTGTAGAAAAGATACAGCCGTTGTAGACAAGATACAGTGGTCGTAGAAAAGATACAGCTGTCGTACCAACTTCGTCTCTCTCCACTTTCACAATTAATATGCGGTAATTCCGTTGTTACAGCATTTTTGTAAATAATGATGTCGTGTTGTTAGTGCACTTGTCATTTATTTATTTAGTTTTATCGTTATGATATATCTCGTTTATTTATTTCGGTACTTTAATGTATCTAATTGATACATAGAGTGAACTTATTGCTACAGAGCAATCTCAATCACCATTCCATCCCCGCTCGACGAGCGGCCGGGAATCGAACCCGGGAACCCGCGGTGCGCCTCGCAGTCAAAGGCCGTATGCCTTGTGATTAACCCAACACACGGCGACGACTGTTCTTATATCGTATTTCGAAATTAAACAGATGTAGATGTATATTCGTGGAAAACTTTGTTTTTCCAAAACACCAGATTCGAAACGAAGAAATAGTTGTACCTCCAACGTTTATTATTTGAATGCCCCATTAAAACGAAGCCCCAATATAAATCAGCCAAATCAAATTCATAATAATAAATCAAAATACACTCACTTAAACAAACAGAGTGCGGGCATCTAAGTACAAATTGTATTACGAGTTCAAATACCTAACAATTATTATTTGGCATGATTAAGCTGCGGTACGTGATCAGCCGGTACAGAGGAGGTAACGCTTGTGTGCGTGACTGTACGCGCGCTTCTTCGCCGTCGTGTGGCCGTGTTTTCGTGGGACAGAGCGGGGTGAGAGGCGCGGTGGAGGTATCGTGATTCGATTATAGATGCGACCGCTGGAACCTTCGCTTCGCATTGAAAAGGATCGGCCGCGTGCTTAGGCAAAGCAGGAATAATAATAATATCTTCTTTGTTACGAGCCAGTGAGTGGTATACCGGGAGACAAGTACTTGGCGAAATTTGGTCGAGATCTAGTATATTCTGTACGAATGCAAATGGAGAAATCAGTCAAAAATGTGGGTTCAAAACTTCAACAAAGATCTATCGTCATTCGCTAGGGCTGTGCGTTTATTTAAATAGAGAAACACACGAATTGGCAGTCGCTAATATTAAAAATACAGGGAAAATACAGTTACAGCTATACACATATTGAAATAGTGAATAACAAGGACAGAAGTATGAAGAGTCAAAAAAGCGCGTATGGAAAAGAGATAGTCATAATTACGAATGTTTCTATGTATATATTATATGTGAGCGAGTAGGACATAGGTGCGAATGGGACGGCATTGCTGTAACGAAAATCAGATTAGCTCATTTTCTATAGAATTATCTACTGAAATCCATAATCAAAGGAGATAATTCAGTTTGGTCTTGGCACAGTGCAAGTATGAGAAGAACAAATAAATATTGTAAAAAAATATTTTTTTGCAGTACAAGTGAAATGGTCTACTCAATTTCATTATTGTTATCTCACTCTTGCATGAGAGAGAAATCGAATTAAATAAAAAATAAATATCGTAAACATTTTTATTACCTAGTATCTAGGTGTGGCATCAAATATCTAGGTACCGTACCTAGCTAGATACATGATACCGTGTAATTAAAACGCTTTGTCGTAACTCACTTTGATAGATATTTCCGTAAAATAAAACAGACAATGGACAACTGCATGTTATGAGTCGCAATTCATACTAATGACAGTTAAATGGTAATACTCAACTTTTACTGTTATTATGGTATATATATATATATATATATATATATATATATATATATATATATATACAACATAACGTCGTTGTAAACAAATATATATTCAACTCGAAATAGTTTACTGAATTTCATAATGTTAGTAAGTATTACGAAAAAGTCACTTGTAAAACAATGATAATATGTAATTAAGACGAAACGGCTGCAGAATTCGGCATAAGTAAGAAATACAATGAACATTTTTTTTAAATAATAGCACTGAAGCAACAAAGTGCGGCATGTAAAAGGCCAAACCATATATGGCTAGTGAAAGTAGCTGCCGCGTATTCGTATATTGGGCTCGCCTTTGTATGCAAAATGAGCTATTAGCTTACACAATATAACGTGAGCCAGGAAGGCATTCGCCAACAGTGTTACCGACGATCACTCGGTCACTTTCATTGAATGACATTCACTCACAGTATCGGTACCAGACCCATTGTATGCACGCATGTGTACACGTGTGTACCTTTCTTTTTTCATTTGACTACATTCACTACGCAAATTTATACAAAATTAAGTAGGTAAATACGTTTGATTTGACGTGAGACAGTTTTTTAGTCATTCAATGAATATTTTAGTTTATTTTCTTGAAGTTGATTGAAACTTTTTTGCGACAAATTGCTTCGGCGAACAGTGGTAATGTCAAACAACTTTATGCCCAAATAACCTTGGTACAACAGCGGTATTGAATAGCTGTTCTAAGCAATGCTTCTTTTACAATAAATCAGTTTTACAAAATGACGTTATAGCATACAGACACGTCATTAGCTATATAAAGTCCTCCAATGTATTGAGTAGTTGTTCTAAGCAATGCTTCTTTTACAATAAATCAATTTTACAAAAATGACGTTATAGCATACATACATGTCATTAGCTATCTAAAAGTCCTCAAATGTTGAGATAATTTGTCCCACCTTCAATATGACTATCTCTTTCATAAACGTGATCTACTGTGTCTCTATCTCGTTCATCATAAGTCGCCTATGATGCTACTCGGAAACATATTTTTGCTTCTACATAAAAGGGAATGTGTATATTGAGTATAACATCCTATGTTTTAAATGTATTTATATTGAACTAAATAAATAAATAAAATTGACCCTGTATTACTTGTTTGCCGTACCGTTATTAAGGTTTACGTGTCATAAAAATTTAGAACATTCAGCGAAACAATTATTTTTGGGTTTCTATATACCTTTTGATTTTAAGACATTGGTTATGTTTGACAAATTTAGTATTGCCGATATCATATTGGCTTACAGTATATAGCGTAAGAGTATATAATTAATGCACATCTGTGTACATTGCAATCACCTTTAGCGTACATCATCGTCCCGCGACGGCGCGGCAGCGGCCGATGTAGTAACGCGTCCGACGCGCTCGCATTGCACAAGACGACATTGCGGCGCGCTCGTCACACCTACCCACGTTACATAAACCCCGCGAGCGGCGCGTCACCCGGCGCGCCGTGAATGTAGGCCGCGGCCCGCGACCTTTGCCGGTCTGCACTTGACCCAGATGCGGCCCAGGGCGCCCTCGATGCCGCTGCCGCGGGCTCGGTTGCTGCGCAGTAGGATCTAGAAGGTTCCGCGATGACGTTAGGGCGACATTTTAACTTACGTAGTTTGACACTTGGCAAATATATTGATCCTCACTGGTAGCGTTATCCAATTTCCAATCGACCCAGATAGGATCCAGGTTGCCTATCTGGGGCAGCGCGAATGCATTAAGCTTATAGATTTGCGTGTGGTGTTTGACACTTTTCTTATTTATATTCATCCTACTGCAAATTCTATTAATGCACGGTTTCTACTCGTATTCTCGCTAAATACTGTAATTTATTGTTATTGTTCGTAGATGTTGAAACGGTATTTGCCGATGTACCCTTGACCCAAATGTAGCTTAACCCTTTGCCGCTTACTAAATTCGATCGACGCTCAGTTGCGAAATAGCAGGCGCTATCCATATTTAGCGTGAGTATTTCGAAACAGTGCAGGCGCCATCCATACTTGCGTGCGATTTCGGATAATAGAGAAAGTGAACACCAAAACGAATACGGCTCCGCAAAATTAATTCACCGCACAGTAAACCCCGCGTGAAACTTCGCCTCCGAGGATCCGCCTCGCTCGTCGCGAAGCCTACTTACATATTTACATCAATGACACCACCGAGTTTCGCAATACTACAGCGAATCGGTGAAAGTGTTCGCATTAAGTTCGTCGCTTCTTTCCGATCGCTCGCGCGCTCCGGACTAGAGAGTTCGTTCTGCGGGTGCTCGTCTCGAAATAGTTATTGTAAATATATGCAAGCGTGGCGAAATCCGCATTCGGACCGCCGAACCTATACCGACCTATAAATAGCAGGTCGAGCGTCCGGACATCGGACGTTCGCTTGACCTCGCCAACCTTTGCCGTTGGCCGACTGCTTCCGATAGGCGCGTCGTAAAGTGCAGCGATATCGCAGGCCGGGTGAATGACGTGCGGTTCGCTGATTGCGAGATGAATGGCGACTTCGGGAGATGGGACGAAATGTGCTATGTGGATCTGTTTATAACTAAAAGTGTGGAAGCGATATATACCAGGAAATGTCACTGCTGTGATACACAATTGCTTCTTCTTCGACCTTACTGGGTAGAGCAATTAAAAGTATGAAGGAAATTGGTAACTGTGGTTCAATAACTGCATTATTACCGGGATTTAATACTTTGCCCACTTATTGTTCGTTCGTTATAGTACTCTCCACCTTCTAGTAATATTAGCGAGGTACTTTACATAGTACTGTTCCTAGTATGGATTTGCAAAAAATGTTTTACAGGCTATAACTTTTTTAGGGTTCCGTGGCCGAATGGCATAAACGTAACCCATTAATTTCGTCCTTTTCGTCTTTTCATCTGTCTGTCTGTATGTCACAGTCATTATACTCGGAGGCTATTGGCATTGTATAGATAAAATTTGGATGATAGATGTCTTCTATGAACCACTATACAATGAAATCATGAAATTGTGAAAAAAAAAAAATATCGGGTGGCACTCCATACATGTAAGTTAGGGATAAAACAAAATCCAGTGCACATAGGTGTGTAGAGTATCGTTAGAGAGGTCTAAAAATGATATAGAGATTCCAAATTAACTTGTATCTCTAAGTCAATAGCTGCTGAGATACATGCTCCTAAAATATTAAAAAATGTGATCTACCCCCTAACTTTTCAACTAACGTGTGTAAAATTCTGAAAAAAAGTTGAGGTAGTAGAACTTAAAATAAACTTTCAACGAAAATAGTTTGAATAAGATGTGTTGTGTAGTTTTTGAGATATGGGATATTTTCGGTACCGACCGCGACAATAACTTTGTTTTTAATGTCTGAAATTTCTCAAATTACGTAACACCAAACAATATTAAATTTATAAGTTTGTATTTACAAACTTATAAATTTTAATATTGTTTGGTGCTACGGAACCCTTCGTACGCGAGTCGACACTCACTTGGCCGGTTTTATTTTTATTAAGATTTAAATATTTTTTTCTTTTTTACACTATTACAACTACTGAGATATTTGTAATTTTTAAGCATACTTTAATGATTTTGAACACGTTCTCGCAAATTGATGTTTTTCTTTGCTTTTACAGTTAATTAGGAGTTTATTAAGCTGCTAGTTTTAATATGCTACCTAACATCTTTTTAGATTTGCTAATAAATTTGCTTTAATAATATATGGCCTTACGTAAAATTTTCCATTGCACCGTTGTTTTATCAACACGAATTACGTTACGAATTACGAATATTGAATATATTTGGCGTTAATTTTGTAGAAATGCATTATTCACAATTAAATGAAACTACGTGATGTAGTATTATTTCTACTATCTTTAATTTCTTTACCACGACCTAGGTTTCGTTGTATTACAACATCTTCAGGTGGGATATAAGCAAAGATCTATATATATATATATATATATATATGTGTATATATATATATATATATATATATATATATATATATATATATTCTTTGCTTATATCCCACCTGAAGATGTAATACAACGGAACCTAGGTCGTGGTAAAGAAATTAAAGATAGTAGAAATAATACTACATCACGTAGTTTCATTTAATTGTGAGTTACGAATTACGTTAAGGTAACATAATTTGCAATATTTAAAAAGTAATCGAAATATTCTTGTATAAACAGAAATAGCGCTATAAATAAAAATGTCCACGCAAACGAATATGTCGGCGAAGCTTATTCGCCGTGATGGCGAAAACTTCGCAAAAAAATTATATCATTTCAGTTTTACTATATTTAACTTAAATGTCTGTTATAAACATTTTTATTAGGAATTACCTGTGAATAATATATTGCAAAATTCTTCTAAAATCATGAATAAATTTGTACGTCTGCACTTGAAGTTAGTGTTTGCAATAAAGCCCGAAAGTATTGAGATATCTCAAATGGAAATGCCCGTTGGATTTTTCGACTTTCAGAACGCGTTGTTAATAAGTATACAGATGAGTAATAGGGCTCGTTAACCGGCCTTATCATTTTATTAATACGCGATACCGTAAAGTGAATAAACCTGCGGCAAAAGTTCTTTTTGATGTTATCGATGCATTTATCCACACGCTTGTTACGACGTGTCAGATATACATGCCGATGTATTTTGGAAAAAATTTTGATGGTACTTATATAGCTAGTGAAATATACTGTTAAAGAAAAAATACATTTTAAACACTTGAAACCTTTCGGGGTGGTGCCAGTTTTCACCATCAGTAATGATACTGGTGGTGGAAGTAAATATGGTGGTGGAAACGTATTATAATTAATTAAAGAATATTTTCCGAGATTAACTTGAAGTATATAATGAGAGGAAAGTTAGAAGATATAGAAATTACTTTCAGAAAACGTACATGAATTTTAGAATATTTTTTCTTCCTGTGTCTCATTGAAATGATCATGTTTTTATTATATTTTTTTATTTGATTTTTACGTACATTTAGAAAAACGCATTACAGTTAAACAGCTATGCGTTTTTAAATAACAACACTAAGTTTATGATAAAATACAACGAGCACGAATTTTATTGACGCTAGAATGTTACAAAAAATGTTTTCTTACGTATCACAAGCTAATCATACGCTGGCACATGAGCATGGACATTTTCTAGAAAAATGGGTATTTCCAAGAAAAAAAAGTTAATTCTGAACTGCGAAGAATAGAAACCAGCATATACTCAGGAGAAAATATCTAAGGAATATCTTTTAAATCTCTATATATCATCACCAGGTTGCACTTGATCTCGCGTGGACTCCAATAGAGTCATGTGAGAGGAGATTAATTATAACATACGTTAATACTCGAATTTTTTTTTTGACTTTGATATACAATCTCGATGTAACAGTATTGTATGTTATTCATAGTTGCAACGTGTTATTCAGTCTCCCTTAAGCCTAAAGCGTATCGTACACATTTTTCTCGTCGACTGTCCCAATCTGGCAACTTCATAGGATTCTGTCTTCGCTTACACCATCTAATTGACAATCGGTGTCACAATGGCGGGGCGGCGGCGACCCGGCGGGCCGACCCGAGAGCTCCCGAGCCGCGTCCGACTTTCACTCGCGCTCGGCCGCCGCTCGTCGGGCACTTTCGATTTTTACTTTACTTTCTTGCAGTGCCGCCTCCGCCGGCGCGACTCTATTAATTAATGTCGATTGAACGGCCGCCCGTATACTCGGGGCCCCGTCCGGTGTACCGCGCGATCCACCCGACTTTCTACGCCGATGAATGGGGGCGCGTGAGGCCGGCTGGAGTGTTGGTACTTATTCTTTTCAATGAAGTAATTGGATAGCTTATTAGCGGCACAACGAGGTATAACCGGCTTTTAGACCGGCGGCTAGATAACTGTGTGGGAAGTTATGTTTTGAAAAGGTTCTCAATACGAATTACCTGTACATATTTTATTGGTATGGAAGATGCGATACGCATCTTCCGATGTATATATATATAACGCTTAAGCGTTATTACGATGTATATAACGCTTAAGTACGTTTAATAGACGTATATCCAAAAATACTGTTCTACGATTGATCTAGCTTTTAGAAAGATACGATTGAAAAGCAGGGCTTATATATTCCATCGTTATGAAGATAAATTGTATTATAATATTAAAGGCGTGGCGCTTATTGATATGAATATCTGATTCTTTCATCTAACTAACCGCATTTACGCCCATCAAAATGTCATGTTTACGTATAACAGACATATATAAAACAGACAGTGGGTCAACCTTGACACCGCACTGGAAGCGGGATGTGGTCAGCTGACTAATGCTCCGCGCTGACCTGGATTCCGATTCATTTAATCAGAGTTGTAAAGCAATGGCTCGCGTCTGTTTGTCGAATGGAAATATTGGCCAGTTTCATTGCCCTCATTAAGGCCTTCGCGTGAAAACAAGTTAACACGACGCACGGCGATTCCAGCAAGTTGTGAGTCGTTTCTAAGTATACCATATATTTTTACGCACCAACGTAGCTAAGGAAATAATTAAATAGTATGTATCCAATAGGCATAATACTCCAACGGATAATTAGTTAAATTTCAACTTTATTGCTTATCTAAACATTTTTATGTACTAATATATGTGTCTTGTCACAATGATATGGGGATTCCGTATTGAGATTAAATGATAGTTTTGTTTAGTAAATTAACTACGGAATGTAGTCATCAACAATAAGATCTAATACTACACTTTTCTTGGATCCTATATTTCTGAAGAAAACAAATTGTTGCATTATAATTAACACTGGATTTTATTAACCAGCTTTTCTATTCGATCAAAACAATAACAGAAGTATTCAGCTTTGTAAATACAGTTTTTAGCTATCTTTTGTTATATGGATATAGATACCGCGTTACTTATTGTAACACAGGTAAGGATATTACACATACTCATGGATAGTAAATAGATTTAACAAAAAAACTTGTCAAGTAAGTGTAAAACTCGTGCTCCGAGGGTTCTGTACGCATTTAGAAACAAATATTTAAGTATTTTTATTGAACTGTTTAGAATATTAATTTTTTACAGTGTAAATATATTGCCTACTAGGCGAAAAATATTCACAGTTATTAAATATTCACAATATTCATAATTTCACAGGCGAAAAATATGTCATATTTAA
The DNA here is from genome assembly GCA_039881145.1 of Druceiella hillmani. Lineage (NCBI taxonomy): Eukaryota > Metazoa > Arthropoda > Insecta > Lepidoptera > Hepialidae > Druceiella > Druceiella hillmani. Next base: position 4,209,200 of record JAYKKI010000084.1, read on the forward strand.
TAAAATATGGCATCTGGAATCATCGCTGTAGTTTTTCTTCAACTTTTGGTTAGGTTTCTAAATACCCATATTTTTTCATAATTTTGCATTAAGTAATTTTAGAATAAATTTTCTTGCAAATTTTCTCAGTATATTTCTGAAGATAAAATACGTAAAATTATGAAAAACATATTTTTTAAAACCTTTATAATTAGCCCTTTCAAAGATACCCTACACTATATGTGGAATTAAAAACAATCGAGTGTTTATTATAAATAGTAGTAATTATCTAAGTATACATCTTGATCTCTTACAGTAACTGTCATACACGCCAATTTTAAAAGTTTAAACGCCATTCTCCAAAGTTACAATTTTTGAGTTGAGTTAGTTTCGTTCTGAAGGTGCGATATAGTCACGGCTAAAGAATGTTTTGCACTATTAAGCTTAAGCTGGAATTTAGTAAGTATTCATAGACGGAGCTTTCTCGTCAATCCTTTTAGCCTATCTAAACACTCTATACATAAATGCTAGGCGGATTACATAAACGCCAAACAAACGTCGTTGCCGATCTATTTACTCGAGAGCCTAAGCCACGATAAATATTCAGCACATATCGATATAAACCTAACGAGCTAGTGTAAGATGAGGCTGCTTATATTAAACTTCGTTACGCTGTCATATCGGCGGCATTGACGAGGAGGGGCCGACACCGGCCGCCGCGGCATCTCAAGTTCGTATAAAATATTCGGGGCCCCGGCCGCGCGCGTGACGCCTCGCGGAACTTGAACTCGACTATAATCAATCATTCGCATTGTGAACGCCACAATGTCGTTATCCTTTTTTACGCCGGAGGACGAGTTGCGGGGGGCTGCCTCGAATTTGGGGGCGAGCCTCAGCGGCGAAGATCTAGGTTGGAGTTAGGGTTTAGCCTGCGTGTGGGGAGTTTGTATTATATTATATTACTTGCAGCTTTCAAATTCTCCCACGGACTAATGAAGACGTATTGCGTGTGTAATATTACACAAGGCAACGCTTGCTCGTATCGCGTGTGGGTGTGATATTCTACGCTTTACGTGATCGTCTTCGCCGAGCTGATTCGAATTAGCGACGACGTGAAGTGAGCGAAAATAGTTTAATAGTTTTCAGTAGGTGATAAATGACCGGTACAGTGAGAGACGTATTATTAGCAGGCGAGCTATTCGCTTTAGTATGACTCGCATTTCTACCTTCAAGTGAAATACCGTAGATATACGTCAATACAATTGATTATAATAGTATAACTTCATGAGGGATAAATAGAAATTTTCGATGGATATCCATTTACAAAGTAGTGTGAAAATTGATTTGTCCGTCACAAATTCGAGTTGATGGAGAAATGAACTGTTACACGTGGGGTGATTATGGCAAGTGTACAGTTTATAAGATGCTGATGAAATATGTACCTACATGGAAATAAGTACTTAAAAATCGCGGAAGGCAAATAAACAATTATTCGATTTTCTAATTGAATTTCTGTTTTGATGTTCCGTTGACACTAATTATAGTCTTGTCTAGATGATGTGAAAAATAGGTAAATAAAATGTGTCTTCACATTTTTAGATGGTATACAATATGTTGAATATGTGTCAGTAAAGATTATTGGAGATTATATTATGGAGACGCGCAATGTTAATATATTTAGACAGAGGAGCAATGAAACGGAGGAGGCATTAGATTATTGGAGATTATATTATGGACACGCGCAGTATTAATATATTTAGACAGATGAGCAATGAAACGGAGGAGGCATTCATCCCCGTCTCGAGAGCGATATTGAGTAGTGTTACGCGGCGTATTACGCCGGCGCCCGCGCCGTATCGCGCGACGGCTGATACGCGCGGCTAGCACTCTTAAAATGTTTGTCCGCGCGATGTGTGTTATTTAGGTGTGTCAATCGGTGGTTTCAGTATTGGGGCCAGATAACGGGTCGTTCACTCCGCCTTATCGTAATTGCTTTAACATTGACGCTGACAGCGGGTCGGATCGGAGTCGCGCGGCGGCGCGGCGACACGCGCGGCCTCGTGCGTGTCACTTATTTACTTTCTTGCATATCGTTTTGGAATTGCATACTTTTGTAAGGACGTTTAGGTGTGGCAGCGATTAAAGTTTTATAAACGTATCGTAACATATCGTTTTGAACGTGATTCTTTTAGAAAATATATCTTCTAAATACAGAATTATAATTTTATTAATATAGGTTTAAATCAGAAGTACGATACGCTGTTTTGTAATTTTGATTATTAAAATGGTGCTTATAACAGTCGCAAAACGATTGTTAAGAGTCAGGAAAATAATATAACAGTGTTTTGTCGCTGTTATCAATTATTGATACAAAGGTCAATAACATCGTTGCCGATTTCGGAGAAATTTGATAAATGTTTAGCTGGAAAAAAATATTTATCCGAAGTATTAAATCCCATACCCCATTAGAAGTTTTTTTTGTATATAATGCATTGTATTTAGATTCGTATCGCAACGGAAAGGCATTATAGTTGTGTCCTTCAAGTGAGATAAGACGGACTCGAAAGACGTTTAAGCAACAATAAACTTCATATTTATGAAAAATGTTTTACCTACACAGAGAAACTTCACATCCACTGAAGAAACCTATTTTAGTAAGACATCATTCAAACACCTTGTTGTCGGTTTATTTGATAACGTTAGTCGTGTTATCTAATGTTAATAATAATATAAATATACGCGTCCGTCAGCACTTACTCCGTATTATTTTGATTATAACATGCCGAGGGTCGAGCCATGTTGTCGTAATAATCAATCTAAACCGAATAAATGTGAAAAAATATGTAATGTACAACGTACATGTGTACGACTTTCATGAATAGTTCGTAAGGCCGGTTATTAGCGTAACCTACGATCAACTGAAGTGATCGAACACGAACAAGGCTTAACCGTGTTTATTAGCGTATTCACACTACATATCTAGGTCAAACGTAAAAACCTTGAATTGCGTTGTTAGTCGCAAAGTAGGAAAGCTTCAGTATTGTAATGGCTGTTTGTTATTTTGTTGGATAGCTTGTATTGAGTAAATTAGTTTTTTATTGTAATCGAGCTGTAGTTTATTTGATTTATGCCGCTTTTGCAATTAGCATTTGTTAATTAAACCGTGCGGTTCGGAATCTTTCCTTATTTCGTTTGTTTCTATAAGTTATAATATTCAACCATAAGGTCAGTCGTAGTCTCTTCTGGGTGGTGGTACGTCAGTCAAAGAAAGTTGAATGATGTCTTACAAAAAAGACGCCGGTTTATATTCAAATTCAGTTCCGATTAGGGAACATTTTTCTTGTTGTAATACTTTTTAACAGCGATACGTGATTCAAGTAGTTAAGCTATTGTTAATGTAGAAATTAGTACCGTTACGTTCACATATGGATTAGTTAGTTACGTCCATATGAATTAGTTACGTTCACATAAGTACCTACAGTCAAAATTCCAGTGTGATTAGGTTAGGCCCTTTTTGCATGACTATTTTTTGCATTTAGGCTAACGAAATTCATGAATAATTTGCTAAGTAGGTACAGTCCGATAGGTTGTGCTAAATCTGCCAAATGCTAAAGCTTAAAGCTAACTATCGCGAAATATTGCTGTTATGACAAAAATTATAATAACGTATTATAGAATGTTAAATTCTGTGTACATTTTAATTTATTTTCTGTGATTTTGGCAAAGTTTTAAAAACTTAGTTTATTCGAATTATTTGAAGTGAAACTTCTTTGGGCGTTATGAGAGGAAAATTACCAAGATTTCCAAAACGACGTTTTTCATGCAAAATTTTTGTGATGTTAGAACGTAATGAATTTATCGCAATAAGAATGGAAACTATTTACTACTTAGCTAACAATCGAGAGAGACTGTGTCAGCTGTTTTGTCAAAGTTAACTACCAAAATTTTGTCAATTTACTTATCTATTCTAGATTGATTTATTGCTAATTTTGCGTCTAATTTATAAATCCGCAATGAACACGCATATATAGTTGTAAATATAATTTACAACACGAGCAATACATTCGGACTTCCTTCAGTCGCATTTACGCCCGTAAGTCCCTAGAGTCCTAGAGTCCTGACCGTGTGTTGTATACACAAGGTCAGGACTCTCAAGTGAATTGACTGATAGTTAAAAAGCAATTTCGAATGTATACTTTAGCAATTAAAAAAGTAGACCTCTGTTCCGACTCAACTGATAGTTAATGAGAAACAGAAATGCGTTTTTAACCTTTAGTAAGACTGACAGTCCTGACCGTGTGTGGTGGATATAAGCGTTAGCCGTGTTCGTGTACTAGCATCGCGGTTATTTTTTTAATTGACAATTGACTATGTTAATTTATATGAATTTTGTGTTAGATGTTTACGACGATTTGTAATGACATTTTATTAGGTTTTCTGAATGTATATTATTAAAATCTTGTTATATGAGTTTAGTTCAATATCCATAGATTGAACTAACACTTACTATATATTTTTTTTAAATTTTACTCAACGTATATCTCTTGTCCTTAAGCACGTCGGCAACTGTACAGTATATGCTGTATGTATTTCAGTAGTGAGTAATATTTATAGTTAATTAATATTTATTTCTGTCTCTCTCTCTGTCTCTCTGCCATTTTATCTCTTACTATATACTTAAAAATTGAGGTATAGATCGAAAAAGAAGTTTCACTTCTGTCAAGTGTGTTGAGTTGCACGCTAATTTTTTTTTTGCAAACTGTTCACGCGTTTAACTTTGGTAACGTAAACTTTGGCAATTACAGTATTAGTGATATGCAACACTAGTCATCATATCAGAGGCGCCTCTAAATATAAAGTACCTTATACATTAAATATTTTTCCTTTCGTTATGTGAGCCTAGATTTTTAAAATGTTACATAAAGATAATAAAAAAAAGGTTTTTTTACCTCAATCTACTGAGAGGGGTTGAGGCGGAACGTGTTCTTTTCTTTCATACCGTGTTTCTTGTTCTGTTTTTCCTATTTGAATTATATTATTCTGTGAGGAATTATATTTTTGAAACAAAGAGTTATTTAAATTATATTGGGAAACTTGAATAAATAATACCTGTTATTTTTAAATTAAACCTTACGTTCTTCATTTTGGTACGAGTAGTGCATTGACCCTTGTGATTCGGGTATTACAAAGTTTAATTTCGAAGGAAGTTCCGTTTTTTTTAAAGTACAAACGAAATTGGCTAATGATATTCTAAAGATCAGGTACAATGGATATCTATTAACTATTTTATGCAATCGTGACTTGTCGATTTTATATCCACATTGGGAAATTTACGTAATGATGGCATATGTGTATTTGTGTAATTTACTCTAGAGCTTAGACATCCTCTTTGCCGTTTCCTACTAAAACGGGCTGATTCTGTCTTGGTCAATGAAGACAATGAATATTTAAATTACAAAACGATTTTGTATGTGTTTATGTGTACCGATTTACCAATAAATATGAATATGTATGTGTTCGTGCAGACATCATGTGTACCAGTAGCTTATATGCATGAAACGCAAGATTGCATCTTGGAATCTATGGCCTGAGCATTTTCATAAATTGTGACTGTTGAAATCACAATTTAGTCACAATTATTGTTGAAGGAACACAAAATACACGGAAATAAAAAAGTACAATCTTTTAAATCAAATTTAGATTCGACACTGTTCAGTATAATGTGAATTAATTTGATGTGACTCTTAATTTATTAAGTAATACAAGTCAGACTTTGTAAAAAAACATTTTTCATCGTCATTGCAAACATGGAGAATAAATAAACTATTTGCATAAGAACTCAGTTTTTTTTGTTCATAAATTAATTTTTTTAATTAGGCTATTTATAACACGAGACTGTTTGTAGATTGTTTTAATACATGCAACTTATTTCATATCGAGGGTTCATTGGCTATATATAACAAGCCCTCCAGATAGTATTTTTGATTTCGCTTTTATTCTCACTTCTCTACTCTCTTGAGAAAGTGATATAAGTACCTTATCTTATTTGACATAATTTATACACAGTATATACCTAAGAAACATATTCATTTCAATCTGATATTATGGGCAATAATATTTGGATGAGGCGCATTAAGCGTTTAATTAAATTATATAAGTTAAGATTATATAGTAACACATCAAATATCGTATCTACATAAGGTAATGTAAAAATAGTGTAAGAAGACTAAATTAGAAGCGAAAGCTTTCATATACATATGTAGTTATTTTTATTTATCCCCTCTTATATGTTACGTATATAGAATATCCTATATAATATATGTTAAAAATATTTATATAGAACGCGGTGTAATATTAGTTTATATATTCAACGTTCACGTCACTTGTAGATTAAAGACTTCGAAGTTGCCCACGATAATGTCAAGTCGCTCGATTGCGTTTGAGATACTGTAGCACGCTCTGAGCACTACAATAGTGTTTATGTCGTTCAAATTTCTTTGACACTACTCGTCGGATACTCTGGTGTTTCCAAGGTTTGTTAGCTGTTTATCGCCTTGACACGGTTTGCAAGGCGGTCGATATTTTGCTTACACGATAGTGCTCGGTCGAGGGAAGATGTATCAGTGAACTCAACTTTATGTGACAATTAATGTAATGTAATAGAACAATTGGTGTGTATGTAATCAGAGGATGATTTACTTAATTCGCATTATAAAGAGGTACAAGTAAATTTGTAAACTACTTAATAATTTATATTTTGTAAATTAAAGAATGGTTGCTATATCGTAGCTATTGTATATATTGACTAAATTCCCGGTTAAGTACTTTCTAAATACTCATTTGACATAATTATTCTAATTATATCGGCTTGAATTAAATCTTCAACCTTTAACTAGAGACAAGCGGTCTCACAGACCGCTTAGTTCCTCGGAATGCGGTTACTCCACTCTCCTGAAACCGATATCTGATCTACGATCTCGATCTGGATCTACTGTGTACTTAGCATAGGACCTAAGCAAAGTAAACAATATTTTATCTTTAGAAACGATTATTTTACATTTATTTTGATTTTTTTATTATATTTCATAACAAATACGTCCAAATTAATTACATAAAAATTTTGATTGTAAATAGGGAATTTTATTCATTTTTTATAATTTCAACTCACATTGCAATAGGGATAACTCGACTAATTTCATTGTTTTTAGTAACAAATGCAGCGGTCTATCGGACCGCGAGTCACTAGTTGAATGCCGAAAAAACCATGTCATCATTTGAAGGTTAAAAATCTGGATAGTTTGAAGCGGAAAATGTTTTTATAAACTAACCTTGAGTTTCTGAATACTCGCAATTAAACATTAATGGAAAACGAGAAAGTTGCAAGAAAACTATATTCATCCGACGCTGCGTAAGAAGCTTTTCTGTTTGTTCAAAAGGTCGATATACTACTAATAAAGACCAAAATATTTTAGTGAGGAGTTCAGTATTAGTAGAAATTTACTTTGAATCCAATTCAACGTGACCGATGTTACGTATTTATTATGTTAGTAGCCAATGTTAAGTTATTGTATACTGAATTGTTAATAGCCAATATCAAGTAAGTTATTGTATATTGAAGGACTTTTTTCTTTGTACTTCAACACATATCGATTAAGATGCACTCATCGCTTGAGCGTTTAACTGCAGCCACTCGTCGTTGCGTGTTTTAAACAATTGAATTCAATTGTCACCAATAGTTCTAGGTCACTTGCGTAACAGTCTCCTTTCGTCGGTCGGTAGTGAAGTGAAATGATGCACGCATTTTGCAATACGGAGCGCAAGCCGAGCTCCGTCAAGGCTGGAGAGCCCGTAACTGATGTCGGCATCCGTATGTAAGTAGGTTATCTAACGTGCGCCGACACCTGCTTGTCCTCATGCGTCATCCACGGAGCTGAGGAGGGTACGCTGATCAAATAACTTGTATACGTTTGTAATGGTAATGCCGGTTCGCTTTTGTCTAATGCCGTCTGTTGGTGACCTTTTTATTTTATTTTCTCTCATTTGCAAAAATGTTAGCCAATGCGTGACTGTGTTTTGATCGGGGAGCAAATTTTACGCTAAATGTGACTAGTATACTTTGCATAGGGATGTAGCGTAGAAATTTAAATAAAGATATGTTTAGATAGGTGATATTAAATTGAATCATTTGTCTATATATTTTTTGTGTAATGACAAAACAGTAACAGAATGCTAAAACAACTGATTCAGGTTTCGCTGAAGGAGAACCGATTCGAAAGTTATCAGAATATGCGATCACGTACGACGAACTGTACGTCAGCGAAGCTAGCATCATCATCACCAAAGTCTATTTGGATATTTATTGGGCACAAATTTCCTTTCTCCGAAGTATATAAATTCTTTAGTTTACGACTTTCGTATTATAATTTCGGAAAAATGTCGCGGCCTATCATAAAAATGATGGAGATTGCGACGAAATAGTGGCGATTGGGTGCCGCGGACGAGCCGACGCGTCGGCTTCGACGCAATCTCCACCATAAAGGAAAGTCTAAGATCTAGCACTAAACCACTTTCATTTATGGTAATGCCGCGCGCGACACGAATACGCGCCCAAACAATTATTGTATGCAATCAGATTGTTTATCTACCGTGGTGAATTGATTAGATGAAGCTTTCATTGTACCGAGTTTATGCCAAGTAGCCATTTCTGGTGCGGGGTTGTTGATACAGTCTACACTACTGCTATGGGCGTCCGTACGCGGTTTGTTACTGAATACTGTGTTCCGCGCGTACTTCTTCTAGGTCTATAAACATATATATTTTCTATTCGCTTCTTCTCTTCATATTCTATATACCCGTTGATGCAGCATCAGACGTTTATGACAACTTGCCTGCCAATATTCTTTTAAATCCTCTTGCGCAATCCGCACCAGGTTTCAATGCAAAGTTTGTTTACGAATATGGCCGGGTTTCTTTTGAGTCTGGTGGCTATCGCAACTTCTAAAAAGTCTTCGCATCGTTCTAAAAAGTCTTGTTATACTTCTTCCCGGATCAGATTAGAAAATATAAATTTGGAGAATATATCTAAGGCACCGACTTGCGAAGAACTGATGGCACCGCGTGATGTCTTTCGTCCCATGTCTAATATCCATAGAACAGCATAGTTTTGATGTGAAACAGAAATATTTTTATTTCGTTGCTAGTGACTGCCACACAGAGCTAATTCGCATGAAAATCTCGTCGCCGTAGTCTGTCGGATTGATCACAAGGCATACGGCCTCTGACGGCATGGCAAACCGCGGGTATCTCCGGGTTCGATTCCCGGCCGCTCGTTGAGCCGGGCTGGACTGATGTTGTGGTTGGCTGTAAAAGATTGCTCTCATAGCAATAAGTCCGCCAATATGTAACAACTGTGTATTTTAAAACACATAAATAAATAAATAAGATGTCCCTAGCCTTGGAGATACTCGAAATTCTGTCCTTCTGTCTCTAATACGATAGTTTCAATATATGTACATACATTAATTGTATTTATCATTCTATAAGTTCTGAATTACTTTTACATATTCCATAGAAGTGGGGTGGGCAGCGATGGCGAAACACCATATATCGATTCAATATTTTAACACATTCGCCTTATATTAAAAAACATTATATTACCATTTTAAATAAATTGTGGAGAATAGATAGAAATAGTGTGTCTGGTCCAATCATATCTTATATGGTTCTTTCCTGCTGATTAACATTATGACTGTATTTAATACTCAGTCAGACGTCAGTCTTTCGATGTCCGTGGCGTCCAAAACTTCTCCATAAATCTATTATCTTATAGTCTTTGTGGTGATCTCATTTCTTTCCTCTTATTATTGCATTTATTTTCCTCTTAACCTTCTTAAACCCGGCTCGCACGACACTTGTTTCGCAACTGGATTGCTGATGGAGCGTTGTGATGGCAACTGTGCGGGCTGTCATAATGGGAATGACGTCACTACAAGCACCGTTACGTGGACGTGTACTGGAATTCTGTAATAGATCAAATCCTACTTTTAGTACTTTTTTCGCTGCTATATTTAAAAGTTAACAAATGATATGGTCGCATTTTGTTACATGGGCATATGTTTACTACAACTGCCGATAGTACAGGTGTAGTAAACACATGCCCGTGTGATTATACGACGACTTGATTATAGAAGGCCGTTATATGAGTCGTATAGAAACAAAAATTGCAGTATCCAAATTTTAGTTGCAAAAACAGCAGTATCTAAACTTTAGTTGCAAAAACAGCAATATCCAAACTTTAGTTGCAAAAACAGTAATATCCAAAAAGTAATTAATATTTTTTTGTTATAAACCGTAAGAAAACATAAATTTTTACTGTTTATTATAGAAACGATCGTATCGTATGTTGCATTATTGATATTTCACAATAAATAACGATGAATAAGAAAATATATAAAAACTTATCTATTTTCGTTATAAGTATATATTGCTGTTTTTATTTCTATGTGACTCATATGTCAACAAAAAGAATAGTTATTTATTGTAATTTTCTTGTTTTATATATGTTATTATTTTCCTAATTTGTGTGTATTATAATAAAACTTAAATTTACAGTGAATTTTGTTTGTGTTTTGAATTTTGAATGTAAATAACTTTTGTACCAAATCAACTTTATTAATATATATAATGTAATGATATTTATAAACAATTTACGTTTTCCACGTGATTTTAATAATCAGTATTAAGCGAATTACATAATTCAGACATTCAAAGCTACTTATAAACCCTGGTAGCAGCTTGTTTAGAACCTAGAAACGACATCAATAGTAGACATCAAGCAATCTAGTACCAGTACCGAAACAAGTGTCGTGTGTTCCGGTATTTATACACAATTGATTATACACTACCACACGTAACTGTCAGTTTCAAAGTTTCATTAGCAATATTTCCGCATTTAACGAATTTTTTTATTATACAAACTCATCAAGAAATATACTTTAATATTTGCGTATAATAAATTCGTAAAAAGAAATCTACATCAACCCATTTTAAAGTTCCGTACTTCAGAATCAAAAAGATGGAAATTTTACAGAAAATCACTTTGTTTTCTGTCAGTCGGGAAAATCTTTTTCAATCCAATAAAATGATACGATATTATAAATATCACAAATACACAATTCATGCTTTGATCTGACACGATCTTCAAAACAATTGAGGGTAAGTCTCATAGCGTAAGGGTTAATAAATTCCGAAAATCATTAATTTATAATATACTGCATGATAAATAGCATTTTTTGGTTTTCCACTTTTCTTTTTTTTTATATTAGTAAAATATTTACTTTGGGAGTTTTATTCACACCTGATCATCTAATTTATAATATTATATAATATTGGAGTATATTAGTAGAAGAATAATATTGTAGTTTCACAAAGCGCCTTACGCTAAAAACAGAAGAATTAATCAATATTTAAGTGCAATAATAAGTTCTTTAGTGATCTAGTAAATAATCATATATAAGATGTATTTTATTAAGTGTCTCATATTCACGTTTTGAATTTTTTTCTGAAAAGCCGTACCCTTATGTTTTTCTATTAACCATCACAATTTTTCCCGGAAATTACGTTCGATTTTCTGTTTGAGGAACTCCGACGCCCTTGTTTACTCGCGCTGCGCAATCCGCTTAAGAGATTAGAGGAGGCAGCCCCGCTCGCAGGCCGATGCATATGTCCGCGCCCGCGAGCCTCCCGCCGTTGCCTACTAGCGCACGTACTCGTATGATACGCTTGTTTGTTGATAATGGATAAGTTAAAAAAATATGGATGTCATACTATATTATGCCCGCCAAAATAGATTAAATATTACTTTTTTATAAAATTACTTAATATTTAGTTAATGACCCCTCGGTCTTGGCTTTAATGATGATCTACGGTCCTGATTGTTGCATGGCACTATGGCTTCATCATAGTTTATTTCACATCTCTAAAGCGTAATATCGGCGCGGAAACCTGATTTTTACATGCTTGCCTATTAGCATAAATTAATCGACACGATCTTGTAAGACACACCCAACCTTGACTTTATTCTTGTTTCGTTGGCCACTTCCATGGAGTTGTTTGGCTACTAATGCTCTTGGTAACTATAGAGTCAAAGTTGGTAATGTTTTTAGTACGGTGGTTAACACATAACTTGAGTAAGTTATTAGTTTCAAGTTATAAATATATTTGGGAAGTTTCTTATGTTTATTTTTATTTATAAATTCAAGTTACAAATTTACTCAAAGCATAGAACATGCGTATTAAGTAAATAGAAACAAATCATTATGTTTAAGAGTAAATAAAAATACAAAAATAGATAAGACAATTAGAATAACTATGTAGTAATAATAATACATAGTAATAATTATAAATAATCGATTCTATGAAGCTGTATAGAAATAAATTGTATAAATCGAAGTACACAGAAAATAAGCGAGCGTTGCAGGATTCCGTGTAGTGAAATAAATAATTATAAATAATCGATTCTATGAAGCTGTTAATGTAATAAAAATAAATTTTATAAATCGAAGTACACAGAAAATAAGCGAGCGTTGTAGGATTCCGTGTAGTGAAATAAATAATCGATTCTATGAAGCTGTTAAAGTAATAGAAATAAATTTTATAAATCGAAGTACACAGAAAATAAGCGAGCGTTGCAGGATTCCGTGTGGTGAAATAAAGTTCCGCTCTCACAAATGTATTAAATATTAACACAAAATTCAGTAATCATAAATACCCGGTAATTCGAAAATAACTTTCCATTGAATTGAAATATCATTCAATACGTTTAAAATTATACACATACGAGTACGCTCAACTATGTATTTTTATTTTACCAATTTTTATTTATTACTTCAGGCTTTGAAAGTGAGTAATATAAAAATATACATTTATTATAAGTGTTTTTATAAATAGATATTATAATTTGTCTTAAAAATAGCCATTATCAACAGTCGAAGATAATATACCATATAATTCTCTCCTACCGAAATAAGTATAAGTTATAATTGACTGTTTATGTCGACGAAGTTATACTATCCCCGCCATTCCACCCGGGTTGTATCAGGGCCTCTCCTGAGACCCGTAACATAAAAGAGGGGACCTTCGAAAGTTTCCTAATAGTATCCCATATCTACCCCATCAAGCTCTTCCAACCAAATGTGTTAAAGACTGTTCCTTTGCAATAAGTCATTTAGTGTCTCCATTTTTTCGAGGACGCATCTTGCGAACGGTCTAAACTATCGGTCCCTTCTCAAACAAGTCACGGTGAATAAAGATACCACGTTTTAAGCGCTATGTGCTTATACTTTTCTGTTAAGACGAATGCTCTCCAATAACTTTACGGGCTTCGTCATGCTCACTGCAGTGGAACAAAACATGATTCATGTCCTTCGTCTCGAAACTGCAGGCACACGCCGTGCTATCTCTAAGGGCAAATCTAAACAAACCGGCACGAAATGCGCCATGACCCATTAAAAACTGCGAAATGTAGCAGTCATTAATGAGCCAGTTCTTACTTAAACGCTCAGACACATCGAGGAAAAATAATCCGGATATTTCCCCTTTGGAGTTGGGGGAAGACCATCTAGACTCATTAACGATCTCTAGAATACGTCTCTTTCTATCAATAAGGAATTCATCTGCTGAAAATTACGAAGTTATGCTGTCAATTTCAAAAAAAGAAAAAATAATAATTGTAATTTTAGAATAAAAAACCGCAATGACGTGAAATTACGAAGTTATGCTGTCAATTTCAAAAAAAGAAAAAATTATAATTGTAAATTTAGAATAAAAACCGCAATGACGTGAAATAATGATTGCTGTTCTACAGCCATTAATAAAATTTGTGTACACTTTCTATAAAACGAAAACATTGTATGTTACTTTATATTAATGTCAGAAACTGTATTATAAGTAAGATTATCTCTTAAGATTGTTTTTATTTTTCTTAAAAAAAATTGAAGAGTTATTTCTGTAGCCATCTTTACACAGTAATAATTAAATTAAAGAAATTGTCTAATGTGTTATCATTTAAATATATTTTATACAACTATAGAAATACAAATTCAAAATTAAATGAAACTACGTGATGTAGTATTATTTCTACTTTCTTTAATTTCTTTACCACGACCTAGGTTTCGTTGTATTACAACATCTTCAGGTGGGATATTAGCAAAGATTGTCTAGAGAAAGAAAGAAAGAAAATCTTTGCTAATATCCCACCTGAAGATGTTGTAATACAACGAAACCTAGGTCGTGGTAAAGAAATTAAAGAAAGTAGAAATAATACTACATCACGTAGTTTCATTTAATTTTGAATAATGAATTTCTATAAAATTAACGCCAAATATATTCAATATTTGAAATACAAATTGTTATTGCAATAAAAGCTGAATCCAACGACCTATCGGTAAATTCGGATCCTTCTACTGGCTATAGCCGAAAAAAAGATTTGATAAGAGCGCTTAAATTTGGCTCGGTGACAAAGTCGAGAGATATGCCCACTGAAGATAGCGCCACTGACGCAATTTGTTTTGCATTCGATATCGGTATTACAGAAAACATTCTGAAAGACTCTTATGAAAGTAAAATCGGCCGTGTGAAAGGCAGACTCGATACAATGCTTTACGAATTTAAACTTTCCGAAGTTATCCTTGCTCTAAATAACAATGTTATCGAAACTGGACAAGAACGAGTAAACTCTCAAATTGAAAGCATAGTTACTCTGTTCTTATCATTACTCGTATTCGCTTGTCCAAGTTAAATATAGATACGTTATTTTTAACCTTGAATAGAAAATATAACGACTCTAATAGCAGATCGATGACCATAATATCTACAAATTAATAATTCCACGATTACGCCGTGCGGAGGAGAGATCGAAATGACATGTCTCGTTGTCTATAATGCTAGAGCGAGACGGTATACAGTCTGTAAGTGCAGTCTGCAACGACACGGTGCGGTTTCGTTAACCTCGTTTCGTGGCGCATCGTGGCTGCCCTTGCCCCTGTTGGCCGACGCGCGCGTGCGTGTGCGTACGCGTGTTTCATTGCATTTGTATGCCAGTGTCGGTGGGTATGTGTGGCATTGCTTGAGGTGATCTTTTCAAGTGTAACTCTGCTCTTCGCTAGAGCAGATAGTTTTTTTTTGCTTTTGTATACAGTGAAGAATATAGCGGTTTATTTTGAAATAGTTTTACATGTAGAATCGGTAACGGTGATAGATTATTACTTAATGGTTGTAAGAGTAAATTTCTGTAGGCACTGGAAAAGAGAATTAGTAAAATATTATAGAGATATTTAAAACAATCTATTGTATACAGTATAATTATCACAAAATCGATTTATAAATTGTTTCTTATAATAATTCTGTTAATATCATTCTCATTAAAGGAAGGATAAAAAGATACATATGTCTTATATACTTCAATTATATGTATACATATATACTACTCTCTATCAGCTGTTTCTTATTGAAGTGAAAACTTCTTTAGACACACCTGCGCATTTTTTTCTGAGCAGTGAGCGTAAGTGAGCTGTCAGAAGTTCGGGTCGGTGACGCTGAATCGGGTAAACTCCTTCGGCACTGGCCAAGTGAATTCCAAATTCAAAAATAATGAAATGTGATAAATTGAATGTGTGCTGCATTGTTCGGGTAAACTCGGCTTCCTTCGGTATCGGCCGAGGCGAGTTCACTGTCTAACACGGAGTGCATCATTTCAAGAATTACTTTAAATTTTTGAGTAATATTTTATTTGAGTATAATTTAATATAATACCCGTATTTTACTTTTGTTTTTTTTTTTTCAATTTTCGTATTAAAACTTTTAACATATGTAGTACGGTCATATTGGTTGCCAAATTTTCACTTGAACATTGTGGTTTTAAATAGATATTTTTTTTATATTAGAAAGCACCTTAATTTTGGAAGAAACAAACGTCTCGATTTATGAATTAAAAACGGCTGTTGTTTTATTGAATTGGTTTGACATTGTGACAGTTTGCTTTTAAATGATCTTTAGAATATCTGGGTATTTCTTAAAATATTCATTGTTTACTTGAGGAATTTGAAAAAGCAACACTGTTTATTTTAGCGAATGCTCGAGTACTGTAAGGGAAAACGACAGAGACTAAGCGACTGAAGGAAAAAACAGCGCACGTCCGCGCTTTTACGGAACCGCGCGTCAAGTTCTTTGACTTGCCAAATATCGTGCTAAACGTCGGTTCGGCACCGCGGATTCATTACACTTGTCGCGGAACAGGAGCGGACGGCTGCGCAGCGCTCGCCCTCGCATCCGCCCGAGTGACACATTACATCGATTTGCCGAGCTAGGCACTCAGCGGGCGGAATCGCCGTGGGGACTTTTTAACATTTTTCCAGAGCGACGCTGATGAATTATTGCGGCAGCGGCGGCGCGCGTAAACATTGACTCGAGTTCCTTACGTCACAACAGGAATTCGGACCGATTAATTATCGTTATCTACGTGCGAGGGTGGCATACTTTTCGTATCTTGTATCGGACTCGCAAAAATGAACGGTAAAAAGTTCCCATTGCTTTTATTACCTACTACGGTCAGCATGACAGCGACAGTTTTGAGTGTTAAAATATACTTTTCCTGTGAAATACCGACATTAAAAAGGATCTGATATTAATTATTAAGGATTTGCAACAATTTTTCAAAGTATTCTCTTGCAAGAAAAGGCATAAACTTCAAGAATCGAGTTATTTTTTGGAGTTGACACCTTAAGAATCGATTTTCATATATAGTGTCCTGTATGAAGTTTTATGAGGAATAAAATCAGAAGTTCAGAGCGTTAAAAAAGTGTAATCGTTAGGTGGTCTCTCCGCGAATCTTTTCTGCGCATCTTTAGAGTGAGATATCAATATATTTATTTGGCATTTTCTTATGGCGTAATCGCAATGACGGAGAGTGATATACATAGTTTACTGTCATGTAATCATTAAATGTGTGAATATTTGGGGTCTTCTATCCTAAAAAATTAAGTCTCTTTTAATTTTAACTTCTTCGGCTAACGTTATTAAATCTTTTTAATTTTGTTGTATAAATTTGCTCTTGTTCATTTGTGTTTTACTTGAAAATAATTATATTGTCAGCATTTTTTAATTAAAGAATTTTTCATTTACATATAAGGATATTGATATTTATATTTATATACATTGTTACCTATTTATCGTACTTAAGGAGTAAACTTCAGCTGCGCGTTGAAGTTGACACGCACAATTTTTTTTCGTGTAATAACGAATAAATATACAAAACTTTAGTTATTTCGGGACATCAGTTCAAATAAAATTTTTTTTAAGTTATAAAAATAATAAAGAGCGCCATCTATGACTGCGCTTTATTTTTCTACACGACATTCGTTATCACATATGATATTAGAGTAATATTTATGTAAATTACTCGGTAGATGGTATTACCATAGCATCATTAGTCTGTGAAACGCTTTGTTACATTGAAATAATATATGTTCAATGGCCGAATTTGAAACGTTTTGCTCAATTCCCAATATTCTATAAAATTATTACCGGCTACCGAGCATATTCAATAAATAAAAATTATACATATTTCTGCATCCTATCTGCTTTTGTGTTTTATATTTCTATACTCTGACTTAAATCCTAATATCTAAGTATTTAATTTCGAACGGGTGTCGAATTGTTATAAAATGAATCATTTAAACTGAAAAAATATCTAGGAGTATAAGCATGAATTCTACTATGAATACCACCCGAGCCCGGTTTCAAAGTCAAGGTAACGTGACGTGACTGTTAGCGTGCATTGTGTATAGAGTATACCGCGTACAGTTTCACAGCGTCGTCATTAAACAGCCAGCGCGCGTACGACCGTAGCCATGTCCTCGGCGTGCTGCGGAGCGAAACACTGAAATAGGCGTAAATAAGTTGTTTGCCTCTAACAAACGCCGCTATACACGTTCTATTTTAGAAAATGTCTAATTTAAGATATTTTTTATAAATAACAATTTGTAACTTCGTAATTTATACATGTTATAATTAGCCGTGTTTGTCACAACGCCCACTACCAATTCACTATAAAAGTACTTGAACTTGCAAATTAAAATTTATTAGGGTTATTTGATTGCAGACAGTTTATGTAGCGACAAGCGCGAGCTTTGAAAGCTCTCGTGTTACTAGCTTAATTATTTTTAAAGCCTACAAATATATTTCTTTTTTTATAATAACGGCTATATGCTAAAAATACTTATTTTTATTCCTGTCGTTTTATTTAGGAGCATATTTTTCCTGCTAAACATCTTCCTAGGGTAATGTACTGGGGGCGAGTATTTGTAAATTTGTACAGATTAAGAAATCAAAATAATTTAATTAAAAAATAAGATATATAATTAAAACTTAAACTTACCCTCGTAAAATGACATTAACTTCAATTAAAGTTATCAGACATTAGGCTTTTGAATGATTCAAATGTAGCTTAACAAATAAAGAAGCTGTATCAATATTAGTTCAGTGAAGCGGTGAGAATCAAACAGTTTTACAAACAGTAGTTTAAAAAAATGAATAGGACTTTAAATAATTTACTGGTAAATGTGTATATTAAATTACTAATTACATATTGAATCAATCGTTCCATTACTGGCAAGTTGTATTAGGGAAGTAGCTGTCATTTCCGATAATTCGTTGTTGACGTTATTAAGTTAGGAAAATGAGATATATTTTCTTAATTCATCTTAATAGTATCTTCACGGTAAACATTTGAATTCGCAGGTTTTCATATCAGTACCCAAGAAACCCTCCGTGCGCGCTCTGTCCGTAGTAAAATAAGTCGAATTATTTTTTAATAACGTCATTGTTGTGCAAAAATATTCTGTTACAATAAGACCGCCATTTTATTAACTCAATGTCAATTAAACAAAATGGCGTCCTCAAGGACTTGCATTGAAGTTCAAGTTCTCACGAAATAAGCTCTTTTGGCAGCGCCTTTTATTGCTTTTCTCGTCGCTTCGCCTAGACAATGAGCGGTGGTTCCGTGCACCATTCCACGGCCACCGTGGGGACACGAGGCGCGGGCCACGTGACGCGGTGGCGCGACCAATGGCGGCGCGCGCACGCGTCTCGCCGTTCCACTTACGAAAATAGATTCCGGGTGCATTCCCGCGCGCATTCATGCCGCCCGGACTGGTTTTGTGCGCACCGCGCCGACGTACGTGCTCGGAGGAAGGGTTGCTTGCCTGCTTGCGTATGTCTGTTTAATTAATTGACGGACTATTTAATTCGCTGAATTACAGAATGACTAGCGGCGTGTGTTTATCGTTTTAATAGTGTTCTCATGGGGTTTACAGGTAAATTATTGTTAATCCAAAGAAGATACCTGAAATATTGTATAGTTCATGACGATCTTATCGAAAACAAAATTTTGCGTTTCAGTTAGACAACTTATTTTGATAATACGCCCGAATAGGTTTTCAGAGCATCACCCAAAGTTATTATATTAATTTTATGTATTAGAAAGTTTATTTTTTATGACTCGACACAAAAACAGACTCGTCCGATTGGAATTTCCACCATCGTGTAGTTCATAGTATGTAGATGGGTATAGAGTATATATTTTGAGAACGTATTACTAACCAGTAGCTGTATTGGCCTAGACTAAACGACTTCCTAGAACCGAGAACGAACCGTCGGCGGATGGTGGGGCTCGGCCAATAAATTGAACGCATTCACACTGTCGAGAAGGCTCATTGAGCTTAGCGCGATAAGAGCCCGAAAGGTCAGCCGTCGGGATGAAATAATAAACACGAGCGCGAGCGAACGAGGCGACGGTCGCGGACGATAGTGCGACCTTCGCGGTGCATTCGCGAGTGCAGTGCATCTGTCTACGTGCGCCGCTTGCGGTTGCTAATGGCTCGTTAAGTGCTCTTCGGTACTGAGCGTTGTGCGCCGATTGCATCCTATAAGCTGGTCTAACCTAGACCTTACTTCGATCGATCGAAGTAAAGTTACCTGGAATCAGTTACGTATGTTAACCATCTCTTTTGTAACTTTTTAGTAACTTTTTATACTCTTACTAAATAGTTTCATTAATATAAGCGAGTTATGTGCTGTAACATTAGAATTATTTAACTATATCGCTTCAAAAATGCTTCTCAAATGCCACAGATTTTTTTTCCAAATGGTACTTATGATGCATTTGCTTTAAAATGTTGTTAAATCGATTGCACTTGTTGTGTTGTGTCCTTTAAATATTGCTTTTGCATTACGGTCGACAAAAAAATTGTGTTAACGGCCGACAACTACCGACTTTTGTGGGAAAAGTTCGGTGGCTGAATTTCCACTGACTTGTTGCACAAGTCAAGATGCGCGACGCCGACAAAGTCTATACCGTGTCCGTTAGCGCGTGCTCAGTCGTATGTTCGGTCGTTTTTTTTTCTTTAGCACGTTTTAACTTGTAATGTTCGAATCGGCGAAATTTGGCCAGAGGCGCTTCGATTTTTTGTAAGACCGGCGGGAGGTTTGCGTTATGGGAAGTATGCGTTTAAGTTTTAAATATATATCATCATCATCATCATCATCATATATATTAATACGCTAAGGTTAAGATGTTACACTCCCTTTTTAGAAAAAACCTCACAACTAATCCACATAAATTATATATCATTTTATAGATAATTGCTTGCTCTACCGGCATCCACAACTAAAAAATTTATTATTGCTATTGTTTTTGCAAATTAATTAATTATTAAAATTATATACACAAAACAGCAATGCTGCCATCTAACGTCTCAACGTCAATATGATTGACGGTCGGTAAAATTTTTGTTTCTTATCTTAACCTTAGCGTATTAATATATATGATGATTGATTTACTATTTTAAACGTTTCGTACGCCTTTAAAATAAAAATTTTCAGTGTACATTTCACTACCTCACACAAAATTTTCTTTACTTTTAATATTTCTCTTGAGAATTTATAAAGAATTTTCACGTCTGACGCGCGTGGCGGTCACGTCCCATTTTAAATATTACATTTATTCTTCGTATATTTTTCTACGGAAATTTTTAGTATCAAAAGTTACCTTATGTTAATAATTATATCTGCTAACATGTTTGACTATACATGTAGTAATTTAAGAACTTTTAAAATGTTTTGGTTCTCAAATATAAATTCCCAAAGGAATATTTGTTATCTCCATAATTTCTAGGATATCTAAATGGAACCGATTCTTGCGGTTTTTTTAAGCACCGTGATGTGGTTGAAAATGGACGAACTATGAACCATGTAGAGCGTTTACGAAAGAAAAATGGAGGTTCTGAATGGCTCATTGCGAAGGGACAGTCTTTAACCCTGTTGGGTGGAAGCGTTTGATGACTCGAGTAGGGTACCTTCGAGTCCCCTTTTTTTATTAGGTCGATATGTTACGCTCCCTCTTTGGTCTTTAAGACATGAGTCATAGTGTGGTGGGGTAATGATTCAAATAGACCTCGTAACTGGTATAATTTTCAATTTGGGGTTTTCGATGTCAAATGTTTCATTTTGTCATCCTAAGCTTGGAAATAATGGTTTTTCGAAGCAATTATTAAATATGAGTGGTTATGATTAGCTTTTGTATTTACAATTTTGATTGTTTAGGCAAAGTTTAAACTATCGGAATTGAGTAATATCAGGTTCATACAAATCTGTTTAGCACGGCAGTATTGACAGCTATGTATGTATTGCGTTAAACGATGTTCAGAGCTTCATATCAAGAAAAATATTTGGAAAATTCCTTTGTCAGCAGATGCTGTTCTTTGATGCAGATGCTTCATAACACCGACTGCACACTGATCAGGACTTTGCATATATGCATTCATTGCTGCTTGATTATGACTTTTTTTTCGATTTAATCGATTAGAAGTACGTAAGTACATATTGTGCGTGAAATAAGCCGTGTTACAATAGCATAAATGAGACGAATTGATAATTATATTAATCACAAAATCGTAACGTTTTCCCATTTAATCGATAAGCGCTTTTGCATAGGTAGAAAAAGAAATTGTGCGTGTCAGCTCCGACACGCGGCTTAAGTTTACTCCTTATGTACGATTTTCTTGGAACATGTGAAATAGGTTACACTATGTATAAATATAAATGTCAGTATCGTTAAATGTAAATGAAAAATTCTGTGATAAAAAAATGCTGACAATATAATTATTTTCAATTAAAACAAAAATGAACAAGATCAAATTTATACAACTAAATTAAAAACAATTGGTAACGTCAAACTGAAAAGTTAACATTAAAAGAGACTTTTTAATTTTGTAGAATAGAATACACCAAATATTCACACATAATTACATTTAATTATTGCATCTTGATATAAGCGAACGGTAGTAAACTATGTTTGTCACACTCCGTCATTGCGATTACGCCATAAGAAAATGCTAAATAAATATATTGATATTTCACTCTAAAGATGCGCGGAGAGGCCACCTAACGGTTACACTTTTTTAACGCTCTGAACTTCTGATTTTACTCCTCATAAAACGGCATACCGAGCGCTATATATGAAAATCGATTCTTAAGGAGTAAACTCAAATAAACTCCAACAGAGGTCCTCGTACGAATCGGTAAGTGACAATGTAAAGAAGCTTATTATTAGTACTGTGACGTGATCGTCTTCTATTGTATGTGAAGCCACTAGATATAATCACAACCAAACAGATATGAAATAATGTCTTGATAAAATTAATAACGTCTTAAGTTCAATTAACGAAATCATTTTTGGCGTCTCGTTCATAAACACACTGCATGTCGTTAATTTGTCAAGTATCACACATGCGATCCAAAATAAGTATGCACTCGTATTTACACATTTTTTAACAGATTTTAATTCACCTAGGCGCGTCGTTGCGGTCAGGTTGCTAATGTAACAAGATGCAAATAAATATAACTGACAACTTCAAAAAGAATTCTGTTTGAAAGAAGAAACCGCTTACAATTAAAAACAAAAATTTACGAATGTTTCCAGAGCAATAACTGGCATTAGTCGTATAGGACGTGCTCGCCCGCCCACGCCGCAGTCGTGTCGGTGTGTTCCGTCTCCGCTTGTTCGGCGTCGTAAAAGAAGACCACACTAAGACAAAATACTTTTTTAGTTCAGATACCGTTAAAATTATTTTCCTGGCGAAAGCGTATTGCTCGAAGAGTGGGTGGATTGCAGGTGATTAGGGTGTTTGACAATTATTGAAAAAGTATTTAAAATGATTCGAAATGTATCTGTTAAAACCTACAATTGTTTTAACGAGAAACATGTTTTAAACTGATAAAAATCCACTTTTATTGCAGTCACGCAAAGCTTCGCGTCGAAACAACTTGGTCACGTGATATGTAAATTCCATGACGTCACGATGCCCCAAACAATTAATCTGAAAATGGAAGGTTCTACCTCTTTCACATTCTTCCATCATTTTATAATGTTAGATATATATTCTTTATGAAACTCAATTTAGGGGATCGCACTATCTTGTTCACATAATTAGTACATTATGATCTGTGTGGTGTCATAATGTACTAATGTGTGCCGATCATGTATTTCGACGTCACATGTCATGATCGGCGGACAATTTGTGTTTCAGAGTTTGGCCGCGAATTTTAAAACCGAAGATTACTTTTAATTTCAATCATTAAATAAAAATATTTATACGAAATTTATTGCAGATAAATATGGTTAATCATTATTTTAACCCAAAAATAATGAAATACGTTAGAGATTTAAGCTATTTTTAATAATCAGTTCACACTAACACGTTATTTTCATTGCGCCATGCGATAGACTGACTGCTTATCAACGCGCGTCTCGTAAGAAAGTTATTGTAAAAAACGTAATATGCGATAAAGAGAATAAAGCAAAAAACCAGTTACGGCTCGCGGCCGTGCACGCCTGTCGGTCGATGTGGAGCAAAGATGGCGCTGCTGTCGACCGCCATGTTGGAAAGTTAAGACACGTCTAGAAAGCGACATTGGATCGTTTTTATTTGTTTTTTTCCTAATCGCGCGTCTCGCTCGAGATCGAACGCGCGCTGCCGATAATGCGCGCGTGTGTGCGTACGGCGAGCGTCGGCGTTATGGCTTTTTGTAATGCAGTCTAAATGTAGAGCACTGTGTAAATGCATTTGTTTAATACTATATTGCACCCACGCGATGCACTCGCGATGTCGGTTAATGGATTTATATGTTGCTTGTTATATTAACCGTTTCCATTTCTGTTTCTCTAAATATTTTAATGTGTAGCAGCATAGTTCCGCCAGAGTTTGTCGATAAAAATTATATATGGAAATAAAGAGCCAAATATTGTCACCTCTTCATTGAGTCGGTTATTTTAGTCACCAACGAGTGAGCAATTTAGATTTTACATTTATATACAAGTCGATTTAATCGTATCGAATTAGGAAAACGGTATTTATGTAAATTTTTCTCTATTGTCTGCTTTCAACGATGAATCATATCTATTTTAATATTAGTATAAACTACTGTCGATAAATAAGGTCTTATATTAACAATTAAATTAAATTAAATAACTTAGTTATTAATAAATCGTAATACATAAAGTATTCCAACAACGGGTGTTAGTATACATAACCAAAGTAATTACGGGCTAGGTGATATAAATATTTGAAGCTAGTCTCGCTCCTAGATATTTGTTCCCCCTCGCTAGTACGATAGAACTGGAGCGGTAGGGACAGTGTAGATAATTAAATTGGCCCTATCGTCGCTGAGCGAGGAAGGTCTCTCGGGTGGGGAAACGGTGCATAATGCCGAATGCGCGTTCTATCGATCCGAAGAAACTCCGTGTTGCCGGGTAGTTTTGGTTTCGTGAACGCGAGCCTCTATTGACTTATGTTTGTCTATTTATATCATCTCTGGGCATTATCACCATCGTACTGTATGACTAAACAGATAGTAGTAGTATAGTGTTTTTTAGGAATCCACTTCCTCTTCCTGTCAATTAAATACATAGTTTTAATTCGATTTAACTAAGATTTTGCTATTCCACATTATTTTTAGAAATGTTTTCTTCGAGTAAGTGCCAGTTAATTGCGATATAAACGTTGCACAATATCAATCGTATTGATGAATGTTTAATAATTCAGAATGACTTGAGGCTTTTGTTTCGTTATAAACGTGATGTGACCTTTAAAATCAAGGCATTTGAACTTAAGGTGTATGACTCTGAACGATGTTAGGCGTGTTAACATGCTGTATATATTATTTACATAGTTCAACTGAGTAATATATACCCAATTGGATTCGCTGTCATCAGTAACCATCCTCGCTGTCCGTGCCGTGATTTAGTTTTTGATATCATTGAACTTTGATGCGCGCGTGTAATGTGTTAATTGTCCCATTTTTTTATCGACATTTTATTGTAATTCGTACATTTAATTACATGTCGTTAATCTCTTTTTGCGTAAATTATTGTTTAAGCTATTTAAGGTTTGTGTCTAAGACGGTAACAGTTGAATTAATTACTTATAGAGAATGAAAGTAATTAATTTATATGAGAGCCTTACAGAATTTATTTATGTAAATCGATTCGGAGTGCCATAAAATAATCGATTTGTTTAATCGTAAGTAGGGTTGACATACCGAAAATTGTAACGAAAAGCCTGACAATCGAGAATAAGTCCGGACATTTTTGCTATCACCAAATAAAATCCGATTATCGCGACGTCGTCATACTTAAATAAGTACCGTGAAATATCGTGCAATTTACTTTGATGTTGTTATTTTGATTAAGATATGTGACTGTTAAAACATGCTTAACACAAGCTATCGAGAAATTTGTTGATTATCTTAATTATCATAATATTAAATAAGTATTGGTGCAATTCATTGAAATTTCTCCATTATGAGTCGTATTCGGGATATTTTAACATTCACGTCTTATTCAACTGCAATAAACATTCGAAATGCGTCTTGTTTTATAAACAGGGTACCCTTATTTATCGTGCACACATGTTTATTTAATTATATACTCAGCTATGTATGTTTTTCTCATACCATGTGTGTAGGTGTGTACAGCGCGTTATGTACAGGCCCCTCTACGTAGTTGTTGCGCTACGATTAATTCAAAGGGGATGGATGTTACAGTTGTTTGTGTCGTTTTAGATGTTCTTATTTAACTGTAATTATTCTATGAGTTTTGTGATCGAAGTTAAGTAAAGGGATGGGCTAATGAGACAATATTTTTTTCAATTCTCCTATTGATAAATGTTTACTCGCGTTAGTTTAGAGTTTTACTAAATTGAAATATATGGATTTTATAAGTTTTCTGCTTTCAAGTACAGGGACCTTGCAAGATATTAGCAGTATTTTATGGTGTAAAAGTAATGAAATTTTGGTTACACGACGTACGTATTGTAGTCAATCAAAATTATTTTGAATGCCTAAATATGGTGTAGTGTTTTGTATAAAAGTATTTTAAACAATTCATTAAACTATAGTGTTTAGTTTTTTTTTTAAATCGAATTTTATTCGTGACATGACCTCTTTAAACACAAAGACGTTTACTAACGTGTAACCAAAAGTTCATGTTTCCGTCGTTTTGAAGCGACCTTTATGTTTCTTGCACTGTCCTTGTATCTATTGGCATATATGTATTTATGAAGTTTCAGTTTTATTTCATGTTTTAACCGTTGCGGTCAATCTTTAGGATCAAATTAAATCTACATTCTATTTTGTTTATTAAGTTTTTATTTTCTTTATTAAGTTGTTACTTGTGTGACTCGTTTATTATTTGCCCTTCTATTCTATTTTGTTAAGTTGTTACTTGTGTGACTCGTTTATTTTTTGCCCTTCTATTCTATTTTGTTAAGTTGTTACTTGTGTGACTCGTTTATTATTTGCCCTTCTATTCTATTTTGTTAAGTTGTTACTTGTGTGACTCGTTTATTTTTTGCCCTTCTATTCTATTTTGTTAAGTTGTTACATGTGTGACTCGTTTATTATTTGCCCTTCGTTAGAAATCAAAAAACTCCTGATGAGACTTATTAAACTATGAGATTTTTTGAAACGTCCATTTACGTTCAATAGATATGTGCCCATTTCATTTTGTTATAGATTAGATAGATTGCTCCGTGCTGTTCATTTTTTATTCCCGCATTGGCATTACGAATGCAGGGCGCGGAAGTATCGAGCGGCCGCGCGCTGTGCGTGCGCGCGAACGTCTGTGTGGGTGCGTGCATGTGTGGAACTATGATGAATGAGGGTGAGAAGCGGCAGCGGTGCTCGGGTAATATTGTGATCGCGTCTTCTGGCGCGAGCGTGTGCTCGTTTGCCCGCGTTAGACGATGTTCAGTATCGAGCGGAAAGCGTAAGTTGAAGCTGGTAAGTGCTTAACGGCTTTATGGCGTAATGTATGGTTAAATGAAGCGTGTAATATGATGGAAAGTTTATGCTAACGTGGCAGCATGGGGCAACTTGTAATGGGAGATTAAGGATAATTTATAAAATACGTCAAGTGAGTAGGCGGAGAGAAAAGTTTCAGTAAGCTCGCAAGTGATAAGAGTGATGAAAGGATTTGTGTTTGTTTTTATATTAGTGTAGTTTCTAACTAATGCTAGGTTATATTTTAGGATAAAATTAGATAAGTATACTTGTAAGTAACTATTTTTATACAGTTACCTACAAGGGTATTGAGGACAATCAAAATGTATATTTATCTAATCATATTTCGTTTTCTCCCGAAATGGAATAGGAAACGATGACGTAGCGTCACATTGGACTTTGGTGTCGATATACGTCACCTCGTGTACCTGCTTTGATGGATGGAATGTATCTGTGGAATATGATAAATTACATCAGCGCGCTTATTTCAATGGTTCAATAACGGTGATGTGGCGGTGGGTGAATGTATCATTTTAATGTTATATTTATTTATTTTCACGTAGGCGGGGATCGCTTGCTGAGTACGATGCAAAGAAAAGGTATCACAATTTGAGCGCGTATATAAATATACCACTAGATAAAAAGTACAGTCAAATTTATAGTAATATACGTTTTAACTCTTCACTTTTTAACTTTTAAATTAAGTATTAGAAAGCTTAGCTAATTTAGAATTTGTATGGCATATCCTTCTATAGAAGGAATAAAATGAGTTGTTATGCCATCTATCCGAAATTGTGCACACTATGTTCTATAAAAATATTCATACACACATCGAACAGCTTTATTAAGCAGTAGTAGCTATTCTAAATTGAAAGTTTCGGCACAGTTACTTCTAAACTCTTTCGAATAACTGTAAAGCAGGCTATTTTACTGATATAAAAATGGCGATATACAAAATGAAATAATTAATGCTATTAGAGCATTATCTCTTCTTGCCAGCTCGCAGTGAATCGAAATGTGTTAGAAAGAGATGACGATACATGAGTACTCTATCGTTTTATGAGACTCGCTGTTTAGAAATGGCCAAGTGAATAAGGCTGAAAATATCATGGATTTTTTTTGGAAATATATAAATTTCTGTTATGAATATCCTTTTGGTGTATTTATAGCTCAACAAACATTTTTGCCAGTTTAAGTTTTTTCAAGGAAACTTGCGTAACAAATTATGGAAATACTAGACTGTTAGTATATTGTTGTAATCGAAAATAACTTGGATAAGATGCAAATTCGCCATAAAACGTCACGAAAGAAGTTTCGTGACGTTTTATTAGTTATTTCACCCCACGAAATTAATTTTATTATATTTGAAAACCGAAAATGTTAGCGCTAATATAGACGAATTTATAATTCGTGTTTTTAATTGCGATTTGGCAAGAACTGTTAATACAGTTGACGTGTAACGCGGATTGCCTAACACCGATCGCCGCATAGCTGACTACACGCGGCGCTCCGGCGCTCTAGTTGCTCTTATCACGGTGTATGGCATTGGATAGGAGCGGCTGACCCACTTGCGGCGACTTTCTGAGCGCGCGCGTCGGCCGCGTGAAAGTTTGTCGCTATCTGATCGGGCGGGCGATTGTGCAAATTGTACGCATCGATTCGCGCGACGTTTCACTCTTGTGGGCGCGCCGCGCTTGTCGTCGGCCTTGGCGCCGCGAGGGTTTCCCTACCGAGTGAGAGAACGTTGATCGAATTCGAAATTTAAATTGTTTTCAACCTTGAAATACATTTTGGGGTATAGATTAATTTAAACAATTAGATATATTTCATTAATATCTCATCACTATTGTTAGTTATTGTATTTAATACGTAGATATCATTTTTGAAATTTCTTTCATTGATTTCTAGAGTCGTATATGCCTCACTTTCCTGTCTGTTTGTCTGTTTCTATCTCTGTCGCATGGGACCTTTTAAATGCTTAAATAAATAGAAATAAAGATTCGCTGTTTATTTGTGATATTCGCCCAGTTCTAATTAATTGAGTAATGTTATTAGTTATAATAGGGTATTTGGCTGATGTCGATATTTTTTGTAAAAATGTTTTAAAACGGAGATTTTTTTAAACCTACTCTAGGTTTAAAAAAACCTCGGGGTGAAAAAAATAATGCATATAACAAACAATTAGCCAACATTTCTAAATAGAAAAAATGTAAATTATTTTATTCATTAAATTGAAAAAATTATTACGAATTTAGTTTCCACACAAAAAAATGAAAACATTTTAATACGCAATATATAACTTAAACGCAATATTTAATGAGATACTAAAGATATTTAATAAACTCCCTAATGATGAATGCTACATACGGGCCAGTGACGTCATAAGCCAGTTGTGTTTTGTGTGGGGCGTAGTTCGTCAGTTTTGAAATGGTTTTAACTCTGTAATTAAAAGTACTAGGTACGATATATTTGTTTTCACCGTTTTTAATGTAATTACTTATTCTATTTTAGTAACGAAAAAAATATAGTCAAATACCATATTAATTGAGTTTATTAACATAGTAATCTTAAGCTTGTGTCATTTATTAGGGTGTCGTACTTCAAACTGAAAAACGGAACTCATGGTATTACTCACGTGTCTGTCATCAGTCTGTCACAAGGGAATTTTTCAGAAACTATGTGACGTAGACATTTGAAAACTATTATAGATGTATTATAGGAAAACTATGATGATCATCCTTTTCTAGAACTAAAACTATAGTGAATTTGTATACGTGAACAATATTTTTACACCTGTGAAACATATTGTAGTTGTGAAAAAGTTATATTTGTAAATAGGCTAACAGAAATACTACGTACCCTTAATTGTTTATAAGCGCCTAAATATGTAAAGTACCCTCGAGTTCTACTCGTACTTGACAGGTTTCATATACATAGTCGCATTAAAGCTCTATTCGGAAAAAGTTTAGAATTTATACTACACTTTTAAGAAAAAATGTGACTAGCTATTGTTAAATATGCGAAAACCTCATTAGATATACTCTATTTTGTTATTCTGTTTAAGTTTGTATTATATGATCATATATATGCGTACGGAACCCATGATACGTAAGCCCGACTCGTATTTCACCGGTTTTATTTATTTTGGTTAGTTAAGTGTAAGAATTTAAAAGTAAATTATTAAATTTTTAAATATATAGATAATTCTATCTAGAATAATTTTAGTTACTAAAATTATATATCTATATTTTACTTTAAGCTTTAATTGTATGCTTTATTAAAAGAACTAGTTTAAGTTGTAATAAATTTCTAACTAATAAATAATAATGTCGTTAATTATTTTTTTCGATTTTGTTAGTATTTATATTCTGAGACGAGTTAAGATGTCCATCGTATTGTCGCGTAAACCTTTACTCTGTAAGAGTGTCAACGGAGATCTAGATCGCTTCTAGTCGTAAAATGATGTCGAACAAGTAACTTTCATAAGTTACTTTCTCGCTTCGCCTCGTATCGACACTAGCCGGTGCATTTAACCGGAGTGCATTATTAATAAACCAAGGAAGCGTGCTTTTTTTCTATTTCTTAACTCGCAAATGACGGAGTGTAAATATCTTGTATAGTAAACTGTGGTGCTGCGTCTTATGCACCGACTACCTTCGTACATTTGCGTCTGAGATATGCAAGTTATACCGATACTAATATATCGATACGCATATTTTGAAGTTTATGAAAACACATGTATAGTAGTTCAATCAACTGATCATATGAATTGAATGGAAAAAAAAGCTTGTCAAGTACGCGTAAAACTCGCACTGCGAGTGTTGTCTACACATTTAGGCACATGATAAACGTTAAGGGAATATAATATTTCTACTAAGCTATTTATAAATATTAATTCATCACAACGGAAATGTATCTTTCGCAGGCGTAAAAGCACGGTAATAAATAATATTATTTCTTACCGTGTATTGCTTAATATATATTTTACAAGCGTAATAAATATATAGTTTAAAATACAAAGTTACTCTTGCAGTTGATTTAGGTCACTTATATAGAGTGTGAGTGTAAGTCACTTCTATGCAGTTGATTTAAGTCAATTTCTATGCATTTTTAGAGACCCAACTATATGTCACAAGTTGGTCGATTATTGCCTACTCGTAAACTAGTGCTTAATATATATTTTACAAGCATAATAAATATTATAAAATACAAAGTTATTCTTGCAGTTGATTTAAGTCACTTATATAGAATTTCTATGCATTTTTAGAGACCCAACTATATGTCATAAGTTGGTTGATTATTGCCTACTCGTAAACTAGTGCTTAATATATATTTTACAAGCATAATAAATATTATAAAATACAAAGTTATTCTTGCAGTTGATTTAAGTCACTTACATAGAATTTCTATGCATTTTTAGAGACCCAACTACATGTCACAAGTTGGTCGATTATTGCCTACTCGTAAACTAGTGCTTAATATATATTTTACAAGCATAATAAATATTATAAAATACAAAGTTATTCTTGCAGTTGATTTAAGTCACTTATATAGAATTTCTATGCATTTTTAGAGACCCAACTACATGTCACAAGTTGGTCGATTATTATTACTGTTAAACTAGTAGAGCCTACTTTAGCTGTGATAATTTCCGTTCAAATTTCGTTATATATACGAGTACTATTACTGTGAATACTTTTCAGATATTAAAAAAATGCGATTTGTCTGGCCTGGGCTGGGTGATACGTAATTTTAACAAAAATTACCAATTTAAAATTTAATATTTCGATAAAGTGTGACATATCCCCATTATTTTAAAAGACCTATTTTTAACACTATTGTACCCTACACAACGGTATGCGAGAAAGAATTAGCCCAAAAAGGGGATTCAAAAATTGCGATCTGTCTGGTCGGAGCTGGGTGATAGTAACTCTAACAAAAATTATCAATTTAAAACTTAATATTTCGTAAACTGATCCCTGTATCGAAAAAGTATTCGTGACATACCGCCTTTATTTTAAAACCTTATTTTTAACATTATTATACCCTACACAACGGGACGTGAGAAAGAATTAGGGCTAAAAGGGGGAAGTACCTAAAAAGCTTTTTTAAAATATTTTATATATACATGTAGCACTAATAGTGTCGTAAATAATCTGTGAATAAAACTGCTGTGACATAGACGGACACACGCGAACATAGTTAAACTACAAGGGTTCTTAGTTTGGCTACGGAACCCTAAAAGATCACATGCCAATGTTAAAAAAAAAGATTTATTGCGAAATAAGGTTATTTTTATATATTTTTCTTATATATTTGTATAATCTTCAAAATAATACAACGTACATCTGTATATATATATTTTGCGAATTATTTTCCACTTCAAGCAAGGTTACGTTATGATTGGAAATGTATTAAATTATCAACCGTTAAAGTGCTTGCTAAATGTCAACGGCACGGCAATCGGTCAAATTCATATAAAAAAATGTACATTTGAATGGATCGTTCGTAACAAACTGTTACGACGGCCTTACTTGTGAAACGTAAATCGTCGTGTTTCAAACTCGCGTCATTCTACACATTGCTTTAATGCTAAGAAGCCTCACTTACGACCATTCGCTCCGCATCTATGCGTATAAACATATATAAAAGCGTATAAATAAATGCGTATAAATATATATAAATGCGTGTGAATATATACACGTGCTTCAATGGCATTAACATAATATGTTTTAATCTATTTCCTAGTCAACGATATGCCACAAAAACTAGTATCGCGCAGGCGCAGTCCGAATATGTAATGGCTCGTCATCACCACGATGTGGGTGCTGGTTATATATATGTATATATATAATAAAATATGTATAAGCTAAGAGAGGCACCGGCGACGGTACGTCGCTGTTTCGGTGTACGTAACACGACTGGCCCGTATCATTATTTCGCGTCGTTTTTAATGTAAATGGAATGGAATATTACTTCTGCGAAGTGATGTTTTTTATACTCCCATGAGAGTACTCCATTCGCTGTACGTGCTGCTAAATTGAGGAATTAAGTTTGAAAATTTGGGTATAATAAATAAATTATTATTTAAAAACCATGAATAAAACACCGGCGTGTACCACTCGATAGAAGTGAAAACTGAAATAAAAATAATCCAATAACATACGCGTATTATATTAAACTACTCTCAAATAAAATATTAATAAAAAATAAAACGTAATTCTTGAAACGATGAACTTCGTGTTAGGCAGTGAACTCTTTCGGTCGATACCAAAGGGAGCAGAGTTCACCCGATTCAGCGTCATCAACCCGAGCGTGGCGGTTCAGTTTCGTTCACTGCTCAGAAAAAGTGCCCATGGTGCGCCTAAAGAAGTTTTCACTTCAAAAATTATAATATTCTTCTCAGCGATGATATCTTTTCTAGCTTTATCTATAGTAAAATATTATTTGTAAATTTGCATTCATTGTTATATTGTATGATTTTATTCCATATTATTTAGTTTAGAGGCAATCCAAAAAATATATATTTTTTAGTTTTCAGATAACTCGTTAACCCCACTCCCTCGCCACTTGCTTTTTTCACGTCTCGCTCTCCATGGTCACGCGGCCGGCGAGCGAGCTGAACCGAGGACATACGCCGCCAAAAATAATGAAAAGAATGACAAACAAATGTTATATCTCAGCGTCTACTTGCATTACATCTTAATGTCTTTATAACCTGCCATCCGTGAACGACAACAGTAAAATCGATAAATCGATCGATTAATTTTATTATAAAGAACGAATGCATAGCAATAAAACGATAATATATATTCAAAATGGATATATAAATAAATAGTTCAAAAATTATTTATTTATTTGGATCGTCTGAATTTGTATAGATTTTTTAATTAAATTTATTTACTTCGTATTGACAAGTACACCTGCTGGAATAAAAGTATTAACCGTTCTCTGTGATTATCTAAACGATTTAAAAACTATATATAACGAATCGTTAATTGTTATAAATAGCCCATAGGCTACGTCGATCAATTTATTACCGCGTTCGGCTTTATATACACTCGTTTTAACTGTATCATCTATCGAAAAGAAGTGTATATAAATATATACGAGTATGACGAGAGGCTTGGGGTATTCCATTTCGACCGCCCAGACTGAATATTGTCTGACGTTGATTTAAAAAAAAAAGCTATGTGCAAGAAATAGTTGAGAATGTAAATTGTAGCTGTCTTGTATATACATGCACGTAATACAGGTTTGATGTTGTTCATAACGTCAACTCGTGTAAATCCTAATATGTCATCGTCTAAGACCATTAGCTTTGTAAACACGTCCAAAATTAATGTCTTTCATTATCTCGAGAAGCAAAACATGCATGTACTACTTTTCTTAATTCCAATGTTGAAACATCGTAGACGTGGCAGATAATTCTTATTTTTTTTTAACGTAAGCGCCCTATGGTTACGGAGGAACTAAAAATGTGTTGAGTATCGTGTTTAAATTATATTTTCAAAAATGTGTTAAAATATTTTATTTAAGTACATTTTCTTGGATGTTTTATGACAGTTGTGTGTGTGAATTCGAATTGAAAATATCTAATAAAAACCAAGACGCGTTTATCTTAACTGTGAAGAGTTGAACCGTTATTGCTTGACATTTGTTTAATTCTTTAAGGAGAAATTATTAAAAGTTTATTAAATGAAGTCTGTATTATATATGTAGTTTATATGCTGTCACATTTACGTTATTGAATAGAATTTGAATTTTAGTGAGAGAAATTGGTCCAAAGAACATTTTTATTAAAATACATAAATAAAATTATCTTTATTTGTTAGTACTGAAACAATAAACCTAAAAGTTTGCATACGGAAAGGAAGCTGGCAACATATGTACAGTGTTGGGTCGTCATAGAAGAATTTAAAAAATAAACTCCTTAAAAGTTTTATGCAAATCGACAATCAGACAAATGAAAAATCTTGTATTTTTTTTATGAAAAATCCGGTTATTTTTCATAATATATTTTAAGTGCTATTTACACGGAATTTTTTTGATCATGTAACTATGTGTCTCTTTGTATCCTCTATACAAAGATGTAATATACTAATCCATGACACACGCACACCCTTTAGGGTCGTAGAAAAAATAATCACGTAAAACTGGAAGGGAACGAAAAAGATATTCGTTTTGACAACAACAGAACGAATGCCAGTGTCGGTTAACAGTTTATTTTTAATTAATTTAGACAATGGCCTACGAATTAAAAAATAGACGATATTTATTATATTTCGTAATTGTTTCTAAAAAAAACTATGTACATAGTTAAACTTGTATTGTTATTTTTATTTCTTATTAACGGTTTTTCATATATTAAAAATAATTTTTTTTTGTTTTGTGGCTACAAATTATATTTTACTTCTCAAGTTTTCCTAGTTGTCGATCGCAGAATTGTTTGATTTTTAATTTTCTAAATAATAACAGCTTTTTTTAAAAAATTATTCTATTCTTGTACCACTAGGTCCTTAATAATGGGTCTCCTTCGCCAATAGACCATAAATCCTGTCATAATTTTCTTACGGAAAAAAACTAGGTTCTTTTTAATTTTACGTGATTACAAAAGTTATAAAACTTTATACAAACTTTATACTTGCATATAACTTGGCTCTAATGTATCTGTATACAAAGTATACATATATTGTACTTTATAATAAACCCCGCTTAACCTGAGTGACAACATTAGTCGTAAACATTTTACATGTAATAGCGATAAAGTGTCATTGTTCTTTTTCGACAATAACAAGAAGTTTAAAAAAAAGCTGCCCAATTCCGTCGGCCGCCTAAAAGCGACGGATTCGCCTAGCCGCTCGGAACGAGTTATTGCGAGCGGCAACAACAATAATACAGCGGCGGCGGGCGCGCTCGCGAGTCAAGGCCGCACGCTGCCCCCGCGGCCCGGCCCGCGCCGCGCGCCCCCCTCGCCCCGGCGAGCTTTAATTGTTGATGTTGCTTTTTTGCACCTCCGCTCGGCACAGTGGATAGTGGCTCTCTATAGTTGTACGCGCGTGTAGTTGTACTAGCCGTACTGCGGAGACGCGCTCGTATGTGTATGTGTGTAATTAGAGGTGAATTTCGTTTAGACGCGAGGAAGCGTTGTGTGCTATTTTATTTTAATTGTGGTTATCGTGATGCGGGTGAATTTGAATATAAAAAAAAGAATTGTTTGTGTTTAGAAGACAGATTGTGTATCCGGGAATTCCCGGTACGCGTAATCTGATGCAAAAGTTGACACGTACGCGTAATCTGATGCAAAAGTTGACACGTGTTTGATAGTGTATTTTTGCTAATTCGATATTTGTTGTTAGAGGTTCCGTACAAAAGGTGTGTTGAGTTGATCGCAAGGCATATGGCCTTTGACGGCGCGACGCACCGCGGGGACCCGGATTCGATTCCCGGCCGCTCGTCGAGCGGGGCTGGTCTGGTGTTACGATTGGCTCTAAGAGATTGTTCTCGTAGCAATAAGTCCGCCATATGTATGAATTAGATACATTAAAGTAGATAAATAAATAAATAAATAAAAGGGAAAACGGAACCCTCTTAAGATCACTCACGTGTTTATCTGTCTGCTTGTTACAGCCTTTTTTTTAGAAATCGCGAAATGTGAAGCGTACATATCTCAATAGCTGACACTCAAAAATATTTATATGGAAATTTTAGGAGGATTAAATACTCAGACAAATTATGTTTCTCCATTATTTACGAACCTAATCAACGAAAAATTATGGAAAATGGGGGTTTCAGAAGGCTACTCAAAGGTTGTAGGAAAACTATGGCGATTGGCGTAGATCTTATAATTTTCCCAATATGCACCATTTGTTAACGCCTGTGAAAGACATAGTAGGCAACATATTTACAATGTCAAATATTTATATTTTAAATGTTTAAGAGAAATACTATATGTCCTTAAATGTTTATAAGTGCCTAAATATGTACGGATATAACGTAATGCGAGTTTTATTCGTTCTTGACAGGTTTTTTTTTCTGTAGATGCAAGAGTCTTCTTCCGATTGGTGATAGGACATAATATAAATTTTAAAGATAATGAAAGAAAGCATTTGACGAATAATTTTGATTGAGATTTTATTGAAATGTCTATTGCTCTATGGATTGGTAGATGTATAAGCTCTGGAATTACGTAATTCAATTCTTGGGCAATCAGTGGAGAGGGGTATCCAGGAAACTTGACGGTTCTTAAAGGGCTCGGTGCTAGACATATATCTCGCTATTTTTGTAAAAAATAAGTTATTTATGGTTTATTTACAATAGCTATTTGATTTTATCGTGTCAAAAATTACTAATACGAAAATATATACGTTTTAAACGTAAAATTACATTTTTAAACAAAGTATTGTATATCATTTTGAAGTTTGACTTATATCTACATTAATTTTTAGAATTATTTCAAAATATTATTAGATATTAATATCTGAACACTAAACGCTATTAATATCTTAACTATTAGTGACTTTATTGGTTTATATATTAGAAGTACAGTTAATGGAATATAAATCAATTATTGATTAAATTATTACTATATATGTATCTGTTACCAGCTGTACTATGTTTAGGATTAATTTTTAATAACATTTAATTCAAGATACTTAATTATATATCTCAAATTGATATCACGAGAACATCGCGATGTACAATGTACGTATACGCGCGTTTAATGAGGCGTCGCAATATTATTGTGCGGACCCCCAGCACATAATTAATTTAAATCATATGTTTTTTACATGAAAATCCTAGTAGTCAGTTAGGGATATCGTGGGATTAAAACGGTGTTTGGGAAACGCTGCTCTAGATCGATACGACTGTTTGCACAACCACTCGATATGTACACACGGAACGGAGCGGTCGACAAACAAGTCAGCGGCATTAGTTTGCTCCTGCGGCGCATCTCCCGAGCGGACCGCTCCGTGATAAAGCGCCCTCGGCGTCTATTTATAACGCCGACTCCATGAGTGCTTCGTTTCAATCGCGGTTTCTATTTTGAAACTGATAGCGTATGTATTTACGGTTATCATTTAAGAGATGTATGACACGAACACTCCTATGATGACCCGGCTTAAAACAAGATTCTATCAAAAAGCATTTATTGTATGTGTGAGCTTATTGTTCTACATAGGTATATGAAGTGTTCTTTCGACGTGAACGTTCAAAAGTAGTTTCAGATTCAAATGTACTTTGAATAGCATAATGTTTTAAGCATAGTCCCATTGGATACGTATCGATCTTGAAACGTATAGCTCATTGCGGGTATATATGACACGAACACTTTTTATTATCACTCGGTTTAAAATAATATTCCATGAAGAGTTTTTTATCGTATATAAAAATAAATTTCTCTACATATATGAAGTACATCTTACATGCGAGTGTTTAAAGGTAGTTTCAAGTTTAACTATCCTATAAGTAGCGTAATGTTTGAAGCATAGTCCCATCGGATTCGTGCAATTTTGAAACGTATAACATGCTCATTGGGCGTATATATGACACGAACACTTTTATGATCACTCGAATTAAAATAATATTCCATGAAGAGTTCTTTATCGTATGCAAAAATAAATTTCTCTAAATATACGAAGTACACCTTGTATGGCGTGTTTAAAAGTAGTTTCAAGTTTAACTATCCTTTAAGTAGCGTAATGTTTGAAGCATAGTTTCATTGGATTCGTGCGATTTTGAAACGTATAACATGCTCATTGCGCTTATATATGACACGAACACTTTTATGATCACTCGGCTTAAAATAATATTCCATGAAGAATTCTTTATCGTTCCCATAAAAAGATTGCTCTAAATATACAAAATGTATCTTAGATATGACCGTTCAAAACTAGTTTCAAGTTTAAATATATTTTAAGTAGCGTATTGCTTGAAACATAGCTCCATCGGATTTGTGTCGATTTTGAAAAGTATAACATGCTCATTGCGAATGTATGACACGAACACATTTATGATCACTCGGCTTAAAATAATATTCTATGGATATTCCTTTATCGTGCGCATAAGTAGATTGTTCTAAATACACGAAGTGCACTTTAGGTATGAGCCTTCAAAAGTATTTCAAGTTCAAATATAATTTAAGTAGTGTAATGTTTGAAGCATAGTCTCATCGGATTCGTGTCGTCATCATGCTCCTTACGAGTGTATATGACACGAACACTTTATGATCACTCGGCTTAAAATAATATTCCACGGACCTACTATATCATACGTACAAGTAGATTGCTCTAAATATACGAAGTGTATTTTACTTGTGCGCATTCATAAGTAGTTTCAAGTTCAAACGTAATTTAAGTAGCGTAATGTTTGAAGATAATCCCTTTCGAATTCCTTTCGTATGTTTATGGTTTTATATTAATTAATCATTTTTTCATGTTTAAGGTACTTGTGATTCGTATTAAAAGCAAAATATTTTTGCTTTGCTGGATTAAACATCAGCTGGAGGTCTGGTAGTTACGCGGTTAACTTAAGGAAATATTGAACCCGTTTGGTACCGCAAGAAGCAATGTCTGTAAATGAAATGAATGTAGTCATCAAATTTTGGTCAAAAATTTCCCATAAGGTTAATGACGAAGTGTTGATTTGCACATTTGCTGACATAAATATTCGTATATAAGTCAAATTGTTACCCATTTTTGGCAAATTGTTTATACAGTTTTTACAAATTTTTCTAGGCATTATAACAGTTACTTTATGCATATAATTGACAAACTGTTCAGTCATTATTATTTTATTAGCGTAGTAATTGATCAACAGAATTGTAAATCAACGTACCAGCAGCTTATAGCTATCACTGTCCGACACGCCCGATCACACGGAAAATGAATACTCGGTAAAAGAATACTCAGGTTTATAAAATCTTTCGAAAAGTCGGCAAAATTTTAGAGTTCACTTCTGCTTATGCGATAAGATATCCTTTCAAGAAAAATGTTATTAAAATATATATGCCCA
Organism: Druceiella hillmani; assembly: GCA_039881145.1. NCBI lineage: Eukaryota > Metazoa > Arthropoda > Insecta > Lepidoptera > Hepialidae > Druceiella > Druceiella hillmani. The sequence continues at coordinate 4,249,586 of JAYKKI010000084.1, forward strand.
CTTTGTGTTTCGCACCCTCGGTAAGGGGTTACCTAACATTTTTCACGAAAATTACTCGTGGCATATAAAGTTTATCCAAAAATAGCGCGTCAGCTCATCAATAATTCTAAACCACTTTTTTCGTAGAAATCTTTTCCTTATTTTTAATTATCTATTTTTTCCGTTGACATGACAGTATTTCTACGTCATGTGATTCAATATGATTAAGCATAATTAGGTTGTCGGACAGAAACTCGGCGTATTATAAAGCGGGCCGCCGCGCCGCACACACAGAGACACGTACTCGTTCACACAGCATGACATAATATGGTAATGACATCGCGATATGCACCGCGGTCGGCCGCTTTCGTCTCTGTGCGATTACTCGCATTTTAACACGAACAATAATTTAATTATATCTTTGTTGTAACAACAATAGGGCAGGAAGCGTGAGCACCGACACGTCGTGTTGCCACTTCTCACACAATGTTTGGGGAACAACGTCCCAATGCGAGTGCTGTACCTGTCTATTTCAACGGATAGAAACACTGAAATCGGGGCGTCTCTATTTTCGAACGCGTTCCCTTTAATCGCTCTGCCCTAATTTAATTTTATAGGGAAAGAGGGATTGAACTGGATCGACTTGCATTGGGCGTTTGTTTCTACTGTGCGTATTGTTGTAGGACTTAAACTTAATTTATAGACGTTGGGCTACTATTCAAGAAGGTATAAAAATAACTGGTTATTTTAACAATAGTTTTTTATTTACGTTTCATCTAATTGTAATAGTTATTAAAAACGGTCTACACGTAACCTTAAGTTAATATTGTTACATTGGTTGGCGTTCATGATATAAAGCATTAATTCCTGCGTTGTGTGTGTTTATGTATGTTAGTGTTTGATAAACATATCCGAGTGCTTCCTTTGGGGAAATTTACAATTTTGTTTAAAAAAAAGGGGACAGTAGAGTTGGATGCGTTACAAAACTAAAGCAAAATATAGGGTACGTCGCAAAATATAGAAGTATAGTTCTTACTGTACGTATCCTACGTAGCAAAATATAGAAGTATATGTGCTACCTATACGTAAAGGAGGGATATATCAAATCTCGCTACTTTGGCACAGAAAAGTCAGACAGAAAGTCCCCAATAATTTTGAAAAAGTGAATTTGATAGGAAAAGTAGAAAAGAGAAACTATAGAGGGCGTATTCCACCGAGATAGTCAGACCAAGTCCACGAGCAATCAGTCGGGACGAAAAGAGATACGCGTTTGATTATATGTAAAATTTGTTGAAAATTCGAAGTACCAATATAATTGGCAGTAAAAACCAAATTGGTCTCGCCATATTTTCTCGACTTGATATGCTGTAAATATATTTTATATTTTACGAGGAATGCCAACCCTGCTCCGAGAAAAATGAGTTTAACGGAGAGAGTCTGAGTTGTAGATAGTGATCTCGCGGCCGCATCGCTCTCGCGAGTTTCACCCGGGACGTGCCAATTATCGCGCCGCGCATTCCTCAAGTTGCGTGTTGGGCGTTGCGTGTTGCCTGCGCTCTCGGCTGAACAGTGGAGAAATGATGCAGTCGGAGTCGAACCATTCTATTTGACATGTCCTCGTTTCAGAAGGTGTCCTTCGCAAATAGGTATAAAAGTCGCGCCTGGCAGCATTATACTGCGCTAGGCTAAACTACATATTTTACTTATTTTAAATAGTCACTTTTTGTTCAAGCCATCAAACTTTTGAGTCAAGTGGTTGACAGTAGTAGTATGCTAGTGTTGGCGGTTACTTAATATATCTAAAGTCGTACCTGCACTGTGTTAGACTATAACCTAGCTATATGTTTACTTACACTGCTTGCTTTAAGTAGTCATTTTCTGTCCGAGCCATCGAACTTCAGAATCAATTGGTTACTTATGCCAGTATTAATATGTCGGTATTTAGTGGTTATTTCATTTGTATTATGTATAAAATGTGGCACTCTCACTGCGAATTTTACTATGTTAGACTATAACCTACTTATATATTTACTTATACTGTTTGGGTTAAACAGTAATTTTATATCCGACCCATAGAATTTCGATGTCTATTGTTTACTCACGCCATTAGTAGTATACCAGTATTAGTGGTTACTTAATTTTTATTAAATATAAAATGTGAAACTCACTGTGAATTTTACTATGTTAGACTATAACCTACTTATATATTTACTTATACTGTTTGGATTAAACAGTAATTTTATATCCGACCCATAGAATTTCGATGTCTATTGTTTACTCACGCCATTAGTAGTATACCAGTATTAGTGGTTACTTAATTTTTATTAAATATAAAATGTGAAACTCACTGTGAATTTTACTATGTTAGACTATAACCTACTTATATATTTACTTATACTGTTTGGATTAAACAGTAATTTTATATCCGACCCATAGAATTTCGATGTCTATTGTTTACTCACGCCATTAGTAGTATACCAGTATTAGTGGTTACTTAATTTTTATTAAATATAAAATGTGAAACTCACTGTGAATTTTACTATGTTAGACTATAACCTACTTATATATTTACTAATACTGTTTGGATTAAACAGTAATTTTCTATCCGACCCATAGAATTTCGGAGTCTATTGTTTACTCACACCATTAGTAGTATACCAGTATTAGTGGTTACTTAATTTTTATTAAATATAAAATGTGAAACTCTCACAAAAAGTTCCAATCATAACTGAAAATAGCTCGAAAAGCTAACCTAGGTTATATGTATCCCAAACCACGGGCGGGCAAAGTTTTAGAATTTTCTATTATAACTTAGCGGCAAACTGTCACTTCAAAGTTTCGATTGATTAATGGCTTCATTATTTTCTATATGAAAGGCAACCAGTATACTGATACGCCTGGAAACCCAAGTTAATGAGATCATTCGAAGGATAATGCTCTGTAAATAGAGTGTTAGGTTTCGGATCCGTTACTTATACATGCAGAGGCTACAAAGTAGCGCACGTAGAGATGTACACATGGAAAGTATTTATGTTGTAGGTAGTTAAAGACGATGACTTTCAAAAGCAAATTAAAAAACGAACGGTCGACAAGCTGTTCGGCGCCCGACTTACAGCCGAACGACTCGTAACGAAAAACAAATTAAACCGTAGGCAATATCCATTACAACGAGGTTAACAAAGCAGCGATGTGCGCGCGGTGGCGAGATGCGTCTTTGACCCATTTCGTTGTCGAAATTAGCTCTTCCTCGGCCGTGAGCGTGACAGGAAAGTATGGAAATAAAACATAATTCAGGTCATACCGGCACGGAGTAACAAAGGATGTGCTATGACCTCAATAGCAAACGAATCGGACGAGGGCGATTTATGTGGAGCGGGGGAGCGAACCGGGAGCGCGCGTATCTGTCACGACCGCTGTCTTAGCGGCTTATCTGTCAAACGCACTCGCTCCGTATCGACGCTGTATTTATAACGTTTCGGCTTTCGCTTTATCGAATAACCTTATACGTTTGTTGAACAGGGCGTATTGTTGGGACTGTTTGTAGGGAAATGTCATCTGTTTTGTTTCGTGTGATGATACGATGAATTAGAGATCCCGGCTAGATTTCATACAATCGCTTTATGAAACACCGCTTATTATAACATTGCTTGTGCGACATATTTTACGAAGATTTTACGAATGTATATGAGAGTTTTGTTTCGTGTAATGACACGATGAATTAGAGATCCCGGTTAGATTTCATACAATCGCTTTATGAAACACCGCTTATTATAACATTGCTTGTGCGACATATTTTACGAAGATTTTACGAATGTATATGAGAGTTTTGTTTCGTGTAATGACACGATGAATTAGAGATCACGGTTAGATTTCATACAATCGCTTTATGAAACACCGCTTATTATAACATTGCTTGTGCGACATATTTTACGAAGATTTTACGAATGTATATGAGAGTTTTGTTTCGTGTAATGACACGATGAATTAGATATTCCGGTTAGATTTCATACAATCGCTTTATGAAAACCGCTTATTATAACATTGCTTGTAACGACATACCGCATTGAGCGACATATTTTACGAAGATTTTACGAATGTATGAGTTTTGTTTCGTGTAATGATATAATGAATTAGAGATCCCGGCTAGATTCCATACAATCGCTTTTTATGAAACACCGCTTATTATGACATTGCTTGTAACGACATACCGCATTCAACGACATATTTTACGAATATTATACATAATAGAAATAAATATAAAAATAAAACTAACTTCGCACATGTATCACATACATAAGTGTATTTGGGCCCACTGGTAAGAAACATAATAATATTTTTCGTTATTGTCGTCACATGCACTACACAGTCGAAAAAACGGTATAAGCCAGTTTATTGTTCGTTGTTAGTAGTTGATAACTAAATGCACTTATTGTTAAAATTAAGTCACACGTACATAATATAAGAATGATTGAAAAACTACGTGGAATGTCTGTTTTTACGACAATCAACTTTAACAGCTCAATATGGCTTGTCTCTCCAATGTAATTGCAACCAATTTCTACTGTGTATTTTCTTTCCGGTCTTAGATATTGTTTAAAATTAGGCATGTGTAGTTTACGTACGTTTGAATTTAGCAAAATGTAATGCTTTCGTATACAAAAATAAGGTCGAAAAGCATATCTAATATACTAAGCACTAACAAGATTAAAGAAGAGTATTTATTATAATCTACTGCAGTCTCTAAAAGGAAACCACAAATGTAAATCTAGACCTCACGAAACCTGCAAAAAAGTCTATGATAACACTTACCGCTCGTAAATATATTATATCTAATATACTAAGCACTAACAAGATTAGAGAAGAGTATTTATTATAATCTACTGCAGTCTCTAAAAGGAAACCACAAATGTAAATCTAGACCTCATGAAACCTGCAAAAAGTCTATGATAACACTTACCGCTCGTAAGTATATTATATCTAATATACTAAGTACTAACAAGATTAGAGAAGAGTATTTATTTAATCTACTGCAGTCTCTAAAAGGAAACCACAAATGTAAATCTAGACCTCATGAAACCTGCAAAAAGTCTATGATAACACTTACCGCTCGTAAGTATATTATATCTAATATACTAAGTACTAACAAGATTAGAGAAGAGTATTTATTTAATCTACTGCAGTCTCTAAAAGGAAACCACAAATGTAAATCTAGACCTCATGAAACCTGCAAAAAGTCTATGATAACACTTACCGCTCGTTATTATCCAAATGCTGTTGTCCACGAAATTGGAGTCTGTGTATTTGAAGGTCATTATCAATTGGTCAAAGGTCAATAAGTACATTGCCATTAGATCTGTTTGTGCTTTACGAGTTGCCAAGGCATGACTTGTATGATTATTGTAATACAATTACTTAACGTCTGTGTTACTTTATTGCCGGTATATTAAATTTGCATTGCCGGTATATTAAATTATTTGTTTTCATTTGTAAGTTACGAGGTGAAAAAAATATTTAACACTTTCATTATAAAAATTTGTTGTTCTAATTACATGATTTAGTGTTTGTTGACACAAATTGTTCGATGTATATCAGTTACAAAGTAGTTCCGTACTGGAGAACACATTGTGTCATAGCGTGAAGTTGAAATGAAAATATCTTAATTATTTTATACTTTTATACATAATCATTCGGAGGCGAGAGATTTTTGGAAAATTTCTTGTTAGGGGTATGTCTGTGCCAAAAGGATTTTAATTTTTTTTTCCATGTTTGAACGTGTGTTTGTTAAAACAGCACTCAAGAGCTAATGGACGGATCCTTATGAATCTTTCACTGAGAAGGTGTTTGGTGTATAGGTTAAATTTTGCCCGGATCGAATACTCTAAGGGACTTTTTGGACGCATTAACCACTAGAACTATTTGAAAGGGACTTTCGATGTAATTTTAAAAAATTAACGATAAAAACTTAAGAAACTAAAAATTTAATTTTTGGTACACACCCAGCCAGGACCGAGTGCAGGCTCAAAAACGGATGAAAAACATGGTCGAGGTTTATCAGCTTAAAGTTCTTGACGGGTACTTTTCAGATGCAAATATTATTGAAGAAAAACTCCGCCGCATTAATAAAAAAATTACATACGTGAGGAATTCGCCAAAAGTTAGTAAGAAATGTTTTTAGTGAAAGAGTATCCAGGACTTCTGGTAAATTCATTTATATCGTTATATTATTATTTTCCGTTGTTATTTACCTCTTTCTTGTTATGTACAGCACTGTGATGAATATATATTTTTGTAATCCGAATCAACATTGTTAATATTAAAATTTCGGTTCTTTTGTTACACTTGTACCTAATAAAAGGAGTTTTCATCCCGAAGAACCATGAAACAAAAAACTTTTCTAAGGCTCCGCTAGATGGCGCTGCTTTCAATCAGATGACGTCGCTTTAATCGTTTGAGTGCCGACGAGCGTCATCGCGCTCGTGCGCGTACTAACTAAATTTGTCACGAGCGCGATGGCGCTCGCGAAATCAGTTGCTGTTTAGCGCGCGGTAGGGAGGATTTTTTATCTTTCTACATGTTACATAAAGTTCAAATTATTATAATTTTTAACCCATAATGCCAGAATAAAAAAATAATTCGAGTGAAAATGATCGTTTTTCAAGTTGTGAAGGAAGTGATAGTGGCAGTGACATTGTGGTGCGCTCACAATTTGGCGTAATGCAAATTTTGAGTGATAGTGATAATAGCGACGATAACAATTATTTTGCTGATACGAAGGATGTCCCAGACTGCGAAAATACGATGTGACCTTGATTTCAGTTTTTGTTATAATTTTTGTTCACAATATATATTTCCATAATTTTCTTTGTATTTTATTATCCTTGTACAAGTTTTTATTAAGAAAACACCGAAACAATTATAAAAATTGGATAATTTTTGGAAGAGGTAGTTTTTTTTTCGAGACAAGGGTAAATGATATCAAAAACAAACGATTTCTTTGGTATTTTTAAGTATATATGAGTAAAAAACCATGGCAATAAAACGGTTAAATAAGCAATCTGTTCAAAAAATTATCATTTGTTTATCATAATATATTCACTATATGATAATAAATCAATTTTTCACGGTGTTTCATATAATTACGCAAATTGAAAGAATTGTTTCTTTATTAGCTGTCAAGATTCGACAATGTCCATAGGAATAAAACTGACTATAAATCACAGATAGTTCAAGTAGTAAAATGTATATCATGTCTATTAAACACCCAACAACTAATACCGAAAAAAGAGACATAAAATTTACACATTGTACTGGCGAGCATATTTTATTACCTTACCGTAGTAGCATAGATATGTCAAAAATGCAACGCAAAATGCTTAAGTTTTTAAAACGTATTTGTAATCGTATATTTGCAGTTTGCGTGTACACGGATGACACTATCCAGTCAGAACGCGAGCGTGTAGGTACCGTAAATCTCGCCGCTGAAAAATTATGCTGCTTTCAACCAAAAATAAATAATAACGACCATTATTTGGCACATTTCCAGCGCACTAATGGAAGTGGGAGAAAATATGATTAATACCCTCGCCAACTTTCGCCGCTGCCGTATTAAAATCATTGTCCGTGACAGAATATTCTTATTCTGCTTTTGGAACAGCCCTCGCTAGCGGCAGTGATACTCGCTTGTTTAGCGCCCGTGATTAGTCAAATATTGCTAATGGAGTATTTCCGATGGTGGCTTGTTACTTATATTAATGATGCGCGAGTTTGAGTATTGAAAGTGTCTGTGAACATCCGCATACCTAACGCGGCTTTTTTGTTTGATTTGTTTCAGATACTCTGAATAGAATCAATGATTGAATTGGGGATAGTTTCGAAATAAATTGTATACATGTGTATGGATTTTGCGGTAACGGGGAGGTAATCCTGTCATATCTTGTCCCCATTATACATTGGTTTTGGTTGCTGCAATTTAAATAGTCATCAAGTGAGAAACGTGTCACGGTTGGAGAAGGTGTATGGATTTTGCGGTAACGAAGAGGCAGTCCTGTCATATCTTGTCCCCATTATAAATTGGTTTTCGTCGCTGCAATGTAAAAATAGTCATCAAGTGAGAAACGTGTCACGGTTAGTGAAGGTGTATGGATTTTGCGGTAACGAAGAGGCAACCCTGTCATATCTTGTCCCCATTATAAATTGGTTTCCGCTGTTGGCCCTACTTAATGTAAATAGTCATCAAATGAGAAACGTGTCACGGTTGGAGAACGTGTTGACTAATGTAATTACTTCTTTTATCTAATGAAAATGGCTATAAATAGGCTTGTCATTTTCATTGATGCGGGAAGTTTATTGATGGCATCTTAGGAAAAGGTGAAAGTCTAAGGGCGACCACTACTCGGGTAGTTACAGAGTATGTGAACTTGATGTATTTAGTATATTCAAATGTACGCAATTCTTATGTGTATGAGTACATATATTAGTCGGTGTAAATGCATAGACTCGGTGGAATTGCATAGACTCGGTTAATATATATGTATAATTTTGATACATTTTTATCACAACGACACATTAAGTCCAGATGACGCGCGTTCCGCTGGGTTACGTGCCGTCCGTTTTGTAGTATCGTTTACAAAACAAAATAAAACCTTGGCATGTCCTCGTATAGGTTAGGTCGCTCGCAAATTCTTTCCGCAAGTCGCAGTCGACGTATTGCTTTGTGTACCTACCGAATAACTAAATAATAGCATATTTGTTCTCAAAGACGGGTCCAGGTATGCAATTGGATGCTTTCGTGCGACCGCTTACCTATATACGGCGGCGCGACCGGTTTGCCGCGAGCCGGCTCCGCGCGTCTCGTCCGCGGGCGAGCAAGGCCACGGTCCGGAGGTGGGGCGGGGTAGGGGAGTGAGCCATGCAGGCAGCCGGCACGTTGCTGGGACGTGGCTGCGAGGAGTGAAGCTTTTACAGTCGCTGCGACCAGCGACCCAAAGAAAGATTGCAGTCTCAATCGGCACGCCGATTAGAAAAATAGCTTTTGTGTCATATAATGTTTAGTGCTTCCTCGATGTCCTCATATCTGCTACAGCAGGAATATTTCTTGGAAGCCTACATTTAATATGTAGGTTTTAACCTGACATAATTGTAGGGGTAGTGGTTCAGTTGTAGATGTCACGTTCTAAAAGTTACATTTTAATTTTGGAAGACAGTTTAGAGCCCCTCGATCTACGAAAATTATATGTAATAAAAAAATGTAAAAAAAGTCGAATGTTGGTATTCCTATTGACCAAACCTATCAGCATTACTTTATTTGAGTTATTTTTGATTTTTTTTGTTTAAATAAGTCAAATACTGTAATAAACAAATATGAAAAAACTGTAATGTTGGTATTCCTATTGACCAAACATTATACCTATCAGCATTACTGTGTTTGAGTTATTTTTTGTTTTTGATGTTTTTTTGTTTAAATATATCAAATACTGTAATAAAAAAATATGAAAAAAACTGGAATGTTGGTATGATTATTTACCAAATATTATACATATCAGCATTACTTTATTTGAGTTATTTTTTGTTTTTGATTTTTTTGTTTAAATAAATCAAATACTGTAATAAAAAAAATATGAAAAAAAACTGGAATGTTGATTTTCCTATTGACCAAACATTGTACCTATCAACATTACTTTATTTGAGTTATTATTGTTTTTGATTTTTTTTTGTTGTTTAAATAAATCAAATAAATTTAAATTACAACCAAATTCCTAATATTAAAAAACGCAATAATCGGTTTATCACGTTATTACGATTTTGGTATAATACGAACACAAACACTGCCTGTATGCTTCGACAGAAAACTATGGAACACTAACCGCTGAAGTGCGACAGGTTGTTTTTTATTTAAACCTTTCAATATTGAAATCTACTCATAATTGGAAGTAAATATTTCAGATTCCTTAAATTCGATAAAAATTCTTACATAGATAGATTGATTATAATTATTATGATCTCTCTAATACTAACCGTAAGAATTGGTATAATCTTATGGGCCATTATGTAATGACATTTTGAGATGTTTTCTAAAGTTACCTTTGCATCGATGTAATTAGCTTAATTAATGTATATTAATTAATAATTACCTTAATCATTATATTGTTTAAATTTTCGATGAAGAAATTATGTTTAAATTAGGAATCAATTTTTTCAAAAAGGCGATTTCGACATTTCCAAAGATGTATTGCCATTATATTTAGACAAAGTATAGGTACTTACGTCGCATTTAATAAATCATTAAATATCTTTTAACAAATATGGTTAATTAATTCGAAATAAAAAATTGTTCTTAACGATCAGTCACGTAGACATATACGAGTATTACCGATGGAAAACTTTCTTGTTTCCAATTTTAAATATCTATGTGAGACCTCTTAAATGGTTTAAAGCTCGGTTACTGGCAAGACAAAGATCTTGTAGACGGTAACAGACACACAGACGGAAGAGGAGGTGAAAATGTTTCAAATACACGCTTCTAATTCCATAGCAGTATTGCGGTTTGATTATAAGTGTATATTATCCAGTCGCATACAAATCACGAGTGCGTGCCAAGCCGCCGAAACCGCGAAGCCATAATTACCACCGCGTCGATTGATTTCGCTCCACAAAGGTCATAATTGAGTAGTCATGCGTAAGGAACAGAGAAGGTTTCCCCAATTACGTCTCCCTCAAGGTGGCGACGAAATAAATGGTTCATTAGTAAGATGTGGCGTTTTAAATGACGTGCTGTTGCGAGGCGGACGTTCGGAAGCGAAATCACGTGGTGCGTGGATTGTATGACCGCATTACTCTTAATATGCTTGCCGAGTAGTAGTTACGACGTTAATGTGAGTTCTGTTTGAATACAATGTACTTTATTGTCTCAGGAACGTGAGTTCACGCAAAGGAATGTGGTCCTTTTGAAATTGTGTCTGACTAGTTTATTATGTGTTTAATTAACACTTTCTCTTTATCTGATAGTATAATTTTTTATAGACAGCATGATGTGAATCATATTGTCTAATAATATGGATGCCACTTTGAAATGTGTTTTCGAATTGAGACTAAAAAGAATCTGAAATGCATGTTACCCATCCGTATGAACTTGTAAGTCTATTTCGTCATAAAGTAATTTTGTTTTATCAATTAAATATTGTAATTAATTTTCTTTATTTTTTATTAATTCAGTTTTAAACGTTATAAAATATCATATAATAAGTACAAAATAATTAAAATATATAAGTCGAAAAGTAATGTAATGTAAACAGTGTTAGCGTAGTCGAATTAAATCGCAAAGTGGATGACAAAACAGAAAACACTTGAATATATACAAATGGTAGAATAGACAAAACTATAACTATTTCTGTTACTTACGTTAGTATAATATAACGCTTGAACAATAGTGTGTTGCTAAAATTTTGAAAGGGGTGAATAAATGTTTAATTCAGTTTTTATAATTGTAGGCAAATTGATGGTTCAAAATAAATAACTATAACACATAAGATATTTGCCCTCCGTTATACAGTTATCTATTGAGCACGACCCATTGTTAATAATTTGCGACAGCTGACGACGCAACGGCACCCGATAGGCATTGTTGTACGATAGAAAAATAAAACATTCGATTGTGCAAGAATAGAATACGCTGCCCTTTTAGTTTGCAATTGTGGCGTCTCATTGCGAGCGGCGGGCGGCGGGCGCCTTTAAAAATTGACACAGTCGCACAGCTGTTCGGGCCGCGCATGAATGGGGCCCCGGCGCCGCGGTGCGTAGGTCAACAGACTCCCCGAAAGCGGCGCCGAAGGTCGGTCGATGACGCCGCGCTCGATCGCTCGGCGCCGCTCGATCCGCTCGAGTCGGGCGATCTGCATTCGGGTCGGGACCCGGTGACACGGCCTCGCTCGCGTCACGCGCTCGGCTATTCTCGGCGGTTGCGCAACGCGCGCTCGGCTCCGCTCGTCGCCGCTACCTGGGGCTGCGGCGTCGCGGCGCCCGCCCAGTGTTAGTGACCTCGCGCGCGCTCTCTGCGCTGTTTTTGTTTCTGGTGACGTAAACAAACGTCTCGAGTGCCACGTGGTCGCCTTCTCCGTTTATTGGGTCAGCGCAGATGGGATTGGGAGATTTATGCGTCTTAGGGATTTGTGCAAGCGGTGACATTGTTGTAATATACTGTTGCGTAATGTCTATAAATATTTTGGGAGTACTGTTACTTATATTCAGATATTATTTTGTAATATCTTTTATATGTATTGTTAATATTTTCTTCTCAATTAGAGGAAAACCCTTAACCTTCAAGTGCATAAGTTTTTAGTAATCGGGGTTCAATTCAATAAAATTTTATTCAAATACTTTTCGTTCTATTATAAAATTTTCATATTATTACCAACCTAAACGGATTAATTAGTAATGAAACGTCATACACTGTAGTTAAGAAAATCAAGATTTTCTTCTTTATAACGGCCTTCTAATTTAATGACTTTTGAGCTAACTACTGCTTACTTTTACCATTCACTTTTTTAGCAACTTTTCTATATCCTATTAATTTAAAGTAGCACATGTGTTATGTGTTATAAAAATGCCGATGACTCTGGCCGTTTCGTGTTTGCATAATATTTTGGATGAAAATAAACACATCTGCAATGTAATTTTCGAGCGTTACGCAATTAATGGGAGCAGTGACATAAGGCCGATTCTCATTGTAAGAGCAGTCGCCTAGCTCTGTGCCGTAAGTGAGCTAATGGGCCCAATAGCACTCCGTTTGCTTAGCTGCGACCGCCTGTTGTTGATTTTAGTTTCAATGTTAACGCCTCAGACGGCTGTGTACTTAGGTGCGGGTTGCCGTGCGAGCCAGCAAGTGTACCTACCAGTTCATTACCACCATTTCACTTTTATGCCTCGCTACTGATCGCAATGTTAGCAGAAATGTGGACTAGTAACGAGTACAGCTTCGTATTATTATACTTCTTAATCTAATTTTTACACGCTTAATTGATTGTTAAGTGTGATCATATAAGACACGACTTAAGAGACATTCTTTAACCACGACACGTGCAATAAATGTTTCTACACATAGAAAACGCGATAACTCTTAGTTCGGAATAATTTGCTGATCTATTTCTTCCTAATATCAGGTAGTTATTCTAGAAGATATTAAGATGTACATATTATGAATCAAAATCCCCCGTCGCATTTGCTTGTCTGTATGCACACAATTTTCGCAATACCTATTGTACGGACACGGAGGTAATATTTTATAAAAATCGATTTGACTTGATTAATCCGGATATTAAAAGTTTACCCTTGGACGATCTATATATTTATGCACGTTTACTCTTGAACGATCTATGTATATACGCACGTTTACTCTTGAACGATCTATGTATGTATTCACTTTTACTCTTGAACGGTCTGTGCATGTATGCACGTTTACTCTAGAACGGTTAATGTATGTACGCACGTTTACTCTTGAACTTTCTATGTATGTAAGCACTTTTACATACATACTGGAATATTTTTATTAAGTTTATACAATATTATGTAAAATTATACTTATGCGTTATCCTATATCATATTTTCTTAGTATTATTCAAAATAGTTTGAAACGTATGGTGTATATCGTGGGTATCAAATTTATTAGCTCTCATGCTAACATAATTACCAATAGTACAGTAAACTTGCAATTATATGTTTTAAAGGTAATACGCATAATCTATAGTGTGATTTCGAACCATCTTTGCGGCTACGTGCTATTTTTACAGTAGCCAAGTTGTTGCGTTTAACGAATATAATTCGTAATATTAAAATAGTTTCTATGTAAAATGAAAATGATTTGTCTTAATTAGTACATAATTAACTGTAATATAATATATAAAAGAATTATAATAATAGCCATATAAGCAATATAATACATCCTTTTAACTTTGCAACCACGATGATTGGCCTAAAGTTTTAAGTGCTTTACTTTTTTAATTATGTTTGTTTTAATATAATGGACTCGCGTTTATATTAAGTCATCATGGTTGCGTATTCAGAATGGAAATATGTAATAAGATTTTTTGATGGAAAAAATAAATGGATTTGCTTTCAGCTCTAACGTTGTTTTATAAATAAAATGGATTAATCTGGAATAGTTAGTCCGTTTAAATAGACGTGTAGGCTCATTTCGTAAACACTGAAATCATAATGGAAGTTTAATATTTTTTATGAGATTAAAGCGAGGATAATAAAAAAAAAATCTCTTCGTAGCATTTTCATTTCAGTATTTGAAATACCTATTTATTATTAGAATTCAAATGAAATTCATGTAATTTCGTGTGATGAATAAACGTAATATACGTGGCATATACGAAATGTATGTATCTCTTCTCAGTAGTATCTATAATCTAAATATATTATTTCTAAAAGGTGTTTTTTGGTCGAGCGGCTCGATCTCTTTAACTACTGAACCAAAAAAAAAAAAATACCCACTTAAAGCTTATGTTTTCTACTTTGGGCGAAAAATATAAAAAAATTGGAAAAAAATCTTTTTGTTAATAAAAAAATTAATTTTTATAACAATTGGCATGAGCGCCATCTGTGGGCGACACATCAAATATCTTAGCCAAATTGTATACTTGGAACACGCTAGATGGCGATATAGTGCGAAGACTTCGCACGGGTCAGCTAGTGTGAGAATATATAGAATATAAAGCTGGCGTTTTGAATAAAATGTTTTTTGACTGAATGTTTAATTCTTAATATTATGTTTTCTTTTGTACGATTTTGTAAATAAATTTTATTTACTTATACATATAATGATATAGTAGTAATAGAAAGTCGGAACTACTACTTAATACTACTAACAGCAACAACTTTTTCTTTTATTAACTATCACCGTAAATGTCTAGTTCTATGATTCTAGTTGCTAGTATTTATTTTTGTAAATATTTTAATGCCACTAAAAGCTTTGTGTAGTTATCACAACACAATTAAATGAAACTACGTGATGTTGTATTACAATATCTTCAGGTGGGCAATTAGCAAAGATTCTTGCTAATAATCCACCTGAAGATGTTGTAATACAACGAAACCAAGGTCGTGGTAAAGAACTTAAAGAAAGTAGAAATAATACTACATCACGTAGTTTCATTTAATTGTGAATAATGAATTTTTACAAAATTAACGCCAAATATATTCAATAGTTATCACAACATTTAGTAGCATATCAGACTCCTGAGCGTCCTGTCAGACGTGCACCCCCCAAGATAGGAAGTTTGGAGATCATGAAACGAATAATATAACTTAGCGTATCCAGTGTCAAGAGAGGGCAAAGTTATTTTGTCTATACTAATATATAAAAAAACCTGTGAAGCACGAGTGGAACTCGCAGTATGGGTGTTTATATAAAAAATTAATGGCACATAATATTCCTATTACACGATTTACAACATTTTAACTTTATAGGCCGAAAATATATTTCCTACTGTATCTTCTCCACAGGGGCATATCTAAAAAAAATGTGATATAACTACAAATTAACGATTTTCGGATTTTTTCATTTATTTGCGCCATGAGATCCTGTTTCTTGCCAAATTTCCTGATTCTAGGTCAACGGGAAGTATCCTATTGGTTCTGATTTATTTGCTAGTGTCAAAATATACGGCAGTTGTTCGATGTATTTTTTATATTTTTAGTGTTTCGTACCGAAGATAAAAACGAAATTGATTGACTTTAATGAATTAAATCGAAATTACAATTAAAATATCGATGATATTGTAAAAGTGATGACCGTTATAAATTATTCACATTTAAACACATAAAAAATGTATAGTCGCTTTTTGTCATATTTTCATTATTTATCGAGTTTTTAGGTTATTAACGTAATACGGTTTTATAGGGATGTGAACTTAAAGAGCTGCGCGCATGTCGCGCGCGACTTGTACGCACTTAGTGTTCCTTATGATAGCCGAATAACACGCAGTTTCAGCAATGTTTAATATTTACAATTAACGTTTGATTTTTTAAATGTCTCGTTAATTTTTTTTTAATCTTTTAAAATTAAATAATTTTCCTTCACCTCACATTCTTCGCCTGCGTGGCTTAATAAATCAATCCGTTGTTTCTCCGCTAGACCGCGCGTGTTGTGCAAGCGCCAACACGAGGCAGTCAAAGGTTGTGTAAGGCGAGACGCTGCGGCCTACTTCGCATCTAGTCATTGTGAGTGCTCTCGCTCGCTCGCCGAATGGGGTCGTGCGTCGCCGGCTTGTTGGGCTCCCGGGTTAAGGTCAGCCCGCCGGCCCTGCTTTGGCGCTTCGAGTCACGGTTACCGCGTTGGGAGGTTGGCTGTTGTCGTTGTTCCGCCGTGATCACAGAACTAAATTTGTCATGTTTAGAGTTAAGTTAGCTGCAGAATAAAACTGCAATTAGTGTTGTTTTTGTTCCAAAGTGAATTCAAAATGTTTATTGGAGTAATTTAATAATCTCGTTTGTTCCTTTGTCGTGCGGTTTTATCAAATTTAATCAACAATGTTATCTATTTTACTGTAATGTAATTAAATATTACTCAATCCTTTATTGAATATAATGCTTTGCTGCCTGTCCACTGCCTACCACAATTCCACTGCCACTTACAATAAAAAAATACTAGGCAAATTTTGTAATTCCTATCAGTTCGTACCTTAATACGTTATCCTTTATCACACTGTGTTGTGTACTGAGATGTAACAGCATTTTCTTAATTTTACTTAAAATTTCTACGTCTTTCTCTGCATGAATCGAAATTTAATAAGGTATTATATATACGTACAAACGTTGACACTTGACATTTATACGTATATAATAATATCGTTAAAATGAAAAGCAATAAACGGTTATTTTGATTCCGTTTTCTTTATGTAAGTACATTTGTTTATTTACACATATTTACATAAACATTATAATCATATACCTACACGTTTTAATAACACAACTAACTTTACGATAAATGCAATTGTTTATAGATGTTATGGTCTGCAATATCTAATTAAAAAAAAACAATTTTCACTCATAAACAAAATACACGCTGCTAATTGAGGTGTTAGAAAAATGTTGTGATGTACAGTGAGCGCAGGTAATTATTAGAACATGGCACAAAATATTGGCATGGAACAATAGAAGAAAGTAAATTTCGCTGGTTAATATTTCTTCTCAAGCACGAAGTGCTAGAAATCTAGTAGATATACCATGGAGAAAATCGATAGAAAATATTGGCAGAAAAGAGAACTGACTATATAATCTCGTGTATAAATATGAAACACGTTCAGTTGTGACGATGTATTTGTTATCGTGTGGATTTCAAATAATTTAATTACTTTTCAACTTCGCACTTAAGATTTGTATATATATATATATATATATATATATATATATATATATATATATATATATATAATGTATATGTATATATATATATATATATATATATATATATATATATATATATACTAGCGTGACCCGTGCGAAGTCTTCGCTTTATAAATTATTCAACTCAATTTAATAAATCAAAATTGATTGCAGGTATTCAATTCATTTCTAATTTTGCACACTGCTTATTACGTTTTTATTCCATTATGAAGCTCAGATGACAGATCAAACAAATATTTTACTAAAATTGACATATAGAGGCGCAAGTATCAAAAGCATTGAGCTAAAGCGCCACTTTATTTATACGTGAGTGGATTTGAAATTAAACAAAAATTAAACAAAAATTGCAAAAACAATAGCAATAATAAATTTTTTAGTTGTGGATGCCGGTAGAGCAAGCAATTATCTATAAAATGATATATAATTTATGTGGATTAGTTGTGAGGTTTTTTCTAAAAATGGAGAGTAACATCTTAACCTTAGCGTATTAATATATATGATGATGATGATATATATATATATATATATATATATATATATATATATATAGTAAATAAGTTGGAAATCACTGGTATTAATCCAAGCCTTCTGAATGTGTTTTCGCCTTATCCAACAAATACCCATGAAGCAAGGCGCGAATTAAAACTAACTCGGATATTGGTTGTAATATCAGAACGTTTATTCGCATACTTCATCAGGCATCCACTTTCACAGTGTTAGTCAACACTTGTGAAATATGGATACAAACCAGACGACACACATAATGAAAGCGATGCTATAATTGCCGAGACGATTATTATATAACTTTAGTGCAGTCGTTTAGCTCTACATGTAATAAGCAAATATAGCTGTGCATATAATCATTCCGGATACAGTTATATGTCTATTAAATTACAAAATTATTTGCCAAATAATTTTGCAATTTAATAGACATATAGCAAAGTTGTAAAATTAATGAGAGGAGAAAATAGTAGAAACTTGAGTTTTACTTGAAATACAGCAGTTCAAGATCAATAAATTATTGTAAGACTAATTGGATAGTACTGTCTTTTGCGGAGAGAAACAGTGCTGGGATTTTCCTTGTACGATTCTTTGTGTGTAAATAATAAGCTCACCCGAAACCGGATTTACTAGTCACTTTTAGATTAATTCCCTTCTCGTTTCGTCGGTACAGACAATGTTACCACATTACATGACGGTGTACTTGGTAACCTCATTGCTTCAGATAACATCTCCAGAATTTCGCAAATATTTAAACTGACATTATGCAACTTTGTAATTATTTCGTCTAAGTCAATTCCACGCCTCTTACTAAGTGTTGTGTCAATTTGCGTCGCTCGCAGGCGAATGCGGGCTGCTGAGCGTTTTTTGTCGCTCGTCTGGGCCAATTTGAAAAATCAGGCTGAAGAATTGAAAGTCATTCGGCGCGGCCGAGTCTAGAGCCGTCACACGATTCGATCGAATGCCAATTTCCACGCCAATCACTTTTTTGCAGAACATAATCGTTTTCATGGCGAACAAGAAAGTTATCAAACAGTTTCGCGAGAAACTCTTTATAGTTTATTTGGTCAAATTAACGCAAATCCGGTTTGGTGTCGCTTTATCGACTTCTTTTATGTCGTGCCGCGTGTTTAATTCAATTGAAGTCGATCGTGTTTTTTTCTATAAAAAGTTTTCGAAACAGACTGAAAATAATAATCAAATATTTTATTGTATTTATTGAACTATTTCTATAAAATTAGCAAAGTTTACAGCATCGCTTTCGAATCGCATTTGTAAAGCTTCGTCTTATGTGTGCTTAGGATTTTTGATAACGTTTTTTATTTCTTTTTCTTAATTTTATACAGATAGACAAAGAAATCGGCTTCGATTTCTCAATTTAAAAAAAACAAATGGAGAAATTAAAGTGATAACGATAAGCTTTGTATTGTTTAAAATAATCAATTAATGACGAGATCAGTTACTGCTAGTTGTACTTGTTTTTTACTTATTTTAGTTTTTTTTTGTTATTAACAAAAATACATGTGTTTTTTTATTTTAGTTTGAATTAATTGTACTGTGTAAAGAAAATTGTTAATCTATCGGACGATGTTACAAGTAAGTTTCCGAACGGACAATGATCGACAAATTGTTTTTAGCGATTGACGATTAAGGTCATAGGCGCTAGTTACAGCTTTATTCGTGGGGATGTACGTTAACAATCAAAACTTGCCAGAGCCGCGTGATACAGGCGCATAATCACCTGTCTATTCGTGCAACGATGTTCGTACGCTTCGTAGCTCACGGCCGATAAATATTGGATATTTGGCCGTTGTTATTCACGTCGTCGGCGCGTCGCCGGCAATTGGAAAACAACTTTGTATGTGGCGCGACTCGGCGCCCGTTTTGGGTGTGCGCTTTTAAAATTCGCGACACACGCCTCCGCCGGCGGGCACCCGACAACATCATTATCATACTCGATAAATCAATTCCCCGACGTCGCGGCCGTAGTGGCGGCAGCCATGGCGGTAGTGGCTGTTGTTTTGATTTCGGATGCCGCGATGGGGTACCGAAAGGTCTTTGTTGTGAGTCACGGCGGTCTGGCTTGCGAGCTGCTACTCGCCTGGCAAAATATTCTAGCAGTCGTTTTGTGCAGCGTGCGAGGACAGTGGTCTGGCATGGTGACAGATTTGCCGAATAGACTGCAAGTTAGCACGTAAAGTTATGACAAATGTGTTGTTTTACAAAAAAACTTATCTATTCCAAAAACGCATTTGATAAACAAATTTTTTTAGATATTCGTTTGATACTTGTTTGTAAATTCTATTTTATCAGAGCAAGTAGAGAAAGTGAGCTGTAAATATAACTGAAATATTATAGTTCAAAGAGAGCAAAGTACCTAGCTGGTCATTATCAGGTCCGAATAGTGAGTGACACATTTGGGGAAATGGCATAAAGAAAAAGAGATATAAGGAAAATGGGTATCGAATGAAAAGTAAAATAACGACCAAAGAAAACAGATTAGCGTTGATTCTAAGAAAGATTTCGTTAACATTTCGAAATAAGCTAATTATAGTTTCATAAGCTCTGTGTTGCGTTTTGTGGTCAAAGAGACAGCACAATTTATACGACGAAAGATAGCAAATCTGTAAAAATTTTATAAGCTACTGTGCGACACTCTCTTGTCCGTATAAAGGAAATAATTGGGTTATTTTACACGTGTTCATCTCATCGTTGAGTACAGATACCCATTTTAATTGCATTGTATGTTGCCAATTATAATTATACACATATTTCCGCTACAGTCCTTTGTAGAGGAGGTTATTTTCGAGTTATTCAAGTCGTCGACACAAACAAGTTGTTGCGACACAGATGTGTTGCTTCGGAAAGAAAATTAGAGGAGTAAGATACTTCCACGTGACGTTATAAGTCAAAAGCCCTGTTATTGCGTGTATAGAGATACTAAAGCCCATTGATTACGCCGAGGTCGTCTACTTAAGATTTGAATGAAGCGCTCCGGGTTTTAAAATGATTTAACTTGAGCGTAATTATTTACTATTATGAAAGTACAATCGCGATCCTTGAGACCTTGATATTCAATAAAAGCCACAAGCGAGAATAGGGGCATGTGTTAAAAGATTTTTTTATTTGGGATAATAGCTGCCCGACCCGAGTAAAAAGAGACCATAAATGCGTTTTGTTTTTTCGCTTTTTCATATAATATTTATTTACGTTCTAAAAAATATGTTTTTTATTTGTGTCCGAGAGTGGAAATACATCTTTTCATAATTCAAGTTTAAGTATTTCGAAATTCTCATACAATTTTGTATCTCCCATTATCACACCTTTATGGGTTGAATTTCGGAAAATTCTTTCTCCGCAAACACCTAGAAGACAAAAGAAACAAGTGCCAAATTTGAAGTTTGTGGATTTTACATTTCTGGGGGTTTCGTGATGGGAATTCAGAGAGTGGTATTTGATTTTATATATCTACATATACACATAAATATAGATGTTATTAAGTAAGAATTACTTAATAATAAACTCTCGTTTGTCATGGTAATATCTCATTTGATTTTTGAATATTTTGAAGTGAAGTTGCTTTTGTGACATTAGTGTAAGCTGGTATGTTAACAAATTAGACCATAACAACATAAAGTGAAACATGTTGGCGGTGGGTAGAGAAAGAGTAATGGGTAGTTTTCCCTGCTGGTGCGAGTCAGTGAATAGCAAACAGCCGGTAAAGTAGATCTAGCTTATTTCAGTTTTTATTACGTTGTTGATCGTTAGAAAGCGTATATTCATCTTTATGGATTAATAATATTAGGCATTTAGTGTAAAATATTAAGCTGAAAAGCTGAAAAAGCTGAAAATAATAAGAAATATTTTGTGTCAATAATTTTTTCTTGATTTTATTACATTCATACCTTAATATTTTTTTTTATCGACAATTGAGAAGTTTCCCTCAACTGCTCGCAGTAACAAAACACCCTTTTTTAATTATTAATATATGCATGTTTTTTGAAAATTATTTTTCTTTTCAAATAATTTTGTAGTCTAACAATGTAAATATAAATTTTCACTGCTTCTTTTTAAAGTGAAAATTTCTTTAGGCGCACGAAAGTAAGCCGAAACGCTCGGGGCGTTGGCGTGTCACACACGGGTCGGTGACGCTGAATCGGGTAAACTCGGCTCGCTTCAGTGTCGGCCAAGCGGATTCCAAATTCAAAAATGATGAAATGTGATAAATTGATTGTGCACTGGTTGTTCGGATAAACTCGGCTCTCTTCGGTATCCGCCGAACGAGTTCACTGTCTAACACCTAGTGCATCTTTCAAGAATTACGTTCTATTTTTGAATAATATTTTATTTTAGTAGAATTTAATACAATTTCCGTATTGAAAATTTCCAACATACACAGTACGGTTATATTAGTTGCCAAAGTTTTCACTTGTACATTGTGATCTAAAGCACACCAAATTTTGTTTCATGTACATGGAAATAAAATTTATATCTATTTAAGTTAGATAAAAATGGATATACGTTATATATATATAAAGATACTTGTAAATAAAAAAAAACTTATATACTTACTTGTCAATAAAAAAAACTTATGTACTTACTGTTTACTAAATCGAAAAGGCATCTGTTTCGATTTAGTAAACAATTTATTATGACATTAACTGAACGGGTTTTCTTTCCGTATTAGTTTTTGGCCGATTTAGGCATGTTTTAGTTTTGTCCAGTATTCTGTATGTTTTACGATCGTCATTAACTCGTTTATTAATTTGATTGGTTGCAGGTCGCGAGGAGCTCTCGCCGGCGTCGTCGGTGAACGGGTGCGGGGCAGAGGGCGAGGCGCGGCGCGGCAAGAAGGGCCCGGCGCCGCGCCAACAGGAGGAGCTGTGTCTCGTGTGCGGTGACCGCGCGTCGGGGTACCATTACAATGCGCTCACGTGCGAGGGCTGCAAGGGTATGCATTCATTCTGCTGGTTATATTTTACATATGACAGTTGACAGTTATTAATAACAAATTTACATCAGCTCTTTCCCGCATCGGCTGCCGTCAGAATCTGTAATATAAAGACAAAATTTCGATAGCGGCCAAATGAATGATATCATGCTTTACATTATATCATTTATGTTGGCCTCTTGAGAATGCCGGCCGTCCCCACGCCCACAATATATACCGCTCTCTAAGCTTAAAAGCTCGGGATAGCAAGAGAGCCGAGCCGACGGAAAACGCAGACAGAAATGCCTATGCCTATTGGCAAGAACGAAAGCTTTATAATTTTGTCTTGTCCGTATGTCACAGCCATTTTACTCGGAGACTATTGGCATTATATAGATGAAATTTGGATGGTAGGTGTCTTCTAACCGCCTATACAAGAGAACTGTGGAATTATGAAACAAAAAAATACTATCGGGGGTGAAACTACACACATTAACTGAGGGATGGCAGAAAATCCAGTGTACATAAGCGTGTGAGATATCGTTAGACAAATCTTAAAAAATAAAATAGAGGTTTCAAAATAACTTTTTTATTTAAATCAATACTCGATGAGATGGCGCATAGCTTCTTAAAAAGTGTTTCCGCCCTCTAACTTTTCGACTAACGTGTGTACAATTCTAAATAAAATTAAGGCAGTGGAACTTAAAACGAACTTTCAACGAAAATTGGTTTGAATAAGATGTGTTTGTGTAGTTTTTGAGATATGGAATATTTTTGGTACCAACTGCAGCAGTAACTTGTTTTTTCACGGTCGCGATGTCTAGGAATATAAACTTATTAGTTTAATATTGTTTGGTGCTAAACCATTCGTGCGCAAGTCCAACTCGTATTTGGCCAGTTTTTTGTTCTAATTTGTCCCAAATAGGACAGATAAAGTTTTAAGTAAGCTGTTAAGTACGAGTAGAACACACACTACCACGGTTTCGTACACATTTAGGTGCTTATAAATATTTAAAGGTACATGGTATTAAACTATTTATAAAAAATAATTTATCACAATATAAATATATTGCCTTCTATATGTGGGTTAATAAGTTGTTTTGCTAAGCCCAAGTTCAAGTTCCTGAGAAAATCAGATATGAGAGAGTGACAGACAGATATGTGAGGGATCTCATAAAGGTTCTGTTTTCCCTTTCTAGGTATAGAACCCTAAAAATAATGGATTCACGTCATTAGTAGCCAAATTAAGAAGTATACCATTCAGTATAAGTAAAACTACGCAATATAAGTTCTTATACGACATAAAATATGAGACAAAGGAGATATAGACATTTAAAGTAACAATGTATCAACTGAGAACTATGAAATTTGTAATATAAACTTTGCAGGCTTCTTCCGACGAAGCGTAACTAAGAATGCGGTGTACATATGCAAATTCGGCCATGAGTGCGAGATGGACATGTACATGCGGCGCAAATGCCAGGAGTGCCGCCTTAAGAAATGCCTGGCGGTGGGGATGCGGCCCGAGTGTGTCGTGCCCGAGAACCAGTGCGCCATGAAGCGCAAGGAGAAGAAGGCGCAGAAGGAGCGTGACAAGCCACCAGTCAGTACCACCTCGCAGCAAATCGACGTGCTGCCTGCCATCATGCGGTGCGACCCGTTGCCACCAGAAGCCACTAAAGTGGTCAGTTGAGCTTATATCGTTATAGTCCCTTTAATTATTAAATTGTTAATTAATTTTCAATACCAGAGAGAGACAAATAATATTGGACGCTGCTTCTGTGGTAATGATTGGAAAATATGACATGAAAATTAGATCAGAATGAACAAGGATCAGTTTTGTTTATAAAAAATTAAACTATTAAAAGATTTGTTTTGCTATAATAAAGATTTGTTTTGTCTTTTAAATAATTTTATGGTGATATCTACATATTATCAATCTAGTGCAATCAGAGTGATAAACAAGAGAGATTTATAATTTGACTTTTGTACAAAACAGAGAGATTATTGATTTAATTAATGAGATTTCAAAATTTTCCAACTTTCAAATATAGAAACTTGTCCCAAATATAGAACAGGAAAAGACAATAAATAATCCTTTGATTTATGTGCCCCATTCTACGAGTTAATTCGTCATTCTAAGTTAAATTTATTACTTCTAATTTTTTTCTTGCAAACAGGAGACAGGCTTCGTATAAAGTATTTTCAAGTATAGACAAAATTAAATTATAGTTCTGATTATAATTGGAAAGGTAAATTGCAATCCAAAACTGTAAACCTAGGAAATTTTAAAATTTAAGTAGTTTTACAAATAAATTATTAATTTGCTAAACCTTTCTATGTAGAAATTCCTATCAGACAAGCTGGTTGCTGAGAATAGATTGCGGAATGTACCTCCCCTAACACCCAACCAGGAATATGTAATAGCACGGCTAGTGTGGTACCAGGATGGCTATGAGCAACCTTCTGAAGAAGACCTGAAGAGGATTATGATAGTAAGCATAACCTTATATAAAGTACTTTTCTATATATCCTTACCTGTTTGTTGTTTTTTTTTTGTTTAACCTTGATGTTAATATTTCATGGCTATGATTAAATGTAAAAAATTGATCTGGCAACACTAAGTCTACCATGTTTGTGCATTTATAAAATTTATTATCAATGACTCGTTTTTGATATTGATCTGTGTAATTATATAGAATTTCTATTTTGTGTTCATGTCTCTGTTCATAAAAATTGAAGTTTAAACATGTTATTTAGTGTAACCCTCTATTTAATTGGCTTACAACTGAATATAAGAGAATTTAATTTGTTATATTTGTTTATAACAATATTTTTTATTTATATAATGTTATAATTGTTAATATAAATTGTCGTCACCGTGGTGTGTTGGGTTGATCACAAGGCATGCGGCCTGTGACTGTACGGCGCACCACAGGAACCCGGGTTTGATTCCCGTCGCTCACTGAGCGGGGTTGGACCGGTGTTCTGGTTGACTGTAAGAGATTGCTCTCGTAGTAATAAGTCATCCGTATGTATCAGTTAGACACATTAAAGTACATAAATAAATAATGAATATTTCATGATTGTAAACTGGAATATGAATAATTTGTTTGTATAATTGTTTCCAGCCCTCAACAGGAGAAGACGATGATGACCAAGACAAGCCCTTTAGACAAATTACTGAGATGACAATTCTCACAGTCCAGCTTATTGTCGAATTTGCGAAGGGTCTCCCTGCTTTTACAAAAATTTCCCAAGCTGATCAAATTACCCTACTCAAGGTGAGCAATGCTTAAAAATATATCTAATATCTAATGTGAATTTTCTGCCAGTAAAAAATTATTTGAGAGAACTGTATGAGTGGGGCCTTAATGGACATTGATAATAGGAAATTTGCAATATGTATAAAAATAAAAATCTGGTTAATGTAATATTACATAGTTTTTGAGTTCAGAATAATGATTAACATTGTTAACTGCAATAAATGGGGTATAAATATTGTTATTTAATATTTGCAATAAAAAAGAATATTGTGCATAAATTTGTGCCAAAACACAAATTGTCCGTCAATCAAAATGCATGATGTCAAAATGCAACACAAAGATAATATGGTCAACTTCCAATAATTGTGTAAGATAGCACTACCCATAAATTGAGTTCTGTAAATAATATTTATTGGTTACAAGGGAATAATGAAGTGTGTGAAAGAGACCTTTTTCGATTTCAATATATTTTTGAGGCATTGTGACATTATGGAATTTATATCTTATGTGACTAAGTTTTTGGCGCAAAACTTTATAGAATGCAATAAAAGTAGATTTTTCAGTTTATAACATGTTTTTTGGGCCACCTCACAGTTTACTTGTAAACTACGATAGATATGATACTTTGTTAGTAATAACACAAAAGAATTTTCTGGAGGAAAAACCAAATACTGATTTACTTACTTTAGGTATTGAGTTGAGTGGTGGAGAAAGAATGTTCGAAGATTTTCAAGTCATGGCAGATCAACCAAAAGAGGTTTGAGTTAGTGTAGTATATGAAAAATATAGAAAAATCGAGTCCATAAAAAGCAGAAATATTTTAATTGAAAAAAAAATTACAAAAGGTTATTTTTAAGCTTCAAGAAACTATAGAAAATTCAATTTTGAACTTTAATATTACTGTCGCAGCAGTCAGATTTTTTCAAACGTAAATAATGTGACGATGTTAAATGTCGAAAAAGCTAATCACATGAACTTGGATGCAAAATTGGTTTTGCTATATGAATTGATATATTAAAAAAAGGAGTAAATAGGTCACGCACAGAAAAGAATGTGAGTACTCAATTGCTTGGTTTCTGCGAAACTTCTAATGTGTTACCGCAGACATTTGAAGCAATGGAAATACACAGTGACCTTAAAATTTATCTCTATGTATCGTGCTAAGGAGTTTACTTGTACTCAAAAGCAAGTCAGTTTATTCAAGGCTTTTTTGTCAAAAGAAGAATCATAAGACCGAGAATAAATTACATAGTGTAAGTTAATAAATCAACACCAGTGTGTTAACCAGTCTGTAAACGCGTTTTCAAGTTGGTGGTTATATTTCATAAAAGTCGACACCTTCACTTTGAACAACTGTCATTTTTTTGAAAACTTTTTCTTAAAATTCTTCATTCAAAGATTAATCAATGAAACAAATATTTTACGTAAACTAGCTTCACCTCTTTATTTCAGATGTTTCAAAACATAGCAAGGTGGATGGTCACGGCAAAACAATCTTTTAAAGATGGTCCATCAAAGTAGTCCTATCTTTCAGTTTTTAATACGTTTTTTTTATAAAAATTGCTTTAAACTTTGTTTTAAATAAAAGATTTTAAGTTTACAAAGTGTTTTTAAAGAACTATTTCCAACTTTCGAAAAAATTTTTCAAAAAAACCTTTTCTCCCCTCCAGGATGCAACATCTTAGTGTTTAACATAGTTAACATACCCATTCTACAGGATTTGAAATAAAATTTATTTGTAAATACTTGCGAAAACCAATTCCTACGGTTGTCATTTTAATGTGATAACTTGAGACTAATTTTAATATATTACTGCAGGCATGTTCGAGTGAGGTGATGATGCTGAGGGTAGCGAGACGCTACGATGCCGCATCTGACTCGATTCTGTTTGCCAACAATCAGCCGTATACTCGCGACAACTATAAAGTGGCTGGCATGGCCTACGTCATTGAAGACTTATTGCACTTCTGTCGTCACATGTACACCATGACTGTAGATAATGTGGAGTATGCACTTCTCACAGCTATTGTTATATTCTCAGGTGAGTTTCTTTTTAAAAGATTTGTTAGTTTCATATTTGTTACATGAAGGCTTTAGAATTAATTAGTTTAGTTAATTTTATAATCCTAGTTTTATTATAATTTAATAAGTTTTTTAAAGCAAAAATATCTCAGTCTCTGAAAAATGACACAGGCGTGTTCATTAAAATTTACGTGGGAGTATTAGTATAAATTTTGTGTAGTAATGCAGTATTTTGTAACATTTCAGATCGGCCTGGTCTCGAGCAACCCGATTTGGTGGAACAAATTCAAAGTTATTACTTACAGACATTAAGATCGTACATATTGAACCGACACGGCGGCAGTACCAAGTGCAATCTGACCTTCGCCAAGATGCTCGCCATCCTCACGGAGCTCCGCACGCTAGGCATGCAGAACTCAAAAATGTGCATATCCCTCAAGCTGAAGAACCGGAAGCTGCCCAAGTTCCTGGAAGAGATCTGGGACGTGTCAGAGGTGAACACGGTGGCCCCGCTCCCTTCGGATGCCCTGCTTTAACCTCACGCCCTCTCTCCACACTTGCTCTAAACGGGCCAAGGGAGCCCTTCGTGCGTGGCGTGAGCGCAGGACTCAAATCGGGACCCTAGTGAGCCAGTGCGCCGTAGGCCGGGAGCGTAGTGCGAAAATTGGCATTCGCCGTGGCTGTGAAAACTAAGAATATAATTTACCGATTTTTTTTGTTATGGAAGTTAATTACGTATATAATTATTTGTATTGACATTTTTATTTTTATTAAGAATATACGGATTACAAATGTTACAATATAATTTTATTACAATACTTTTAAACGATGCAACAAATGAGAAGAACTATATGCGTAGATAGTGGTTGTCTGGCGATGTGGACCGTCTGTCGGCGCATGAGCACCGACGATTGATATTATTATTTGTGGCTGCAATGAATGTGTGACGGTGCGGGGAGTCAACAATACTTCTCTCCTGGAGCCGAGAGATGCGGCGCTCATGTCACTTGGAAGATGTGAAATTTTGTTAATTTTTTTTGTATAGAAACTTTGATGAATGAGGAGGGAGTATTTTATTGTGTAGCTACGTTTGACACACACATTACATACTGGTACATTTTATAGTATTTCTCAATTTTATGTATAATTTGAATTAACAGCTTTCGCGCTGGCGTTTTTAATATTCATTTCCTGTTGGACATTCACTGGCATTATTAGTTTTTTTCTGTTGGACTCGTTCATTTACGAAGGTGAAGTTTGCAAGGATGCTCGGGGATCGTTTTACAGCCATTGTCGTCAATATTGCCTTTGCTGTCATTACAATGTTTACAAAAAAAGTTTGCGAGTAAATGGAAGTGGGTGCATTTAAATAAAATGCAAATATTTTCATTTACAGGAGCACATTATAAATTTTAGATGACGGCCAGTAGAGATATCTCAGCATCCGGACAATAACATAAAATAAAACACACAGATGTTAAATTATAAAATAGATAATCTATGATAACACACTATCTCCATTTTACAATGATGGTGATGAACTGCGTCTATAAGTTACGATGTAAATTATATTAGTCGAGCCAGTGTTTATTGCTGTCTTTCATATTGAAATAGCGAAGTAAACTATAAGGAAAATGTCCGTGCAAAAATTGTATTAAATAAATCAATTTAAAAAATACGCGAGGTGCCTTGAAAAGACTGGGGGATAGGGAATTCGCAACACACGATTTATAAGTCTGATTTCACCAGTTTTGCATATTATTTTAGTGTATGGGAAAGCAATTTTTATTGTTATTGATAATATGTACTATTACTACGGTATACCTAATGTTATTTAGAGATGTTCTTGAAATTTACTTAATTTTTTTTAAAATGTAAAAACATCAACTTAATATAATCCATTGTACTGTAATAAAATTGATTTGTGAAAGTTTTATGTCCGTAAATAATTGGATGTACTGACGGAACCTATGATTGATCGCCCCCTGCTTCTTATGATTTTTTTTTAAAATACAACATCAGCGTCTCGATTGAAAAGATATTTTCTTGAAATTATATTCTCAGAATGGTTGTAAGTTTATTTATTACCGTTGATCAGACAAGGCTCGTATAACTACCAAAATTTTGTTTCATATTTTTTCATTGTATGAAATTTTACCAGTAAATTTCATTTTTGCACATAAATTAAAGATTTAAATTGTTCTTAAAAAACGTTAGAACTTCTCAATTTCATAATGATTAATAAAGTATGATTTTTAATATTAATTTTTGCAATATTTTGGAAGTAGCTATGCTTTTGTCTATGACGATGATTTCAAAAATATTGTTGAAAACGGTAATGCATTGAATAACATTCAAATGTAATTTTATCCATAAATTTGATAATGTCTAATTAAATTTCAAATTAACTATTCATGTATTAAAAATATATTTCCACATGTAAATCAAAGATCGTCCTAGTGATACTTGTAAAACATACATACATCAATGAGTAGGTGAAAACCAAACTAGAATGCCGTTTATGGAATGAAGAAATATTTTTTTTCTATCTGTACTCTCTCGCCGAGTTGCGGTAGACAGAGTTCCACATCCATAATACTGTACAACTGTTCAATTCTAATTTTGCATTCCCAAAAATACAGCAAAAATATAATTCAAATCATGTAAACGTGAATGTAATAAAACTAGAATAGTGATCTTTGTGAAATTTTAAACTAATCTCAGCGATATCTGTGCTTCACCTACTCAGACATTGTAAAGTGACAAAATAAATCTTTGCATTTGCATTACATTTTACCCACGTCTCGTCCAAACAACCTGTGAATGTGAATCGTTTATTGACATGAGAAAAACAAATTGTAACAAACCATAGTAACGCCTGTCTCAATTAACATGCGAATATACCTATTAATTACATACATATATATGGATATATAGTATATTTAAGTATATGTGAGACATGTACGACGATTCGTATTTTATTTATATAATTATTTATAAATGTAACATGCATAGTATTACATGAATATATATTATAATATATTATGTATCGACTGGTGTATATAAAATGTTAGTTTGTGTCATGGAATTTAAAGATAAGAGTACATCCTCAACTGTTGATAGAGTGTAGGGTTTGATAAAGTTTAATTAAATGTTATTGATATAAGTATAAAAGTAATAAATTGAGAGAAAGAGTGAGCAGATAATAGGACATATAAATGTATTTAAATATATTTATATGACAATGTACATGTATGTATAAATGTATGAATAAATATCTGTGCAAAAAATATGATAGCTACTATGAGAAGTTAAAGCTAACGGTAAAAGTTTCGGAATGAGACGCTGTATTACATATTATCACAACACTTGGATATAGATACGATGTTTGAATAAACCAGTTTTAATTTTTTTATTAAGAAAAGTGAAAAGATTCGTGAAATAACGTGAGTTTTCTAAATTTTATCCTGTGGGCATTCTACAGATATAATAATTTGGCTTAATCTGGGGAAATGGTTATTCTAACTTTTTATCATTGTTGTAGGTGACCTTTAGTCATTCGTGACCCTCAAGAGATACTAAGAACAAGGATCTTGCAATATATATTATAGCTTTTGCTTTAATTATTATTTTGTTTATCATTTTGTTTAATTACGCGAACGTTACTTTGATTTATGCGTCGGAGGACGCATTAAAATAATCATTGTTATTGTGCGATTTCTAACTCAACGATACACTTATTAAAAGGCAGTTAAAATAATATCAATCGAGTTATTATGAACTATTAATAATGATGTGGCAAGCAAAGAAATAATTTGCAATATGATAAATCTATGCCACAGTCTTGATGGAACAACATAAATATATGCTGGGCGCGTAAGAATTTACGTTTCAAATTAATGAACTCGCATAAAAATTAGAAAATTTTGAAAATGACATTTGCTATGTCGCTAATAGATAACAACCAGGCGAAAATAAAATAATTAACATGTCTTCTTCGATGTTTTGGATTCAGACTCATTGAATATTCCCTCCAGATATCCTTTATGTTTTATATTTAAATGATTAATCTTTTATTTACTAGTTTATATAAAAAAAGAATACATATTTGTCTGAATATAACCATTTGACAAGATTTTTTGTAAAACGATTGAAATTGTGTTTTGATATGTAAAATTAAACCAGTGATCATGAATATTTATCAACAGCTTTAGCACAAGAATATCAATGGAAGTGGCATTTTAAATTGAAATTTGTATATTTGAATTTTTCAATATATTAAAATTAAAAAAAAATAATAAAACAATATTCCCACTATTTTTGCTGTCAAACACTTTTTCAGATTAAAATTTATTTATAAAATATTGTATCAAAATAGCCAGCCACATTGGAGTGACAATGAAGATATGGTGCAACCGTCGCAGGACGTAAAACTTTGTCAAGTAGGGTAAAATGGTACTTATAAAGTACAATTGCTACAAGTGTAACAGGAATATATTAGTGGCATGTGAAAAATAAAAAAAATATCATACTTGGAGAGTTCATTTAATTTTGAGTGACGTATATTTATAAATTTGAGTGTCAAACACAACTTTACTAAAATTTAAGATGAAGATAAATTGTATTTATTTTATTTATATTATAATATTTAAATGTGTAAAAAAAAATGCTTCATAAAGACCAAAAACGTTTCTAGTTATTTTCGTTCGGAGAAACATGCTTAAATAGTTTTTGTCCTACAACATTTTTTTGTTCAGGTGGAAATTCTCATAACGTGAATTAAAAATTTTATACGTACTATTTAATATGGTTGTAAATAATTTCAATGTATGTACGAAAATTATATATTGCACATAGAAAGATAGATTACTAAATTATATTCACTTATATTGTGAGCAAGATTATATTATTGTGTATATTATTTAATTAAGATTAATATCTGCTCTCTTTTTCTCTTTTATATTGTTATCCACTAATCTGTATTAAAATATAAACTGATGACGAATACATTTAACCAGATTGACCGGAATAAACGACGGAAAATACCGACTATGCAATACACAATATTTTATGAACCGTTGACTTAACTGTCATTTTATTACAATTTCAAACACTGTCATAATGTTTGAGTCAAAAACAAATCATTTAGACTTTCAAGACATTTAAAGATAAACAAATGCTCATTTAATATATAAACTCAACCCGAAAATATTAAGACGATTAGTGTACCTCATAGTTTTAGACATGTACGAAAAGATGATATATTCATTTTGTTGGAACAAAATTTGAACAAATTTTAATGAAAGAAAATTATCAAAGTTAATTAATAACATAGGTACAAATAAATCTATATAATTATTATTTCCCAATTGTACATTGTAATTTTTTACCTTTTTGAAGTCAATAAATAGAGGTATCTTTTTCTCAAAAGAATATTGTAATATTCTCGGGACGCGCTTTAAATTTTTGTTCATTTTCTTTCAATTTAATATTTATAGTTAATTTGTTAGGAATGTTGCTTCCGAAACGTTATATTTTACACGCCGTTGTCTACTTTCAAAAATATTTCAGTCGTGGAAAGTACCATTCTTGTATTCGAACACAGACTTCCTCTTCCGTAATCGGATGTATCTCGTGGCGTTTAATTTCATGTATTTTGTTACCAATAAAAACTATATAGACTGTTAAATATTTTTATAGTCGGAGTTTAATAACAAAGTATAATAAAATTAATACATTTATAACAAAATACACAGAAATGCCTTATGTCTAGGTACTTATAGCGTACCTTTAATTTACATTTGTCAATATTTCCATTGTCAAATCCTTACTTCATAAACTAAATGTCCAAAGTAATTCTTTTAAATTAATTCTGCATCGATCTTCGTAAGATTACTAAAATTCTTCACCGTGAATTCCACATTAATTTAAGATTTATATTTACATACTGACGTCCTCTCAATGGAAATGTGAACTTTAATTATGCAGGTTGCTTTTTCATAGTTCTTTAAAAATAAACATTTAACCTAAGTTATTAATACTTTAGGATTTATGATCATCGTAACGTAACATGTCCATCTTGCATAGTTAAGGTAAAGAACTCATTAATGAATGTCAATGTCATTTACAGTGTTGAGTAAATTTTGCGTGTAAAATAGTAATCGTAATGAATTGATTGATAAATTTAGTGATATTTAAAAAAAACCGTGTGTTCAATTTTCTATGGTTTCATCTCATATTGTATAAAAGGTCATTGTAACATTTAAACATTTGCATGTACGTGTACGTGTGACAGTGCGATAGGTTATACTTGTAATAAAATCGATTTAAGTATAATGTGATTAAACACCATTACTTCAACATTTTGAAGTACAATTTTATTATTGTAGATATTATACATTTGACGAACGCATTGCGTCGTGTCATGTAAAGTGTGACATTAATGTATTAATGGATTTCATCATTCTCATTTCAAAAAAAGTTTTGATGCTGTCACATATTTGTGCTCCGGATGATATACTTAAATGCATAATAACCTGTCAACACGCCCACGAGGTCAGCTGATGTATGTTGCGTTGAATCGACCTGTGTATTGGATATAAATCAAATAATTTTAAATATGATGATGTTACTTGTATGTATGAATAATTACAAATTATCTTAACAAAATTGATAATAACAAAAAGTACTTACGGTATTAAAGTGCGTATTGCGAGGAACCTTTCTGAAATGTGTAATTCTACTATGTTGTACGAAATAATTTTATAAATGCTATGTTTATATTTGTATTAGTCATAAAGAAAAAATCTTGTCATCGGTTCGATTAGGCAAACACTGCATGGCGATTTAGAAATTGGCTTTAACAACGCTTTCGAAAAACAAACGTACGATATTTATTTAGTGTAAGTAGGAACATTCATAATGCTAATAATATTCTCGATGTTACACGCTAATGCACAAATGTGAATGTTCATTTATTTGTTAGTTATACATGTAACGATATTAAGTATATTGTCACTGCCAAAAAAAAATTTAACGTTTATAATAAGAAAATCGTCGTTTCATAAAATGGTTTAATTTACATTAATAAAATCATGTACACAATAACATGGTTCACAGGTAGACATTAATAAAACAAGAGATATTTGGGACAAATAAAAATGTCACCGAAACTTAGAAATTCTCAAGTTTTAATTTCTCATTAATGACAAGTTAAATATTCACGATTAAAGACTATTCAAAACAGTGTGTGCATTCATCACGATATTAAATAATGTTAATTATTTAGAATTAAGGAGCATTAATTCGATAATTATCTGGTTCAAAGTTAAAACTGCCATACCATTATATAAATCTGTTGTATGACTTATTTCGCATAATTGTATCGCTAGAGTATGTTAGTTGGCGGCCATGTCAAGTGTTATGCCAATCGATTTTAATACTATAAAGTTCAAATTTATATAGACATTACGAAGTACATTTTGAAATGAAATTAAAAATAAACTTCATCTTGAAGATCTATTTGTCCGTAGTGGAAAATAATAAGTACATAATATATTAAAGATAAGTTTATCTCGCGTAATAATTCATGTAATTTATATCCTGAATGTAACACTCGTAAAATATTATCAAATTTAAAGACAAAATGCATAACAGCTAACGGGGCGCGAATGTTGGTTGTTCGTGCCGACCATACTGCATGTGTATCTCGTTTGGTTTTTCGTATGTATATGCTAAGATGGGCTAGATGGTTAAGGGTTAAACATAGTTTCTTTAACATGATAATTTTATTATGAAACAATTAATTTCCTGTACATACTTTTGTAATATTTTTCTTTATTTTAATATTATAATTTTACATTTTGTTTCATTGGGCATCTATGTTGTAAAGACGATTATTAAAATGACAAAATGAAGTCGATAATTTTTGCTTTGAATACATGAATCTTCAATTGTTCCATTTCAAAATTGATATAGGAGCCGTTTGCTTTATCTATGTTTTTGTAAAATTTAAGACTTTCTTTTCAAAGAGTGCAATATGTACAAATTTTTTTAAAGTAAATTATAGTAGTGATTGTGTGATAGCATTGAAGATAAAAATGCAAGCAATATTTGTTTTCTTCTCCTTTTTTTCTATAGAAACGACAACGTTAAAGCATAATAGTTGTGAAACTATATTTGATTTACTAATATAATACACTTTATTCTTAGTCCTTTAATTTTTAAGTTGTATTAAAAATTTTAACGCAATTAGACATTTACAGTCGAACAATTTTCATTTCAAGAAAGTGTACAGATATCTATGACAGATGTTTATTTAACATCTCTATTAATTTTTGTTTTTTTTTTTTATATGTATTCCTTTCCTAACATGTTTATTGCGCAAGTGCAATTTAAATTACCTCCACACTTTGATTCTGCCCTTTGTGCAGTATTATTAGCTTTGTTTTTTAAACTTATTTTAACTTATCTATTGCATATATAATTTCTTTATATGTATGTTTATTTTTAATATGTACAGATTTCACGCTGGCTAAATTAACCATTTAAAGAAATATTATGTATATAACGTATTCAAACAGTATATTTTATAAAATTTAATGAAATGTTACATAGTGGTTGTTACGTAAAGTACATTTATTTTATAAGTGACTGCAGGCTTGTAATTGTTTCGAATTCATCTTCTATAACTATTAAGTTTAAATATTCTGTTCTTGTCTATGGTCATTCCGGTTTATGATTGGACTAGTAAACTGTAATGATGACGGTATGCAATTTAGTGATAGGAAACAGACATGACGTTTACTTTACAATAAATTTTAGATTCATCTTTTATAATAACATAAAAAGGAAGTGAAACAATAAGATGTACGTAGAAGTGAAGAAGTTTGTATGAAACATTGTTATGCGATAAACTTACACCTCATAAATATATTAAAAAACATTGAAAAATTTTTAAATTTGTTTTATTTCTGTTCTTCCCTTGTCGTTATGCCCTTATCAAATTATCACAGGTCTACAATGGTTTTCCCCTTTCAGTGATTTTGATAGATTTTGGGGCACTGATTACGGGGAAAATGTTAAAAAAATTCTTATTTTTAGTTATTTAGCATAGTTTTTTTTTTGCCAAAAGTAGGCCTAGCCTATCTAGTCAAGAATTGATATTTTATTTTAATTGTTTCTTATTGAACAAAAAACACACTGAATGGTTGTAATAGACAACAATAAATAAGTTCTCATAAATAGTTCGTTAAATATAACGTAATTAACTAAGTGACATACCCTTATTATTGGAAAAATCGTAAATTTTTGATCATTTGCTAAAAACCTCATTCAACCATAATTAACTTACATCGTTAGAAAAGGGTTAATGAGGGTAGATTAATAGATTTTTGTATAAACAGCAATATCATTGTTTTTACCAAATCAGTACTTCCATGCAACTCGGAACGCTCACTTAAAAGATGTCATTGTGAAAGTGTTTAAACTAACCGAACTATTTTTGTTATATTTGTGGGCAGTTTATGCTAACAATACAGCAGCATAACATTACCGAATTCATAAGTAACACATATTTCGGCCTAGCAATCGCTAACCAAGACAAACAGTAGGTCTCACATAAAGTTTGTGTGACGTGCATTCTTGAACTTCGAAAGTTATGAAAAGGGCAGAACAATACCTATGATTTACAATCGCCTATGTTATGGAGAGAATCTCAGAATTATACCGAAACTATTATTTGGCTGTATACAGGCTACAATTCTAAAACAAAAAAGAACTTGGTATATCCAACCATGCAATCAGTAACGCATGCGGTGCATCGTGACCCGAACATTGCACCGCTATCACCACTCATATTATATATCATATTTGGAATCAGTGCAAGCTGAAGACATGAGCAGTGATGTCGAAGAGGTGTCTCAACCTGAAGCTTAATTTGAGTCAAACGCAAGTGGAACATAGTTATTTTCACAGTCAGAACTGAACGACTTAACGAGAGATCTAAGTCTACCAAAAGATGCAGCTGAACTCCTAGAATCAAGACTATCGGAAAAGAATATGCTCCTGGCACCTTATTTTCTTGGTATAAGCAACAGAGAAAAAGACTTTGTGCCTCATTTTGCTGAAGATCATGATCTAGTGTATTGCAAAGACATTCCTGGTTTAGTGAAAATGTTTAGATTGTTCCTAGACTCATCGAAGTGAAGTTTGAAAGCAGTCCTTTAGCATAATAGCAATAAGTAGGTACGCTTCACTGCCAGTTGCCCATTCTATACATTTGAAAGAATGCTACGACAATTGGAAAAGGTATTGGATGAAACAAAGTATGTACAACATTGTTAGATGGTTTGTGGAGATCTGAAAGTTATAAGTATGCTGTTCGGTCAACAAGGTGGCTACAGCTTTTTCTGTCAGGTGGATAGTCGAGACAGAGGATAACATTGGAGGAAGAAAGAGTGGCCATGGAGAACTGAACTAGTTCCTGGAAACAAAAATATTGTGAGAGAAAATTTAGTCTCCCGGGAAAAAGTTTTGCTACCCCCTTTACATATAAAACTGGGAATGATGAAATAATTTGTGAATAAAGAAGGTTTTAAATATTTACACCAAATGTTTGTATTTCTATCTGAAGCTAAAGGGAAAGAAAGACACAACTTTCGATGAAAAACTAAGTGAAATTTAATTAGAAGACTGGAAATCTTCTAAGGAAGTAGTGAACAACTTCCAAGAAAACCATAAAAGTCCAAACTATGAGGAAATTGTGAATTGAAAATTTCAGAAAGATGAGATGTTTGATGAGCATTCAACTTAACTTCCTTAATTCGCATTTGAACTACTTTCCTGATAACTTGGGAGCCGTAAGTGAAGAGCAAGGCGAAAGATTTCATCAGGATTTAAGAGATAGACCATCGCTATCAGGGAAGGTGGAATAAAAAGATGATGGCAGGCTATTGTTGGTTGCTAAAGCAAGATGATCCAAGTCGAACTTTTAATCGAAAATCTCACAATCGGAGTTTCGGTGAAAAAAAAACAAAGTACCACAAAAGTATTTAATATTTCTAATTTATTCATTAATGTCATTTAAATGTATTTATAATATTATAAAGTCATGCAATTGTTTTTTTTTTTAATATTGATTTCATTTCATAGGGCTTTTCCAAAAAAAATTGAAGGTGATGAGGAAAATCTAAGTACATATTCGTAATCATCGTACCAAAATTCTCAAATGGAGAATAAAAGTTAAAATTTGCAGACTTGTGCTATTATTAGTGGGAAAATAAAAGTTATTTTATATATATGTATATTTGTATATATATATATATATATATATATATATATATATATATATATATATATATATATTTATATATATATATTTTTAGTTGACTATCTCCTACGCAATGACCATTCATTAGGTAAAATAAAATTTATGTATTATTTTCTTTGGAAAGGGAAAAATGTGCTCGTTAGAAACTTACAACAATTATTAAATTAAAAAAGTATGGTAATGAAGTCAACATTTTCACTACGATTCACAAATAATTGATACACATTGACTCATTTCAGAAGGCACACAGAGTAGCGAATTTAAAAGAGAAATACAAACATCATTATGTTGTATGTGTATTACAGATTTGTTACAAGAGACAATGAAGAGCTCTGAAGGTAACTGCAGTGTAAAATGCGTTGTCAACGAAATTTGCTGATTTTTAAATATGCTATTCAAACTATAAATATTTAATTTATTTCAAATTTAAAAATTATGCACTATTTAGTTTTGGTAAAAATCTGTCCAAAATTGTACTGGACATCATTACTGGAGAAGTAGTTATTTCACCATACTTTTAATTTTATTTAAAAAATCTTTCAAGCGATTAGTGTAAAAAACTAAGTCAAATAAAGTGATGTTATAAGTAAGTAAAGTGATGTTATATTAATATTTTGAAAAAAAATATATGCCATTTAGTTTTGGTAAAAATCACTCTTAAAAATTGTACAATCAAAATCGCTGGTACATACAAGAGTAGAAATTTTCCCACACTTTTCATTGTAACTGAAAATTGCATTGAGCGATTTGTCTAAAAAATTAAGTCAAATGATCTTATATTAACGTTTTGAACAAATTTTAAAAAAGCTTTACCGTTTAATTTTGGTAAAAATCGCTCTCAAAAATTGTACAATTAATATTATAGGAAAAGTAGTAATTTCACGTATGTGATCTGTGAATTTCAATTATTTTTAAAAACGCGTCGAGCGATTTTGTGAAAAACTAAGCCAGTGTAAAAAGAAGTTATATTAAAATATAAAAAAAATATTTACCTTTTAGTTTTTGGTAAAAATCGCCCTCAAAAATTGTGCAAGTAACATTTCGGTAAAAATAGGTATTTCATCACAATTTACCAACTTTTAAAACAATATTATATTAATCGATTGGATGTTTTCCAAACATTTAATATAATATTGTTTTATAAATTAATTATTTTCAACAAAAAATGTTATAATAATTTTTGGATCCTACTGTCACACGACAGTACTTTAAAGCTACGTTTAGCTACCATACTTTGGTGTATATATAGTGTAATCGAGTGTCTGTGTGTAAACACCACTACCTGCGCTTGCGACATTTGGTTAGTGTCACGGCACCGAAACTGCCTTATGTGTGAGCGGCTATATATTATTGTGAATGATATCGTAAGTGACCGGATCCTAGTGACCCGTTCATTTGATTGAATCGATCTCAAACTATACAGTTCGTATTATGGGCGTCGATCATACCGCCACCAACCGCGTTCGGTCACCAGTCACCATTCGTTTACGAGTGCGCACATTATTCAGTGCCACTCAGGGTAATAACCCACGAACAGGTACGAAGACATTTAGCTGTCCGGGTAAGCACCGCGCTCTAAGCAAGTATTGGATGTGTTAAAAAGAGTTAGGTGTAATATTTGTCTTTCCTTGTCCGACACTTATTCCCGGATACAGTGTATAGGTCAAAAGAATGTGTAAGACAATAAACAACCTATTTACATGCACTCGATTTTCCTTTTCATTTTTTTTATACAATGTTCATTTTTTTTTTAAGAATTAAAGCTACATGTTATTGAAAACGTGAAAAAAATTAAAAATAGTTTATTTAACTGAATAGTAGGTGGCAGTTCACTATGAGAAGTTTTAGTGCGGTGTGGTATGCGCC
The DNA here is from genome assembly GCA_039881145.1 of Druceiella hillmani. Lineage (NCBI taxonomy): Eukaryota > Metazoa > Arthropoda > Insecta > Lepidoptera > Hepialidae > Druceiella > Druceiella hillmani. The sequence goes on from JAYKKI010000084.1 coordinate 4,290,882, forward strand.
CATATCTTGAAGGCAAAGTGTCTTTGATAGAAATTATAGTTTTAGTTCTTTTACTTACATTACGCAGAGAATTTATTTATCATAGAATTAAATGACAATAATGTTTCAAAAATCATAAGTAGGTATGAGGTTTTAAATTTCAGTATTGGCCTAAAATATAATCATCTCCAAAATAAATCTTCCAGACATCAATACGGTTCAGATGGACAATACGATTCAGATGAGTCTTATGTGACGGACAGGGCTAATGGCTGCAAAATTAGCTTTGATAAACCATTTAAAATCAGACGAATTTCAACAAAATGATTGTAGCAATCAGTCTTCAATATCCCTCTTCTCTAAGTCTACAAAAAAATCAACATCAAGCAAACCTTACAGTACGCATTTATCAAGAAATGGGAGATCAAAGACTCATGATCATTCGTAATTGACTATGCTATAGCTGAAATAATCGCGTTATATAATTATCCTATATCCATAAGAGGACGCTGGATTTAACTAATATACTTTAACTAATAACTTACTAATGCTTCATTTTAAGGTTTTCAATAGAAGTTTCACAGTGTTTTTGAAAATAAAGATGGCGTCATCTGTCGCTTTTGATATAAACCATCACTATATATTTCCAATTTCGACCAACTTTAAGTTGGTCAAATTGAATTTTGCAATGTTTTTAAGCTCCAAAATTACCGATTTCTATTGGGAGACTAACGTCACTATATTCAACTTTCATTAAATATCAGGTGTTGAATTCGAATTTTACTACGTTTTTGAGAATCAAGATGGCGCCATCCGTTTCCCTTAAAATAAATCGTCACTATATTCGGTTCCTACTAACTTTAAGTTGCTGATATCGAATTGTAGAATGGTTTTCAGAAATTCGCTTTTGACGAATTGCAGCGTACTATTTATTATGAAATTTCACGTTTTTGCCATTGTAGTCGTGAGAAGAATAACACGTTAAAGAGCAATTATAAGTTAGTTATAATAATTTAACTTGAAAAATTATAGAGTTTGTAATACTGTTATGAATTTTTATAGGGGTAGGCGAGGTTCCAGTTAACATGTTTCGTGTGATGTTCTTTATCACAAGTTAGGAATGGGATCATCGAGAACCGAATATAATCTTAAAATATTGATTCATATTTTCGTACGTACTATTTGTCTAAAATTATAATAGTTCCTCTACCATGTTATTTAAATTAATCTATAAACGCGGTTATGAAATAAGACAAGTTTTATATCCAAAAATAAAATAAATTTATCGTTCAAAGAAGACATACGTAATAATTTGGTTTGGTAAAATGAAATTATCAAAAATCTTTTAAATGTATGCAAGTCCTCATCTTCAAGTAGTATAAACAATTACGCAATTATGGTTACTGCTTTAGTATATGATCTGTGGTTATTGCATGAATACAGAGATCACGTTTTGTGCCAATAGTTCTCGATATTCATGCTAACAAAATATAAGTGGTCTGTGGCTTTCATTCATCCATAGGACTGTCATGTTATTATGACACTTTACCACTACCTTTAATCCACTTCACTTACGAAATATAATAATAAGACATCTCAAATACAGCACCTTTTAATCGAAAACGAGTATAGTGGTCGATTTATTGAGGGTGACAGATGCCACCATTTTTGAATCTCAGTCATTGTAAAGTTCGAATATAGTACCTACTCGAAAATTAATGGAAAATGAATATAGCAGTTTTTTATTACAAAAGACAGAGGCAGTGTTCTTTGATGTCAAAATCATTGTCGAATTCGAGTGCAGTACCATAAAATTAATTAAAAACGTACTTATATAGTGGCGATTCATTGTGATTCACAGAGCCCGCTTTCTTGAATTTCATAAATATTGTAAAATTTTATTTCAATACTCTAAAATTAATCGAAAACGGGTACAGTGGCGATTCATTGCGAATTAGAAAATCTGCCATCTTGAATGTCAAAAATATTGTGAACTTAAGAAGGAAACCTTAAAAGTATTCGAAAGTTTAAATAGTGGCAATTTTTGCGAATGACAGATCCCGCCATATTCAATCTCAAAAACATGTAAATTCGAATTTCGAACCTTAACCTTTGTGGAAAACGAATATAGTGGCGATTTATTGCGATATTGTGAAATTCGAATTCGGTTCCCTAAAATTAGTTGAATATTTCATGAACTTTCAGAATATCCAGTCGTTCACAAAATAGTACGTCTATTTTTTGCATTGTATTTTAAACATTTTTCTAACTCCGTTTTTGTAATATAATTTAATTTGGCTCTGATGATACCAAATGCAACCGATAATTGGGTAGCATAGGTTTTTACCCCTCCGAAAAATATGGGATTAAATTATTTTAAGAAAGATATGTCTAGAGTTCAGTACTCTGTTGTAATGAGTTAGAAATTCTCTCACCCTTCATACATAATACAGAAGAGTGGGAGAATTTCCAATCTCATAAATATATATATATATGTATATATATATATATATATATATATATATATATATATGTATATATATATATATATATATATATATATATATATATATATATATATATATATATATATATTTATCACATTAAAAATGTATAATATATCGTCTTAATTTAATAGGAGAATAACAATAGTTTCTAAACATGATTACGATATTATTTTGATTAACTATTATATTTTTATTAATATATAGGTATATACAAACACATAAACATATATTAATAAAAGTATAATAGTGGATGAAAATAACATTGTAATCATGCTTAGAAATTATTATTATTCTTCTATTAAATTAACTCGATGTGCATTAATATTAATCAAACAAATTTACGTGATAAAAGTATCACTATGCTTTATGAATTGTGAGCCTGTATTTATTTACCATTTTTTTATTTATTTGTAAACTTAATTTTTCGCATACAACTCTATAGACAATATTGAATACAAAAATAAACATCTTACAGCTTTACAATATGCTTCTTTAAATAGCATTATCGTATGTCGAAGAAACGCTTTAATTTCTGAGATGGACAATATTAAAAACAAAGTATCTTAATAATAACAACAGATAATGCCTATAAGTGTTATCGAGACTTTACAATAACAAAAAAAGAAAAGCAAAACAAACTGGACTGATGCATTCTTCAAATCAGGGGTCCAATTTATTGTGATTCTTACTTGTATATATTTCGATTACGATAATTTCAACATATAATGTTTCGACTTACGTCAATTCGATTTGTGTCACATATTTCTGGAACACAACATGCTGTAAGAATGAGGACTGTCTACATTACAAAAAGAAGACATTGAAACAAAAATATTAATGGTTTTTGTTTCTTTCATTATTAGGCATTTAATATCATGCTAGATAAATTCATGGAAGATTTAATATTTCAATCAAAATACCGTTCAAATAAAATTGTATATAAAAGATTCTATTCCTTTAAATCCCTTAAATAGGATATACTCAAATTGAATTTAAAAGGGATTATCTAAACCAATTCAGCCTCGCTTGATTTAGAAGATCCTTAGTAGAATGAATTAAATAGTGTTGAACCCTTGTTATAGTTCTCTCCATTACACTATGTTTATCGTTAATCTAAATATCAGTACAGGTGGGTAATATTTTCTACTAAAATTTAATGAGATTGTAATAAATTAGTTTTAGATTTTACATGGTAACAAATCGTCATAATTTTAATTTACATGACGGTAATTCTGAAAATTCTTAAAACTGGTCATTTATTTTATGGTAATAAAAATTAATTTGAATTTCGTAAATCTAACTTTTTTATAATCTATTGAGCTACTTTGCTTTAATTTCTTATTTGTTTTTAAAAACTGGCAGCAATTTTAAAATTAATTAAATATCAAGACGAATTTAACTGGAGAAAATTTTTTTTGATGATTTCTTATGCCTACGATTTTATTTTGTGATTATCTCAAGCTATTGTTAACAACTATTTTAATGAGTTGAAGGATGTACCAATCTCAGTGATATCTATGTGAGAGACATCCTTTAACAGCGACATCTGAGGATGACATAAATGGTGGGTGGCTCTTGACAAAGATAGTCAAGATAAATGTCTCTCAAGAGATTTGGGCAAGTATAGACATTGGCGTGAGTCAAGTATAAAAAATTCTATATAACTATTGAGGCAAAACTTTGTGCTAACTGAAAATTCGTGACGATATTTTGAGTGCTAATCGAAGCTCGAAAATACTGTCAAGTTTATTCGTGTTGCGAAATATTCAAAAAATTGGACAGAGGTTGCTTTAATGCTGTATTTGACGTTCACTTGTTACCAAAGCTCGATATACTATAACAAATCCGAAACTAATGGATAGTCTGTGTGTTGTGTGTTTCTATTCTACAGAGAGATAGGTTATTATAAAATGATCGCTATGGGAAAGAAAACAACAATTACCACAGACTGTTGTACCAGTTCTTGCTTGTCGGTTATTTCGTTGTAGAGTATTCATGTTGTAGAGTCAACCTTTTTCATAAAAATGCATTTGCACATTCAACGTGGCCAACGACTGAATATTTGATTATATCGGGTTTAGAAATTTTAGATCATCCAGAGTGCAGCTCCGATCTTGTATCATTTATTCTCAAAAATAAAAGATAAATTGCGAGGAATACGGTTCCTGGACGCCGAATAAGCAGTGACTGCCATTATGCCTTCGAATAGACCGTGGAAGAGATGTGCACGGAGGGGTATGCACTCTTTCTTTCAGGTGTTCCATCAAATTAAACGATGCTTATAATATCAAAGAGACTATTGTGAAAAACAACAAATAAAATACATACTTGCTGCTCAGTTCCATTTTTGACATTCCAAAAACTTTCATTGTTACCTATAACCATGAATATGAAAAACTACATTCCTCTTTTGGTAGGAAAGTTATTAGGTACTACAGAAAAGTGAGACTTGGTACATAAAATTACACTCTAATATTTGGTATGTATAAAAAACTTCAGATATTAATTTTTGAAGAAAGGATTTATTGAAAAACAAAATTACAATTTAGTCTTTATTTAACATAGGTTGTAATTCTTCTTAAATTAAGGTACATAGTATTAGAAAGAATACTTAATTGTAATAAATAATCTTCCAATAGATTTTTAATTTAACTACATTTACATTAAATTAGGTTATGTTCCTGAAATTGTTCCCGCAATACTTTAAATGTAAATATTTTAGAAAAAATGTTTAATTGTTACATTAATTAAGTAATATTATTTACATCACATTAAAGTTATTGAATTTGACCGGGTTGATTAATATTTATTGTTTTCATCTTGAGTACACACACACAAAGATTCTTTTTGTTCGATTTAATACTTGAGGTTGTAGGGTAATGGACATGAAGCAAGGCCATGTCTGCCCCTTTAATTATCGTTTTCACTTTTTATTAAAACGGTAAAAATTTAATAAACTAACTCCATTAGTGTTTATTAACATTTTAATTAATTAAAATTACCATACACTACACTTATGTTTGGGGTTCATCGGAGAGCCGAGCGGGCAGTTGTACGCTTTAGCAAAATCCCACGAATTCGAAAGCGGTCCTAGTACTCTGATGGGGCCTGGGAAATCAAGAAATGTGATATTAGAATATATATAAGCCTCAACCAATCAAGTTCAGCAACTACATTTGTGAAATGGTATACGTGATCGAGGAATAATTTAAATGATATTTAATTGTGACTTGATTAATCAGTGAATGTTTATTTCAGCATAAGAAATAAAATTGATGTTTTTAAAACTACAGGTAGTGAAAACTGCTTTTTAGGGCCAGAGTGAAATTACACTGTAGCTCGATTTTATTTAATCAGTTTGTCTTTTAATATATTATATGATAGGTCTGTGATGAGAAAAATACCCTAAGGTTGCAAAAATTCTTTTCTTTTGGAGACTTGAGTAAAACTGTGTCATCATCAGGGGCCATGAAATCACTTACAGTCTTTACTAACACTGTTGCTGAAATCGCCGAGCCTTTATAACCTCCTTTAGCATCGGGAGCATTTATCAGATTTCGGGAACCCTCATGCATTCTACACATTAAGTAACAAAAACTTTAGAGTATTGATTCCTACTTGCCTCTAAATGTCAAATACGTTTACCTGGAGAGTGCACTGATGACCGAACTTTATTCAGAGCATCCTCAGGCCTCATCGATCCGCACCAAATTTGTGCGTAATTCAGGAAGAACAATTGATCATGAGTGAGATTCAAGCCTGGTAGCTCTGGTTCCTCACCATGAGTAGCTACCCATTTTTTGTAAGCCTAAAAGAGTATAGCACACAAATGTTGTATTAATACATTCCAGTTATGGGATTGTAGATATAATCTACCATTTTCTGGATATTTGTCTACCAATAAATCCAAATATTTTGGAACCCCTCCTCCCTCGTCACATTTTATCATATTTTTATAAACGCCTCTAGTTAATATTTTTCAATACACCTCTTATACTACCCTCTCTCTTAAGAACAAAGAGTAACAGTTTGTATGTATTTCTGTAAAATATTAACTAGTGACAATACGTTGGTTGACTCATTCTAAATTTTGATATTTTTCGTACAATATTGTGAAATATAAGTTAATTAAGAACCAGTCTTTAGATTTTCAGGTTTCTACATTTGAAGATACAGATAGAGTTGGGTTTATCCCTGTCTCTTCCTCTTGTAGAATATAATGTGCAATATTGAAAATGATCTCACAACACAGTGTTGCCGTCCTTGTCTAAAGGTTAAATTTAAACTTTTATAAGTCGGTCAATTTTTAAGATTATTTAAAAATTTTTTTGCTCTTCATCAGCTTGTACCTTGAAATTATGATTAATGAAATAAAAAAAATTTTGTCAAATACCCTATTGTAATTATATTTATTTAAAATTAAATACTTTAATATGTATGTAACCACAAAATAAAAATTATTCTTTTTAAAATATTTACTTTCGTAAAACATATTTATGCAAGTGGTTATTTCAAGAGGTACATGTATGTCGTTTTGATTGTTACTACATATTTTGACGTTGTGTTTATTTATCTCTACAACTTTACTCTTTACTACGTTAAAAATGTTAATAAAAATGAAATCGATGTATCCACCTCCCTCTTTTATGCATATATATATATTATGGACAGCTCTTAATTCTGTTAACTCATATTTCTAATTCAAAGGAACAGTAAAATGTAAAATTGGGTCCTCATAAGAAACTTTTTGCTTTGTTGATTGTGATTTGACTGTCTTGTTTTCAGGACTGTTTACCATGGCCACAGTGCACTTGTTTAACTCAGCAAGTTTGATCCAGTCACTGTGTCGTGCCTGCTCATTTAGCAAGAAAATTGTGTTCAGTATAATTTTCATCAATGTTTTTCTTTTCTAACTAAACTATACACCGTGATTCATGTTGCATTACTTTCATTCTCTTTTGTCAATATTCCACTTGACACACATTTTCCTGTAACATTCTCACCACATGCATGCACATTTTTACTTTTATTGTCACCCATACTTTCAAAACACTTTTTTATATGTAAGCGTTGATATTTGAGTTAACATATTAGTTCTGTTCTTGTTTATTTATGATTAGGATTTTCCTATTTTTCGTCTATGTTTTTGAGATCCTTGTTCTATTTATTTTTTAATAATATTAAAAATGTTAGAAGTTTTTGAAGCAGATTATGGAATAATTTGCTCTACCATTATGTTTTTAAACAAAATATATTTTGCACAGTGTGGAGTAATTTCTTATGTGGTAATATGAAAGTCGTAAAGAAATACAGAGGTATTTTGATTAATTATTAAAAGGTGAAAATTGCTTTTTATTGTCTAAGTAAATAAATTGTTAAGAGCTTTACCCGAAAAGCCTGTTTTAAACCTCCATTATCAGCTATATTTTCACCTTGGGTCATTCTACCATTGACATTCATCTTGATTTCGTTTATTTTATATTTTGAATATTGGTCAATGATGCACTGTGCACGCTCACGAAATGCTTTGATTGTTGAGTTGTTCCACCACTGCATCATATTTCCGTCCTTATCAAATTGTCTACCTGCAATTAGTTATTATAATGTTTCAGTTATAAAGAGTAAAAAAAATTATATGTGGCTTTGTATAAATAAAAGGTATATAATCCATACAGTGTATAATATATAAAAAGCAAAGTATTGATATTGTACATCTAAAAATAGTAAATTAAAAAGATTTTTTTGATTTCTATTGAGCTTTCTTTATATATATATTCCACAAAGTTTTTTGCAATGGCGAGTAAACTAGTTACTAGATGAGTGTGTACAAATTCTAGATGAGTAAACTGATATCATATATATGATTTCTCAAAGGTGTTTTTTGTGACAATGCCATATCCCTTAATTCTTCATCAAAATTAAAGATTCAAATATCTTTTTAAAGCTTATGTTCTGCGCTATTGATGAAAAGTAGACAAATAGTTTAAAATTAAAGTTTTTTTGATGGAAAGCGTATTTTCATTAGCATTGCCATCTGTTGATGGTATTCCTAATAAAAATATATCATACATATTATTTCTCAATTAGCAATGCCATCTGTTGATGGCATTCCTAATAAAAATATATTCAACTAACATGTAGTTATATTCTTACTATTCGGTATTTGATCACGATACAGTGCGGAATATTCGCTGGTTTTTTTATTATTCAAAAATATTCTTTTGATCTTTATAATAGCCATAAAGTTATTTTATTTAATATTTATGATTTTTAACAAATTAGGTATTTATATGCAAATATTTAAATTTTTTAGATGAACAAATATAACTAAAAGTATGAGATAGATATTCAAAACCATAAACAATTTTTTTTAATTTCTCGGTTTCTGTAATTACAAATTGGTGGTTAAAGGGTTGTTTCAAATGGATTCATCATTGGACAGGTCTTTTTAAAATAAAGGAGATTTTTTAGACTTGTTTTATTGAAGTTTCATTTGCAACATTAAGGTGGTTTGCGAAATGTTAATGTATTCAGCTCCTTGTAAGTTTTGCACCATTGCAAAAAACATCTTGAAAGTAGTACTTAAGAAACACCTTTACTTATTAAATTCGTTTTGAGGAATGACTGTAGAACTGTACTTTTACATGTTCTGACTTCATTTTTTTGGTTTTTGGGTCCTGTACCGATCAACTTTTTTTGTGTCCTACATCCGTCTAACTGTCCGTTTGTATGTCATGACTAGTTTTATCACAGATAATACATGCTATTAACCTGAAAATTGTTACAGGTCGAAACACCTGTGGTTAAAGCATGTATCATTTCAGGTTAATAGCATGTTACATACATAAAAATTGTTACAGGAGATTTTAATTGGTCTAATAGTCGATTAAAGTCACAAAAATATTTATTTCTTATTTTTCTGGAAGGCTCAAAAATATTGCCTGACATTTATAGTTTCTGAGAAAATGAAAGTTTAATTTATTCAGATTAAATATTTATATACGGACATAACACACATAGTGTTATAGACACACCGTTGGTTTCAAAGAAATACCTTGTTTCGAATTATGACATTTTTTTAATTTAAAAAATCCTCTCATGTTGGCTGCTCTGCATCAGCTATCACTAAAAAAGGATGATAGTTGATCTGAACATTAAAGAAATTACTACCAATTCAATTGAACATAACTGACTTTCTTTATTTTTTTTGTAAGCAAGCAATACCTTGTAGATTAATTTACGAAGTATTGCTTTGGGGCTATCAATATACAACTATTTTAATAAATATTGGAAGATAAGCTTTGCTTTTCTATGTCTTGGGCTTCATGTCCAAGACAAGAGAAGTTGTTTTCCAAGAGAAGAGCGGAAACTTGAATTCATGCATTGAAGAATTAATAAATACTTTTCTGGTGGCAATCTACTGCTTTAAAAGCCTAGATTCAGATCATTATTAGTAAAGTCCCAAAAAGGTCTTTAAGATATTCAGAGCATAGTAAGTTTATGAAAGAATTCTAGTTAAATGAATGAATCTGAAGACTCACAGCATGTTCTATATTTAATCTTTACTTTTAGGCTATTTAACAAGGGAGGAGTCCTAAAGGGCGTAGAAGCTAAATGAAGCTAGCAATGGGATCAGGCAGGGATGCCTTATGTCGCCATTGGTGATCAATTCATATATTGATAGTGCATAAAGGAATGTGGGTGGTACATAAAAAGATAGCCTGGTTTCATTTCTGTTATATTTATTGAATATATAGTTGATATAGGTGTAAACAAGATAACGCTGTATGATGATTTCTTGTTAGTACTAGTTAATTAAAATTTTTACAACAACTAATAGCCCAAATACTATGCTTAGAGAAAATTGAACTATGTACATGTGATGAGGTTAATTGGTCATTGAAAAGAATGTAATACTTCTATTAAGCTTTTATGATAATACATCTGATAATACGAATGATAGTACTTCTATTAAGCTTTCATTAAATATTGATATTATTCTTCATTATAGTAGTTATATATAAGTATATTTTTATCAGATATGTGAAAACTTTGTTGCCTATATGTTTTTAGTTGATTAATACAATTTGAATAAAATAATTTTGAATTTATTATTTACCAAATGCCGCTATCCAGATTTTTTTTAGATTTTCACAGATATCGTTAAAAAGTTTGAGGAGGGGATAACCTGCCCAATGCTTTAGGGCTGTAAAGGAGTCGTCCATATTAAAAATCTATTTAATCATACCTACGCCACTTGATGGAATCCATGAGAAAAACATTTCCTCATGGTTGTTGTATGGGGAAATATTTCATAAAAAAATGTTGTAATATTTTTTCTATATTTTTTGTATTTAAGTAACTTAATTACTACTTCTTGTAAAATTTCGTCATAAACAGTCTTAAACTGAAAACGCTATGATATTGTGAAGTACACATAGATAGACAGGCCGATTTTACTATTTAGTTCCTTAAAAAGTGTGATTATAAAAGATAAAAAAAAATCATGAGATGGTGGTCATGTCTAACGTTGAAAATGTAGATAGAAAAATATTTACCAAAAATAAACGATCTACGAATTGAGTAGCGAGAAAAAATATGAATGACTTAGAAGAATATGGTAGACCAAAGAGATCAATGTCCAAAAGATGGTATTTTGAGGAGCTATAAAAAGTGAGAGTTGTTTTAAGACAAAGTATGGTATTCCATCACCTCTGCTTACGCCGCTTTAATGGGATGTAGTACAAAGCTATAGACAGAAACTTAATAAGATCCAGTTCACTTACCCTTTTCATCAAAGCCATGTGTAATTTCATGTCCTATGACCACACCGATGCCCCCATAATTCAGAGATTTAGGAAAATGCTGACTGTAAAATAATGGCTGTAATATGCCCGCTGGAAAAACTGTAGCAAGGATTTGTTATGTTATACACTTTGATTATGAATTAAAATACAATGAAAAATAAAACATGTTTTAGTACGAGATTATATATTTAACTGTTGTTGATTGAAGCTACAAAGTGTAGAGCTAAATTAATTATTAATAATGTATAGCTAATTAGATAACAAACAAATGATATTTGAAGTGGAAGATATGAAATTCTTTGATGAACATCTTTATTTTTTTTATTCTAAATGTACCTTTCAATGACCACCAATATGCAATATAATATTTAAAATAAGACACTTCTGATTTAAAGTTGTTGTGTGTTCTGTAGAATATTAATTTTTTGGGTAAAACTGAAAAATGCTAATACTGAAAAATTTAACAGTTGAAATATGACTATAATAAATCGGAGTTGCCAATCGATAGTCATAGTAAAAAGGGAGTGCAATACATAATATGAAAGCAAAAAAGTTATTGGTTTATTCATAAAACAAAACTTATGATGATATGTAAAGATATATAAATTATGATATTAAATATATTGTGAAATATTGAATAGGTTGTTATCAATTCGCGCGATGTTTTTCATGAGGTTTTATAACACTAGCCATCCTAATTATAATTTAAAACAACCAACAATGCTTTAAAAAATTGAAGCAGTGGCTGTAATACCACAACACGAATATTTAGTAAATTATTCATTAAACCAATGTAATAAAAATATATGAAGTTTTCTAATAATTGTATATAGTTTTGGAAAAAATTATTAAAAAAATATCAAAATTTAGTCAAAGGAGAAAATTTCCTTATTTTTTTTGAAAATTAGGTCTCAATTAATTTTTTTCCTCTTAAATATTTCAATCATGGCAAACCTAATATCATGTGCTATTTATTAGTTTTCCATGCAATTTATGACTTACGTTACATAAACTGTTTTTATTTTGATATACAAAGTTAAAAAAATTAAAATATTTAAATTTTATTTTACGACTACATACTTTAAATTAATTATAAAACCTTTCAACACTCATTCGAAGACGTTTTCAAAACCTAGAGCTTTTTATAAGATTTGAAACTATGCCAACATCTTTGTAACCAGGCAATTTTTTCATCCTTCCAATAACATGATTTTGGCAAACTCTTACTAAACATTTCTCATAATGTCATTATTTGAAGATCGATTTCTCTGTTAATATTACTTTGTTTGTGTTATATGATTTATAAAAATTACTTTGATGAAATTTTAATCTATTTTTGTTAGTAATAATTTTTTATTCTCTGTTTGCAATTTCAAAAATTTTTTTTTGTCATTTTCTATATATTTTGTAAAGCTGTATTATGACATGAATTATATTATCTCTAAATCAGATTAAATTTAATACAAACCTATATCATTGCGATTGGGATTATAAAATGCATTAACTACAGCAGGTTCTGTTGTCCATTTGTCTTTGTTGACGGGCTGTCGGAGTATTTGAAGATTTCTTTGTGCCTCATGCTCTAACACATTCAAAACGTTCAGTATGAAGTCGTCTTCTGTTATAGTTAACTGCAAAGAAAAAATTACATTTCATATTCAGTGATGAATTATGACTTTAAATTATTTCAATATATCTTTTGATGCTTTTAAAATGTAGAACTGTCTAATTGCCAAACTAATCTTTTTGTTTACAATAGTATTATATATTAATCGGTCACCTTATTCTGTCTCTCCAGAAAAGCTTCACTCAGTTACTTTCCTGACAAAGTTTTAAAGTAATGACTTTCAGTAAAATTTAGATAAATATTGATTTTATCAGAGTGGTATGAATCATACATTGTCACTGGTTTTTGCTTACGTAGGTATCATTTTTATGCGTTTATACAATCGTTTATAAATTAAAACAATATTTCACTTCATATTTTTCCTTCTTCGCTTTATATTTTTTGTTCCAAATTTATTGTACTAATACAATAAGGGATGCAATTTTCAAGATCTGTGCAAGAGCTGGGTAGATAAGAAACAGCAGATGTTCTCCCTGGCTTGGAAGACAAATGAGGCAAAAAATTAATTTTAAAACTATGCTTCGTTTTAATGAACTTTATTCAAAATTTGAACAACACTAATGTGAAAGTGATATCAAAATTGTGAACAATGTTACTGATAGGAATATAAATTTCACTTTTAACTTAATTCCTCTAATAATATTATATCCCTTAGTTCATAATTATAAATTGAAATAAAAACTGTTGTTAGTAATATTTTGAGAGAGATGAAATAATTTCAAATTCAATTTTTATTGAAGTGGTGTTTGTAAATAGAAAAATGTTTTAATTTTTTTACCAAATACTTTACAGCAAGTTGTACTTGTGAAGATATGTGTTTTGTTATTTGAAATGTAGTCATTTTGTTCATGCAATTATGTCCTTGGACTGTTCGAAATTAACTTGTCATAAAAGTAAATGTTATAAATACAATTTATAATTCAATTAAAACCTACATTTACATATTCACCGCTCAATTCTTCAGGATTTGTGAGCATATCGGGATAGCCAATTCGCTCATTCATAGCATCAGCTTTCTGTTTAGCAACAGCTCTGGTCTCATCGTCCATCCAATCATTGTGTGCTAAGAGTTCATTGAATGCTTCCCTTATTGTGTGGATCATGTTCAGTGCCACTTCCTATGGAAGTTAATTAAAATTAAAAACTGTACTTATGCATTTTTTAAAATTTCTTATCTACTTTTTTTCTTATGTAGAAAGGACACTTAATACAAGGGATTTATATCCTTTAGGATAAAATCAGAAGGCCATGTCGTGTTGTTACTGTGCTACACTGAGTTTTAGTGGAAAGTATAATTTCAGGTCAACTCTATGAGTATTATTTCTAAATAGTCTAATTAAAGCATATTCATATCATTAGTTTAGAAAGATATGAATTTGATTTTTCAAAATTTGGAACAACCACAAAACGTGGATATATCTCACAAAGTGGATGATGTTAACAAAAACAATGTGCATATATTGAATCGTGAATATTTATGAAATTTTTATCTATAGATCCTTTCAATGTCTAAAAATATATGTACACTATAAATCTAAATGTCAAACTATGAACTGTACTCTAAAGAAATAGGGAACTAATGGGTTAAGTGAAAGGAATACCTAACGAAAACAAAAATTATTTGGTGCAAAATATTTGTTATAACTAATATAAACATTTTCAACTTTGCCTTATTAAAGTCACTTGCTATGATGCCAATTTTTTTTAGATTTTAAAGTTATTGATAGCATCGCAGGGGAAAACTAATCAATTTATTAAACGCTAATATGACATACATGAAGTATCAAATGGTGTTTTGTTTCAGCAGACCTGAAATACTTTTTAAGGTACGTAGATTTTCAAAACACAAATTAAATAATAAATAAAAAACAAATTAAAATAAATTTGGTTGCGTTTAAATTAAGAACATCAGATAGTGATAGGTGATGATCATCAATAAGATCAGATATTTGGATGATTTTTAGAGGAAATTTATTTGACCTTGCTCTCATGATTAAAATGTTCCTTGATAAATAATGCAGCGACAGCCATTCCGAACTTCTTGTTTGTCCACTCCACGCACATCGTCCAGCGTAGTCTCTCACTCTGAATGCCCTGGAGGATGCGACGGAAATCCACACTTGCACTGTTGTACCCATCGATCATGTGGGGAATGATGGCATACACCAACCTCCACATAACATAGTTATAAAGAGTTCTGAAATATAATTTTTTAATATTTAGTTCTAAAATGTTTTGATAAAATTTTACTTAAGTAACTCCGAAATTGCTTATTTCTTCTAAATAAACAAAAGTTTCATTTCACGCAAACAATTACTTCACAGTTATTTTTATTTCAACTCTTTTATTAGCAAATATGATGATCTAAAAGAAATTTGCTTCTTTTTCCAAGAAGAGAATTTAGATCTGGGATGAAATTAATGGGGGTACCTACAACAATACACTGTTATATTTACTAAGTTAAAATTGTTTGGAATATTTTGTAACATTTCGTTTGTTATATTTGTGACTAAACGATTTATTACTTTCAGCATTACTCCTTATGTTATTATACATAAATAAAAAGTGATAAGGTGTAATATATTTCTTGCCTTGTCTCGAATCGATGCATCTTCAGAAAACCATCATTTAATATTATCAGAAAGCAAAAGTTTCTTTTTATTCTTTTAAATCTTGACATTAATAAAATATTTTTTCAAGATTAAATTTACATATGCTTTTGTTTATTGGGTTATATGTATGTAAATATATATAGATCACAATTTACAGTAAATTCACCTGGTACATTTTTATTTTCATAGTCTATGGTAGTAGAGTAAAACGCCATTGAAATTTATTGGTATTCTAGTCTGCTTTACAGTATATTTGATGTAGATAAAAGATATTATTAATGAAAATAATGGAAGCCTGTTAAAGCAGTTTTAAAAAAATAAAAGGAAGAACATTTATTTATTAATTTGTTATGTTTTACTTTTTTTGCTCTTGTGCGGTGGGCAAAAATAAGGTATTTTTGCACTGCAAAAGTTTTTATGGATATTTATATCATATTATGAAGAAATTAATTGTATACAGTTGGCAAGTTTAAATACAATCACACCTTGCACTGGTCTGCTTAATAATTTTTCCCATTTCTTGGAAGTAAGGCATGGAATATGAGACGACAGGCTCGTGTTTTGGCAGAGGTTGATCAATTGCTGTTTTCAAATATTCAAACCAGTCAATCTGCGATACTTTGCTGTGAAGCTTTGATAGTGGCATTTGTTCGTAGATTCCGCTTGTATCGTGCCGATCTGCTTCGGAGACAGAGACCTGTGAATTAAATGGTCAAGAAATTTTTGAAACACAATAAAAAGAGATATTTTGTCTTTAATATTAGTTATTTAAGACATACATTCTGTAATAATTTAATTTTTTCATAACTATGTTTTATCTAGCGTAACATACGTTAGATAATACAGTACTGCACCTATAATGAAAATTGTGAAAAAGTCGTCATGTGAAAACTGCGGATCGTCATATGATCTTATTACTGATAACTTTTATTGTTAGACTTTTAATTAACTGGGAGTAATAGGGTTTGACATAATAAAAACATAATGAAATGATTTTATGGTGAAAAATAAGATTGTTCTTTAAATTTCGAACTTTAAAGGCTATTTTCTTTTAAAAAGAACTACTTAGCATTTACAAAAAAACATTTTACTTTCAGAATGAATGAAATTAACCTTATGACAACAGATTATAAGGAAAAATATAGCCTGTATTTATATCTTTACGTTTCGTGCGTTTTATCATTTACTCCTTTTGATTTGTTTGTAATTGAATTCACTTTAACTAATAATTTATATTTACACTTGTTGCTTTGTGGTTGGTTGTGAAATGTTTCTTTAGTAGGACCATGCCAGATGCTATTAGTGCCATTTTATTGAAGTCCTCAAAGTATATGCATTGTAACCAATCAAAAATATTTATAATGCCTTAATATGCCTAAACATGTATATGTGTTGTATTTAAAAGTTGCAATAATAGGGAATCCTACGCAAAGCTAATCGTAGATGGCGCCACCGAAAGAAGACGTCACTAAAACCACAGATCATATATTAAACTAGCTGTCAAATAAGCGATAGATTTTTTGGCTTTTATGTGAAGAGAAAATATGACGAAAAGTTATTTTTAAAAATATTAGAATTAAAAAATCCGAATAAAATGAATGCTCTGAACAAAGCTGAGGCTTTGTTTTGTTGTCTTAAAGTTTTTGCGTCGCACAAATATTTCCGACAGCTTCTGACGTTTTTCGTTTTTTGTTGCAAAGCATCCAGTTGCACATCATTGATGCATATGTATTATAAATCGAGAAGTAATCTTCGAAACACAATGAAATTCAATACTTCTCTAGACAGAAGTATATAAATTACAAAACGTTTATCTATGATGTTTACGTTACAGTACAGCGTACCCCTAGCGGGAGAAATTGGCAGTAAAGTTTCATATTGATAAAAAACATCCCTATTGATAAAAACATCAGAGTTCATTTTTTAAAAAATCGAATATCGTATTCACTCATAACATAACCCCTTTAAACCCAATGACGTTTACTATTTTCTGTAAATAATACAATGCACTCAACTACTCTAATACTGATAAACAAGTAACCAAAAGTTCTTATTCTTATTTCTATCGTTTCAAGGGGCCTCTAGTTACATCCAATATAAGAAGCTTTCGAAGTTTATAATAAAATTTCATAAAAATAGAAAAAAATAATGGAAATATTCATCTGAAAAGAAGTATAAAATTAACCTACATTAGCTAACTTCTTCTCGAACTCGACGACGTCAGCCAACTCTGCGGCTGCGGCGTCGGGCGCGGCTCCGAGTAACTCGGCTACGCGTGTCATATAACGATGGTAGGCCTCCATGTCGCCCGCTGAGGTCGCCTTCAGGTAGTAGTCGCGCGACGGCAGCGCCAGCGCCATCTGGTCTAGCTGGAATAAAGCGCGCTATGCTTGTACGAAATTTATTTGGAAAAAAGATGTCAGAAATATAACAATAACAGTAGATGTCAGAAATATAACAATAACAGTAACAGGAGTCTTTATCTACTGAATACTTGGCTCCCTTTTATATAACATATTTCGAAGTTAAGGTACGTTTACACGGTGACAGTTCGTGCGACAGTTGTGGCAGTCTTCTGTCATGATAGCGGAAATTCTTCTGTATAAATTGAGGAGTTACTTCCGAGGCAGTAAGTAGCATATGTGGTAACAGTTGTTTTTTCCAATTTTTGGGTAGGCTGAACTGGTTGATTTGTATTTTTTATGAATTTATTACGTTGGAGTAAAATTTTTATCGGAAAATTCAGTGCGTTGGAAGTTAAAGTAAATAATTTTTTTAAACTTGAATTTGGTATACTGAAAACGTTACTTAAGGCAAAAGTTAATCACCCAGGGAGGTTCACTTTGCCTAAGTAATATTTTGCTTTAAGTGATATTTCGAAATGAGATCCACAAGAGATCCCCGCTTTGCAGTTCTGCACTGTAGCCATTTTATAAAAAAGGAATGAGTGCGAGTAACCTTTACGAATGGTTGAAGTAAAAGTTCTTTGACGGTCGTGGCAGGTATTTTATGGACGATGGTGTAGTTATTGACTCTGTCCTGGTCGATGGTGTAGTTATTTTGCAAAGTAACTATTACCAGTTGCCAATATCTTAAATCACGTTTGATTTATGACCATCCGTTAAGGATTTCAAATTGTTCATCTTCAGAAATCATCATCAGCCCCTGACCTGATCGATGGTGTAATTATTTTGCAAAGAAACAACAACGAGTAACAAATATCCTGAATCAAGGTTGATTTATTACCATCCGCAAAGAAATCCCACCGTTCATCTCCAAAACTTATCATCAGACCCTGACCTGGTCTATGATGAAGTTATTTTGCAGAGTGACAACTGTTATTAGCAAATATCTTGAGTATATTTTGATTTACTACCGTCCTTTAAGGAGTTCCATTTTTCATCTTCAAAACTCATCTTCAACAGACCCTCGCCTGGTCGATGGTGTAGTTATTTTGCAGAATAATAACTAATAGTAGAAAATATCTTGAATCACGGTTGATTTACTACCATCCATTAAGAAGCTCCATTTTTCATTACTAAATCTCATCATTGTATACACTTTCACATAAAATAATGATTTTCATTAAATTTTATAAAAATAGAACAGAAATAAATTCTATTATATATGTGTGTATATAACACATGTACTCATGAAATTCTGTAGTCAGTCTATGCTTTTAAATATCGGAAACTACGTAAGTCATCGATGTAATAAGCAAACTATAGACTTTACTAATTATCACGTACCTACTCTCAAATCGCGACTTAAAAAGTTTTACTACAAAAAATAATAGAAGATTTAAAAATAGTTATACAACATAAAACAGATTATTTAAACAAGTGTACTTTGTTTCGATAAACAAAAAAAAATAAAACATGATGTGGGATGGTAAATGATAACTGATTAGTTCCACTTTTTGACGTGGAGGGGGCGCTATTCCCTGGCAGTCGGACCATCAATTTCAAGTCAAGGCAGAGTCATTGAGTTTTAGATAAATGACCGACATAAATATTTAATTTTATTTAGTCTTTGTTTTTATATTTTAGGAACTTTCGCTGTTTAACTTATTGATTGATTATGCCCTTAGATCATACTTTGATTTTTTTCTATTCTCAAGTACAGGACGTTTACTACCATTACTCTTTTCAATACACTGTATTTATTGTCAAAAATTGCAGCATAGAATCTTACGTACATCTTAAGAGGTAAAAGTGAATTCCTTTAAATGTTTATCAGTATTTTTACTTAACTACTTAGGTCGCAACGAATTAAATTATTCATAG
This sequence comes from Druceiella hillmani, assembly GCA_039881145.1. NCBI lineage: Eukaryota > Metazoa > Arthropoda > Insecta > Lepidoptera > Hepialidae > Druceiella > Druceiella hillmani. Next base: position 4,310,700 of record JAYKKI010000084.1, read on the forward strand.
AATATTTCAATAATTTTTTTATTGCATCTTAGAGGAAAACATATAAACGGTTTACATACTGTTACAGATCGCTGTCATTTAAAACCAATATGTAGTATGTATTTATAGATTTTACTGTTGTTGAAATTGACAAATAATGAAATGTTTATATCAAGGCCAAGGGAAACAAAGATATGATTTTCCCTAATTGATTTGAATGGCGAAATGTCAAGGCGTTGGGAATGTAACTATTATTGGAATTGTTTGTCTTTTTTAGACATTTTGTACAAAGAATATTGGATGCTGTGAATATGAAAACGTGTTGAATATTTTCTGTCAAAGGAGGTTCGCGGCGATTATAATTACAATAAAGGTTCGAAAACAAATAAAAATTGTAGGTATATCTACCTTCATAATTGAGGAATGATTCCGCCATTAAACGTTCTTGTGACTATCGCATCCCTTATATTTATTTTGGCACTTTTATTTTGTTATAGAGTGTGTATGTAGAGAATTTAAACAGTATATACAAACAAGTTAAATCGTTTAATGTTCCATTAACAAAGTATTAATGTATTTATCCACATACATAAACGTTTTTGAAAAAAAACAACATTTTAACGTATGCCTGTCGCTCCGCGATACATTTCTATAACGACGTGAGTTAATTATTTGCATTAATTAATTTGACGTATTTTGAAAAAGAACCTATAGGCTACGTAAATAGTACCACACTATCGTTGATAAGGGCGGATCAATAAGTGAAAAAGCCATGCCATTCGGAGACAAAAACAGCGTGAAAGCAGGGCAAAATTGGTTACATTGATTTAGTTAGTGTTAGAGACACATTGAAACACTGTGCGAAGAAAGTAGGTCTAGAAAAATAACATAAAAAAAACGAAAAGAAAATATGAAGTAGGATACGTATACGAAATAATCGGCAAACAATAAAAAAAATTGCATATTTGTCCGTGGCCACTTGCTAGCGTGACAACGAAAGCGGCAGTGGCGAAAAAAAACTGGTAAGGGGAAAGATAATATAAACGCGAGTGAATCCATAGACAGATTGTTTAGGTATAAATATTGAGAGGACGTCGAAAAACCCTCTAGTAGATTTTTCTAGAGAAAAATGCCAAAAGGTTTTAGTGCTATAAAAAATGTCAAAAAAAAACGGAGAGAAAATATGAAGTCGGACATATATATGAAATAATGGGCAAATAATAAAAAAAGTATCTTTGTTCATGGCCATTTGCCAGAATAACAACGAGGGTGAGAGTGGCAAAAAAAGACTGACAAGGAGAAAGACAATATAAACATGAATTAATTTACGGGTAGACTGGTCGACTAGTTTTTTAGAAAAAAAAATATTAGAAGGGTAAAGAGAAAATATGAAGCAGGATTTTTGTGTAATAACCGGCAAACAATAAAAAAACTGTATTTTTGTCTATGGCCATTTTGTAGGATAGACTCAAGAACGAGAGTAAATCTATGAGAACAAACTGGTCAAAAGAGTTTAGTTCTGGAAGGAGAATGCCAAAAGGGTGAAGAGAAAATACGAAGTAGGATATTTATATGAAATAATCGGTAACGATCAAAAAGCTAGATCCTTGATCATGGCCACTTGATAGGATAACACCGACAGTAAGAATGGTGAAGAAAAAAACTGATAAGGAGAAAGATAACATTACAAAAAAAATTTCATTATAAAAATATTCAGAGGACCTTTAAAAACCATATTTCAGAAAATTGTTTTGTTCTAAGAGAGACCACCTATTCGTACAGACAATAAAGTTTTACGAATTCGAAAATGACTCATTTTGAGACAAACTCATTGATTAACTGATCATCTAAAGTATTACGGTATTGGTACTGTCGCTAAAGTACTAGTATATTTAGTGCGGAGTAGATACAAAAATGAGGAAGTAGAGAACGTGAAGGGAGATAGTTGATAATTTAAAGCAAAAACTTAAAACTGATTCGATATGGTGGGAGGGAACAAAATTCATAAAATAAAACTAAATAACTATTATGCATTTACGGTGTACTCTAAAATTTAATAGACTTCTGCGAATACATTGAAAAAACATCTCAACTAAAATAACCTCTTCAATGGGAGACAAAGCTCTTCTCATCAGTGTTTGGATGTCAAAAGAAGTCAAGGGTCTAAAACATGGTCAAGTGTAATGTTATCGTATATAAGTAACAATGAATAGTGGTAAGATTACGGCAAACTTTTTTTCCAAGTCGACCTAACGTTCAATAGCCTCCAAGTTCCAGTTCACGAGCTGTAGGATTATCCATTTCGAAGCCATGTTCAATTTTCTGGTTGTAATAGTACTGCAGTGAATGCATATAGGTGGTACATATGATATTGATTTATAGATTTTCGGAGTATTATTTTTGCTTTATGTCCTTCACCGAAGATGTTATGCTGCAAATTTTCCAATTTATCTTAAGGTACTCACAATATGGTTTTTTTTATAAAAACAGTTACCGGGAAAATGTTATGAAGACAAACTTGTTTTTGCATAGTGAATATTAGTAGGTTTAAAGTACGAAAATGTGAAGTGGAAGTAAAGTGGTTTGAGTGAGGATAACACTTTACGCTACGGCATAAATGTGGAATTAAGTGGCGTTTCCAGTGATCTACAGACATCCTCTATATTGAACGTACCCAATAATATTTTATATGAACTATTTACTTAAAAAAGTATATGTGTGCTCCATGAGCCACAGAGTGTAAGCACAGAAAAAGAAATTCCATCACAATTTAATTTTGCTTCATTCAATTAAGTTAAAATTATTAGATAAAGCAAAGTACTAAGGTTGCACGTGACAATAGCTACGTGATTGCGATTGCAGTATTATGTTCAGAGCAATCCTCGAGTTCATTAATTTAAATAATCATATTGTTATAACAATGAACTGCAGTTGACTAATTAAATAAACTATTTAATAAGTGCTATATGCGTATGACGATTAATTAAATATACCATTTATTAATTACTTATACGCGTTGTATTTAAATATATGTTATACAAAAATACCATTTATTAATTACTTATACGCGTTGTATTTAAATATATGTTATATAAAAATACCATTTATTAATTACTTATACGCGTTGTTTTTAAATATATGTTATATAAAAATACCATTTATTATACGCGTTGTATTTCTAAATAATATTTAAAACGTTGTATTTCTAAGTAATATTTAAAAAATGCCATTAACCATTATTGTCACACGAAATAAAAACCTCCAAATTTTGCCATTGATGGATAATTATCTGTTCCGAGTTCATAATGTTTTAATAGTAATGAATAGAAATTGATCAATATATTGGTTGCAGGACAGCGTCATGTATTGGCTAAACCTAGGGTTGTCAGATGTCCAGGATTTCCGGAATTGTCCCAGAATTTGTGATATTGTCTCGTGTCCAAGAATGTAATAAATTTGTCCCGGAAATGTAAAAAATTATTGTCATTCTTTAAAATTGTCTTTATTGGCATTTTCCGTGAACCTATACATGCCATAGCTGCATTACATTTTGCTAGGTTGATCAATGGAAAGACCGGAATTGCATGATTACGGATTAAATCAAGGCATAAATTTAAATTCAAATAAATTGCGAAGAGTTAGAATTCAACTTCAATTTATTAAAATAACTAAATAAAAACATGAACATAATAAATTAAATATTATTGTCATTGCCAATCTACGAAAGTTAAGCTTCGAGTTAAAATTAGGTAACATTAATTATTGCAGGACAAATTTCTTTTGCCAAATATTAGTTTAGCTTTTAGTAATTTGGATAAATGTGATTAACATAACGACTGTTTTTATATTAAATTATTTATAATTATTTAATAAGTCAATAAACTTTATTAAAAAGTTCACTTTGTATTTTGGCAAAAGAAAACAACTTTTTCTTTATTTTTATTAATCTGAATGTTTTTTGGGTTTAAAAAACCTTTTGTTGGCTCAAACTAATTTGTTTCTCTTAAACCACTGGTAGTTATAGATATAGTAGTAGAAATTTCCCGGAAAAAGTCATTTTAAATATAGCTACCCTGGCTAAACCATATGGAATTACACTGTGGTTATTCATCTACGACACGTTTACTTTAGTTGTAAATTGTATATAAAAGTATGTAACAAAAAAAAACAAAAAAATTGTGCGTGTCAGCTCCGACGCACGACTGGAGTTTATTCTTTAAGTACGATTGTCTTGGAATGTATAAAATAGGTAACACTGTACATAAATATAAATAAAAAAAATTACATTTGTGCAAACAAATTAATTCTGTATTCTATTTTCATTATAAACGTGTGCATTTGACTGTACTCACCCTTTCATTAATAAAATCACTAGCATTATATTTCTCGGCAATAGCGTCCTAAGCGTTTTTTTTCATCTTCACGCTTGCTCCGTCGGTGCGTTTATTTTCAATTACATCTTTGTGAGGCATTAATATCTGCAACGATAGATTTTTCTCTGTTTCCGTGTAGTTTCTTTGTCTTGTATTCACTTTACTAATTTGTTGTTAAACGCAATACTTTCAGTCAAAAACAAAACGATGCTTACAACTTTAGCATATGATCTGTACTTATAAATGTCAATAAATAATTCGACATGTCAAAATGTGTCTGTAGTTATCTAACGATTGATGCGCAGTACGTATTGCGCAGGCGAAAGTATAGAATCAAAACATAAATCTCCGATCGGCCAATCTTTGATTTTCCAAACTCGATTAGTTGATACTAGTTTCATATGTAATAAAATAAAATAATTTTATTGAAACGTCAGGGATATAATACGACAATTCGTATTAACCTAGGTTTATGTAATCGCGATTTAATCTGATTTTATGTTTTGTCTATTAATACGAGCCTATGCGTGTCATGCTCCGTCATTGCGATTACGTCGTAAGAAAATGCCAAATAAACATATAGATATCTTACTCTAAAGATTTGCAGAAATGTAGCGCGGAGAGGTCGCCTAATAGTTACCCTTTTTTTAACGATCTGAACTTCGTATGCTCTGAAGTTCTGATTTTAGTCCTCGTAAAACTTCATACGCTATATATGAAAATCGATTCTTAAGGAGTAAACTCCAAAAACTCTCAAGGGTTCACTTGCAGACATTTATTCAAAGAACTTTGTATTATAATAATCACAATTCAAGAAAATGATTTGTAGCAATAAAACTTTGGCAAATGTTTACTTTTGGTTAGAATCATGTGCGCTCCAAAATACAATGACAGCCAATGCATGGAACTTTGGTCTGCTTAGGAAAGTCGATGTATATATTTATATATATATAGATCTTATTTTTCATAAAAAATTGCAATAGTGCTTATATAATATAATAATGGTAGGCGCTGGTCGGAAAGATAAATTTTGTAATTTCTGTTACCGTTTACTGTTTATATCGTAAAGTAAAATGATACTGAGAAATATTATTGGTGAAATAATGCATCGCCATCTAGTGCTAACATAATTAATTGTTATTTTTGTATACTACGGTAATTATGTATCTAGTGTAGATAGGTGTTCATATAATATTACGCTAACTATTGACATGAGATACACCCAGTATGCATTCAATTAAATAAAGTGTTTTGTATGTCTTAAATATATTTAATGTAAAAGAGATAAGATTTAGGAAAAATACACGTGTGTTTCAAAGGAGGAACCAAAAATCTACAATTAAAGTTCTTTGATTTGACGTTGACGTTTAACATTCAATGATGAATGAAAAAATACTTTTTAGTTTTTATTACCTTCTACAAAACTCAAATTGGTATTGAAAGTTACATTTTTTTAAACGTATTTAACAATATAAAAAAGGTAATTTTATAATAAAAAAGGGAATTTTTTGTATTTTGCGATAAATGGTGAGGTAAAACTGGCATTGTCCTTTTCTCGGTACGTTATTTGTGTTACGAGAAAAAAATAATATTCGAAATGTAACTGTTACATTACTATCACAGTGTAACAAGTAATTGTTATGTTCATTGTTATAAAGTACAACTCCTTCAACCGTGTAACAGAAAGAAAAAGGAACAGATAATTTTTGGGGAGAAATGTTGTGACTTTTGCGGTAACGTCGTCGTTGCTGTTATAATAGCGTGGTGTGGAGGTAAAAGAGTTGGGAGAAAAGAAAGGGAGAAGAGCGCCTGTGAGTGGAGTAGTTCTATGCATAATACTTGTGGTTCAGTTAGAGATGGGTCGTACCATGTACTTTAGATACTACGTACACCTTGTATGGATTTGTGGACATACCTGTTCCAAATACCTGTTCCAGAAGTACACCTAGTATGTTTGTGTGCGCGTGCTATATTGTACATACGATATTGGCGTATGCGCTAATTGAACGTCCATCCGACTAGCGTGTAATGATCATTCGTCCTTTACGCGTTCAAGTTTGTATGTGTATATTTCGATATTCTTAAAGCCTTAATGCAAATATTACTTAATAGGTACATATTGTATTTTAATAATTTATAATTCTGCTCCTATAATTTACTTTAGCACCTTCAGCTTGTGATGATAAAAGTTTACAAATCAGATTTTTTTAAATTATTAAATTAATTTTTTAATTAATATAGTATAAATTTATATAGTATAGAAAAAGAATTCTTAGTTATAAATTATAATAGCTATGAAACAATGTATAACTGAAAATTTGTTGCCAGCTTTATTCATAAAGAAACATTGAAAATCTTTACAGTACAACTAATACGTTAGAAACTTGGAACAGATGCGGAACGTCGCGTCGCACAGCTTTCGAAAAAGTATAAAATTATCTAGTATGAAAGGCGATGCCCAGTAGAATTAAATATCGTAAAGTAGTAAGTATCATAATTATTTCGAATGGGGAAAGTACACAGTGTCTTGCGTATAAATGAGTGGGGTGCGCGGGGTGCGCCTTTCTCGCTCTTGCTCAGCCAAACGTCATGTGGTTAGCTTTCGTTCGGCCAACCGAGGGCTTGTGTTCCTAAACTTAATGTATTAGGTACGTAATTTTATTGTACTAGGTATGCAACAATACTAGCTCTCTATATCTGTTCCAGCAAATACGCCTCAACTTAGGTTTAGTGTGATTTAGTAAGACTATCATGTCACGAGGTTCAGATTAGTCCACGTGTATTATCATAGTCTTTTGATATTTTAAAAATTCAAAAGGTTATCGAACAAACGTACAGCCTATTTTATCCTCGTGCAGATATAAAAAAATGGCGATATATTTCAGATGTGCTGGTTCTACGAATCGCCACACTTAATTTTTTTACCCACGATACGACAATGGGGAATATGGTGAACGCGTATGATAAGTCTGTGAAGTATCAAAATACGTCCTTTATAATCTACAAGCTGTGTAAAATTTAGTGCATATTCCACGCACTCCTCACCTGTATAATATTGACTGAGGAGTTCTTATCGTCAGGTCCAACCCACATCTCGACGAGGATACCCTCGTTGTAGCGCCGGCGTAGTATGCCAAGCAGTTGTTCCAGTGGCATTGAGGGTACCTTCCAGTCCTTGGTGATGACCGGCCATCCGCCCAACGAATCTAGAACTGCTCTCAGACGAGCGTCACCCAGTTTACGGATTTGGACTGCGAAAAGGGGAAAGGACACATATTGTTAATTTAATGTTATTTTATTTGTATCGAGAAGCCAGGCTTGCATAAATTAATGTTAAAAATATTTAAAAAATAATTTAAGCATATTGAGTTGTAAAATAATTAAGATTTTTCACATTAATAAAAAATAATCCGCTTCAATATTTTGTGCACTGCAATATGAGATAAGAATACACATACTATTCCTACAATATAATTAATATCAGTATGTAAACATAAAATATCTATGAGGTAAACATCTCCCGACTCTTTTTATGGGTTTCGTCGATGTGGGTTTTATCAGTTCTTTTAACTTATTTTAAGACCTATATTTTTTGCTTTTTCATACTTAGGGTGAAGAGTTGTAAAACGTACAAATATTTTCATATATAGGTATAGCAAAATTTATTGAAATTGTGAGTAAAAGCCTTGAATTAACATGAAATGTTGTAAAACCAAGACTAGATAGTAATTAAAGATGTCTAACTCCATAACCTGTACGATCAGCGTTAACTGCATTACCCATATGTGTATATATATATATATATATATATATATATGTATATATTACTAAAATACATAATAAATAATATTAAAGGAACAGATCGCCCTCTTGACATTCCTGCTGACAGCCATACGGGAACGAAACATCTATTTTGAAAACTTTTTCGGTAAGAATGCAATCATTGATAATCATTTACTCTATGATACGCAAAATTTATTCTAATTGTTTAAAGAATTAAGTGTTCTTATTAGTTTATGATATCGCTTTGATTTTGAGAATATTTCCAGAATTTAAAATGTAACATGGAATTTTAGCTTAGAATCTCATGTCGTTAATTTGAAATATCGAAAGTTAAAATATTTTGGAATATTCCAAATTTTATACACATTTTTATGAGTATTAATTCTTTTGTTTTTTTTCAGAAATGGCAACATCCCACAAATACAAGAAGAGAAAGGGGTAGGGGAAAGGGAAGAAATGTCCGTTGCTTTCGCCGCTATTCGACAAAAGAGAATAGAAGAGGGAGAACGCAGTTAAATACTTCAACGTCGAAGGCCAGTTTTGGGCATAGGTATAGAAAATCTGCTGGTTGAGTACATATTACCCATGAACAATTAATTTTATGGTCTGAACATATTGGATTTGCGGCGGTTGGCGTATCAATTAACGATAAAAAACAATAGAAACATGCACTTGAGGATGGTTAAAGATATTTTTAAAATGACAATAGCAAATTTCGTCAATAAGACAGCCAACTGGAACTTCTCAAAGAAGAGCCAACGGATTCACTAAAGAAAGAATTTCGTGACAATCTTAAAAAAATCCAGACTGATAAGTATTTCCCTGTCGCGCGCATATATAATGTTGATGAGAGTGGCCTCTATATATTTCAGAGTGAAATCCTTGATAACTATTGTTATCTGAATGAGCTCTGTAGGAATATTTGTCCCTCCAATGATAATTTTTCCGCGTAAAAATATGTCTGATGCTTTAATGATAATCCAGTTGGTTCTATAGGAAAAGCACATTTATCGGAATGTATCCAAACTAACTTATTTACGCAGTGGTTTCAATACTTCGTAGAATATGTAAACTCAACAGAAGCATCACCAGTACTCTCGATCGCCATTACAGTCATACCAAGAATATAGAGTGAACAGATCTTGGAAAATAGCATCATCATATGACGATCCTGTCACCACCCCTTCCTTGTACGCATAATCTTTAACCGCTGGTTTGAACTTTCATGGGACCCTTAAAACCGCCTCACAACCGCTCTCCATAAAAAATGGAACCCATATAAGATTATTCCCGTGTCTGTCTATCAATCTGCCACACCTATTTCCCTTAGAAACTGCTTAACGCAGAAATGTGAAATTTGGTATAGTAATGAAACATATTAACTCGCACATATCTCGCTAACAATAAAAAATATTCATATGGGTATTTTAGAGGGATTTAATTAAGTATTCGAACAAAATTTTTTTAATTCCCTCATACTGTTGGGTATCTTCTTTTTCATAATTTTAACCACTAGATCATCACAGATAAACTGAAAAATATGCAAAAAAATATATTTCATCTTATTTCGGAAACTACTCAACCTAAAATAATGAGAAAAAGTAGAGTTTTTAGAACAACCTACGTGAAGGTTTATAGGAAAACTTTATAGCGATTATCCTAGGTCTCATGATGTTTTAAATTGCATCATATTTCAACGCATGTGAAATATATAGCAGGCAATATTATTACGTTGTGAAAAATTAACATTTGTGAACAGTTAAATACTATGTAACGTATATGTATTAAATATCATATATATATATATATATATATATATATATATATATATATATATATATACATATATATATATATATATATATATATATATATATACATATATATATATATATATATATATATGTATATATATATATATATATATAAAAAACAAGATATTTAGTTCTAGGTAATATCTATGAAAGCATTTCATTTAATTTATCTCAAGTGTCCATTGTCACATTTACAGACCTTTTAAATTTTTTTTATTTCGTAAAATTAAAAAAAAATAGACAATAAACCTTCGACGCTTATAATAATTTTAACTGTATTTTGTATTGTTAATGTCTTTTGACTAATTCTAATGTTAATTGTCTTAGATTTTTGGAAATTTATAAAATAATGGAAATATTTCTGTTGATTATTGATACGAGATTAGAGTAGATTATTGATACGAGAGAACTTTTGAATATTTTTAAGTTTTAAAAATAATTGAATTGACGTGTTTTGGCTTATTTATTTCCCTTGACCTCCATGATTTTTTTTATAAGGTAATACTATAGTTAAAATAGTGTTCATAAGGTTAATGTACTCTTTTTAATTCGCTTTATCATCCTATAAAATTACATATCAAAGTTTACAATTACAATCAATGACTATCATATTTCAATTAGTTACTGTCAGTACCTACTTATATTTAACAATTTCGTAATCGTTTGAATTTTCAAACGATGTCCGTTATACACCGAGGTTATTCATTCTTTGTTATTTTGGATATGAGTGGATATTATTTAGAACTATATTATACGTATCTCCATAGGTGTTATTCACGTTTTGATATTCAATTTTTTGTATTTTGAAATATGTTCAATAGTATTGTTAATGAAATACCAAGTTTTTTGGAGATGGAGTGATTGTGAAAATAAAAAAAATAGAGTACATTTCAAACCCGTTAAACGTACGACCAGTGACAGACTAGCCAAAATGTGTGAATGGGAGAAGTGAACAGGAAAAGGAAATACAAAAACGTTATATTGAAGAATGTCTAAAAAATTATAACATAAGAAGTCATAAAAATAAAGGAAGTATGTCAGAATAGAAGAGCACGGCGCTCCAAGAAAAGGGGAATGAAAGTATGTTTTAAGGTCGTCATACAGTAGTAAGGTCAATAAGATTACGTCTAGACGACGTCAAGGTCTATAGAGGTAGGAGTAAAGCTGTAACCAATCGCAGAAGTTGAGTACGACAATATTATTGCAGCCACTAATGTTGAGAGGCAACTAACGAAAACAATTCGCAAGCACTGTATTCAAGAACATGAAGTTATAAAAAAAGACAATTTCAATAACGAACTAACCATTATAAGTGTTTTTTTGTTGATCCTCAGTTATCATTTGGTTTTTTTATATAACATATAAAAATTCAAGAATAAAGGCTGACCTCTAATTTTGATTATTCGTTAAAATATGATCTATTATTATATCGTATACAAATGGACAAGTATCATTCTGAAGTATGGGTTTGATGTAATTATTGGACCTCTGTTATGATTGTTGTTTATCATCAAAAACTATCATTATATTTGTATTATTTGAATAATATTTTTTAAGGCATTAAATTATTTCCGGGATAGACTATTGCTTCCCGTGTTATTGTTTTTAGAAATTTTGCTAAACTAAAATGATGAAAATTTGTTATACTGTTGACTGTGGATATTTTTGTAAAAAGAACCACACATTTGAATTTGATGAGGTTTCACTACGATTTTTAATAATAAAAAGAAAGTTGCTCTTTGATGTTTTTCTTTTCGTTTATCTTAAGCAGAAATATATCCAAATTCGGGAAATAATACCAAAAAAGGCCATGATTTGACAATAACAACCCAAGCAACATTTAACTATTTCTAATTACCGATAGTACGTGAGCACATTGTCTATCTGAAAGGCACACAGTAATTACTGTGTCATCTATAAAGAACTGGTCCAACACTTTGACTAGATCAGCATAATTTTTACTGTTGATAACATCTAGGGATATTGCTAATATTTAAAAGCAATAAAATATTTGAATTTGCATTCTGAGAAAATCGTGAAAACCGTGGAAAAAATACTGAGAAATCAAGACACAAAACAACAGCCGAAACGATTTTTACTGTTTTTGTACTGTTGCATGCAGTTCAAGGTAACAGAAGATACTTTTTATTTCGTTTTATTGTTCATTTCGTACTATTTGTATTCACGTCGTACTTAGTAGTCGTTACTTATTTAACAGTATGATCTATTCCTTCTACGAGCAGTCATCATAATGGCAGTAGGTACACGAGAACATAATTTTATATTAATTCCAGTATTTATTTTATTTTCAATAATTTTTTTAAATTTATTAATGCATTTATATTTATGTAATGCAGTATCATGATATCCTTTAGATTCTAGGGATCTTTTCCTGAGTGAACCCTCTATGCAAAAATTTGAATATCTAAAAATGTGTGATATAGCACAACTTTTTCTGCGTAAAGGAAAGGCAGAATTTCTAGTAGGAAATGTTATTCTGATCTGGGTGGTATATGAAGTTATGGTTGAGATTCATATGCTTATGTAACGAAACTGACGTTTAAGACCTTTTTCATCCTTTTTGTTATTTAGGAACAATTTTTCCAAAATATTAGCAAGAAATGTTCAAAGTACTACCAATAGTAAAAAGGTTTATTAAAACAAATAAACTGCATAATGAGGAGAGACCACCGGTAAGATTTTTATAAGCGCAAGAACTTTGGTTAATAACAAAGTGTAAATAATTATTATGGAAAAAAACAACGATGAAGTTAGTTAATTACTTTAAGAAGTCGAGTTATTAAAAGGCATGGTCATATGGTGTTACTTCGTACTTATGTAATTAAGTACTAAACGTGCTCCATATTACTCATCTTCGGACATCAGATGACACCCTAGTGAATTCGCTACTGTGACGCATTTCGTAATTGTTTGAGTTTTCATGTAAAGTTGACAAAGTTTCATTTTAAAAATAAAAGGAGAAAAGGGACGAAAATTGTCTTAAACATAAACATTTATGACATTTGGTGTATTTATATACCTTTTCGAAACATTAAGACAAATGTTCCAATGGTTGACAGCAATAGAAAAGTTTATTAATTCTATCATAATTCTTTACTAAACTGTAAAAACTGTAGCTCCGGTGCATCAGAGCAAAGTTTTTTATCACTATATAGACCCTGGCACTAGGTAATACAATAGATAAATCATAATATACTCCATGATTACAAAAATCTAAAAAAAATTGCGACTCACCAATATTCATGCAGCTTTTGTAAAATGTCTTGGCCTTGACAGTAGCCTCCGAATCATGCTCTGATATACCCTCTTCAAGCACGCCCCTCAGCGTGACCTGGAGCTGGTCGGCGAGCACCTCGAAGGTGCTAGTGCTAGCCTTGTCCTCGGGGATGAGATGGATCTTGTTCCACGCGCCGCACGCGAACTGGAAGAAGTCATTGCACGGATTCGCAGTGCGGTCCATCGCCGCTAGGAGCGAGGCAGCTGGAAAGGAAAAATGAGGTTCTGTCTTAGATTAAACTACCTTGAATTAGAATTAATTACGTTTCGTTTTTTATTGGTCTATTTGTATTAATTTTGTTAATTATAAACAAATAAATAAAATGTAAATACGTGTATGTAAAATCGAGTAGCGGAAAATAATGATCGCAACTTTGTTCCCATTTTTGATAAAGTAAAAAAAAATACATGAATAATTTGCTGAAATTATAACTATGCAATCTGCCCACCCTGGTTTTGCCCCGGCAAAAAAGTACCGTGACTGCGTTTTATTTTATTCGCTTTTTATGTAATCAATACCTATTAAAGGTTAGCGGTTTTATAAAAAAACATTAGGTTTTTTTTTATTATTATCTGAGAGTCTAAATACAAGTTTTCATATCTCTAAATTTAATTATTTTTAAATTTCCATACACTTTTTTACCACTATTTTCAGAACTTTAAGGATTAAATTAAGTAAATGTTTTCTTAAAGAGCACTTAGAAGCCAAGCAAATTATGTATATGAAGAGTACGAGACAATTTTGTAGACTCCAAAATTGTGAAGATTTCGTGGTCCATACAGTCAGTGAATTTTTTTTCGGCACGTTGAATATGCACTCTCTTTGCGTTCTCTTTAATCTGTTAAAGTATTCTCGTAACCTGGATTATCGTGAGTCGTTCTAAAAATCTCCTTACTTTACTTATTCCCAAACGTGATACTTCCTTTTATGAGAATTTCTTCACTGTCCATTCTGCCATACTGTAGAACAGCTTGGATCCAGATATCCCGAATGGGACGTCAATTCACTTATTTAAATGTCGCCTCTTTCTTTCGTAACTCTTTATCGTCCTTTTCCTTGTTTTTACTCCTATTCCCTGTCCATCTGCTTTATTTTTGTATACACATATATACTGTCTTATATTTTGATAAATGACCAAATTTCAAGGGGCAATTAAGAAACAGTAACTATGCTGATGCTCTTTCTAATTCACTCTGCTTACTCTTTCTTATTCGTTCCATGAAATTTGGTCACTCATCAAAATGTAACCTAGTATATATACCTATGTACATGCATATATATATATATATATTTATTTATATAATTTATATTTTTTGGACGTTTTTATCAATTATTTGTTATTAGTTTATTTTTTAACCCTTTAACTGTTTTTTATTTTGCAATTGTATTCAAAACTAGTTACAATTTTCCACTACATATAATATAATTGATTACTTGGCACTTTAGTTGACTGGAAGAGATTGCTCCTATAGTAAGAAGCCCGTCACGTGTATTTATTCGTTAAAGACAATAAATAAGTAAACAAATAACTACTGCTCCTTCTGCTATCTAAAGCAATCTTGGTTGTCAAAATTTAAATATATAAAAATATTTTTTAAAGCATTAATAATATCATATTTCTTTAAGTTTTAAATCATTTAGATTGTTTATAATAATTTAGAAATTGAATAAAATTCTGTCTATCAGTGACACCATTTAGTTGGTATTATTTATGAGGTTATTTGTTTTTTTTATTTATTCATTTGTTTTATTGCTTTGACTAACTTATAGCATTAATCAAAACATTGGACGTGTTTTTACGCATCACAAATGTAGACGAAGTTAGATCAGAAAGCACCAGCACTTTACTAAGCTTATAATAAATAAGGATTTAAGGGCACGAGTACTTAATTGTGATTAATCAAGCGATAGTGACAGTTAGTTGAATGAACTACGTACATATATCAGTTTATATTGACATGAGCTAACTCTATCTGCCAACTGTGATCAAAATGGATTAACACTTCAACTTGTATCGTAATTTATAAAAGTTTGCCTGAAGAATAAACAAAAACGAAAACGAACGAAAATATGAAGAAACACTTTTCATTAACCTTTACAGCTTTACAGAGCTTTTAAAAAAGCTTTACAGGCAAACACTTTAGTTCAGGATAATCTTGATTTAAGGCGACGCATTCAGAAAGCTTTGTTTGTCATGAATTCTAAGAAGTATATTTATAAACAGAAGGAAAAATACAGAATAAAACGACGTGTCTATTATTCATACAGATTATTCTATGCGTCAAGCTAAGTATTGGCTAGGTACGAACCACAGAGTGGGGGCAACGAAATCGACTGCAGCGCTCGCTGTAGCAGAAATGGAAATTTCTAAAGGCGTCAGTTATATTGTCATGTTTACTTATGGAACCAGTGTAGTTTAGCAAAAATTCGAATTTTACTGATATCTTAATGAAAGAATATACATAAAAATGATGTATTTTAAAAAAATAGGTGTTGGTAATCATGTTATTACGAAAAATTGATTGGATAAAAAATTACAATAATACCTCCATTTCTTATACTGCAAATTTTGTTCACTATTTTCACATTAAATTTGTAATTAGATATTATATTTTTAACAAATATATAAATGGTAATAATAAGAGAAAAAGTTAAATAAGAAATTGTTATTAAATTTACAAAATTTTAAAAAGATGACGTCTATCTCACTTAATATTAACAAAAATATTCAATTCTACCAATATTAAAAATTTATTATTAAATCTTTAGTTTATGGTTTTATTTAATTATAAATTAATAATGGGAATCAAATGCATTTCAGCAACAATGAGAATTTTAAAGCAAGTAAAGAGGATCCATGAAAATATAATTTAAAAAATTTGAAGGCTTTAATTTAAAGGTCATAATTATTAACCTTTTTAATACTTCCTAAATTGTTATTGTTAACATTTCTGTTCAGTTGTTTATTGAATGTTTAGTATATAATTACAAATTTAAAGTGAAAAATACTTCAGCAATAAAAGAATAAAGATATTTAGTGTAAGTAAATTTTAAATACGTAATTTTTATGCATATCCTTTAACTTAAAAAAATCACTAAAATTAGTATTTTTGCTGTACTGAACTTTAACCTAATTTTTTAGGCATTAAAAGCAAATTTTCGAAATATGACACGATATTTATTTTGTGTTAAATTGTTACAATACTTCAAGAAATAAAAAATCCTAATTTTACAGATTTCCAATATTGAATTGGAAATTAGATAAAAAAAAATAAATGAATAGCTGGTATAAAATGCATTCCGTCAGAACATTGTTTGTGGTTGAAATGTTGTAACATGGGTAATACGTTTGTCATTTTACTCATTTTGTTGAGCTTAAAACAAATGAATATTATATATTCTGGGTACCGTCAACAAAAATAATGTTATTATTCGTTAATTAAAGCATTTGTTTAGATATTTTCCGTTATTTTTATATTATACACGTAAACATTTACTAGAGCCGTTAATTTGAAGCGTACAAATAAAATTGAAGCTTCTATAAAACTGCTGACGCTAGGTGGCGCACCCAGTCAATATGTGGAACGTGTATCTGTATAAAAAAAATCAGTTTGTTCCGTTGAATTTGGAACTTCGACAATGATTGTTTTAAAAATTGTTGAGGACATTCATATAATATTTCTGCTCATTTTCACAGAATCCACAGAATCACATAGTCTTATTAGATAGATCACCTCAGTTTCAAATTCCATGTAACCTAATGAATTGATCGTGTGTGCGTAACTGTACGATAGTGTAAGTTCAGTGGTGTTCAGTAATATCGAAAAGGATGTCGACAATCTTTGTACAGTTTTAAGAGAATATCTTTATAAAACTTTATGTCTGTCAATATAGATAAATCAAAACAATTTTCAATTGGAGTAACAAATATTTAAAAATTAAAAAATGTCAAATCAGACCAAAGACAAATTAAAATTTACCTAAGACTAAATTAAATTCATTTAAGTATTTTATTTACATTGAGAAGAGTTTGTTAAATTAAATAATTAAAAAAAATATTTTATTTTATTGTAATAACAATAATTTCATAAAAAGATTATAAAATTAAAGTTAATTAATATTATGTAAGAAATTTTAAATCATTTAAAAAGTGATTTTATTTAAAGTAAATTTAATTTATATATATTACCAAATTTGGAACAGTTAATTAATTTAACTAATGAAGCATAATTAACAAAAATAATTAATTAGAAATTATATTTTAATCGTTTTCAAGAATATTAAATTTTTCAAGAAATAAATAAAACTTAATTTCATAATTTAAAACTAATTTTACATATATTATGGATAGATAACCTTTTGAAAAAGTTAAACAGGTAATTTAAATTAAACCTAATATTATTAACTGCTTATAATTTGCTAAATTAAAAAAAAACTTATTAATATAAATTCCATTCCATTTGACTTAAATTTCCCGTAAATATTTGTAATAATGGTTAATGTATATTATTATGATTTTAATCGGATTTTTAAACGTACGATTGAAAAAAAGATAATCTAAAAATATTACATCATATTATTAATTATGTTTTGAAAGACAATTAAAAATATTCACAGACACCCCATTTGATGGGGTAGACGAAAAAATCTTTCTCAAATTTCCATGAATTGACTAAACATATAAATTTGCAAAATATATATAATCGCAAAATATTTAAAAATGACGTAAATACTAAGATGTGACATGTATACAGAAGGCGGGCGGATAGACGTGATGATACTATAAAGTGCCTACGGAACTCTAAAAAGAGAAATGTCTTAATTTCTATTGGTACAACATTGCATTCAACATTTAATGAGGCATTATAATAAACATATTTGCGGTTCGACAAAAAGTGTATGATGTAGTCTGGCTGTAAAGTTTATTTTCGCAAATATTCCGTATTCAGCCACATTATATTTACTTTTAATGAGGTATTATAATAAACATATTTGCGGTTCGACAAAAAGTGTATGATGTAGTCTGGCTGTAAAGTTTATTTTCGCAAATATTCCGTATTCAGCCACATTATATTTACTTATATATCTTTCTTTTGCATCATTGACTCCTTTGTCATCACGTGGCGTACATTTAAAAAATTAATATTTTATGAGACCGATATTAATACTTTATATGCCCAGCAATAAAATAAAACAAATCCAATTGTATGGTAATATTAACATAAACAAGTTTTACACATAATTATGACTCTTTGTCATAATTTTATTTGCAGACACACCATAATGTACCCGCATCTTCTAATAGTGAAGAAAAAAAATATCTTTGATGTATTTTTTTTCTTCACTATTTTGGTAATGCTAAATAACGATTGATTGTGATGATCATTATATTGTGATGTATTAGTATTTAATTGATGTGGCACGTACTGCATATGTAATCATCTTAAATTTGGATGGATGACACTTTAAAAACGAATTTTAAGTTTTCTGGAATAACACTAGCTGAATAATTCTGTTACATAAAATATATCAAAGTCAATGGATGATTTTTTAATGTTGGCTCACTCTGTTATGTGTAGCAACTTGACTCCACCTTCACATTATTTATTCATAAAATTATAAACAATCAATAACAACATCTGATCGCAAAGCAATTTAGTAAATTTCACTCTTTAGTTTGTACAGATTCTAATTTCTTAATGTGGGCGTTGGAAGAGCTTGGGAGGATGTTTTTTTCTTAAAGCACATCTTAGAGGCAAAAATATCTTTCTTCGTCAATACAACATCTCTCAGGTATTCAAGCTAGGTCAAAGTATCTATAAACCAAGGGATCAATTTGATTAATTAACAGTTATTCAAAAGGTTAGAACTGTATCATGCAAGTTTCGTTATAATTTTTTAATTTACCATTAAATAAAAACATTGTTATCCTCGACTGCCTTTTATTATTACAGTCAATTATAGAATTCGCTTTAGTTTTGTTACGTATTTAATTCTTGAAAGCATTTGTTCGTAGAACAATTCAAAAGTTGCAATATAGAGACGGTTGGGTAACGAATACTTACCACTCAAGAATCGTTTTAATCTTTGAATGACTGTTCAATAAAACATATATCACACTCAGCTGCTTTTTATAGTTACCATCATGTGCAGAATTCGGGTTGGTTTTTTTATTTATATATTTAATTCCTGAAATCAGTTGTTTATAGAAAAAGTCGAAGGGTTGCAATATAAAGATGGGTCGGTTACAAATTATTTCCACTTAAGTATCGTTTTAACGTTTTGAATGACTATGTATTACACTCAGCTGCTTTTTATAATTACCATTATGTACAGAATTTGGTTTGGTTTTTTTTAAATTTAAATGTTTAATTCATAAAAGTAGTTGTTTAAGTTCCTATGTAAAGAATTCGTTACCGGGCGGGTACCTTACCACTCAAGTATCGTTTTAACTTTTAGAATGATATTACAATTGCCATCAAATAAAATACAAACAATCTGAAAAACATTAAAAATAATAGTTTTTGGAATAAGAATTTTTAGTGAAATTATGGTACACACGATACAATGTAAAAAAGCGTTCCAATTTTATTTTCCAATAATAGTAACATCATGTAATATTTTCCAGTATTTCATTATACTTTTTATGATATGGTAATGGGAAAACCTGGAAAAAAATGTTGTAAGTAAAACGGTATAATTTTAATTCTACATTATGTTTTAATTAATTTATTTTATTATATACATTATATATTAACATAAGCATTATTTAGTTACTAGCGTGACCCGTGCGAAGTCTTCGCATTATATCAATTTGCGTGGTAGATTATAAATATTTAAACATGAGAAAATGAACTCACAGCTGTCATATTAGTTACAACAGAGTGTTTAGAGTCAATTTAATAAATCAAAATTGATTGCAGGTATTCAATTAATTTCTAATTTTGCACACTGCTTATTACGTTTTTATTCCATTATGAAGCTCAGATGACAGATCAAACAAATATTTTACTAAAATTGACATATAGAGGCGCAAGTATCAAAAGCATTGAGCTAAAGCGCCACTTTATTTATACGTGAGTTGATTTGAAATTAAACACAAATTTTACCGACCATCAATCATATTGACGTTGAGCCGTTAGACGGCAGCATTGCTGTTTTGTGTATATAATTTTAATAATTAATTAATTTGCAAAAACAATAGCAATAATAAATTTTTTAGTTGTGGATGCCGGTAGAGCAAGCAATTATCTATAAAATGATATATAATTTATGTTGTTTTAGTTGTGAGTTTTTTTCTAAAAAGGGAGAGTAACATCTTAACCTTAGCGTATTAATATATATGATGATGATGATGATGATGATGATGATATGATGATGATGATGATGATGATGATGATGATGATGATGATAATGATGATGATCACCGTTCCACATGTATCGTGCACATGTGGAACGGTGATCGGTTGAAATGTCACGGAACTCTAACTTAATATGAGCCTAATACAAACTTAGTCGGTTTTATAGGAATGTTTGTGCGTCTGTTTGCACATTTATTTGTACTTGTATTTCGTAAAAAGTACTGGAAGAGTTTTGACGAAAGTTGCACGATGGGAATCCTTTTTTTGTAGCCTGTGCAAGAAGATGAGGTACAAAGCATTTTAGGTTTAACTATCAGTGTGTTTATTTCTTTATTTTTATTTATATAAGTTGAAAATGTCTAAACAAATTTATTGTATTTATCAAGTTTAAAAAAATAAATATATTTGATACAGGGATATAAAATAACGTAATAAGAAAGAAAATCGGATTACAATCAATCGTGATAATTGAGTTACCTTTTAATACATACATATTTTACTAACACGAATTGAATAAACAAAGAATTCCATGCAAGTTTACTTAGTTCGCACATAGTGCCACGTGAGGTCAGTTGAAAAAATAATGGCAGCAACAATAAAAACTAAATCAGGTTACTAGTTTCTTAGATCACTATCAAACGAGCTACGAGGGAAAAAAACAAACATAAATAAATAAAGTTTAAATATGCCAGTTATCATAAAGCAAAAAAAAAAATAATTTATAGATCTAAAACAAGACAGAAAATTTTAACATATATTTAAAAACAAGTTTTCAAAACGACTTTGTTTAGCGTTCCTGCGAGTCATTGACTTAGTGGAATGAATTGTGGGTTTGTTTACGAGGCTATAGTAGAATATTGAAACTAAAGTGGACATATAAAAAAATTGTAATTCTAACAGATTTTGCGTTTTGTTTAAACACTTGCTTGGATCGAGACGGAAAAGTTTAAACCATTGTCACTTGAATCAATAGGTATTTTACCCCTTAGCAGGGGTAAAATTTGTTATTTTCAGGTAGTCATTTATCGTTCATAATTTATTCACTTTTAGAGTTTGTTTATTAAATGAAACACGAAGTCTAACTTAACATATTTTCACATGTTTATTTGGATATTCCCTTTAAATTAAAAGCCTTGGAAAGCACATATATTTATGTACGTACGTACGTACATAAACACACTCATATATATTCACACAGACTCCAATGTGATTCGTGCTTATTCACAAATATTTTCTTTGAAAAACCCTTGCTACCTTCATTTCATTGATATTATCCTCTTTTCATTGGCATCTTCTTGTATGCTAAAATTTTATTAATTTTATGAAAGTATTGGTACTTTACAAACAATATAATTTGTAGATAATGTTGGCGATATATCATGTATTCTTATAAACATTTGCACAGGCTTTAATGTAATATTCGTGCTTATTCACAAATATTTTCTTTGAAAAACCCTCGCTACCTTCATTTCATTGACATCCTTTTGTATGCTAACTTAAAATGTTATTCTTTTGATTAAAGTACCAATGGTAACAATATAATTTGTAGATAATGTTGGCGATATATCATGTATTCTTATAAACATTTGCACAGACTTTAATGTAATTTGTGCTTATTCACAAATATTTTCTTTGAAAAACCCTCGCTACCTTTATTTCATTGACATCCTTTTGTATGCTAACTTAAAATGTTATTCTTTTGATTAAAGTACCAATGGTAACAATATAATTTGTAGATAATGTTGGCGATATATTATGTATTCTTATAAACATTTGCACAGACTTTAATGTAATTCGTGCTTATTCACAAATATTTTCTTTGAAAAACCCTCGCTACCTTCATTTCATTGACATCCTTTTGTATGCTAACTTAAAATGTTATTCTTTTGATTAAAGTACCAATGGTAACAATATAATTTGTAGATCATGTTGGCAATATATCATGTATTCTCATATACATTTGCAGAGACTTCGATGTAATTCGCGCTTATTCACAAATATTTCCTTTAAAAAACCCTTGCTACCTCATCTCATTGACATCCTCTAGTATGCTAACTCAAAATTGTATTATTTTGATGAAAGTACCAATGCAAACAATATAATTTGTAGATCATGTTGGCAATATAACTCGTATTCTCATATGCATTTGTAGAAACTTCGATGTAATTCGTGTTAATCACAAATATTTCCTTTGAAAAACCCTTGCTACCTCATTTCTTTGACATCCTCTAGTATGTTACCTCAAAATTTCATTATTTTGATGAAAGTACCAATGCAAATAATATAATTTGTAAATCATGTTGGCGATATAAAACTCGTATTCTCATATACATTTGCAGAGACTTCGATGTAATTCGTGTTAATCACAAATATTTCCTTTGAAAAAACCCTTGCTACCTTCATTTCATTGACATCCTCTAGTATGCTAACTCAAAATTTTATTATTTTGATGAAATTACCAATGAAAACGATATAATTTGCAATATATTATAATAAAATATAATTCGTAATCTATCACGTATTTCTAAGAGGTTGAGCTGTGACCTATAATTGGGAATATAGTTTTCAGATTTCGCGAGAATTTTTAATTAATTTTAGCGGTCTTCAGTGAGGTTCAGATCGCATATATCTCTATAACCAAACAGTAGCTAAAATTATTAGGGCGTAGTAGATTTCCATTTTAATTTATTTATATTGAAAAATACCTTAGGGAAACATTTTGCCACATAATTTACTTGACTGCTTGTCAATTGAGATTTAGATTAATTGGATAAGGTCTTTAGGACTTGAATAATAATAGATTTAATGATAGTTATGGTAAGTTTAATAAACATATTTAAAAAAGCCTTTAATTAACTTTTATAAGATTTACGCACTCTCATTTTCGATGGGAGGAAGGGATCTATGAGATGAAATTAATATCATAACGATTAATGATGATTAAGAAATTCTAAGGGTTAAAGAGAATAGTAATTTGCGAATTATCTAATGGTACGTAGACTGAATACTTATGGCAGCAATGTTAATATATAAGCAATTAAATGAAACTAGTGATGTAGCATTATTTCTACTTTCTTTAAGTTCTTTCTTAAGGTTTCGTTGTATTACAACATATTCAGGTGGGCTATTAGCAAAGATATCTTTATATAGAATATTTGCTAATAGAAGATGTTGTAATACATCGAAACCTAGGTCGTGGTAAAGAACTTAAAGAAAGTAGAAATAATACTACATCACGTAGTTTCATTTAATTGTGAATAATACATTTCTACAAAATTAACGCCAAATATATTCAATTAATGTATAAGATAAATAACTATGGAGCAGAACAGAAATACGTAACGATATAGTTTAAGGAGATTGATTTTTCAAATTTACATAGATTTTTTTTAATACGATGTATCGAAATGGTGACGAATTTTATATAATATATAATAATATATAATATTGATAATATCTAATATTGATGAATTTTATATCAATAACATATTTGACCTCCACAAGATGTATCTGAAAATTTTGCGCGTCTCTATGTTCGCCGAATTCTGGGAAATTTGAGTGAAATGGCATTGAATATTTGGCAAAAACAATTCATAAATTTGGCGAAATAATTAGTAAAAGCGAGTTACAGAGTTGTTCATATCCCAGCACTAATTTGATACGTGTATAAAGGAAACGAAATTATCTATAGCCTTGACAGATGAATTATTTTACATTATGCGAGGGACGTCGACCTGCGTACAATACCTGCTTAATTTTCAATGATGTCAGTAATGGATTTGTTATTGAGGTGAACATTAAAAGGCCAGAAGGCCAATTCGATGTACATGTAGTTATTATTCTGTTAGCGGAAATATATTAAAATAGGAGAATTTTTCTTTGTGAGGTTTCTAAGTTTTGAAAATTAACAAGACATATTTCATTTAATAAATTTGTAGAGTAATTGACTTCGTAATCTGCAAAACCAGCTTGCCTTTTTAAAATAGTACTGTGTCAAAAGAACTTATTGTTATGTATAATATTTTAATGTTTTATATTAATTTTTAGTAATTAATATTCCTCATTATATATATATATATATATATATATATATATATATATATATATATATATATACACACATATATATATATATATATATATATAAATGAATACGTCAATTTAACGTTTGAGCTATTTTTCATTATGATTATCCTCATTGTATATATATTCATTTTTAAGTTCCGTTTTTCAAAAGAAAGGAACGAAATTCCTGTAAGATCACGACCACGATAACTCACGTTACTGTCATAGAGTTTTTTTCAGAAACCCTCTAACGTGAAAATTTTAAATTTGATATAGTGATAAAATATATTAATAAGCTTATATTTTAGATTCATATATGCAAGAATATGCTTTAGAGGGGCAAACAAAGTTAACGATTTTTTTTATTTCATTGAAAGAGGAAGTTATAAGTATTTTAACACTATTTTTCAGAATTGTAATTAAGATATTTTTCGAGATATAGCCAAAAAATATGTACATACTTCTTTCTCCAAAATTGCTATAATTAAAAATTATGCAAAAAATGTTTACCAGAAGTTTACCTGAAGCTAACTGGAATTTATAGCTGATTAATGATTGTAAGTTTTGTACTTTTTGAGATATCCACAATATTTTTTCGCCTCTGAAAATTATACTATAAGTTTTTACATGGTCAAAATATGTAGAAATACTATGTACATATTTATATATATAAAGCTTTTTTATTACGTTCTTATTTTTAAACTATTCTAATTTCTTAGCATTCTTCAGACATGGTTTAAAGATAATTATGTCAATTGTTTCCTAGGGTTTTAATCCATGAATCTCTATTACTAGTAACTAGTATTATAAATGCGAAAATGAGTTTGTTTCTAAAGGGTATTTTTAGAGGTATACCACTTTGAAATTACTATGGTATTGGCTTTATTGAAATGGTAATTTTATGCCATTTGTGTTTTAATACGATTTCAGGCATATTGGCACCGCGGTTGGCTCAAATGAAGTGACAAACACAACAACAACATAACTTCCTATTATTGATTTTTTTTGTAATTAAAAAAATAGTTGCGTTACGGTACAGCGTGTACATAAATACGTTTATGTATATGTATCTATCTGTTTGGCCATTTCCATCGCTAAGATTTTATATTTTCACAATGGTATTTTTATATTAAAATACTTTCCCATTTTCCTTTTTCCCATGCAAGTAGATCAAAGCTAGATATATTTTTAGTGTGAATGTGATTTTGTTTATTTTTTACCACACTTTCACATCCTTATAGCATATCCCAACTCCATTAAGTTTTGCATTCATGTATCATGAAGTAAGCATTATCTCATCTTCATGAAGATAGTCATATTTCCATTAAGTTTTGCATTTATGTATCATGAAGTCAGTATTATCTCATCTTCATGAAGATAGTCACATCTCCATTTAGTTTTGTATTCATGTATCATGAAACCAGCATTATCTCATCTTCATGAAGATAGTCACATCTCCATTTAGTTTTGTATTTAGTATCATGAAGTCAGCATTATTACATCTTCATGAAGATAGTCACATCTCCTTTAAGTTTTGCAATCATGTATCACGAAGTCAGCATTATTACATCTCCATGAAGATAGTCAAATCTCCATTAAGTTTTGCATTCATGTATCATGAAGTAAGCATTATCACATCTCTATGAAGATAGTCACATCTCCATTAAGTTTTGCATTCATGTATCATGAAGTCAACATTATCACATCTAAATGAAGATAGTCACATCTCCGTTAAGTTTTACATGCATGTATTATGAAGTCAGCATTATCACATCTCCATGAAGACAGTCACATCTCCGTTAAGTTTTGCATGCATGTATTATGAAGTCAGCATTATCACATCTCCATGAAGACAGTCACATCTCCATTAAGTTTTGCATTCATGTATCATGAAGTGAGCATTATCACATTTCCATGAAGATAGTCACACCACCATTAAGTATCGCATTCATGTATCATGAAGTAAGCATTAAGTACTTTTATGTTAGATTAAAACGAATTTTCTTTTGTAAATTAAAATATGATTAAATTAACTGTATATTTAGAAATACATATTACCCCGGATTTGGCCTCGTTATTAAAGAAGTTTCAATAAAAAGTTTAATAGTTGCATGACGAATAAGTAACAAAAAATCAGAGAACCATTTTCAAATGGCAGAGTGATAGTGGTTTGTGCTACTCTGAACATATAAATCTTCTCCGAGAAGCTTTCAAGGCTAAAATGTTAATCGTTGTCTAATATATTACACATAACGGAATTACATTTAATTAAATTTATTTTGACTCAACGTAGAGAAATTATAGATTTGATAGATATTGGGTAGTTGAGTAGTTGGCATCGTTGGTAAATGTTAAAATAATTCGTTTTTGCATTTTGGTATTGCAAAAAAATAGTAAACAGCAAGTTAGCGGTTGAAATTGGAGTCAAACTAAAGTTTACTTATTTAGATTATGTCTATAACTTTAAGTTTTGATTGGATAGTGTATTAGATACTTGGGCACGATATACTTTCTAAATCGATCAAGCGGTCAATACGATCAGCGGATAACGTAGAAAAATTTATATTCGTAAATTAAAAAAGGAGCAAAATTGTTAGTATTACTCAAAATTTATGTGGTTATACGAATGACACCTCTCTTTTTTGGCAGGGCGTAATCAAACATTTATTACGTTTCAAAAAAGTTATATATTAAGATATAGCGTTTTAAATTCTCTACTATTAGGGGTATTTTATTTTCTTTAGGAAATTGGATACCAAAAAATTAACAAACACCCGTAGGAATGGGTAAATAAGTGCTGCTGATTTCCACCTTCAATCCCTCAAAATATTAAAAACTTCACGACTACAGTTGAGCGACCTATGCAGCATGGAAATCTTGAAAATACTAAAAGGGCCAGCCCTTTTCCCATCGATCAAAAGTCGGGGCGGGCCTCCACACGTGCACGGGTGTAAGCGCTCGCGTGTCGCGCCTTATTTGTTGGAGATGAGAGATGAGATTGGTCGCGTGAAAATTTGATAAATAATATATCGCCGGCGATGGCGGTGCAGCGAGGCGCGACGCCTTGCCGGCAGACGGGGCGACTGGAGGCATTATGGTGGGGGTGGTTGTGCCGAGTGCTGGGGTGCTTTAAGGGTAGATATCTACTAATCGTTTATACATGAGTGTTTGAGATTAACATAAAAAATATTCAAGTACTTTCGTGGTAAGTAGTTTTGTAATGAAGTAATTGTATATATATTTAAAATAATATATCGGTTCTTTTATAATAGTCATTTATTGATTGAATATATTTGGCGTTAATTTTGTAGAAATTCATTATTCACAATTAAATGAAACTACGTGATGTAGTATTATTTCTACTTTCTTTATCTTTGCTAATATCGCACCTGAAGTTGTTGTAATACAACGAAACCTAGGTCGTGGTAAAGAAATGAAAGAAAGTAGAAATAATACTACAACACGTAGTTTCATTTAATTGTGAATAGTCGTTTAATTAAATTGTCGTTTAAAATAGCAGGCTATTGAGGTGAACCTTGATCTATTAATAGATTTATAAAAAGTGTGATTAAGTATAATGTAAAATGGTATATTGGAAGGTTTGATACCTATTTTTACATAAATTGTGTATTGGAGGGATATATTGGATTATATTAATTGTGCATTGGATTGGGGTTTGATACCTCAATAAAAAAAACCTTTTGGAATGATATGGACACAATTTTTTCATGTGATATATCTTCTTTATAGCAAAGATCTTTGCTAACAGCCCACCTGAAGATGTTGTAATACAACGAAGCCTAGGTCGTGGTAAAGAACTTAAAGAAAGTAGAAATAATACTACACCACGTAGTTTGTAGTATTATTTCTACTTTCTTAATTTATTTATTTCTAACAAATCCAAAGCCTAACTCACGGATCTACCAAAAGCATTAGAAACGTTTATTTATAACGAACATAAATTGTTTAGACAAAATATAATACAAATAATAAAAGGAGAACATTAACTACTGATCGTGAACTACCAACAGCTTCATATTTACAATACTCTAATGGTTATTGAATAAAAAAAAATATTCATACTGGGATCAACTCGCAATAATATGTTGATCAATGCAGTATAAGAAAGACAAGAGAACGCTGGAGAATATTCGTCTGCCCTTTAGATGGATGATAGAAACTGACTTAATCCTTTTATATAAAAGCTATGAGCTATATAGCATAAAGCGCTAGCTAGTATAAGACCGGAGGGTTATAAACGTTATAACTTAATAATTAATAAAATGGATTATCGGAAGCAATTTCCATAGCAGCAGAAGAGAATTATATCCGGCCTTTCCCATTATAAAACTTGACGGAAATATATAAGGTTAGTCACACATTTAGCCATAGCAAAATTTGTTAAGCTTTTTGAATATTATCTACAGCATGAGGATATAATTAGCCCATACGGAGATCAGGTAAATGTATTCGTTTTAAGAATACTACGGACTATCGAGTTAAACAAATGGACGGTACGATTGATGTCACGAAAGTCGTGGAAATGCTGTAAATACTCTACAGACATACTGACAAGTTTTATTGATATGATCAGGAAATGTAAGACGAAGACCCATAATTACACCGAGATCCCGCAGGGATGAAACATTATTGAGTGTAGTTCGATTTAGCTGATAACAGTCACAAAGTGATCATATAAGTGGAAGCACGTCATCTTTGCACATTTCTCAATATTAAAAAGTAGCTTAATGCGCTGACTCCATCAGAATATTGAATCTATATCACGTTGAACTAGCACGTCAGATGGGTTGCTAATCGTTGGCAAACAGAAGGCAACGAGCATACTTGATAACAGAAGACAAGTCATTTATATTAATGAGAGACAAATGTGGACCAAAGTTGGTGCTTTGACTGATTATAGATTAAGTAATATGATACTGAGGTTTCAAATTTACCAACGGGGGTGTTGTTTACGAGACCGAAATTGATTGAAGAAAATGTTGCCAAAATGGTGTATATACTGCCTCCAATAATTTTATCAGAAGAACATTAAAATCAAATTGGTCTTTTTAATATTAAAGTAATAGCAGTAAAGTAAAGTAATCCACAAAATTATTGGGATTAGCGAGAGTGGAATGCTTTGATCGGAAACCATACTTGTAATTTCCATAGCTGGTCTTTAGATATGGCGATGCAAAACGGTTTCGAATATTTTAGTGAATACAAATAACACTGCTATAGGTCTATATTTATTTGTGTCAGGCTTGAAACCAGTCTTAAGAACAGGAATAATTCGGGAAATCTTCCAAACGAATGAAGGATTTTTTTTAACGTAGGAAAGATGTGGTAAAAATGTTTCAATGCGATTTCGACTTCTGTATAGTCCACTCTACTCGACACTAGTGACCCGTGCTCCCATTATTATAAAGAATTGAATTAAAATACTTAGCAAAGATTTCACTTAAGTGCAGGGCCCCATTGCAGGTCATAATTGCAGGAAGTTATTTGTTTGAAAGCTTATAGATAATGTATACCCAAAACCCTTTTGAATCTTTAATGAAGATTTAATGCTAGCATCAACATCTTGAATGTATTTTCCATGCAATGGTCTCATATTGTGATTAATCTGCTTGTGCCCAAAATCAAACACAATTCCTGATCACAGTTTAAATCGTGTTTTATAGCATTAATGATATAATGCTTCAGTACGAATATCGAGTATAACCTTTGCATTCAACTAAGTTAGATTATAAACTGCTGGCTTAGATCGATCCGACCTTAAGTGGCAATACATCACACACAGTCGATCAATACATCGGTAATGGAAGTGTTTAAAAAATCACCAGATTTATATGGGTTATAAATTTTATAAATATCGTCTCACGATAATACATTTAATCGTATAAATAATTTTAACAAATCAGTCTTAGGTAAATCCCACTAGATTCGGGCAATCGCCTGGTGCTCAGACTGTTCTTGCCTAGCTATATTTTATATCTATTCCGAGCGGAGGGCTATGTAATTTTTAGATGTACTAACTTTGCTGGTGTCGATAGCACGCATGCTCCTGTATCATAAAATGAGTGAGTGATCAACTCCAATTTTGTCTCGCTACGTTTAACCACCTCACAATCTACAACTACGCATATATGTGTATATATATTTATATATATATATATGTATATATATATATATGTACATATGTATATATATATATATATATATATATATATATATATATATATATTTAATTTAATAGACAATGTTGAACCAATTGTGAAAATATTTTAGTTCCTGGTGATTTTCATCTGTTTGTTACCACCCAATTAGTAATAATAACGAATGGGCAGACAGACTCAAAGATATAATCATCATGGTTAAGAAGCAGTCGAATTAAAAATCACCTTTTTTCAATTTGATTAAAAAAATAAAATGTGAAAAATTACAAAGAAACCTCTGCAGATTTTCTTAAGAAAATTGTGAAAATATATCGATGTTTAGCCTTACTTTTCCGCTCTCAATATCGTAGGTTAAAGTGAAATAAAACAAGGAAATATGAAAGAATGCCAAAAAAAACATATATACGAGATATATACGCAGTTTTCACACGAATAATAATCTATGGCTGTTCACTTAACCAAGTTGTATTAAATAATTAAAAGGTTAGAAGAATTCATAGCTTATAATTTAAAACTGACCGGACGTAAAAAAATATTTTAGATAATTTAGTACAGTAGCAGGAATATTTCATCGTTTCGTTAAGCTTTTTGGTATTAAGCTTTCAAGAGGGTTGAATTTACTATTTCAATACACGTTTGGAAAAAATCGAAAGACGTTATTTCCACGAACCCGCAAGCACATTTACCCAACTGAGGCTGCGCCCTAAAAGCTCATGAATAAAGTAATGTTTACAATTGCCCTATGAATATTTAATATCGTTCAATCTCGAACGGCGCGACGTCGCCGTGCGCTGCCGGTAACAGCTCCCGTCACTAGGAACAAGTTCAGCTCTCACATACTCCCCAGCCAAGTGTCGGCGCCGGGCTGTCATACGAGGTGATGAGTTTGAGGAACAAGTTCGTTATTATTTCGCTAGGATAATATTCGTAGCCTGACGAGATTGTCTGGATTATTCAGATTTATAAGCTTCACTTCGAGAGTAATATTTCAATGTCAGCGTGGCGGTAACAGGTGCAAGGCTGTTAGCTGGAGCTAGAATGGAAATTTCAGTCAAAATTAAAATATCACAAAAATACTTTACAGGGGATGGAATGAATTATTGCGAAAAAGATATTCTGGTTTTCATCTTAAATCCATTACTTGCGTGCAATTTTCCCCTTGTTATCAATTGGTGTTAGGAAGTATTATATGTATTTAGTAATAATATTAATATATACTAAAAACACTTTCACATATTCTTTTTTTAGATTAATGTCATGTAA
Organism: Druceiella hillmani; assembly: GCA_039881145.1. NCBI lineage: Eukaryota > Metazoa > Arthropoda > Insecta > Lepidoptera > Hepialidae > Druceiella > Druceiella hillmani. Next base: position 4,342,815 of record JAYKKI010000084.1, read on the forward strand.
TAATTTTTTAAATTTTTATCCAACTTCGTTCGAAATTAGTTGGTAATTAGTTTAAAATATTTCTGTATACCAATTGAAATACAAAATCAAATTTAATCGACATATTTTTAAGTTTTTAAAAATTAATCAATTTACAAAAAATATTAAGAAATTATTCTTTTATTTTAAAAGTAAAACCTATTGATTATCAGTAAAATTGGCAATACTAAATTATTTAGATATATTACTATTATCTTTCACCATGTAAATATATCGAGCAGCATATCTTACACAGCCGTAAAATTACCGTAAATTTTTGCGAAACTATGAGATTTAGAATCATCACTATGGTTTTCCGGTAAAATTTAGGTAGGCTTTAAAGAACAATGTGTTTCTCGTAATTTTGACTTCAGCAGTTTTAGAGATGGGGGCGGAAACAAATTTTTGTGGACATTTTCAGTAATACCTGTGTAACTATCTTACATAAAACTAAAAAAAAAAAATGTTTTGGTACCTATATAATTTGCTCTTTCAATTAATTGTATTGTGCAAGATGCACGATACACGAAGTGAAAACAAAATCGAGTGCTTTAAAACACCTTTATATTTTTAAAATATTTATAATTGGTATTTTAATCTAAATCCTGTGAGACACATAAAATGAAAACAAAATCTAGTGCTTTAAAATACGTTTTATATTTATTACTTATTTATAATTTGTCTTTCAATTTATTTCTCGTAAGATATATGAAATTAATAAAAAAATTTTATACTTTAAAACATCTTTTATATTTTTTAGTTATTTCTAATTTGCTCTCTCAGTTTATATACCGTAAGATTCATAAAATGAAAACAAAATCTAGTGCTTTAAAATACGTTTTATATTTATTACTTATTTATAATTTGTCTTTCAATTTATTTCCCGTAAGATATATGAAATTAATAAAAAAATTTTATACTTTAAAACATCTTTTATATTTTTTAGTTATTTCTAATTTGCTCTTTCAGTTTATATACCGTAAGATTCATAAAATGAAAACAAAATCTAGTGCTTCAAAATACGATTTATATTTATTACTTATTTATAATTTGTCTTTCAATTTATTTCCCGTAAGATATATGAAATTAATAAAAAAATTTTATACTTTAAAACATCTTTTATATTTTTTAGTTATTTCTAATTTGCTCTTTCAGTTTATATACCGTAAGATTCATAAAATGAAAACAAAATCTAGTGCTTTAAACAGTTTTTAAATTTTTTAGTTTGTTACAATTTACTCTTCAATTTATATCCCGCAAGATACATGAAAAGAAAACAAAATCGAGTGCTTTAAAACTTATTTTATATTTTTTAATTATTTACAATTTGCCTTTTCAATTTATATACATACGGCTTCTTTAAAATTTTCACATAAATATTTTTGCGATATAAACTATTGAAAAAAGTGTGAGAATATGCGTCGATCGTCATCCGTTTGAGTTGCGACCTGTGATCAGAAAGATGCGTCGTATTTAAATATTTTTTGTATCTTTCGAGATCAACAATATGAAATACGTTCAGATTTTGTAGCCAGTCACTTCTTCCTAGGATCCTTAGAAAGAGTTGGATATTGCAAATATCCATAACCAAGTAGACAGCGGAAGTTTCTGACAGAGATGGGTATTGATTTTAGAACATCTGTGAGGTGTGAACATCATCATCAAAACTAGTTATATAATTTTGAAACTTATTTAGGCAGGCTTTTCTAAATCTAGATTAAACATAAATAAACAACTATTAAATTTATATTTATATGGCAAAATACATAATTAAATTACTATTTTTATAAATCGACTTTGTCATCTTATAATACAAAAATAGATATAATATTCGTAAATAATTCCTGTTAAATATGAATACAAAATCATTTGTACATTTTCAGAAATTTTCAAACTTTCAGTTAGCAATTGCCTACTTGGATATCGTAATATGATCGTTTATTACTATTCAATTATAAATTTGAATTATAATTATGGAGGGTACATTGTTTACAATTTTGTCGATGTTTAAATAGTTATACTCTTATAAGCGACTAACAGGATTGTTACTATCGTATGAGACTAATAATGCTTAAGAAATAAATAAATTATTGTAATACATTAGTAATCCAATAATTTTTTTATTTATTCATAAACTTTAATATTTAAATATACACAAGGATAAATTATTACTTCAAAAGCAATTTATAGATACGACATAATTTTTTTTTACTGTGTTAAGCTTTTGATCGGCTATGTAAATAAAAACACTATTCTATCAAAACATTGCTTTAGGTCTGAAATATTTGAAAAGTTAGGCGCAAAAGGACGTGAGATAAAATCAGCCAAGTTCTCCCAGAGCTTTTCTAGAGAAGTGTAGATGAGTAAGTTAGAGTTTTACGTCTAGATTTATTAAATATTCTAGCTACCACAATACTGAACTTGACAGCCATAAATCCTTACCTCTTCATCAATTTTCGATGTGACAAGATCCATAAAACCATTGGAATTGGTTGTTGAAGCATTTGAAAACTTTCATCACGGCTAAGGTTAACGTTTGGAATACATTATAATATGATATTACTCTTATTATAAGGTACTCAGTTTATGCTGGTGATGAGTAATAGGGTTGTCAAAATAGCTGTGAAACGCTTCGGGTAAAGAGTGCAATGCCCGGCAGTGTGGCTTTGAACTTGGTTGTGTGTTATATTGCACCAAGATAAATGAAAATTCAAAATCTTAGACTTGAATACATATACTTAAATTAATTATTTAATTACTTATTTACTTATGTATAAACATTTAACGGAAGAAATGGAAGGGATGTGGTAGAAAAAGGGAAAAGACAAAGATAGTGGGAAATTATATAATGTATAACTTTTTGAGATAACTTTAGACCCACTTTTGGCAAAGAATGTTGTATTCAGTTTACGTAAATTAAAAGCGTGCGCTCATAGAATTATGTATTAGGTACGTGTTTAGTTGCGGGAGAATAATACATCAATCACTATCTAATACAAAGTAATACTTTAATAAATACATTAATTTAGCTTCAAAAATGTTGATTTGGTATTGATGAATTCTTCATAGATACTTTCTTTTCAACTGGAAAGGGTAAAAGCTTTACAACAAAGGAAGCTTCTATATTATTTTTAGATCAAAATATATAAATATTGAGGATATATCTGCTGGTCTAGACAAAAGTTGTGCCTCTACGATTAATTGGCTACAAAAAATCAAGCGAAATTTTCAGGAACCATTACATTTCAAAATGCGTTTGCTTTATCACGTTCAAGTGAGATCAAAATGCTAAATTTGCGTGAAAGATTGTTCTTTCACAGATTATTTTTCATTTTAAAATATTAATAAAAAATTATATATTCAAGAAAAACATTTCAAAATATATATATATGATATTGGTGTATGATACAGTGCAGTTTACTGAGATCATGTTGCATCAAAATTGTATTACATCGTAAAAATCTTGTCACTTCATGATTGACGAATAAATAGAGTAACTATAAGAAAAATTGTGTTAATTTTATATGATATAAATAATTTATGATTATGATAACAAAAGTAGTTCCATTGGTATAATTAATTCCTAACATTTTCATTTAAATAATGATGTTGGATATATTTATTTCTTATTATTTTATATCTCCTTAACGAAGTTAGAAAATCTAAATATAATGGGTGTAAATAGTTATTGTATATACAATATGTATTACATAAATTTTATTCTATATACAGCCATTTATAATCCCAAATATGCAATAAAACTTATTTTCGCAGCGAACATAATTATTCCTATTAATTTTTAATTCGTATGACGTCAATTAAAACTCATAAGTATATAGGAATGATGGTTACATACTTAATACTAACACGACTATTATATTGCTGAAGGAGAAAATTACGTAAGCTATTTTTTATCGATGAACATTTTCATTCCCAGTTTAATTAATTTAAGGTCGTAAATATTTCTCAGACGTTCGATGTTTATAAAAGATTAACCATATCGCGGTTGTAAAATGTCTAGAAAAATATTGATCATGGAAAATCGTACTGCAATTTTAATCGATGTTAACACCGGAAATCGTATGTTTTCTTCTGTATTGAACATACTGACGGATCCCCGTGTTTTCCAACCTTTATTTATATTTAATTAAACGTTATTTTGGGAAACTGGTAGTTTGCGAATATTATTGTATATATCTCCGCCAAGTTACTGATTCTTCCGGTAGCGTCGAAAACGTATTCTGGTTATTATAATAAATATTTTTTTTAGTCATTGCGTCATATCGTTAACATTAACCAGACTATTGTTGTTATCCGTGATTCGGTTACGTAGGCCAAGTAGGTAAGGTCAAGTTTGAATATAAATAATAAACTGGTATGTGTGTACAATACCGAATCTTTGGAAACGTGACGTCAAAATCTATGTATGCTACCAGACCCATATGTTGACATTTTTTGTTGTATTTATTATATTTGATAAGCAAAAATAGTGTTCTTGCAATATTTTACGTATCTAGTGCATTTAATATCCTAGTGAGATTGAAACATTACTGAAAGTATTTTTTTTAAAAGCGCACTCGGATAATCTGAGAATAGACGCATTTATGATGTCATCAAACTTTGCTTCAAATCCAGATTTTACATCAGCTGAGGTCAAAAGAATGACAGCTGCAATGTAATTGTTTTAATACATTATTTATAATCATTCATAATGTACGTTTTTTATAATAAAATACATTAAAATACATTTAAATACATTCATAAGTAAAGAGGAGTAAACATATTATACATATATATATATATATATATATATATATATATATATATAAACTATAATTTTTTTAAAACATGAGTGTATACTGTCAATATATTTTTAGGTTATATATAATGTTATTTATGTTCAGTAAGTTTATTACGTTTCAGTTAAATTACTTGTTATGTATTTTCGAAATGTTTTGTAGTTTTATCTTAACGTACAACACCAAAAAAAACCAAAGTCGTATTAAACTTTTGTAAACTAGTTTATCTACACAGTTATCTGCTGCTTGTGTCATTATATTCAATAGAAAGCTTACTTATGATTAACTGAAAACATTTTAGCTATTCAAATGAAAAATACTTACATTAAAATGATCTTTACAACAATGCAAGCAACTTTCTGGAGATACTTCCTCAGTTTTAAAAACCTTGCACCATTGTATTCGTATTTTTATAACCTTGTTTTCGCATTGTTGTATCTCTCGGGACATAAAAATCACTTTATCGGGTGCGCTTTTAACAGTATTTCTGCGTTTAGGCACAATACAATACTTATAAACTGGCTTTCGAGCTTCTTCCATGGTTTCATCGGTTATTATACTGAAAATATTTCTAAAGTTTTTTTAACATCGAAATATTTTTATAAACATTTTTTTATTTAATTACAATGTTTCCATTAGTATTTTGATTTTTTACTATTCTATAACGATTTAAACAGTGAGTTAAAAACATAACGAAATGCAAATTGCAGATTTTTATTGCAGATACTTTAAATTGCCTGAGTAGAACGTTTAAAATTATAATTTTGATATCCCATATATTTACATTTTGGAATGGTCTAGAAATTACTATCAAAAAACCTTAAAATTCTTGGAAAACATATCATTTTAAGTTTCTGAATAGACGAAGATCCTAAACAGATATCAATTATAATACCATATATTTTCTATGAACTATTACACTCTACTTATAATACAACTTAATTTCCTACAGACAAACTAATCCGTAACGAAACCAGTAAAACTCTAATTCAGGCTTTACGTCTCGTATTTAATCTTCTGTGGTTCAGTTTAAATTCTACTCAATTTAATTAAATACCGGAGAACTTAGATAGCTGTATTATATTCCAGTAATTAGCCTACCTTAGAAACGTGTTTAGCTTAGAGGTTAATTCCCTCCTTTGCCCTTGGATATAAAACACGTTCCTTTCAAACGCACACACAAAGAAATCAAGCGACCTTCTACATAGATTATACTGGTACAGTTAAATCCTTTACGAAACTGCGCGTTGTGCAGTGCGAATGCAAGATGGAGTGGTGAGGTGGAGAAATGCAACGGGCGGGGTGCTCGTGTGCCGCGCACCGCTCATTTCCGTAAGCTTGACGCTGGTACGTGCTGCGGGGATGATGGGGTGGTCAGCCGTATGGAGATTATTTGTGGGATTGAATGTTGGTGAATAGGATACTCCTATATCTGCAATCCTGTCACAAATGCAAAATCACTGTATGTGGAGATGAACCGGTGAATAAAGAGGACCATGAAATCTGGAACGCGATATCAATGGGGAACGTGCGAAATGCCACCAGTCTGCCAAGGTTTTCCTTTCATGATTTCTTTTCTCATAATCCTTTTTAATCCTGTCTCCTTTTTTAATTTTTGTCAATACACTCCATTTTATTACTTTGTGAACATATACCTGTATTAGTTGTTATAAGCACTTCTTAGTTTTGTTAGCGAATTTCCCGTAAGGAAATCACGCTTTTGAGACACTTCTAAAGATGGAAATTTTTAAAAATTTCACTGTATATCCAACAATAATACGTGCCGCCTTTCATTCTGCGTGGACAATTCTGAAATACAATTTTAAATGTGGAAAAGATAATTCCAATATATCTGCCATAAATATAAATTTCTATCTGAAAATATGTCGTTTAAAATACACAGAAAAGTTGTGACACATTTCGTTGGTTATAATAAAACATTATTACTTTATAAAATAATTTGTTACATATATAATTTCCCTTAATTTATATTGGTCAACAAGTTTTTAGCCAACACATTAAAAAAAGTATTACCGTAGGAACGTAAACCGATTTTTAACAAAAAAAATTCCACAGGTATTTCTATATAATTACCTAGATAATTGTAGTGAAAGTTTAATATCAGGCGGTACACCAAACTAATTTATGAATACTACATTACATTCAAACGTGAACTGTAAGCTAATAGCGACGAGAGTAACGGTGGCTTGTTCTCATAATAATGAAATATTAACTTTCACTAACTAAGCCCGTCAAAATAATTTGTCCTTTGAGATTTTTTTAGTTAGAAAAGTCCTTGAAATTAGAAAATTTGCAAAAAACATTAAAAAAGCTTCATGTATGGGATTTTCTTCACAAATCTTACAACGTATTAATTTAGAAATAGATTTTGAAAAAATTGAATTTAGTAGCTAATTTTATTATTTTAGCGGAATATTCTTTGCAAATTTCCTTGTGACTTTGTTAAGAAAATAATACTGGGCCTTTTGCTGAGCCTTACTCTCTCCCATAAGTGTAAATCTTAGAATTTTGGCTTCAGTGAGACAAAAGGCACTAGTAATATAAGATGAAGGCCGTATAAATCCCATCCACTCAAAAAGCTAAACTATCCTAAATTTGACCCAAATTGCAAATGTCGCTTTGCAATGACACGGACGACGACCCTCATCACATATGTACTCGTTAAGTGGATTTTCCACCAACATTCTCCAAGAAGCTACGCCCTCCTCTCCCCCAATGCACCGCGGAGGCTCTGCGGCTGTGAAAAGGCGAGCACGTTCGTCCCCGCCCGACACCAATTGCCAATAAATCTAGGCGGCGGATGGTGGCACCGCTTACCAGCAGGGTCGCGCCGCCCGTCACCACAAACTTCGGAAAAACTTTTGTAAAGTTATATTATCATAATGTCGCAATGTTGATTAGGTAAGTTATTCAGTTATTTATTTAGAAGAATTTAATGTTGTTTTAATTAACCAGAAGGAAGCAAGTATTAAATAAAATTTTAGTGGAATCAAATTAGTGTTAAATGCATATCTACACAAAGTTTTATACTTTGCTTCCTTTTATACATTTAAATCATCTCAAAAAAATACTACATCGATTTTTACGGTACTTTTAAAGATGCTTAAATTATTTTTTATGGTATTGATACTAAAGTGATATTTGTAGTCCCGAGATAGTTGATATTTTTATCTATATGCTCGATATCGATTTATGATTTATTTCTGAGTTTAAGAAAAGGGGTATATTTTATCATAAACAAAGATTTTTTTGCAACTTTACGTTGTTGAAATTAAAGAATAAAAGGGAATGGTGCGGTAGAAGGTGACTCATCTGCAAACCACGATCTTAACATAGTGTAATAATAATTATTTCGTAGGTTTTTTTAATAATTAACTTTGTAATCGCTGTGCCAGTATGAACCTTGGTATTATAAGAATTTTATTCCGAGCCCGAAATATTGTAAAGAGTAACCGGGATCCCGGTATTTCGGGATTGATTATGTTAGATTATGATATATCAAGGCGGGATATGAAGAAGGGCGGGCGATGGAATACGTTTAGTATATAAAAACTGTTCAAACTAAAAGGGGGAGAACGTAATTTATGAGAGACCTAGACAGGAGAAAAATGAGAGGGAAGAAAGTGTTAGAGAAGATGTGTTTATAGAAATTTATGTCTATTGCATAAATTATGAAGAAAGATGTGTTTATAATAAACTTGTGTTAATTGCATAAATTACGAAAAGTACAAGGAATGGTAAGACAGACCTGCATATTTTCTTATGACAATAATACTCCAGACAAAGTGATTGTTGATTAATTAGTATAGTTTTTTCGTGGTCCTCGGGAAAAAATAAGAAGGAATTATTCTATATTATTTTGTTGATTTGGACTTTTATTATGGAGAAATAATTTATTTTTCAATAATAGTACATATATTTTTTATTTTCAACATTTTCTCAATTACATAAATGTTTCATTACCATAAAAATTTAAAATAAAAATAAAATATTTTAATAAAACGTAAGAAAACATTGAATTGCCAATGCAATCGATTTTTCTTTTTGGAAGTAATACTCCCTATTCAGGGCTGAATAAGGGGTTGGTTGCGTCCTATATCGTTTCGATAAACTCGCGTGGTTCTTTATCAATGGGCGTGCACTGCAGGACGTTTAACACTTGCGGTTGACAAACGTACCGATACCGTTTTTTATAAATTTATTTCACTTCTGGCTACCCCCATTTCGCTACTTTATTTTCGAGTAGAAAACTTTATTGCGCGATTTAAAATATACGTCGCGCCATATTCATTTATGTACATATCATAGGTATATTATAACATTAGTGTAAGGTGTCGAGTAGCTAGGTACATCTTTGTTTTTTTGACTTATGAAATGTAAATGAAATATTTTATTCGCCTATCTTTTGATTGAGTGAAGCGATGAATTAAAAATTAAATGTTATTTAAAGTCGATACCTATATATATATATATTTTTCAAGTCCATCTAAGGTCGGGACTTTTTGCGCGATGCGTGCGTAAACAGAAAACAAAAATCACAAAAATGCCCTTAATTCATTCTCACTTATCCTTCATTTCCGTAATTATTTTCTTTGCAAATATTTTCATTGTACAGACAGGCAATGTTTATAGTTTAATTATACGTACAGATAAGGGTTGCTTTTTGTCACTTGCGTATTTACATGAGTATAGGTTATTTATTTACTCATGATAGCACTTACATGAGTATAGTTTATTTACTCATGATAACACTTGCGTATTTACATGAGTATAGTTTATTTAGTCATGATAACACCTGCGTATTTACATGAGTATAGTTTATTTACTCATGTACACATTTAACTGACGACGGTGACGTGTAATATTTAGAAGAATTTACTGATTTTAATTACTGTTTTTATGTACGTCCATACTGATAGAGTAGCGTCAATATGTAATATCGGTCTTGACCCCAAATCTTAATGTTTTTTAAGAAACAGCAAATAACTGGTAACAGTTAGAAACTTTTGTCAATGAATGTCTTTTTAGCCATCGATAAGCGAGTCATGTTTATTTTATTGACTTGAGAGGAGCAAGTGTATCTTAATTTCATTTTTATGCACTTTTTATTCATGTTCGAATTTAATTTTTATACCAATGGTAAAAGTTTTTAAATTTACTGGATGACAACCTTTTGATTTTGAATTTATCTTATAAAAAAATCAAATCAAATATTAGTTATTATAAGTACTTCTTAGTTTTGTTAGCGAATTTACCGTAGAAATGACGCTTTTTAACTTATAATAATTAATATTTGATTAATACCTTATAATAACTAAAATTTGATTAATATTTGATTGAAACACTTTTGAGTTTTGACTGTTAAGATGTGCTGGTAATATGCTATGCGTAATTTGTAATAAGGGTAGCCATAAATTTATTAAAATTATATGTTATTTGTAACAGGGAAGTTTATAATGATGCATTATTATAAAACATTTTTGTGTGAATGAGCTGTTTTTATATTAACTTATCGTTATTAAGCAATATAAAAAACACTTTTAATGAAACCATCTATCCCAATTTTTATGAATGCGCTTCTAGTATTTTACAAGAAATTTTTTGTTGTTTAATTTATTTTAAAAAGTTTATGTAGTGTTATTAGATAAATTACGCAATATTAATGAGAACTTAAGAATATATAGTAACTTAAGAATATGATATATTGCAATTTAAGAATATGAATACATAGGAACTTAAGAATATGGTCTATAAGCTAAGGTGATAAGGAATGATGGTGGGTAATTATTAATTAGCTGAAATTGATAGCCGAATTAAATTCTATGGACCAAAGAAACAGCTGAGATTTCATCTTATCAGGCGCCTAAGAAAATTCAGAAGGTACAAAACACTTATTCAGCCAGTTCAATTAAATGGCAGTAAAACATGAATCTTAAACAAATATATCTAACACTCACTGAACACGTTTGAAAGGAAAATCTTGAGAACATTTTTTAAGTCAGTGTTGGATAACTGACAGTGGAGATCCAGATACAATTTTCACTTTTATAGATTCCACATTCCACTCCACAAATCACTCGAATTTTCCACAGCAACCAATTTACATGATTAGATTTTCTGTGGTAAACAAGGTTACTATCTAATCAAAACCCTAGTTTTCAAGAAGCCGGAACAAGTTTGGGCTAGAGGTAGACCACCAGCTCGATGGTCGAAAGGTAGTGGTCACCGCAAAAGTGGAAGAATGGAGAAATGTAGCTTAGGGTAGAGAAAGCTGGAGTAAGCATGTTGTCGTGGCAGCCAAAGCCTATAGTAGGCTGTTGTGCTCGTAAAGAAGAATATTAATTGGTACCAAGGTAGATAAGTGGAATAAAGTAGTACACGATGCTACGCTACACTGACTAAATTAGCAGTCGATGTAAAATTAGGAATTATTTCAATCTTTTTGAACAATACTTCTATATATGTTTGAACGAAGTATTGTTAATTATGATATTTAAAGGAGTGATTATTACCAGATGCCAGAAAGTGTCTCAACGATGTGAACCATGTTTCAGGGACGTTTGACCCAGCATCTAAAGCTATTTACTGGTTTCGATTAAATTGAAAACTTGAGGTTATTTTAATATTATATCTGACTTATTTTGTTACTTTTGGCTTTTAAGGCCATTGTTGTAAGGTTGGACCATATAATAAAAGTAGGTTGTTTACTGGTGAATAAAATTAAAAATCAGTAATATCTTGGCAATGATTCTAGCGACTGTTATTAAATTCTATAAATACTTTTTTTATTTATGGCCCAATAGTGTGTTTCTACGGTATTCATTTCATTGAAGTTTTGAGAACGGTTCGATTATGAGTTGAGATAATCACGATAAAGGTTTTCTTCAGTCTTAGTAAATAGTGTGAGAAACAGTTTGCAAAATATTTTATGTACACTTGCTAAAGCATTTTACTGCTTTCGCTGGAACGATGAAGGTAAGTGATGAGTGAAGTGTTTTTATAAATATGAGGCAATTTTATTTGCTGTGTTCATCGAATTATTCTCTATTTTTACGCCAGGCTTACGAATTATAAAAAAAACCTAGATAATTTTTATATTTTTATAATTCTTTTTACAAATTATCGAATATTATTTTTTCCAATTTGCAGGAAGATTTAAGACCCAAATAAAACCGAGTAAATGCAAGTCCGATTCGCGCAACTATGTATAAGTGAAATTTATATACTACGTTTGAAGTGAAATTACTTTATCTGTTAAAGTTATCGCTAATATCGGACTTCGAGGCTCAATAAATATTTAATAATACTAGATATAATTAAGCAGGTTGGATATATACGTCATGTCATTATGTCATCGTGAATATTTCAAAAACTGTGATATCTATAATCATCGTTACAGTTTACTTACAACCTTTGCGTAGGCTTCTGAAATCCTGGTTTTTTCCCCTCAATTATAGATTTAGTAACTTCGGAAATAAGGGGGCGGGATCATATTTATACAAATTGTGTAATATATTTCTAAAGATATACTGCCAAAAATTATGAAGAAATATATTTGAGTTTTGACTGTTAGATGTGCTGGTAATATGCTTAATTACTATATCAAATTTGAAGCTTCTATATCAAGCGTTTTCTGAGAAAGATCTCTATTACAGACGGATAGACAGCACGAGAAGGATCTTATGAGTTCCATTTTCCTTTTCGAGGTAGGGAACTTTAAAAATAGTAATAAATACTAATTATAAAAAACTGTCCGATTTTGAAGAAAATGAAGGTTTATGAAAATTATGAATTGAAATAATCTAGAGAAATTGCATTTTTTCATGTTTAAATTGTTTAGTTGCAAAAAGTTTTTTAAAGTTTAAAAAATATATCTTTTTTTGACACAATCAAGACGAAAAATGTGGCAACCCTGGCGCAAATACGGCGCATTGCACGCTCTCTAGCTAAGTTGATAGATCACTTATGTATATACGTACATGTGTACGTAGTATCAAGTACAGACGCTCACTTCCACTTGGGCGATTGCAATTCGTTTAGTAAGAAAAACGTTTAGAAGTACCCAACAGAATACAACACATTGCATATAATGTAGAGATGTTTCTGAGCCACATGTTGAATGAATTTATTCATCTGCACTATGCGTAATTTGTATTTCGTTATTTTACAGACTATGTAAAATGTGAAATATGTATCTTTCGTGATATACAGCATACAGAGCTGAATATGATTGAAGAATTAATTTATTCATCTGCGCTATGCGTTATTTGTATTTCGTTATTTTACAGATTCTGTAAAATGTGAAATATGTAGTTTTCGTGATATACAGCAGAAAGAGCTGTAACATTACGTAATGTATATGCATTATACAGAGCTGTAAAATACCTTTCGTAATATTTATATACATTACATGTCAAATTACAGTCTCTGTATACTACGAAATATGTACCTTTCGTAATATTTATATACCTTACATGTCAAATTACAGTTTCTGTATAATACGAAATACGTATCTTTCGTAATATTTATATACCTTACAAGTCAAATTACAGTCTCTGTAGAATACGAAATATGTACCTTTCGTAATATTTATATACCTTTCCATTATGCAGAGACTGTAAATGTAATGTGAAATATATAACTTTCGTAAAATTTGTATAACTTCCATTATACGGACACTGTAAAATTATAGTTTCTCTATAATATGAAAGCAAGCATCGATGATAGCTTTTTGTTTGTGAAATGAAAAATTTTAGAACAAAATAAAATTTAGTGAGCTTTTAATTTATGTAAAGTAGATTTCAAATAATAACGCTATTGAAACTGCTAAAGAGGTACAGAAGGACAAGATTCAAGTAATATATGACAACTCACTCGCTTGTAAGAAGAAAGATTGAAATTAAATATTTACGATTTCCATAAACATCATGCACAATAATAAATTTTATTACACTTGCTTATCGCAATGTACGTATGTTATGTTGTAATATACGTATGTTATGTCGTACTTGTAATATACGTATGTTATGTCGTACGTATGTTATAATATACGTATGTTATGTCGTACTTGTGCAAAATATGTGATACGAAGAAAGAAGATATTCGAACAATTTAAATTACTTTAAACGCAATTTCCGATTTATCCAAATTAAAACGTAGACGGTACTGCTTTCAGGTTTCCATAGCTAAACTAGAAAACCTTGTAGTTTCCCTGTTCCGTATACGTTCGTCTGTAAGTTACAGCCGTTTTACTCGTAGACCAGCGGTGCTACGAAACTGAAAGTTACAGAGGCTGAAAGTGACAGCCGTTTTACTCGTAGACCAGCGGTGCTACGAAACTGAAAGTTACAGAGGCTGAAAGTGACAGCCGTTTTACTCGTAGACCAGCGGTGCTACGAAGCTGAAAGTTACAGCCGTTTTACTCGTAGACCAGCGGTGCTACGAAGTTGAAATTAGACACAGCTATACATATTTATAACGCCTACAAAGTTATGATATAGGGTAGTTCCCTATAATTTATTATGGTTCATTTCCTACATGTAAACGGGAGGTGATTATTTTAATTCGTGTACCCCATTATGTAGAGTACCGCTGACGTCTTTAAAAAATTATGGGTGTTTTCGATACAGGGATCCATTTACGGAATATTAAGCTTTTAAATGACCACATTAATTTTCGTTCGAGTCACCATGTCCTCGCCCCCAACAGATAAATCACTGTTTCTTAATAACTGAAAAGTATTTAAAAGAGTAGTTATATTTAACAAAATTAAAAGGAAAATTATCACAGCTGAAAATTATCAAGATTTTAGTTTATAAGTAATAGTCGATCAGTAAAAATGACAAATCAACTGTAAAAATCATTTTGTGTTTTAAAATCTATATTTCTTCTGTTTGTGAACTAGACAATATATTTACACAGTGAGAAATAAAATTAATATATGATAATAACACTATATACGCGTAAGCATGTATGGAACTCCTATAGTGCGAGTATTGTCATATTTAACAAGTTTTTTAATCTATTAAGGCACGTTCTATTAAGCACGTAGCATAAAATATTTCAACTGTTTGCCTGCTGATATGATATGATTATATTCAAAATATAGTTTCAAACTAGTGTTGGATCGAGTCGGCAATTTTTAAGTACATAGATTATTTTTTTATATTACTTACTCGCTACGAAGCAATACTTACTAATTAGTTACCACCACAAGTGGCAATCGCTTTTCACCTAGAACAATAATATTGAATTTAATAATTGTAATTGTGTAATATTTGTAAAAGTAAAGTAATTGCGTAATATTTAACTTGAGTTAAACTAAACATCTCAGATTGTATAGGAATAAATAGGTTCGTAAGTGAAAGCGTAATTTGTTTACGGACAAAGGGCGGTACTCGAATTTGAATTCGAGTACCTATTGTGAGTATTTGTGACAGTAATCTTTGATCATTCTAACACCGTATCCATTGGCCATTTAAATACAAAAATAATGTTTTATACATATCTCGATTGAGCGATAAGTAAAAGTTTGGCAGTCTTTTTTAAGTCGCTGTTCTAGACACTTGGGCAGAGTATCAAAATAGTGAGCTGGATAGTTATAATTGATATTAATAAATTTTAGTTTAATTAAAGGTATTGCCAATATCCATTGGGCTGTGTTATATTGAGTGAAGAAATTGCGGACATGGATAAATCTGAACCGGCATATTTGAAATCGAGTATTGTGAGTATTTGTGATAGTAATCTTAGATCATTCTAACACCGTATCTGTGATCATTTAAATGCAAAAATAATGTTTATACATATCTCGATTCAGAGAAAAGTTAGGCAGTCTTTTTTAAGTCGCTGTTCTAGACACTTGGGCATACAGAGTATCAAAATTGTGAGCTCGATAGTTATAGTTGATTTTAATAAATTTTAGTTTAATTAAAGGTATTGCCAATATCCATTGAGCTGTGTTATATTGAGTGAAGAAATTGCGGACATGGGTAAATTTGGACCAGCATATTTGAAATCGAGTATTGTGAGTATTTGTGATAGTAATCTTAGATCATTCTAACACCGTATCTTTGATCATTTAAATGCAAAAATAATGTTTATACATATCTCGATTCAGAGATAAGTTAGGCAGTCGTTTTTAAGTCGCTGTTCTAGACACTTGGGCATACAGAGTATCAAAATTGTGAGCTGTGAGAAATTGTGAGAAGGAATTGCGGACATGGATAAATCTGGACCGGCATATTTGGTTGTTTCACACCTTTCTCCATATATATATATATATATATATATATATATATATATATATATGTATATATATGTATATATATGTATATATATATACATATATATATATATATATATATATATATATATATATATATATATATATATATATGGTATAGTCTTTATGGCGCCACGTTTATGTTAGTAATCATAAATTAATTCCGAAATTATTCAAGGTTTAGTGTATTATCCTTAGAAGGTATTCTTTTAAAAACACTTACAAATTTGTCGAGACGCTTAAGACGACCATTCAAGTTACATTGTTTTTGATTAAAGACTGATTAATGTTAATATTATATCTGTTGTACGATATTTCACTTAAGTGTCTGCAAGTTTAGTTATTTGCAATTTTATTATATATCTGGAAAATTATATCTTATAATTTTACAGATTTTATAAACTTCTTGCATACGACTAATGAATGACATCTACTTTATAAGATACAATAAAATGTGTGGTATGCGATATGTATTTATTGACTTTTATAATATTTTTTGTTGTTCGTGACTTATGTACGTGTAAAAATATAAGTTATTATAATATTACTTCTCGTTACGTAGATGTGTGGCTAGATATATATACGATAACGGCTATAAGATATTTTTATATCATTATTTTTTATTATTTCTGACATATAAAATTTTCTAAGAAAAATACGTTAGGATATATCAAAGTTTTCATAGTCAAATTACTACTATATAAAGATTATCGTTCACAATTCACTCGACGCTATTGCCAAATTGATTGTTGGTGTATTGAATCTAGTGCAAGCAGTTGCAGCTATTACAATGGCGTGTTTAACTTTCGCTTATTATATATGTATGTACGACGCCAATAAGGATTCTGCAATCCGAACTGGTATATTCTAGTAGTGATATTTCGACAAAACTATGATTTGAAGGGTAACTGAACTGTTTATTCCTGATGTACGTACACTGAGCATAATTAGTTTTAATAAGAGTAATTTTGAACATAATGGTGAATTATAAATTTACACAAAATAAAACAAATAAATAGTTTCGAATTTAATAACGATGTATATAATAAATTATTTCGAAATTAATAATGGTAACAGGGACATGGAACCGTTTATCGGAGCCTAAGTTCCATTTTATCGATTTTAAGGCAACGGTTGCTGACTGTCAATGTTACATTATTTAAATATAATTTACCATTTAGGGAATGATCAATAAAAAAAAAGGAAACAAAAAACATTTTTTATTGTTGTAAGCTTTTCACGAATATCAGTATTCGTAACGTCCCTATTAGGAGCTAAAATATGTTTATGCGACTTCACTATATTTGAATTTGTCAATAATTTAATTATTAAAGTGCATGAGTTCCCATAGCTTAAAATATATTACGGATTTCCATGTCAAGGGTCCACGCATCAAGCGGACTTTGTTTCCAAACGCAGTAAAGAGTCGAATATCCGAATCCATAGGAGCAAAATTCGATTCGGATAATCAAATAATATTTCCATAATCAAGTAGTTAATTGTATTATAAAATTAGTCAAAATCTGTATAATATATATATATATAAACATATATATATATATATATATATATATATATATATAGTAATAGTCACCACGCCACTATTACAGCAACAGATGGTCGTACTCATCGCTGAAAATACGTACATTTATAATTTTTCGGCTGATTGCTGTATACGATAATTAGCTTTCGGTTAATTGAGGTTCTATTTTAATATGAATTCATTGAAAATAAAAATATTCATACAGAACATAAAAATATTAGTGAGCTTGATACGCGCGCAGCGGTTATGATCCCCGTATCATATGTTGTTTTCTGCGCGATGACGTATACTTAGCCGCAGACCAAAAGCGATAAGTGGTAGAACTCCGTCGTTCATTATTCATTAGAGATTTTTGTCACAAAATTATGTACAAAAATAGAAGTCAGCAAAAGAACGTAATCGATTATGGAATGTCCTATCGTCGATAAGTTAATTTCAATATATTTTATTGCACATTAACTAAAAACTTTATTGTATATACTATATATCGTTATTGTATTGATATTAACTACAATGTTTTTGCACCAGTATGCGTCACACTTGATATTATTATCGTAAAAGTATAGATAAGGCGAATATGTTTTTAGTTTCACACTTTGAGGTAATCGAATTTCTATAATAATTCTAGAGTATAACAATGATATTAAAATAAACTGCTGCTCCGTTTTTCATTAATTTCATAAGGTAGATTAAAAAAATAAATTTATTAGTGATAATATTTTTAAGTATACATTGTTTGAATAATACCCGAGTATACGGCTAATAAAAGAAGTATTGTTTCATCAAAAACTAAATGACTGCACCCATATGTACATTCAGGTGAGCAAATTTTGATTTAAGACTCATGGCAATTCGAGAAAGGGCTAAAATTTTACATTGATTTTAAGTCTGAACTGAAAGGGTTGTCTTATTTACATATAAGCTCTTATTTGCTTTTATTTTAGATATTATAAAGATCATTTAATTAAAGTAGAAATAGATTGAAGTAATGGAGGGAAGAACTGGTTTCTTATAAAGATAGGCGCAGTTTTCCCAGCACACTTTAGAATCTGACTTTGATATAAAATAGTTTCATAGAAGATACTAGTATCCAAAACCAGTTCAAATTTACACCCAAAAGCATTACCAAGTTTTAGCCAATCATGTCATCCATAAAATGGCAATATTCATTCGCGTCAAGTGGAACGGTAAACAGTTTCATGACCATGTAGATTCAGGAACTGGTTTAAGTGGTGACTATTTGGCAAAAGTTAAATATGCTCTTGTTTATGTAGTTAAGATTTTAACTTAACTTTAATCATTAACTAAACAGGATCCTTAGCTCCAAGTTCACCAAGAAACATATTATAATTAAGGCTTTAAATATTTTTATATCCACAAATATATTTGATTGCATTGCTTTTCCCAGGTATGGAGTAATCAGATAACCGATTTAGTCAAACGGCAATGGAGTGGAACTTTAATGTTCACTTATTTGATTTAACAAAACACGGTAATCACAAATTTTCTGGACATTGACACGTTTTCTGAATAATTTTATCAATATATTTCCTTGTATGCAACTAAAACTAAAATGATTTCAGTCTATACGCATAAGGTTCGTTGCTCTTGTTTTGGAAACTGACATCCTGAAGTGTCCTGATGTGTCATGTGCTTTCGAAATTGACATGTCAATTAAATCAGGTTCTTTTGTATAAATTTTTCTCATATATCTTCCATTATTTATGTTTAGTTTAGGACTTATAACCATATGCACACATTATTATTTTGTGGTGTTGATTGCAGGGAATGAATATGTTCGTATCTTATTTGCTCTATACTGCTGGTCTAATTTAATATCTTGATAAGCTGTCGATAAATGTGTGAACAACACTAAAATTTTTGAAATTTTTTTGCTAGCGAGATAAGAATATTTGACTGCATTGTACGGAAATAAATATGCATTGTCCACCTTCATGATGATATCAAGTAAGGGTGGGGGCATGTTTCAATTGGCAACATGCGTTTTCATATAGTTCCGCGAATATACCGCTTCTGTCTTGTTTTATGTTCTGTGTATAAAATGGCGGACTAAATTCACATTTGAATCCACAGATTGCTCGCTGCGGATTGTCCTCTATAAGTGTGACTGTCCTCTATAAGTGTGGTGTGATGCGATGTTGTTCCTCTTTATCATTGTTTTCATGTAAGATAACTTCATGGTATCGCTGAAATTTACTGGCCAATTAGACTTTGTGAAATCCCTATTTTTCGTCTGCAAAATTATTATATTAGGATATAACATATATTATGGAAAATACTTGAAAATCACAAAATAGTCGGCTAAGACCAGCTAAATAGAAAGTCATACGATTTGATCTGTTGGAGTTTTTGTCAGTATCAACGATTCAAAAAAATTGCAATTGTGTTCTGTATGTATTTTTCTTGTAGTCACAATAACAACTCAAACAGATTCAATGATTTAAAATTAATGTTACGAGTGTATAGTCTAATTAGGAAAACATTAAGTTTCGTCTTACAATTCTATTTACTCTTACACGCAATTTCATTAAGCTCATTGTAAAAGTCATTAGAGTGTATTTCAATTAGGTTCCACTACCTGCTACGATTAGGTTCCACATTATCACAATTAGGTTCCACTACTTGCAGCGATATTTGCATGCGATGTGGTTAATTTTCTTCGTATTTCTTTTACTTTCTGTAAACAAGCCTTGCTCTAAAATGACGAAGTTTTTGTAATACCCCTTCTTATTAATTTCTTCGAATAAGCTGTCTGTTTAAAGTTACGCGTAAATATAAGCTATTTACACGTAGCTTATACATGTAATTTAAAATACGAAGCTTATTTAAAGGAACATTCATGATTTTCACAAAATAATTGAAATTTCGAATAGTATAAAGGTGAAAAAAACTCAATCGTTAACATTTTATATGCATTTTATTACAAAAAAAAATTTAAAATTTGAACGAATTTTTCATAATACTTAATATACTAAGTAATAACAGTGGGTTTAATATACTAACTAATAACTAATAACCGAACTTTACAGACATAACTCAATCACTTGTAATATTTTTGTTAAAATTCTAGTTATAGACATTGGGTGTAGAGTAATTTTATAGAATTGTCAAACAATATTTCTAAAGTTTTTATAAAAAATTTAATTTATACTTGAATATACTGATAGAGAATCGCTTATATAAAAGTTATTTGTTTGTATTACAGAGTATAAATGCATGGGTAAATAATAAAATTAGATAAAGGTTTGTTTTTGTTAATCTAAGCAATAATATATTGATAAGTGTCACATTTTTTTACGTTATGTAATCGTGCAGATTTATAACATTTTAATACCACACCACGGTCCAGAGTTGAATTATACTGGTCTTTTGTGGGTTTTGCTGTAACATGTTTATGTCACGTATAAACAAAGTTATTCATGTGGAATGATTCTGACTCTGATATTTATGTAAGAGTATAAAAAAGAAAAACAAACAAATAAAATTATTTGGTGCTTTTTAATGGCTTCCCTTTCGCGCCTATAACTGTGGAGCCATAAATAGCAACGAGTCTATTTGGATAAACACCGAAATCGTGTTATGTTTTTTTATTGCGAATATAAATTAGGAATTTATGTTTTATTTTAATTGATCCATAAAACGAGTCGACTCGAACACGTGCAATATCCGTGGCTCATTATTCATCGAAATATCCTTTTGGAAATGAAATTGTTTTGCGTCTAAATCGAATTCGCAAATTCCGTCAGGATAATCGATAATTTTTATTATGTGGCACATGAAAGTAGATTGTGAATCGATGTATTCTGTGACTATGTTCTGTTTTAAACATAATCGATTTTTTGTTGAGTTTTATATTGAGATTTGTTTTAATGGAAACGTTCGTTGTTTTTTTTAGCGTATAGCTAGAGATTTAAATTGGAGATGCTTGGTAAAGTCGGTAAAACCAGCTTAAATATCTGTAACGAATCGTATATTTAAGCGGAGTGTTCTTGAATTTTTAAAGTTTACAATTTTCTCTACCATTACACACTAGCAGTTTGCCAGTTTTACATTTAGATACGTTAATCATTATCCATATTATTTTAAACATAGAATGCACGTTCTTTGTTTGAATAATTTTTTATCGAAATGTTATTAAAACTGTATTATATTATATTTAGTGATCAATAATAGGGTATTTGACTATACTTTTTATTACTAAAATCGAATATCTAACAACATTAAAAGCGATTAAAATATATATCGTACCTAGGACTTTTCATTAAAAAGTTATAACGACTTAAAAACTAACGAACTACGATTCTCGCGAACCGCCCCATGCAAAACACAAGTGGCCTATGACGTCACTGGCCTGTTATTTTGCCTTCCTTATAAGGGGGTTTATTAAATATTTTTACTATCTCGTTAAATATTTCGTTTAAATTATATAATGCATATTATAATTTTCTCATGTTTTTGTGTGGAAACTAAATTCATGATAACTTTTTAAGTTTAATGAACAAAAAAATTGACATTTTTTCCTATATAGAAGTTTCGATTAATTGTTTGTTACACGCCTTGTTTTTTTCATCACAAGGTTTTTTTAAACCTACTCTACAGTTTTAAAATATTTTTCCAAAAAATAGCGACATAAGTCAAATACCCTATTCATACGTGGTCGCATGACCCACTGGATAAAGGAAAGTGAAATCTTTATTAACGAGGTGCGTAAATTAACAATTACGGAAGTAAGGTTAAGTAAATTTCAGATGTGCGATTTAACGAAAGTGCTGGTTCCCTCATACGTGTGCGAATTATGTGAGATATTTGTTAGTAATGAATCATAAGGCTGGCAATTAATATAAAAATTTCAGATGTGCGATTTAACGAAAGTGCTGGTTCCCTCATACGTGTGCGAAATATGTGAGATATTTGTTAGTAATGAATCATAAGGCTGGCAATTAATATAAAAATTTGAGATGTGCGATTTAACGAAAGTGCTGGTTCCCTCATACGTGTGCGAAATATGTGAGATATTTGTTAGTAATGAATCATAAGGCTGGCAATTAATATCAAAATTTCAGATGTGCGATTTAACGAAAGTGCTGGTTCCCTCATAAATATAAAAATTTCAGATGTGCGATTTAACGAAAGTGCTGGTTCCCTCATAAATATAAAAATTTCAGATGTGCGACTTAACGAAAGTGCTGGTTCCCTCATACATGTGCGAAATATGTGAGATATTTGTTAGTAACGAATCATAAGGCTGGCAATTAATATACAAATTTCAGATGTGCGATTTAACGAAAGTGCTGGTTCCCTGACACATGTGCGAAATATGTGAGATATTTGTTAGTCATGAATCATAAGGCTGGCAATTAATATAAAAATTTCAGATGTGCGATTTAACGAAAGTGCTGGTTCCCTCATAAATATAAAAAATTCAGATGTGCGATTTAGCGAAAGTGCTGGTTCCTCACACATGTGCGAAATATGTGAGATATTTGTTAGTAATGAATCATAAGGCTGGCAATTAATATAAAAATGTGGGCTTAGAGCACTAAAAGTGGAAGTGGATTTTTTTAATGTAAGTAGACATTAAAACTGTTTTTTGCAATTACTCGTACAAGTAATGATTGCGTTTTCAGTTATATTTAATCAGTAATCGGATCGGATAAGCGCGATTTTCAAGGTTATTTTTAAAATTTCTACGCTATTTCATTTGAAAAATTACGATTATTAAATTACAACATTTTCAACGAAATTTAATTTGAAAAATTACTATTATGAATTTATAAAGTTTTCAACGTAATGTTATTTGAAAAATTACTGGTGAGAAATTGATAAACGTTATTTACTCTGGCGTCCTGCATTGGAGTTAGGGTAAATTGTGATAAGGCTATTCGCGCTTAACCGATTCACAGAGCTCATTTAGACAGAATAGGGTATTTGACTAATATCAATATTTTTTGTAAAAATGTTTTAAAACTGAAGAGTAGATTTAAAAAAAAACTTGGGATGAAACAAATATGAAAAAGGATCAATTTTTTTTGCATTAAATTAGAAAAAGTTATTATGAATTTAGTTTCCACACAAAAAATGAGAAAATTATAATATGCAATATATAAATTAAACGCAATATTTAACGAGATAACACGAGACAAATATCAAAAGGGTAAATTTTTTTTTATTAAAAGAAAAAGTTATTATGAATTTAGTTTCCACGCAAAAAAAATGAGAAAATTATAATACACAATATATAAATTAAACGCAATATTTAATGAGATACTATAAGATATTTAATAAACTCCTTTATGATGAATGCTACATACGGGCCAGTGACGTCATAAGCCAGTTGTGTTTTGCATGGTGCGTTTTCGTGCGAATCGTTGTTCGTCCGTTTTCAAGTCGTTATAACTTTGTAATGAAAAGTACTAGGTACGATATATTTATTTTAAGCATTTTTAATATTATTACCTATTATATTTTCATAATAAAAAATATAGTCAAATTCCATATTCATTAAGTAAGTTAAAAATATAAAAAGATAAAGAGAAAAAAAGGAAGTAGGAGGAATAAGCCACGCTCAACGCTTATTATTGGGTTTTATTGCTAAATATATATATATATATATATATATATATATATATATATATATATATATATATATATATTTATTTATTAAAACGATTTCTAAAGTTTTCACAAAAAATTCAATTTATACTTAAATCATAACTTGATATGCTTATATACAATTTGTTATATGTTTATGTTGCAGAGTATAAATGCATCGGACATAATAAAAAAGAAACCAAAGTTTGTTTTTTTAAACTAAGCAATGTATTACTGATAATTCTGAAGTGTATTACTGGTAATTCTAAAAAAAATCACAGTTTGTTTTATTAAACTAAGCAATGTATTACTGATAATTCTAAAGTGTATTACTAGTAATTCTAAAAAAAATCACAGTTTGTTTTATTAAAGTAAGTAATGTATTACTGATAATTCTGAACAAAAAACATCACAGCTTGTTTTATTAAACTAAGCAATGTATTACTGATAATTCTGAAATGTATTACTGATAATTCTGAAAAAAAAACATCACAGCTTGTTTTATTAAACTAAGCAATGTATTACTGGTAATTCTGAAGTGTATTACTAGTAATTCTAAAAAAAATCACAGTTTGTTTTATTAAAGTAAGTAATGTATTACTGATAATTCTGAAAAAAAAACATCACAGCTTGTTTTGTTAAACTAAGCAATGTATTACTGATAATTTTCTCTTTTTTTTCCAATTACATCATGTAATCGTGCAGCCTTATAATATTTTCTTCATTACATGTGTGCATTGAAATTTAAATCAACAAAAAAACTATCTCAATTTATTTGTACGTCTATTTAATTTTTTTATAAAATCAGTGTACACTTTTTAAAAATTTGTTGAAATTTTAATTATTATGGAAATAACCTTGTAATTGCAATAAATATTCAATTTGGGAACTTTCTATTTAATATAAATACGATATTTGTCAGTGATAATACATGAGATTAGTAACATTCGGAATATCTGTTATATTTAATGGCAAAAACACTTTTTAATAATCTTCTTTCATGCTTGTACTGAAGACGTTTAGTTTCTTGCGATCATAGAGAATGTAATGTTATATGTTAATTTTTGAAAACTGAAAAATGTATGAGTGGAAAATTAAGAGCAAAAACAGCATTGCATTTGCTATTTCCGCTTGATGTCATTAGAAAAACGTTATACTTCATTCCACTTTGTTCTACTGTGTTTATTTTTCTTTGTTGTAGTTTTTGGTGATATTATGATTATGAGTCTTGTTCGATATAAAGATTATTTCATCTGATATTGTATTTTTCTTACATCAAAAATAACATACATATAAGAATTTGACGGCTTCCTTCGCGTTGTTGATATCATGTAAGAATATTGAATATATTTATCGTTAATTTTGTAGAAATTCATTATTCACAATTAAATGAAACTACGTGATGGAGTATTATTTCTACTTTCTTTAATTTCTTTTTAAAGGAATCTATAATAACAGTAAAGCTCTTTGCTAATATTCCACTTGAATATGTTGTAATACAACGAAACCTAGGTCGTGGTAAAGAAATTAAAGAAAGTAGAAATAATACTACATCACGTAGTTTCATTTTATTGTGAATCATGTAAGAAATAAAAAATTAAAAATTAAGGATATAAAAATTATGTATTAATTGAGGGTATATACTATTTTTATACCAAACTTCATTCAAATAAATTTAAACGTTGGGAAGTGATTTAGTAACAGAATATATCTAAATACGTATTCGAATTTTTTGATTGTAGTTTGCAGTACGGCTGTGAGTGTTATGTACCTATATTATAGAGAGTTGACGGTTATAAGTAACTTAAAGCAGAATCTCCTATAATCCCAAATTCTGAGAGTTTGAAAACCAAAGTAGTTGTTTTACGCTTTAATTATCTTTATATTTTTTAAACTATTTTAGAATCATTGTTCAGTTTTGGAAACGTAACAACGAACTATGATATTGTCTACGTTACGACAGTCGTAACGTAGAAAATAAATGCAGTTTAGTCTGATAGTAAAACAAAATAGAAATTATTTGAAAATCAGCTTATAAAAATAATTAGTTTTTCGTATCGCGTGTGGGTAAATTGTTAAAAAAAATTAAAAACTAAGACAAAAAATCAGATGACGAATACCAGTCTGAAGGTCGAATGGTGTCTTAAATTTTTTATACTAATTAAAATTAAATTCGCTTCTGTTTATAGCTAAATATGCTATATTGATATATAGCGTACTTTGCTCAAAATATTAGCTCGAATATAAAGATATATAAGTACAAACTAAATTTTATCGAAAGAAATTGGAACTCCTTTAAAATCTATATATTCATTTCATATTCGCATTAGGAAATATAATTTGTGAAAGTGGTTAGAGATACGTTATCCGATAACATATCTCTAACCACTCTCGGCCTTCTCTTTAATAGGTTGAAGTTTTCTCGTAGATCGGCCTATATTCAGTTCAGATTTTCAGTCTGATATACACAAGGCCTCGGTAACCAAACACGATATTTCCATTTGCAGATATTTTTTTACAATATAAGTTCTTAAATTATGGAGCGAACCAGATTCTGGTGTAAGTTTTAATTTTCGTAACTTTTTCCTTGGTTTTCCTTTTTTCACTTTTCGCCACCCTGACTTCTTTTTGTTACCAGTACTTTCCTTTAGTTATCTAACCTGATTTTCTTTTGTTACCGGTTCTTCTTCCTTATTCTTCTTAATATAGATTATAATTTCTTGAATTTGAAATGTACTTTAGCTTATTGGGAGTATTTTAATCTTTTGTTTTATTATTAGAATTATAATACATTGCAAACATTCACCACACATAGTACACTCATAGTTAAAAAAAAATACTTTTTAGGAAATTAGTTCAACTAATGTTGAACTAATTTTCCTGCACATTGAAGACATAAAATAAATAAATAGATAGTTATTACTCATGGTTTGCTATTTATTTCAATACTTAGTTTAAAAGATTAGAACGCAAGACATTTGAAACAGTTTCTTACAACGCTAAAGACGTTCAAAGAGTGAAGTATTCGTTTATTTATTTACAAGGTTTATTTACTTTTTATGACTATTTCGATTCTGAATAGAATGTTTGACTATCGAAATAGTCATATGCAGATGTCTTCAATCGCAAAATCTACTTAAAAAGTAAATAAATAAAAGAATACTTCACTCTTTGAACGTCTTTAGCCTTGTAAAAAAGTGTTTCTAATGATTAACTGCTAAAAGGAGACAGAAAGAAATACATCACAAATATATATGATACCCCTGTATTACAAAAAAAAACTTAAAAATATATACATGTACAGGAAAGTTATCCTTATCCACATAATTATTAAATTCAGCAGAGTATTTTCCTATGTTCATATGTCTAGGTGACAGCAGTCCATGGCAAAATTCAAATTAAGCCCTATTCACACGACACTTATTTCGCTACTGGATTTCTTATTTAATGTCACTGCTGGGTTTTAAACGAGCTGTTGCGCTAGACGTTGTAATGGTTGCTTTATGACATAAGCTGCATACGAGATGAGCTTGTAAATGGCTCCGAATTAGACTGATGTGTAATACAAGTACAAAAAGTAAAACAAGTAGTATATATATATATATATATATATATATATATATATATATATATATATATATATATATGTATATATTAATAAAGTAATTTGGTACAAAAGTTATTTACTTACCTGTTTTATTGAAAATTCAATATTGATGGTTGATTAAATTTTTAAAATATCTTGAATAACATAATTCACAGTAAATTTAATAATTTTATACTGTATCCAGGTTAGGAAATTCAGTACATATATAAAACAATAACATTACCAATAACGTTTCTTTTTCAGATATATAACGACCTTTTATAAGTCGGTTGACAATCGGTAGTAGACACATACTCACGTGACAAAATGCGACTTCTTTATTGGTTAACGTTTAAACGTAGCACAGAAACAAGCATGAAAATAGGAACTGTTCTATTAGAGAATTCCAGTACGCGTTCACGTAATGGAGCTTGTAGTGACGTCATTTCCATTATGATAGCCAACACGGTTGCCATCATAATGCCCCACATCCATTAGCGAAACAAGTTTCGTGTGTGTCGGGGTTTAGTTTTTAAAAATTAATAGAATTGATTAAAATAAAAAATAGGCTGCGCTCGTGTCGTTGACGTGATGTGAAAAATAACAATTTAAAAAAATTAAAGATAATTTTGACGAACAAAATGTATCCTCTGCATTAATCCGTGGACAAATGCTACTTTAAATTTAATTAAAATTGGTTTAGATTTTACGAAGTGATTTATAAACAAACATCTAAATAAATATACGTTCAGACATTCCAATTTTCATTTAGAATTGAATAAAATATATGTACATAGGCGGTGAGAAAAATACTGTAAGCAATTTTGTTTAATTACTCGTATTTACCACTTTCAAAAATATTAAAGGCTTGTAAATGGTTGTCAAGTTTTGCGAAGAAGTTCTTTGTGAAAGCATTCGTATATAAGATGTTGGCTTTGAATACCTTTTCGGGTTCTATAGCCAAATTAGGAACCCTTATAGTTAAGTCATTTCCGTTCGTCTATCCGTCTCTTTGTCACAGCCGCTTTATTCGCAGACTATTAATGCTATAAAGTTGAAATTTCGCGTGGTTGTTTATATTTATAACGTCTACAAAGTTATAAAATCTCCTAAACAATTTTTAAGTCATTTTTAGAGTACCAAAATTGAACAGGTCTATCAAAAATATTGAGGTTATGTCATTGATACTTCTTTCCTCCGCTAGTTTACGAGTAGTTGTCGAGCAATTTATGACATATAGTTGAGTTTGTTAAAAGTTCATAGAAACTCCATATAACTGTGAAATCGACAGTAAAAATAATTTTTAAAAGTATTTTAAAATGTACGTTTATTTTGTTGGGATAAATATATATTTATATGGTAAGAAATATTAATATTTGTAAATAGTTTAATAAAAACATGTAGCGTACATAACGCTCAATTGTTCATACGCGCCTGAGTGTATAAGAAATAAAAATTTGCGTATAATAAATAAAAAATGTCCATTCCTGTCCTATGTATCGAATATATATATATGTATGCACCAAAAAGAACAGACCAAATAACGAACCTTCACGATGTTTGCCAAAGAAGCATACGAAATATCAAAGTAACGGTTACACCACATGAATGGATCAGATGTTGCAAAACTTTAATTTCGCATGCAAATCAGCTATCGAGCTGTGTTTTCATTGACGAGATTTAATATTCAAGTTGTCACTTCAATTTGTGACCCGGTCAGATGCGTCTCCTCATTTGATATACGACCGAGTGCACAGGTTATGCACTTGGCAACGTCTTTGGGTGTTTTTGTCGCTTTAAATAATGAATTAATTAAATGTGCAATTATTTTTGTACACAGTAACGGTTTTGTGTGAAAACTTACATACGTATATCGTGTTTAATGTTTTGTTTATGATAATTTTATTTATTTTTAGATGTTCATCTGTAATGTGCCGATGAGTGCTACAAATATAATCGTTTATGAATGGTATAAATAATAGTGTGATCTGATCTCATCGCCTATTACCTACTTGATAAATTAAATTTAAAACTAATTATGATTTGACAAGTTTTTGCTACCAGCCTTGACAAGATTTTCCGTACTTGGAATGTGTCATTGTAGAGTTTTTTTTTAATCTAAATGTCAAGTAATTTCCAGTGTTGTGTTTTTATAGTTACACATGTCGGATGGTTCTGGTTACATTGAAAGTAGGACATAGAATTTTTGGGAAACATATAAATAAATAAAATTTAAGCGTGTTTGAATCGAGAAATTAAACATTTTTGTAACTACTCATTTTACAATATTTGTAAGTATTTCTCTTAGAGTTCACAGGTTAAGGAAATTAAGATAACATTAAATTTTCTGGAAATTTGAAATAAATGCAAATATCTGTACTTTTGTGGAAATATACTTTACATTTTTTTTAAAATTGGCTTTTAAATTAATTCCTAAAATTATTTTGCAAGAGTATAACCATTTGAAAATTGTTAATAATATTTTTGTCTATTTTAGTTGGAATTAATTTTCTGAATTTATTGAAATTATACTTCTTGAAGCGCATTATGAAAAAAAAATGGAGAAAGTAAAATTTTACGATGCGCGCACATGATGCAACAAAAAACGACAGGATGAAGTTGCTCATTAAACATATATTTATATGCGTGTATTGACTGATACTATATTCGTGATAGTTATTGAGGTATTTGTAAATACACAACACGTGTTTTATATTCATATCAATATAAATTACATCTGTGCTTTTAAATAATATTTATATGTAACTGAAATTTAATATTTGTAAACATAGTAAAAAAACATTTATTTATTGCGAATATTCGTGATAGAAATAGTACCTTGGTATAAGCTTTTTAAAATATATTTTAAGTGTATTTCTTTAAGTGAGGTTATGTTTTGCTATGTATTTATTTGCATTATAAATTATAAATGATTACCAGTTATAAAATATTTGAAATTAATAAATTCATTATTAATTAAACTTTTCATATTTATATTAAATTAAATATCGAGAATTTATTTAAATTTTTTAATTACTACATGATATTGATTATAATTCTAGAGAAAAAGATCAAATTTTTACTACTCTCTATGAAAAAAAATAAATTTTCAACTTTAAAATTTAATTATTTGAATTTAAATTTTATCAATCGTATTAATAAAATAATAAAAGCACTGGAGCGTAATTATAAGCTCCAGTCCTTTTATTATTTTATTACCTTTAATTATTTGCGTGTTAAATAAAGTTATTCTTGCATTATGCCAAATAAATATAACTTCTGTCGTGACACATGCATAATTTTTTTATTATTTTTATACATTACATTTTAATTATCTTATTTATGCTCATTTTCATAATTCTGGATTAAAATTTAATCATTTATATTTTATACGTCCTAGGGATGTGCACCCATATTTTATACGTCCTAGTGATGTGCACATGATTATAATCATGGAGCATTTTTGGGACGTGACGCGAAGTGGAGTGTCCTTTTTGAGTTATGACGAACCTGGAGACCGTCAGGTTCTTACTATCATTACGTGATTGGACCTGGCATTCATTATCATAACGTGATAGGTCCTGGCATTCATTATCGTTACGTATATAGGAGTATGTATTTATAACTTAATTTAACTCTCAACAAAAAAATATTTATCCTAATTAAAGAACGATGAAGTAAGAAAAAAGAAGTAAGTGTTAGTATAGCGTAGCACCTCCAAAATTACCTGCTGCCTTGAACGTTTTGTTGGCCAAACATAAACATACGTTGTTTACACAGCGTGACAACAATTTGTCATATTGTAACCAAAATATGATCTGACATATTGCGATTACAATATATCTGTTATATTTTGATTAAAATGTAAATAAAGATTTACAGTACGACTAAAAAGTTAAAGAGATGGACATTTTTATACACTCCAGCCGGTCAATGTGGTTATTATTTTTGAATGTGAACAACTGATACGTGAACAATAATTACTCAACCTACTGTATTCATTAAAGCTATTTACGCTCAACAAGAGACATACAACAATATACTTCTCTACTAAAATTGTACAGCAGCCATCATCTTAACTAGGTTCAATCGGCCAGACAGTAGCGCCCCCCGCATCTCAATGAAAGCTCTATCGTTACATTGAATAAATAACGAAGGCCAGTATCGCTCGATTAAGTTGAAAAAGGGAAAGCACAACGCCATCCCGCAGAAGCCTTCAAGTGGATAGTTCAAAGCGGTTATCGTAAAAGCGTTGCGGGAAGCAAATGTAAAATTCACCCCCGGGACCAACGAGGGTAATACGATTTGCCGATCCGCGCCCGCCTAGATCTTCTTTATGATTGTTGGGGCAAAAATAATTGGACCGAAATACGCCCGCTGCATTGACTATTGTATTTATGATACTCGATATCGAGGGATGATGTTCTGTTTCGTTTTAAGGGAAACTTCGCTTAGCTGAGATGTTTAATGAGCGCTTTTATTCAGTTTGTCTTTCATGAGAATTGGGGTTTGGATCTCGCCGGACTAGAATTTGCTTTAGTTTCACATAAAAGAAATAATGTCGAAATTTTTTGAGTCTCAATAAAATTTCAGCTAGTTAGGACTTTAAAGAATACATACAGTCATCGGCGTCTCTCAACACGCTCAATAGAGTAGCTGCTGTGGCTATGAAATGGGGTATGAAAACCAAAGTTTTATAATTTTGTTAATTGATCGAATCAAATTATTAAACCTAGGTTAGAAGCAATTACTTATTTGCTTATGGTTTAGGGCTATACTCTGAAAATTCTTTTGATCTTCTTTTTTTAAACATACTACTGTTTTCTATGAAAATTTGTATGCTCACGTAACTAAAATTTTAAGTTAACCTAGTTAAGGTTCTGATATGAAAAACTCGTCCTCTATTAATATTTTCAAGGGTCGCCTGAAGCAATTCTAACTTTCGTAACGCCCAAGTTCCACCACTCCTTAATTCCATTTTCAAGAGAGTGATCTTCTTACTTAACTATACCTTGTCCATGTCTGAAAATTTTGTTTTCTTATGTTCATTATTTAGTATTTATTGGATCTCACCCGGATAAGAAATTGTTTCAGTTTCGCTTGGAAAATGTTAATATTGACCTTTTTACTGAGATATTAAATATTATCATACTTCTAAACACTATTTAAATCTTATGTCGCGTACAAAACACTTACAATTTCACATACAACTTCTTTTGTGTACTTTATTGTACCAATAATCAGCAGAATCCAATTTGTCTCATTGCCATACTTTACCGCTTGTTTGCTCATAGCCTTGGGTTGTGCTCTGAAATCTTACTGAACCAATTTATTCGCAGATATACACCTCTTAGACATCTTATACATCACTACATCCTTAGAAAAAATTCTTTACTGTCCTGACCTAGAAAAATATCCTCAGTAAGCGTTTTCCAGAATTAATTGAGTAGGTCCTTTCTCTTCAAACTCCAATGCTTCTTCATTCTTGTCTTTTCTTTCTTTCATTCCAATTTATGTCAATATTTGTATTATTTAAATGTAACTCACGGTTATTATCCTTTATTAAGGTTTTTTCTTAATTGCGCAGAGTAACAAACTAGAAGCAAATTTTGATTGTCTGTGAAAGTGTGGCACTTATACTGTAAGAAACCTCAGTAGGTGTTCCTGGCAGTCGTTTGAATTTTGCATTCTTCAGTTCTTTCAAGCATTAACAGTAATGATTTAATTTAAAAAAAAATATAAAATTTGCATTTGTAATCTTAACGTCGAACATGATGGAAGAAATTTCCTAGGAGTAGGTCGTATTACATAACTTAAAGCATTTACACCTATATATCGTTGGTTATTTATACCCACACGTAACAAATGTGTAACACAAAATAAACTCAGCGTAGCTTTAAAATGGATATTGTGTCATTTATTTCTACCCTTAAAACTATGTTGGTCTTTTATACGATTAAATAATTTGCAGTTTTATATGTGTACCGAATATATTCAACGATCAGTCATTTAATTGATTGTAATTACATTATAGTATAAAAAGAGTTATTTGCCTAAAGTTTACTTGCATAAAAGTAAAAAACTGACAAAACATTGCAGCGTTTGAGATGTGGCTTTTTAGGTTTTTTAGGTGTCCGCATCAGTCACAGCTATTTTTTTCAGAAACCGCTTGAAGTAGAAACTTGACATTTGGCATAATAATAAAGCATCTTAAAGCGCACATATCTCTGTAATTAAGACTTAAAACCGCACATATTGCTGTAGCTAAATTTAAAAAATATTTGTGTGAAAATTTAAGGAGACAAATTAGACTAATAAAAAAATAAAAAATCTGCATGTGAATAACTAAAAAAATAAAAAATCTGCATAATCTGCATAAATATAAAAATCGTTCGAAAGGGCTAGTTAAACAGAGCCTCAAAAATATTCGTTTCATAATTTTAGATAATAACCTTCAGAGATATCCTGAAAAATGTATAAATAATATGCCCTTCCTCCCCAATACTAAATTTTAAATTATGAAAAAAAAACTTAGTTTTCAGAACTCTACGCAAATGTTGTCAGAAAACTAAAACGATGATTCTGGATGTCCTAGTTTTTGAGGTATTCATAATGATAAATGACGATGTTTTTCTCGTTGAATTATGTTGGGTATTATTAAATATTTATTACGCTAGGAAGTACATAATAGTGTTAATTTAACTGAACATGAAATTATAAAAAACAGGGGTGTTATAAGTCTACGCAAATGTGGCGAGAAAATCATAACGACTTATTCTAGATATCCTAGGTTTTGAGATATTCATGATGATAAATGACGATGTCTTTCTCGTTTAATTATATTGGGTATTATTAAATATTTATTGCGCTAGAAAGTTTATATTAGCGCCGACTTAATTGAACACGGGTTTTAGAACTCTACGCAAATGTTGTCAGAAAACTAAAACGATGATTCTAGATGTCTTAGTTTTTGAGATATTCATGATGAGGTCTTTCCCGTTTCATTATGTTAGGTATTATTAAATAGTTATTACACTAGGAAGTTCATATATATAGTGATAACTTAAGATAAATATAGTAATTTTACTTCAAACATTTTAATAAATTTTCGGACCCGCTCGTGGACGATTTTTCCTTCATTACTAACTTTTTGCTGACTGTTATATTCTCTATACTGTTATATATTCGCATGCAAAAAGCTTAACTGAATTAGTTTTGGAGTAAAATAAAATACTTAATGCTTACATATAACACTAGGACATGATATTTTGAAATGACAACTCTATTGTGTATTGGGAATTTGTATTTTAGGATCAACCGGTATGAAAGATGGTCGCCAAAGCATATGTAGTGTTGTGTCTAGGTATTGGAAGATGAAAAATGACACACCTATATAGAAAAAACGAAAAAGTCACGTTTAATCCCGTCGAAAAAGTCATGTAAAATTCGAAAAAAAAATCATTTATTTTGACAAAATAGAGAGCAGGTCAATGCCAGTTAACAGATTGTTTTTAATTAATTTAGAAAATAGATACACATTAAAAAGAAGCGATTGATATTGGTTAGTTTTCGTAATCGTTAGATTTTGAATTTTGTAATGTTATTCATATTTTTTATTAACAATTCTTTATACAATGTATATTAATAATATAATGTATGTGCGTTAATGAAGGTAGCTTCTTCGTTTTGTATTATGGTTACAAATTCTATCGTATTTTTGTCTCATTCCCGATTGTCAAAGGTTGATTGTTTAGATTTTAGGGTTCCGCAGTTAATTTATAAATTTACAGTTCTACCATGCCCGTTTATATGTCACAACCCGTTTTTCTTGCAGACTATTAGAGGAGCTGAAATTTGGCATGTTTATGCATAAAAAGTCACGAAAGAAAAATAAAAAAAAATTTGTTTAGGGTACCTCTCCTACATTTAAATTGAGGGCGAATAGTTTCTATAAGCATATCCCTTTTGTATATTAGGTTTTTTATAAATATTGGGGGTATGTTATTTAACACTTTTTCGATACAAGGATTCGTTTGCTGCATTAAGCTTTATAGCGGCATTCTTGTTAGAATTAAGCTTCTGTACCCTATCAGCTAAATCTTTATTTTTAAATGTCTGAAAAATATTTACAAAAAAATTATATATCTCTACGTATAACCAAAATTGTAACAGAGTAAATTATGTACATGGAAAGTATTTTAAATAAACGACTGATTTAGCGTAAAGAATGATAATAGAAGCCAGAAAATCTGATTTTAGAATTTTTGTCTGTCTATCTATATTAACGTTAAATTGTTCGTCAATCATGCGAAAATTACTGAACGGAATTTGATGAAATTTGGTATAGTAATAGTACAACATATGTTGCTTTATATTTGCGTATGAAGCAACATATGAAAACAACTTTTCTTATTCCGAATTCATGCGAACGAAATCGAAATAATAACGAAATTAAAAGGAAAATTATAATTAAGTTGTTTGAGTGTTACTCGTAAACTATGCTCTACTAGTTTACGAGTAACACTCAAACAACTTGTGTAATTGGATCCGGTAAAAAGTTCAAGAGGTCAAAGTTGAAATTTATATTTATTGCATCTTTAAAAGATATATTTATGAATTTACATGGTGAAAAATAATATTAAGATTTGTACATAGCTAATTTTTAAATGCGTGTAACGACCGTATGTACCACACACGGTCAAGACTGTCAGTCTGGCTTACTGATAGTTAAAAACGTATTTCTATTTTTCATTAACTATCAGTCGAGTCAAAATAAGATTCTACTTTACAGATCGTACCCTTATTCAATTCTTAAACTTTCCATACATAATACGTTTTTAACTGTCAGTAAATCCGACTGATAGTCATGACAGTGCTTGGTGCATACGGGCGTAAGTGAGACGAAACCCTCGTTTTACTCGTATTTAACAAGTGTTTTAAAGTTATAATAGATACCATTTAAAAAAAAATATTCTATGTCACTAAAGCGAGATTTATATTTTCCATTTTTTTATATAGATTCCAGTAAGAAATACAAAAACTATTATATTTTATCTTCCAGAAGATACATGACACGTAAGGATAAATTGGTCTACGTATACTTCTGCTGACTGTATATGCTGATATACTAAGGTTACACTTAAATAAGAAAAAAAATTAAGGAAATATTCTAGAGCTCAAATCTAAAGAAAAACGATTGTCTTAATTGGAAATAAATATTTTAGAACCAACCGTTAAATTTTTAGATTGGAAAGAATGCACACCCTAATCGCTCTAATTACGAGGTTGCATCTTAAAATTTGTTTCCATAATTACTATGTTTTTCCGCGTTTGTGTATATGTTACTTTGTGAAATAAGATTCCAATTTACCCTTCATTCTCTTTAAAGGTTTTTAAGACTGTGATAATGATTGTTAATTTTTATTTATATAAGTAACTTCGTTAAGCCGTATTTAAAGAATTTGAAATTTACAATTATTGAAAACTCGCTTACCTATTCAACTTTTAGTCTGTCTTTGCACTTTTTTCATGTCTTTGACCTTACTAATATTTTAAAACACGTTAAAAGTAGGGTCCATTTCCCTTATCACAATGTTCAAACTCGTATGTTTTTGTAAAACTTTGCCAACTTTTGCTAACTTTTACATTCGTATAATCTTATCAACTTTCACAACTTAAAAGGTAACAACGTTTAACGTGCTCTGCAATTACCTTAATGTGTGATACTGCTTCTTAATTGCTCCTTAAAATTTGGTCACTCATTTAAATATATCCCTGTATATCTGCATAAAAATGATAAGAACCTTTGCAGCGCACTCCAGATGTAACTGGGTAACATATTAATAAGCAAACAAAATTGATTACTAAACCTCTCCACAGTAACTTACATTTGTTATCCATTGTTACAGAATGTTAAACTTAACGAAACGAGTGCTGAAAATAATTAACGTTATCACCTAGTTATTAAGCATTTAAATTAAATTACTACGTGAAGGGGTGGAAAGAAAGCGTATCTCGTTTGAAGTATTAATATTAATTTGAAGATTATTTATCATAAATCATTATTAATATGAGCTTCCTACACTTAATTTTTATTCAATAAATACTAAACAATACCTAATATAATTAGGTAGGCAAGATATATATATATATATATATATATATATATATATATATATATATATATATATATATATATATATATATATATACACATTGGATGTTCAAAAACTTAGTTAGGGTAATAATTTTAGTTTTTTTCCAATTATTGCCTAGGTTTAAAAACCAGTTTTTTTATAATTTTAGATTAAGTAGTTTTAATATTTAATTTTCGATTTTAGTAGTGGGGCATATTCTTTTTGTGTGATTTTCAATATATCTCTGAAGGTATTTAAAATTAGGAAAATTTTTTTTGAGACTTGCAACTGACACTTTCAAACAACACTTTCAACTCTACAAATTTTCAAGTACTTAATCATTCAATCTCACCCCTAACATTTTTATATAATTATTTTGTATCTTAGTTATATATTTAATTGTTATGAGTGTAATATATTTTATTATTATGCTAAATTTCAAGTTTTTACGTTAAGCATTTTCTAAGAAAAACAGTTGTGGCTGACCGACAGAAGATAGGTATGGAACACGTCATTTTTTGCTTTATTTGTTTATTTAACGTAAACATCCGAAACATCGTGTACATTAACTCGTACTTCTACTTCTTAGAAGCGAAAGCTAAATAAAGAAAGCTTTTTTGATAAACTATCTGATAGCTAGTGATAATAAGGAATTCGTAAGCAGAAAAGGAAAAGATATAATTAAAGTACCATACGTAAACAGAGTGAAAATTGATAGTCATTCCGTTTAATCAATTCTGTTTAATGTGGGTGACGATTAACGTAAATTTGGTATAAAAAATGGCGTCTTTAATCGTTTGTACAGTATACCTCAGTTTAGCGTTTTGTGCTTACAAGTTGTTATAGCTTAACATATATAAGGTATACAATTAATTGACGGTTAAAATAATTGTAATTATGTACTGCAAAAGTTTGATATGTTACTATATTTGATATGTTACTATATTTGATATGTTACTATATTTGATATGTTACTATATTTGATATGTTACTATATTTTATATGTTACTATATTTGATATGTTACTATATTTGAATTTGAATCAAAGATGTATTTTATTATCACGCAGACAGTGTAAAATCGAAGAGTAGAATTGGAAAAATAAACGAAGAGAATTAATAGCTTTAAATTTCAGAATAAGATCAAATATTTGTTCAACAAGTGCGAAGTGGATTACAAACGGAAGATCATAGTTTAAAGACGGGTTTAATCATTTGAAGATATCAAAACAATTGGAGCGTATGAAATTAAACCTGGTGGTCACTATTTTGGCTAACTGTTAAAAAAAATTAATAGTTACTGCTTAAAGATAGCTGTTATTATAGTTTATTATTATTTAATTTTAACTTTTGTTTGTATATCTTGATATAATGTAAAAATCATAGAAACTTTATGGCGATTGCCGACTTTGATAATAATTCAAGCACATAGCCATTTTTTAACTGAAAATCTCTGGATAAAGCCTGTTTTGTTATGATAGATCATCAGTTCACAGCGATGCCAAGAATTTTAATACATCGGAGAGGAAAATAAGAACTACGTAATTAAAGTCAGAAAATATTTATTTTTAAAACATCTTAAAATTATAATATTTACAACGAATATTGATAATCATCATATTTAATAATTTCTGAATAATATGGATAACGATTATTTTCTAATATTCATATATTTTTTAAAATGGCATGGAACTTATACTCCAAAGTTATGATTTTTTCCTTGGGACTTAAAAAGGCTGTTAATTGTTGGGTCATTGTCATCTTCAGTACCATTTGAGTTTTGGGCAAATGCGGTTTCATAATACTCCAATTTTTCTATTACTCGGTGTTGGTTATCGAAATGCGAATTTAAGAATATGTATGTCTTTGACTAGTTTGTTTCCGTGTAACTCTTATATATATATATATATATATATATATATCTATATATATATATATATATATATATATATGTATATATATATATATATATATATATATACATACATATATATTGTTTTTTTATTTCGAATTTGTATCAAAAATCCAACGTGGCAACAATTTCCTTCACAGACAACAAATAAAACATATAAATATATTTTTAACCTAATTACGAAGAGCATGATATGCTTCAAAAGCGAAAGCAATCAGAACCGCATGAACAAATAATGGTTGATATACAATTTTAGCAACAGATTTTCGAAAATGTTATAGTTCACCCTATAATATATTTTTATAACAATATCAAGGTTGTGCATTTTTTTAATGTTCAACAATAAATGAGAATGTTATTTGAAAGAATGGTCTTTAATTTAAAAATTATCTTTAATGAATATTGTTATTACTCCAATCAGGCAACCAATTAAATATTATTTCTCTTTAATTATTTCGATTGCACAAAATTAATTATGTGTAGCTGCTTTTCTAAATAAATACCATAGAATTGCAAAACTGACGTGCTGTCAGTTATACTTGTCTAAATATCAACTTTTTTTGGGATATTCCAATGGTAGAATTCACTCTAAACTATATTTTAACTTTGTAATGTTTAACTTTGTAATGAATATTCCTAGGTAAGTTATATATTTTTTTAAACGTTTTTAATGTTAGGTATTACTTATTCTATTTTGGTAATCAAAAAATATAGTCAAATACCTTATTCTTCATTCGAATAATTCAGATCAAATACTTCATTATTTATTAATTGGGTGGCAATAAGTTATGCATAAAGCACGCGACAACTACTGTACGTTTATGTCACAAGATAAACAATATTCATTGACGCAATAAAAGATAAATTAATTTATTCTATTACATTTTACGACTCTGATATCGTTTTGACCTTTAAAAATAATCAATTTTACAACAAAACTTGTTCGGAGGAAACTTGAAATGCTTGATTTATTAGCCATTAGAAAACTATAAAATTGATATAATGTTATTTGCTATAATTTAATTATACTAATGTCAGTAGGCTTAATCAATGAATTATGAATTTACTAACGTATTTCAAGGAAAATATTTGATATGAATTTCAAATATATTTTATACGTGGTTGTTCCGGTTAAGTTGCTTATTGAAGTAGAGAAATACGACGGCTGAATTTTCATGTCATTTTGCCTAGATTTAATTTTAATACCGAGTGTGTAATTCAGCAATTTCCTTTGAGGAAATTGGTTAATGAAGGCGAAGGGAAGTTCATTGTGCTATTGATATTATAATTAGAGAAAAATGATATAAGTTTTTAGGGTTCCTCGTATTGGAAGGTAAATCAAAAATTTTAACCGATAATCCTAGTATCCATTGACGTATTTCAGATTTAAAACGAAGGTAGGTTTTATTGTGCCGTGGAAAAAGTGGAAATAAAATGGGGGTGAGAAAATTGGGAAAAATAGAGTTAATTTATATGTTTCAGAATTTTAAACATGATGTCAAATTAACATGGAAAATATATGTTTCAAGTATTATGCTAAGAACGTTTCTTTTTAACATGTAAGCCATGAAAACTGAAATATGTCACATATGTGTATGAATGTTGACACAACAAAAAAACTTCTCTAATTCTAATGTGTAGACTATTCTAATGTGTTAAAGAGAGAGAGAGAGAGAGAGATGTTTTAGAAGTCACGTAAATATGAAAATTTACTTTTAGTAATAAACCTACAACTCTGTTATATATGAAGATAATGTCAAACATTTTTTTAATTTCCTTTTATAATATACAGCTATGCATTTCTATATGCAATTATGTATGATTTAATGAAATTAAATCTGCGGTGATTTCATTGATGTCAAACTTTCGATAGGCATTTTGAAATCATTTATGGAGATATAAAAGCCTATTTTTATTTTTCGTCAATATTATATTTATGTTACGAATTAATTATGAATGTAGTAATTTCTATTATCTTTATTTACGTTTGTAAACATGTATAATTTGATTGATCTACAGCTGACGATACTGTGTTAATTAAAATATTTTTTAAGTTTTTCGTAAAAAATTGTGAAATTACTGATGATATTATATTGCAAGATTATAGACGTGATTTTGCAAAATGGCAATCTCTATAAATTATTACTCATTGACGTTACTATTAATTCTAATATTAAAATAAATTAATTGTTAACAGTTATTTACATGATATCAATATTGACTTGCGTCGTTAAATTCAGAAAAAAAGTATTATTTCTCATTAAACGTTGAAAAGTATGTTTACAGTCTGATTAATGAAAATTGGCACGTTTGTTTTAACATAATTTTAATTTATGTCTTGGATCTTCACGTTTTGTTTTATTGTTACGTAAATTTGATATCTGATTTTAGTAGCGTTATTGTGGGCAATCAATTTAATTTAATCTATATTACAAGATATCTCTACATTTTTAGTCGAACGTTAAAGCTTTCAAATTGATTTTAATTGCTCTAGCTTGGCAATAAGAACACACAAACAGAACAAAACTTAAAAAAATGTTTTTTTTGTATTCATGTACCTTTGGATAGTCCATTCCAATAACTTTATTGAAAATAATTATAATGTTCATACACATTACACAGATATTTACACAATTGTGTAGTAATGTAACTGTCCCAATTATAGAACTTTATCTAATGTTATTTAGTGATTTACATTATCGCATTAATAAAAATAACAAAAAAATATAAATATTTGTTCTGAATTTTTTAGAGTTTATATACAATTGAGCAATGTTAATAGCTATACATAACAATGAAATCACAATCGGTATGTTTTATCTATTACTGAATGCTTTATAGTAAATACAATATACTATTTATACTGAATAGTTGTTTGTATTTGGGTTTGAACTATTTATAGAAAAATCCATGAGTTTTAGTGAAACTTACTGCTAATGTCATTACGCCGCAATGCTAATTATTTCAGTTTTTTGGAAAATCTTTTTAGAAAGTTTTGAGATTAGTGCAAGATGGGATAGGAAAACTTATTAGGGGGAATGGGAAAATCTTTCCGGAGGCCATCACGTATCTGAAGGAAATGGATAAGCAAATAATGGTAACTACTATATGTACATATATTCATACATTATTGTACAAATAAAATAATGTAGCTAATTTCTATAACCCTAAAGGATTTAATGCTTAGTATAAAATATCGTGTGCTGTTATTTGAGTACCCTTCACATTCAAAGTGTAATTTCTTTTGTCTTGTGTTGTGTTTTTATTAGGGTAAATTGTTATA
This sequence comes from Druceiella hillmani, assembly GCA_039881145.1. Taxonomy (NCBI): domain Eukaryota; kingdom Metazoa; phylum Arthropoda; class Insecta; order Lepidoptera; family Hepialidae; genus Druceiella; species Druceiella hillmani. The sequence continues at coordinate 4,386,008 of JAYKKI010000084.1, forward strand.
TGTGGTTGGTAATTATTTACCCCGATAAAACGTAGGTATTAATATAATATAAAAACAATTATAATATGAAAACATTTATTTTAAAACTATAAATGTTTCTAATTTAATATCGAATTGGTATTCATAATTCTATTGACTAATTTTACCACAAATATTGTTAAAAATTATTCACTAAAGTATGATAAATTAACGCCTACAAACATTATCCATAATGTGGTACAGGCATTAATATACCATTAGCATTATCAATAAAATAATGTACTATAGCATTATTCATAAAGTAATTGACTATGGCATTATCCATAAAATAACTCCACACAGAGGCACCACTCTCTATAGTCTATCTATATACAATCTATAGTCTTTTCATTTTATTTACTGCCCCGACTCCAATCTTACTGAGTTTAGTAGCAAATGTCTTTCTGACAATTTTCCATTATTATTTGTTCTAAAACGCGGCTAAAGAAATATAGGTAATTGCATTTCAACAAAGTTATCTAGAAAAATAATTATTTTTCAGTCACCATCTGAGACGATGTGCTTTAAAGTTATAATGAATTATATCCTATTTATCATATGTGTAACGAACGTAATATAATAAAATAACATAATAAACGTAAAATATGTTAGTTTATTAGGTTTTCTTTCTCGCAATGTAGATTGAGAAGATATGTTATATGATTTTCATGTTGAGTCCATAATTTTGTCTAGCACTGCAATAATTATTGCTTTTTTAGCCCAACATACGATAATTTTATAATCCCGCAATAAAATAAAACAATACAACTTTACTGCGACGTTGTAAAGTGCCTTTGTTTCCAGAAAAAGTAAGTAGAGCTTTTAAAGTAAGTAGAGTTTATTTTAGATCGATATTTTAAAAGCCAACGTATATCAGTTACGATGAAATTGCTCTAATACTCTTTGGAATATTTTTTGATGATATTTGAATATATTTTAATTATTATTAACAAATTCGTTTATTTTCTGATTAAATTTGAAGTTATGGTGAACATTATTTACTTAAGCACGTCAAGGGTCACTTTCAAATAGGTAATTAGTATCTCGTCTTCTATCGACGTGAATATGTAAGCGACGGTAAAAGTGGGTCAAAACATAGACTTATATGACTTCGTAAAGACAGGCTCGTAGCAGCCGAAAAAATGTCCCACTTGAAACGGTGGTAAATGGCGAAATTAGCAGCGTTTCGTTTCATGATTAAGTTTATCCCGAAAAGAGTTAAAAAATGCCGGATTACGTAGTAAAAACATATTTAAATTACAATTAGAGAATTTTAAAAAAAGTTGACGTATGTTACCTTCGGTTAATGATCGTTTCTCATACATATTTTATGTTATTTATTGAAAAAATAGTTGTATATTCAGTAACTATATAAATTCCAATGTTATAACCTTGTAAGGACGTGTTTTCACACATTATTTTTTTTTAAATATTCATTTGTCTTCGCTTTATTTTTTGAAATCTACTGATGAGTACGGTGCCGGAATAACAAGAAACATTAGAAGCAAAATGAATTAGTATTTGTCCATCTGTCTGTCACTTCAATAACTCAAAAACTTCTAAATCGATAAATTGAAAACTGGAAGTGTATGTATAAAACGTTGATAGTTTTGAGCCATTTAGTGATTAAATACAGCCAACGCATATATTTTTCGACAACGCCTATATATGAAAGACACACATGCTTACATACACGTTATGTTTTTAATTATTGAAAGATTGATTTAGCGATATAATGATAATAGCCAGAAAACATTTGTTTAGAATTGTTTGTCTGTCTGTTATTTTGTGCGTCAATTACGTAAAATCTATCGGATTTTGATGAAATTTGGCATGGTAATAGTATATAACCAAGAATAACATATGAGAGAGAGAGAGAGAGAAACATTGTTATAGCTTTTTTTATTCCGAATCTCAAGCGAATGAAGTCGTAGGCACAGCTAGTTTGAAATATTTGTAAAAGACTCGATTTTATTTTGTCCCTCTTCAAAGTGTTAAATGTCTGATTAATTTTTAAGCCGGGACGAGTAATTAGAAAGAGATTTGTTGTAAAGGTAAATAAAACGGTAAAGTTTAAGGTAATTGAAGATGATCATCATCATATATATTAATACGCTAAGGTTAAGATGTTACTCTCCCTTTTTAGAAAAAACCTCACAACTAATCCACATAAATTATATATCATTTTATAGATAATTGCTTGCTCTACCGGCATCCACAACTAAAAAATTTATTATTGCTATTATTTTTGCAAATTAATTAATTATTAAAATTATATACACAAAACAGCAATGCTGCCATCTAACGGCTCAACGTCAATATGATTGACGGTCGGTAAAATTTTTGTTTAATTTCAAATCCACTCACGTATAAATAAAGTGGCGCTTTAGCTCAATGCTTTTGATACTTGCGCCTCTATATGTCAATTTTAGTAAAATATTTGTTTGATCTGTCATCTGAGCTTCATAATGGAATAAAAACGTAATAAGCAGTGTGCAAAATTAGAAATGAATTGAATACCTGCAATCAATTTTGATTTATTAAATTGAGTTGAATAATTTATAATGCGAAGACTTCGCACGGGTCACGCTAGTCTAATAATATTCGGTATAACCTTTGAATTGTATTGTGAGAGAACTGTCGAAAATTCGAATTTTCTTTTGTGGTGAGATAGAATATAAATGTGACCCTGAATGAGGTGGTATCTTTCTATATATTTGGCACATCATCAATTTAGCACTAAATTAATAAACAAATATTTTAAACTAAACTAATATAAAATACGAGAACAGGGTAAATTATTATTGAAGACATGCCGTAGATATGGAGAGTATTATAAAATTATAATTTTTTTAAGATAAATTTAATTTTTTTAATTCTTAACTTTTTCAACACTGTTGAAGTATATATCGGTTCTTGCATAATCGTCTTATCAACGCCTATAACTAAATTACGCAACCTCCCGATACAGGGAATAAGTTAAAACTAATTGGCACAGAATAAAGTTGAGATAATTAAGCCACCTTAATTTTGAATCATTCCTGACATATCTACATAGTATAATGCCATTGTATCTACCTATTATAAATTGCCTTTTGTTATATAAAATAAAAATAACTAATTTCTTTACATAAACTCCAAGCTATTTAAGCATTATCATATCAATATAAATGCGTACAAATGGAATTTTTAAATTTAGTTAAATAATTAAATATATATATATATATATATATATATATATATATATATATATATATATATATCATAGTTAAATAAATAATAAAATAAGATAACGCCACGACAACATTACATCTACGGTAGCATACAGTCGGTCATGTGACTGACCAAATAGTTTCGTTTAATTGCAATAGATGGCGCATATGAATTGGTGTTGTCATTTTCGAATTGGTTTATGTTCCTTTGACCGTATCTTGATATTTAGATCAATGGGTCAGAATTATACATATATTCTTGAAATCATTTTTATCGAAGTGAAAACTTCTTTTCTCCTTTTTCTGAACAGTGAACGAAACTAAGCCGTCAGGTTCGGGTCGATGACGCTGAATCGGGTAAACTCGGCTCTCTTCGGCGTCAGTGAAGCGAGTTCCAAATTTAAAAATGATAAAATTTGATTAATTGAACGTGCACTGCATTGTTCGGGTAAACTCGGCTCCCTTCGATATAGGCCGAGCGAATTCACTATCTAACACTGGGTGCATCCTTTCAAGAATTATATTCTCTTTATGAATAATATTTTGTTTGAGTTTATAATGAATAATAATACGCGTATGTTATTTTGTCTTTTAATTTTCGTATTGAAAATTTCCTACATACGCAGTACGGTTATATTGGTTGCCAAAGTTTTCACTTCTACATTGAGTGATCTTAAGCACACCAATTTTTTTTCTTGTTCCAGTCAAATAATTATACATGAATATTACAAAATATCAGGTGTAATACCTTCGAATTTCGATATCCAAATGAGCTCAACGGCGGAAGTAATGGGTTGAGTACTAAAAGTTGCGAGTGACGTATGCCGTCTCGTAAACTTGATCTGCCAAATTGACAACGGTCCATTTCTGCATATTTATCAAGCTCTATAAATTTATCGTTATTACGCGTATTAATTTTACATAACGTTTTATTAAATGAAATATGAAGTCATATTTTTTGTTAGTGACAGGTCAAAGGTGCGAGTGGAGTTGATACAGGTGGAGTTGTTATTATTGTCGAGTTTATTTTGATGTTACGCATATATTTTATATTTTAATTTTCATGTTTTTTTTAGATTAAATATTGGTTTATATTCATAAAATATTGTTGCTAGTTTATAATAGGGCGATTTATAGTTACGAAGCAATTTTTATAATTCAATCGTAGCCGATTACAGAAATATTATAAAGTTGTAGAAGTATTTAAGGATTAGCAGTACTTTGAGACTTCGTTCGCAAAGAATTCCGAAATGTTATGTTTATGTTATGCTGTGTTTATTATATGTACTTATATTATACACGAATAATTCATTTAAATCCGGCGCGGACCTATTCACCCCCCTCCTTTTCCGTCTGCCTACGACCCGCTTTGCAACTGGTTGAAAAGTCACGATAAACAAATACTAAATTAGTCCTAGGTTAACTATCTATATGAGTAAATTTCCTGTCAACAGTAATTTTAGAGTTAAACTGCATAAACTATTGATTGCAAATCTGCAACCAATAGTTTATGCAGTTTAACTCTATAAACTGTAAAACTGTATAAAGTATTGGTTGCAAATCTGCATAAACTATTGGTTAGTAATCGACATAAATTATTGGTTGGCAATCTGCATAAACTGTTGGTTGGTAATTTGATATAACTATTGGTTGGTAATCTGCATGAACTATTGGTTGGTAATCTGCATAAACTGTTGGTTGCAAATCTGCATAAACTATGGCTGGTAATCTGCATAAACTATTGGTTGGTAATCTGCATAAACTATTGTTGCAAATCTGCATAAATTATTGGTTGGTAATATGTAGAAACTATTGCTTGCCGAATGATTGAAATGAATTTAAAGGAAATTGTATAAAACTTAGGACAAACTGTCCAATCAGTTAAATCCCACGTTGTGAAAGAGGTCAATAGGAGAAGCTAACTCGGCTGGGCAGCATTACGAAATCTTTGCTATATCTTCTAGTTTAAAAATTGTCAACCACTGCGTGTTGCCAGTAGATGGAAGCAAGACATATCCACTTATTATTAGCCTCATAAAAAGACTCCAAGCCACTCAACAAGTTATGGAAAGAGCTATGGTTGTGTTTCTCTAAGAGGTATGATCAGTAATGAGGAGATCCGTAGGAGAACTATGATCACCGATATAGCTTGTCCTACAAGAGCAATCGAAGTGTTAACGGGCAGGTCATATAGCACGAAGAACCGACTATAGCTGGGGAAGACCAATTCTCCAGTGGCGACCACGTGCTCAAAGACGCAAAGCTAAGAGAACGGATGATCTAATAAAAATTTCGTGAAACTGTTGGATGGAGAAAGTACGGGGTCCATCTTGTGGGAGTCTAGGGGGAGGTCTATGTTCAGTATTGAACGTCTTCGGGCTGATAATGATGATGACGATAATGATTATCACAGTTTCTTGTCAAAAAGCTTCTGCTCATGGTTATATGTATAAGTATGTAATATTTCTGGTCGGTTTTCTATATTATACATTTATCTATATTATTAAATTATCCGAGAAAGATTTGCTATATAAACAAACGCTTTTGTGCCCATTTGGCGATCAAAAATTGTTAAATTTAATTGTGATTAAACAATTCCGTTATAATGAGATTAAATTTAAAAAAATCAAGTCCAGCAAAGGTTTCAAGTTGTATAATGCATAACTTCAGAAAATAATTTATCTATCACATAATTCTTCGAAAGCTTAAAAGGAAAACGCTAGTTTAACTATAATTATTATTATAAAATATATTCCAAGAATATTTAAAGAAGCTAATTAAAACCATATTTTTTTCCATTTTTAAGCGAGAAAAAATTAGAGATTGGATTTTTTCAATTTCGGACGGCAACATTGAAATTGGAAAATTGATCGAAATGTTTGAAATTGAATATACCGAAAATAACTTTGAAGTTAGAGATTAGAGATGTCAGGAATATTAGTGTATAAACATGGTGCATGTATTATTACCTGGGCTACTTTGATTGATTACATTTCGGAAAGCATTCCTAAGTTCAAATTCATTTTCTTTTAGATTTTTGGGGTCGTTCTTTTATATAGATTTGATTACGGCAAGCGGAATTAACTTTCTACTCTGAGAAGTATTTGAATATAAGTCGGAGATATGAAGACAAAGATTAAAAATAAAAATGAAAAAGAAAAACAATTACCTATGATTACTGTCATATCAACATTTCTTTAATACACTATTTCTTTTATAATTTCATCTTTTAGTTCAAGATAATCTTTAATGATACGTTTTAAAAGGATGATAAGTGGTTTTATAATCTGTATGTTATATGATCGTTTTAATTTGGAATCTTTTTAAGCCTTCACACCGATACAGACCGTAAAGATATTATTATCTTATATTTTTAAAGTTACAATTGAAATGTAACGTTTAATTCAGGCTAATTTTTTTTAAATGTAAAGAGCCGTTTATTTTATAAGATTTGTTTGGAAAGAAACCTGGCGGTAGCTGTAGTTAAATTATGCTCACTTGTAAATATCGAGGGGAAAAATTCAGATATTAAAACTATGGAAATACGTTTTAAACCTTGAATTACCTTAATGATCTTATAGAGTAAGGATAACATAAAATTTAGCAATTTTGAGGTTAGGTATGTATTTTGTTTAATATGACACGGCACAAGATTATAAACGGGTAAAGCAGATACACTAAACATAACACAGTTATTCTTTTGTGGACCTCACGTTCGAAGTTGTCTATTGTTTTAACCAATATTTTATCACAAATCGTTAAACTTATCTTTGTCTAAAAACCATGACATGATTGCACGCACGAGTGTGAAGGGAACAATGATTCAGACATAATATTCCCTAACGAATTATTTAATAATGGTTTCCAATATTTTTTAGCATTGCAACCCATAATATTGGTCATTTTCATAATCAGTTGTGATTTGAGTACATAAAAATAAACTTTGTTTATTAGGCAAATAACATTAGTACTTCAAGATAAAAATGATAAAAAAAACAAATATTTTTTTATCAATTAAGGATAAATGTTATTTTTTATAAGGGAAATATTTTCGATGCATTATTTTTAATAATTTACTTTTGCAAATATTTTCAATATCGCATGACTGAATTCATGTGGTACTGAAAACATCACATGTTTTGTTAATATGATAAAAAATGAACAACAATTGAAATCGGTCCCCTCTAATGTAAAAATGGGTCCATTTTCGCGCGTGTCTTTTGATAATATATTATTTAACTTTTATGCAAGTATTAAATAATTATAGTAGTTGGGATGTTTATTTATATATTTGTAGTAAACTTATCGAGTACACCTTTTGGTTTTGTCATTATGAAAAAAGTAAGAGAAAAACGTTTGTTAAGACGGTTAAGTGGTTTAATGACGTCTGTTTTCAGATAGGGTAAATTAATTTATTCTTAATGTTTGGCATGAATGAATGCAAATGTTATCCCTGTCACATTCACTTTTAAAAGTATAACCAAATTTAATCTAAAATGTTTTTATTCCATTCTAATATACGAGTAAAACGTAAATATAAACATCCTTTAATACCTTGGAGAGTATCAAAGTGGAATTTTAATTTTGACAACACTAGACAAAAAGTTAAATATACTTCAAACGTATGTTTCTGTCGTAAGATCCATGTCAAACTCTTCACCTCACGTCAAACAGATTGCAACGATACAATGTGTGTTTACATTGATCACTTTGGTGTTGGGCAGTTTAATTCGTAAGTTCAAGAATGTTACTGTGGGATTCTTTGGTTTGTAACGATCTGTTCACGCAATGACTTAATTGGATAACACTTGTGACAAACCTTACACCTTACATTTGTGATATACCTTCTTGTTTGGCGATGTTATATATTTCGCAACTAAAGTTTCTTCATAACGACGTTAATCCAATACTTTTGTTATTGTTTAAGTTTTACTTACATATAAATGTTTTATCGCGTTTAGAATTTGATAATCTTATTTATGAAATTACATATTTTACTATTTTCAACGACTTTCTATAACATTTCGATAATGACGTCTTTATTAAGCGTCGCATTAGGTGTGATTTTATTTGTTTGGCGCAATGCGAATTTTACGAAAAATCTACATTTTTGGCCTTGAAATGATGAGTTTGTTCACAGCCAGATTATAGTTGTTACAGCAATGAAATAGGGGCCAATTTTGATGTGAACTACATATTTTTGTCACTGTAATCACATTGAAGTATTAGGTAAACAATCAACCAATGCGAGATAACATTTTTTTATTGCAGCGGAAGTATGTTGTAATTAATATTCTGATGTTTGATTTGTCTAAAGATTTTTAGGTGAATATGTTTTTTTTCGATGTGTGAGTGTTTGACACACTTGCTTTTGTTACAACTTTTATATTAACACTGAATATATCGCACTTGACAATGAAACTTACTGTGTTGTATTGACGCTGTAATTTTCTATTGCACCAATGATTTCCTTTGTCATTAATTCGTTTTGTTTGCTGTGACTAATTTACATGAGCCATGGTGGATATGAAATAAAAAGGTCATGACGCTCTGTTTCATAAAAGGTCATGGTTTTGCACGCTCTGTTTCATAAAGACGTCAATTGTAATATTTTGAATTTTGTTACTGTCTTTCCTTCTAATGGAAAACTAAATTTAATTCTGCATACACCTAATTAGCCTGGAGTTAATAGTGCTGTTTGATATTGGCGTGGAATAATTAGTTTCTCAAATTCGTGTCATATTCTACTTTATTCATAATCACGATATCGTCGGTGTTCATTTTCTTTAAGTTTTGAAAAAGTATCACAAAATTCGTTTCCATCAAAAGGAAACCCTAAAAGGGTTTCTTTTTTTTAAATAAAAAGCGAGAAACTTAAAAAGAAATGTTGAAATTTTTCATTTAGGACATAGATAAAGAATATAGACTCGCATATATCTTAATAGTTTGTACTCAAAAATATTTACGTGGCAATTTTTGAGGAGGCAATAAAAGTACTAGATTTTTTCATTTAAAAAAGGAAGTTGGATAAATTCCGAAACTATCTTTTTAATAATTTCCTGTAAGATAGCTTCGGAGATTTTGGTGAAAATGTCTAGAAAAACACGTTCCCCCACCTCCAAAACATGGTAAAAAATAATATTACTGTTAGTAAATATTTTAACATAAGTAACGTAGCCCTAAACATTTATGTATCATTCTTGTATCGTGAGTTCTACTCGTACTTAACAGGTTTTATTAAATGATTGCTTGGAAAAATGCCATTATTTTTGTCTTAATTCTATTTTGCTTCAGACATTTGAATCCTCGGATATTAACTATCTACATTTGATCTTATATGATACTAAATGTGCCGGTAATTTCGTTCGAGTAAAATTCGGAGCAAGAGAAGTTATTATCAACAATAAACATCATTTTTCTCCGTTTTTTTTGCAATATCTGTTAGCATCAAATTTACTAAAGACGTTGATAGATGGTATTGACAGTTTATAGAATATCGTAATATTCACCATGTTAGGGTCTTTTAAATTTGTAATATGCAGATAAAAATATTCTATATGTTGTCCGAAGATATAAACTATTACTATACTAAATTTCATCAAAATCCATTTAGTAGATTTTGCGTGATTGAAGAACAAATTAACAAACAGACAGAGAAACAGACGAACAAAAATGTTAACAACAGTTTTTCTGGCTTCTACTATTATTTGTATAGAATTGTAACAGAAGCTATTAAACCAATCACTGATTTTAAAATAATTTCCATGTACAGAATTCACTACGTTACAATTTTATTATATGTACAGATTTTTACATGGGTATTACGGGATTTTCTTTTGGAACACGATAAAAGGGTTTTTCGTTTATTTTGGTCATTTTATTCGATTTCTTGTATTGGATATTTCTTTAATGTCACGTATTTCTGAAATGTAACGAATCAATAAATATATAAAAAAGCATACAAGTATGTACAAAATTTATAGATTACAGTTATATTTAAAAAAAATAAAGTAGAGAAGAAATCGAACGGTTTTTAGGGTTGTGTAGTCAAACACAGAACCTTTATAAATCCGTCATATCCGTGAGTATCCGTCCACTTGTCATATTATCCTAATTTCTACAGTTTTAGACCTTCGTGCGGGAAAGACAACTGGCAAAAGCCTATATAGTATTGGGGCCAGGTGCTAAAAGAATAAAAATTACACTCTTATACAATGAAAATGAAAAAAAGCTATTTAAGACCTCAATCAAACGAATGATAAGTTTTAAGTAAGACCTTAATCAAACGAATGATAAATCTTATATTTTATTACGAAAAGTCAGATCATTTTTCACCGTAGTTTGTAAATGCTATTTCTACGAAACTCTTTGAACTAGCAAGTTGAACCAAAGTTCAGATTGTTTCTCATTGTATCCTCTATATACACATCTATATAACATACTAATCCATTAAACCCACAGATCCGACAGGATCGTTGAAAAAAGCCACGTCAAACTCGAAAAGGGCAAAAAATACTTTCGTTTTGATAACAACAAAACGAATGTTAGCATCAGTTAAGAGTTTATTTTGATTTAATTTAGGCAATGGCTACAAATTAAAAAAAACAATCAGTATTTATTAATCGTTGTTTTTTTTCAGCTGATGACATCAGTAAAAGGAGTTTTTCAGTGCTGGATTAATTTAAATACCATATTTTAATGTTACATGAAGATACAGAGTTCATTTATTAGTGGGCTATGGAAAATTCTGCTTTGTTATTTGGTTTATGTTATTTAGTTATTATAAATGTGGATCGTAACTGAGATACTTTGCACGAGGATCTCATTGGATACAGTAAAATAAAGATACAGAGTTCAAGGTAATTTGAGAATATTTTTATTTAACACACACACACACACACACATATATATATATATATATATATATATATATATATATATATATATGTATATATATATATATATATATGTATATATATATATATATATATATATATATATATATATATATATATATATATATATACGTATATGTATATATATTCGGAGAAGGAGTCGGAGGACTAAATTAAATTATGCAGAGTATAAAGCGACTATTTTTAAAATGTTCGTCAATTTTATACGTACACATTGTTTATACGTACACCAAGTTAAAACAACTGAAGTAATTCTAAAGTTATAGGAGCAAAGAGTAGTAAGTATAATTTCGATAAGACGAGAAGTAAAGGAACTAAATGTTAGCAAAGAACAAAATTCAATTGCTTCAAATTACTATCTAAAATTGACCTTTTTAACATTTTCGCTGTCATTTCCTTTTTTGTCACTAAGTGGGATAAATCAATATTGAGTTGAAAATGTCAGTTTACTGATACTTTAAATATTTGGGACTGGCTCCAATAGATGGCGCTAGACGTAAATAATCTCGCGCTATAGAAATGTGTAAATATATAAACAGCCTATGTGAAGGTGAGCGCGGCCAAAAGCTGTTATTTGAATAAAATTATTACATGTTTTCCATTTATTTAGTGGAATTATGTCGTTAAATGTACATTAAACAAAACGCTTGTTAAGGACATGTGCAAATGAAAGAAGAACAATAGATTTAGAAATATATAATGGCCATAATTAAACACTGGTTTAACATAAACATAAAACAGCCTGTATAATGCGAACTAACTCAATACTATCTTGATTGTACGAAGCATTTTATGGTCATTTTATATATCAACCTACTAACATTCTAGCCTTTTAATGCCGGTCTCGTATTTCCGCGTACAAATGCCCATATTTTGTCACTTGGCATAATAAAATGTCGTAGTTTTTACGACGTTGCGATGTTATGGCTCCACGTAAAGTATGCATGCTTAATAACGGGTACATGTGATACGTAACAGAGAGGTCGCCTTGTGCGCGACCTGCCGCTGATAAGGAGAGAAGAACCTGTTAATTTTCGTATAAATCTGTACCTTGTATTAAAGAATATTAATATACATGTATGTATAATGTATGTAATGGGTTGCTATGGGGACAAATAGCTGGTATAAACCTTTCGAATCGATGTATCATGTAATAACTTCGGAGCGTTTTTTTTACGAATTTATATATTTTTATATACTCATGAATATAAATAACATTTAATCATATATCTTATTCCTGTTTAGTAATCGATTCAAATACAATTTACTTAAGACGCAAGATTACGAAAAATAAATAACTTCCCATTTAAGTAAGTCCTTGCCGTGGTGTGTTTAATTGATAACAGATTAACGGCCATTGACGGTACGGTACACCGCAGGATTCTGGGTTTGATTCCCGGCTGCTCATCGAGCGGGGTTGGACTGTTGTCCTGGTTGACTGCAAGAGAGACTGTCGTAGCAATAAATCCGTAATATGTATACATTAAAGCCTCCTTAATAAATAAATAAGTTTCTCAAAATTTATTTAGCAATGAAGAAACATGAAAAATATATTAACATTTGACAATAATTAAATATTATACTATTATTTACTAAAAGAATAGTATATTATGAAGTAGGTAGCAAAAATAAAGATTAACTAGACTTGAACACTCAACTAGCCCACATTCCCGTGGGCTAGTTGAGTGTTCTCATCAATGAAAGAATTCTCATCAAAAACAATATATTTAATAGCTACAAAGACTATTAATTATTATCGTAAAAAACGGCTGTCCAATTTTAAACATCTTTTTTAAACCATTTTTTCACTTTTCAAGTTTTCTTTTTTATTGAAGTGTTTTTTAGATTGTTAAAGTCACAATTAAATTAAACTATGTGATTTAGTATTATTTCTACTTTCTTTAAGTTCTTTACCACGACCTAGGTTCGTTATATTACAACATCTCCATGTGGGCTCTTAGTAAAGATGCTCTTAGCAAAGATCTTTGCTAAGAACTCACTTGAAGATGTTGTAATACAACGAAACCTAGGTCGTGGTAAAGAACTTAAAGAAAGTAGAAATAATACTACATCACGTAGTCTCATTTAATTGTGAATAATGAATTTCTACAAAATTAACGCCTAATATATTCAATATTCTTGAAGTCTTAGTCTTAGAAAAACGTAGTCTTTTAAAGTCTTAGTTTTGTTTTTGCATTGAAGTGTTTTTAGGGTCTTAAACTCTTAGTTGCAAATTTTAGGCCAATAAGCTTATTGTCATTTATATAAAAATTATTCTCCTCCCTCATAAACCAAAGAATAAGTACAACACTGGAAGCAAAGCAAGCCATGGAAGTAAAGCAAGCCGGGATTTAGGAAAAGTTTCTCGACTATAGACCATATCCACTCTGGAGCTACTGATTGAAAAATACCAGGAAAGATAGAGAACTCTATACATCGCCTTCATTGACTACAAAATAGCTTTCGATACCGTATCACATTCAAGTATCTGGAAGGCGCTAATCGAGCAAGGAGTAGAGAATGAGTATATACTGGTAATAAAAAGTATTTATGATAACAACACGGGTAGAATTAAATTGGAAAGAGTCGGCCCCAGTTTTCACATCGAAAGAGGAGTGAGACAATGCGACCCAACATCCCCGAAGCTGTTCATTGCCACCCTATCGATAATAAGAAGACTGGATGGGAAAACTAGTGGCCTAAACATATAAAAAATTTTAAATGCTTGAGAAAACAAACGAATACATCTGACCGGCAGCGGAACCAGCCGGGCGCTAATATGGCGCTCGAGAATGTCAGAAAGTTCATTCAAACCCTAATTTGTTGATAATTTAAATTAGCAGGTAGCTACTGATTTTCCCGCCTTGAGACATGTATTTAGTTTTGTGTACGATATAATGTACAATTTATAGATAGATATTATCATTTGTTCAGTAGCTTCGAGTGAAAATGTATTAAGTGTATAACTGTAAATTAGTGAAAATAAAGTTCTAATCAGAACTTCAGAGGTTGCAGAGAAAAGTTTTTCGGCAAAAAATATTTCTCACGGTTTAGGGAAAATCTTTTGTCTTTATAGGTTTTCCAAAATGTTTAATTTGTCTCAGTCGAAATGCTTCCCACTCAGTTTCCAATGGTGCGGTTGGCGGCCTTTAAGCACCTAGTCGGAGTACATTACTATATATAAGTAGGGGGCTGATGGCACGGAAAGCTAATTGTGCAAGTATAATTTGCGTTTCAAATTATTTCGTGTAAAAATATAACATTCATATGTTTATGTCTTTCAAGCAACATGGAATTTTGAAAATCAGAAAATGTACTAAATAATAGAAGGTTTTTCGTACGAATTCCGTACAGAACTCGTCACACACATGTATTCATTAGCAGCTAAACATTTTTTATTCTATAGCTTAGCTTCCTGATGCTGAAGTTTTTTAATTCTTTCAAGCTTGTAGAGTATTATATAATGAACCACCATCTTAATTTATTTAGTGGTAGTTACGCTGTTATATCTTACTTCGTGGCTTAACTCCCCGAGTGATACTAAATAAAACAAATACCAGTTCCTTTTGCGAATATATGTTAATAACGACAAATAAAGAGACACAAAAATGCCAAAAGATCAGTTTTTCTATTCAAGAACTGACACAATCCTTTTACTCTATTATCTATACTAATATATAAAACACAAAAGTGTGTTTGTTAGCCCTAATATCTAGAATATCAAATAATTTCTGTGATAGAAAGCATATACTTTGAGGAAGACCTATATTTTTAAATTATAAACTGTATATCATCACGCAATGATGCATAGAAGTAGGTCAGTGATAAGATATATAACAGACGTATGTTTAAACGGTGCAAGATGGGTAGAGACCGGCCTATTTATTGATTTATCAACCTGAATATTCCTTTCAATATATCCCCGATCCTGACAATCAATGTCGTTTAGAGAACGAAACCGAGGGTGTTTAATAACCCGGGTGGACAGCATAATTTGAGATAATTTGATGCGGTTAAATCTGCGTGGCATGGCTAGCCAATATATATAAATGAAGATATAGATATTAATCATTTAAATTATTATATATATATATATATATATATATATATATATATATATATACACACATATATAATGCATTTGAAAAAGAGAAGGTCCAGAAATATTGGCACTTTCAATCGAGGGAGAGGACATTTTGGAGAGCTTCATAATCTTGCTTTATTTATAAATCATTTACTATATCGATGTTGTCATCGGTCTATCAATAAATTTCAATACTGAATATTTGACACGTATGAGATCGCTGTGTAACTTAGCGTTTGCTGTGTTTAATTATAAGGCTTGATTTAGGAAAGGAGTTTCAATGATTACATTTTGTGACTTAATTTCGTTAACCAATTTATTATATACTGGGGAAATGATAAAAACCTGCATTTCTGAGAAAATGATACAGAGATGAATGAGACTGAATGCTAAAACACTGAGAAAAAAACTAAGCTTCGATGTATCTCAATAGATGTGATTTATGAATTTCATTAATGATATGTGGTTAAAAAATTTTATATTTATTTAAAACAATCATAATGCATAGCAATAAATTTATTTTTACTCAAATCAAATAATCTTTGGTCCATTGGTAATTGAGCAGTTGAATTGTGAATTGCAGAAAACAGTGAGTGATTTTGCAAACCTGGAAAATTATTGGATTTATTTTTTTTTATCAATAATGCAGGTCACAAAATTATCCATTTTAACGTTAAAAGCTTATTAGGTTTTAAGTTATGTTCTTTGGAGAAAGTTACTTGGAAACAATAAGAATTTTGTATGCACAGACGAATCGATAAGAAGTATATATTCGTAACTATAAATATGATCTAATGTACAAGTGTTATAGGAATATTTTTGCTTGTGTCAAATAATTTGCCTTCTCACGATATGTATTATAAATCTAAAAATAGAAATGATAATTATATTTTAATTAATAACATTTTTTATTTTTGTAAATAATGGCGTAAAATATTAAAAGCAAGAAAATAAAATCAAAGAAATTGTATCTTGCATAAGGAAATGCGTGTCAATAAAGATAGTGAGAAAATAATACGTTGGCTGGCTGGCATTATGCAGATTTGTCTTATTTAAATGTCATATTTAAATTTATTAAATCGATATGATATTTAAATAAATAGGTATGCACTACACACAGAGTATACATTTCCCAGAAGTGGTTAGTAAACAAAACAAATTTGATTAAAGAAAGGTACATTTAAACAACAACCCAATTAAAGTTAGGAAACTTTAAGTACGAATGCTTGAGTCATAAAAAATACAGAAGCTACATAAGTATAAAACACAATAAAGTTTAGACGAGCTTTAAGCTTAAAAAAGCTCACTGCGGTAAATTGTGTGGACTATAATAAAAAGGTGCTCTTCTCGGACCAGTGTAACAAAAAGGACGACATAATACCATACATAGTACTGAATTTGTAAAAGCAAGCTTGAAAATAATTGTATTATCGAAAAATGGATTTTATATAATAATGGATAGAGCTTATATAACCAATATTAATTAAAGTGTTAATTTAAAAATTTGTCAAGCATAAGTAGAACTCGAATTAGGAGGGTTCCATAAATATTCAGGCACTTATAAATATTTAAAGGTACATAGTATTTCGATTATACTATTTAGAAATATTATTTTTCATAACATAAATATAATACCTAATATATATTTTCACAGGCGTCAAAATGGTGCATATTAAAAAAATTATAAGATACAAAATAACCGCTAAAGACTTCCTGTATTTTTTCAGTCAGATTTTAACAACGATGCTTCCTTCATGATCTTTGGTTTAGTAGTTCTGAAATAAGGGAGGGAATGTTGTATTTTAGCATATTTTTTGGAATTTTGGTTTAAGCGTTTAGTTTAAAATGCAGAAAAATTTTGTTTTATTTCTGATAACGAGTCCTTTGAAATAATTAAAAAACAAAATTAATACCTTTATTTGTCCCCTCCTTAATTCGTTACGCAGGTTTTAAGCTTTACTTAGATAGTGCCAAGTATCTAAGTCGCTAATATGTATTACTCAACCAAATTTCAAGTTTCTATTTCGTACGGTTTTTGGGAAAATCGGTTGTGAACATAAAAAAAAATAAATTTAAAAATACCCTTTGTCGGCGAAAAAACTTTATGGATATTAAAAACAATTATGAGATTTAGAAAAATCGCTACAGTCTTCCTGCTTGTCTTTTAAAAACTCATATTTTTTTCATAATTTTGGTTTCATTAGTTTTGGAAATCAACGAAGGACCAGGGGGGTGGGGTGGACATATTTTTAGCGTATACTTTTTTAGCATATCTTTAAAAATCTAGCATGAAAAATTACGATAAAAATATTTTTGAACCCAATATAACTAGCCCCTGAAACAATATCACATATAATAAATGGAAATTCTTTTGAGTCATATCTATAGAGATTTATGCGAGTTAATAAGTTTTTCAAGTCACTACGTCAAACGGTTTCTGAGATAAATGGCTGTGATTGACGGACGGTGGGTGATCTTATAAGGGTTCCGCTTTTCCTTTTTTTAGATACCGAACCCTAACAACCTTAGATCAGCGTTAAAATTAGCTTTAGAAAAGCTTATTATGGTAAATTGTCTTCGACTACAAATATGGTGATAGTTTTCTCGGATCAAAAAGCAAAATGGACGTAATAATAAACGGTAATGTATTCATAGCGGTAAGTTAGAACATAATTTTATTGTTGAAAAATGGATTTTACATAAATATATTTTATAAAATATCTTCTATAACCAATAATTTTATATCATAAGACACATCTTAAATAACCAATAGACATATTAAACAAAGGTTAATTAAAAAAAACAAGCCGAGCTATACTTGCAAAATTAGAGCCACCCACTTAAATATTTAATAGTAATGCATTCCGACTTTGTGCCTAAAAGGGGGCCCCATCTGTTGTACTATCCGCCGCCGACTGCACCAACACCGTGTCACCTTGCGTATGCGCAGAATCGGGTGTCGAGCTTTTCGAATGAGACAAATGAAAAATTTAGAAAAACGTGTAATAAAAAAGCTGTTTCTTACATCATGGCAATATTTTTCGTCCAAATTTTTTTTTCTTTAAAACCTTTGCTTCTATAGTTAAAATGAAAAAAAAACAAATATTGTTTATAAAAATGAATCGCTCTACAACTTTTTAAATCCTGATAATTCACCCATAATCCTGATAATTCACCACACCCATTCAATTTACACTTAATATGTAAAGTTCCTGATTTTTTCGGAGTTTTCTGGGCGATCCTTCTTTTGATAAGGGTAACAATTCTGAAGCGTTTTCCCGAAAAAAATTAATAAAAAAATATCACATATATGGTTGAATTAATGCTTCAATAAACTTTCATTTGAAATATTGATGATAACCTTGAAAGAACTTTTTTATTTCTCAGTTTACTCCTTGGAATTAATCGAAGAATTAAAATTCATAATTGTTTATATCACGTCTATAATTGAGCCACCACACTCTATATCTGTCCTAAATTGCAATTTTTATGTCGAATAGTTTCGGAGAAAATTGCTGTTATGGATGGACGGACGGACGTATACTGAACTGATTCCACTAGTTTTCCGTTGTGGTAGTTTTTCCACGGGACACAAAAAAATGAATTGAAACCTTGAGTATATATTTTGAGAAACGGTACAATAGTTACTACAATTGTTTACTGAGAAGTGTCAATTGTTCTAATGTCAATTGTAATAATTCACCATGGAATTTTTAGATGATTACGTACACAAATAAATATTATTTAAATCCTGTATTATTATTTTAATGATATTCAATATATGTTTGTAACACAACATAAACTATTTGTCTTATCGTCGTCACGAATTATTTAAATTATATATATAATTAAGAAAATTATATTTATAATTAATAAAAATGATTTGAATTTAACTTTCGAGAAAGATTCATCTTATTGTAAAGTGTGGTTGTCTTTTAATATACTGTTATTTTTTGCTCAAAGATAGGGTAAAGTTAGCCGGGAGCGGAAAAGATAATCAACTGTTTCATTCTCAATCATTCTATTTATACATGCGTGGGTAAGAGAAAGACTGATACAAGTATTATTTATAATTCGTACTCTTGTTAAAAATTATCATTTCCATTACCGACCGTGAAAGTCGATTTGGCATACGTCAAGTTTTATTGAAAAAGTATAAAATAACTTTTTTTTTGTGAAGTTTGTGTTTTTGCAGTTTCATTTGTCTTCATTAGAAACCAAACATTGGTTAAAGTGATTTATCAAATAAGTAGTAGAAATAGAGAACACATATATAAATATATATATATATATATATATATATATATATATATACATTTGTATGTATATATATATATATATATATATATATATATATATATATATATATATATATATATATATATATATTATAATAATGGCCGAGGAAACGTGAGACTACGATTTAATATTAAAAGGAGAAAGGAAGATAATATATACTTACCACTAGATTAAAGTTTTTAAATACATAATATGGCCTTGACTTAAAATATTGGAGCTTCAAAAATAGGTTGAGATCTATAAAAATGGTTGTCTTTTAAAGTGGTATGTTACAGACCATTATGGTCTATTTTTACATGGCTTATTGAAACTAACGAGACGTTGGTGCATAAGAAAAAAACACACTGCATACACTATTCAGTAGGGTGAGTTGAAAATATTTTCTTTCGGTTTTATGAAATATTAACACGTCTACTTTTTGAATGTTATTGTTCGATTTCGATTTATAACGTGGACAGATGGATAATGTGATGAGAATGTTAAAACTTTCGATGCACCAGCCGATTTTACTGTGATGTTTTATAAAGAATTAAGGAAGTCGGTATATGATAAACTATTTTCGTATTGTAACTACTTAAAACAATTAAAATTTACTTAAATTCTTAATCTAAGGTATACATACAAATTGCGAAGGATTTGTTTATTTACAAACACTTTGCCAATCCAGAATGTATATTTTCAGAAGGAAACACTGAACCCTTATAAGATCACACGTCCTCACTCAGCGTCTACCGTTTTCTCAGAATCCACTTGATGTAGAAACTTGAAATATTATAAAGTATATTAATCCGTCAATATCTCGAACACTCAATATCTTCGTAAAGTAATTGTTAGATGTAAGGTCTCCTATTCGTCCTCCTAATGATTGTTTCGCGGGTTGAATTATAAAATAAGCAATATCTTCGTAAAGTATGTGCTAGATGTAATGTCTTTTTTGCGTCCTGCTAATAATTGTTTCACAAGTTTGTTTTACAAAACGAGCAATATCATCGAGAAGCATACACTAGATGTAATGTCTCCTATTCGTCGTCTCAACGATTGTTAGTGAGCTGGTTTATAAACTGAGCAATATTTTCGTAAAATATATACCAGATGTAATGTCTTCTATTCGTCGTCCTAATTATTGTTTCGCGAATTTATTTAGAAAATGAGAAATATCTTTGTAAAGTATATGCTAGATGTAATGTCTTCTATTCGTCCTCCTAATAATTGTTTCGCGAGTTGATTTATAAAACGAGCAGCAGCTTCGCAAAACATATGCTATATGTAATGTCTTCTATTCATTCTCTTAACGATTGTTTCGCGAGTTAATTTATAAAAAATAACAAACTCTTCGAACAGAAAAAATTCATTTAAAAATACGAATTGTGATAATTTAATTTCACATCCCAGAATGTTCAAAAATTATGAAATGTGATAATTTTCATTTGACTTTTCAATATTTGATTTTAAAACGCTTATACTTTCATAAAAATATGTAAAATTTATAAATAATTCATTTTATTTCTTTGGTCATTTCCAATTTATTACATTTTGAAACAAATTAGTTTGATTGTGTTTGTTTATAAGAAAAAGAAACAACAACAGATAATAAACATTTTTTTAAGAGGATTGTTTTAGCGACAATTCCACTGATAAAAACCAAGATTGTGTGGGATTACGCATAAATTAGGATTCTGTACTCATTTCACAAAATATAAAACTATATATATTCATACATTCTTACATCGTGCTCCCAGGTGCCCCATAAAGATCTACGGTAGCAGATTAAGAATTCTAACGACTGACAGTTGGAGTTACTCTTGCCATTTGTCTTTTGTTTTTTTTTAGATGAAATATTGCAAAAGATATTTTAACAATTCATATTTTATTATTTTAAGTACACTAGCAAGCTCAGTCGTTCAGTAATTTTCACCTGCATTATTTTGCGTACTCAGAGTCTTTTTTTATAGTTCCAAAAAAACGAATTTGAATTTTTTGAAGTACATGGGAAAGTATATATTAAAATTAATTTTCGGGATTTTTTCACTTTTTGCAGTCTTTTTTGGGAATGAGAAGGAGAGGGTTGCAGGCACATTTAAAAGATCTTGAAGCTTAATATTTCGTAAATTGAGCTTAATAAAATTATAGTTTAAAAAAATGAAAAAAACATGCTTCAAAAAATAATCTTCAAATATAAAGGTTTCGGTCAAGAGCTAAAGATGTCCTCAACTTGGTACAATTTATTTTTTTTAGTCAGCTTAAAAAGATTAAAATGGTTGACAAAAAAAATTAACTTTAATGTAAAAAAACATTGTGTGTACTTATGATATTATTTTAAAATTAAATTTAATTATTTAAAAAAAATTAATGAATACTCACCATTCAATTTAATATAAACGTGTGTATATAATTAATTGTTAAATTGGATAAAACAATCCAAATAAAGTTTAATTAATAATGAAAAGAAATGAATATGCTGAAAATTTATTTGATTTACTATAAGTATTTAATAATTTATTATTTGTAATATTAATAAATACGTACCGAATTCGAAACGGCCAGGTAGACAGCAGACAAATAAAATGGTGGATTACTTATCTGCCAAATAAACTATGTAAATATATGTTTGAAACTTCATGGCGTCGGTTTTTTGTTGCATCGTGCCAACTTCACGCCGTATTTTTAAATTTTACTTCAATAATTTTTTCATAATGCGCCTAAAGAAGTATACCTTCAATTAAGCGTAACCGTTATGTTTTTTTACAATAAATTTAATGTCATCATGATTAAAGTTAAGCTTATTAAACAAATAAAATTATTCTGTATTGTGAGACAACCTTTCGCTATTGACAAAAATCTTTATACTTAAAGATCATTTTTTATTTTTTTAGCTCATGTAGCTACAAAAACGTGTTTTTTTAGTTTTTGAAATTATAATTTTATTTTCTAAATTTTTAAAAACATTTTAAATAATTCAGACGTTTCGAAATGGGAGAAAATTTAATTGAAAATTTCCATTACATTTACACATACATACATACATACAAGTGAAGCTAATATAAAGCGTGTTAAAATGAGAAGTATTAAATTATATTTAAATTTTTATTTCAATACATCTTTTTAAAGATAACCCACATAATGGCAATTTTTTTGGGTTCCAACTTTTTTTGAACATAGGAATTTTTAAGAAATTTTTATTTGAAGCATATGCTTGCAAAATTTTAATGTACGCAGATTTAAAACTGTAGAAACTACGAGCGTGACAGTCGGACGGACACAGACACGGATATTAAGAAATTATAAGAATTATGTGTTTGATTACAGAACTCAAAAACAGAGGTCCATGATAATTTCACTGTTGCCTTTATTGAACATAATTGAAAACATCCTGTGTAATCAAAAAAGTAGCATATGTCACGTTTTTACGTAAACATTTTCGCAGTATCATCTTTATTGTATCGTTGAGTTCAAATAACTAAAACAATTATACTGTATTAACATATATTTTAATTTAATAAATTATAGATAGTTTTTTAAATATCACACTGTTTATTAATTGTACACGTTTTATTTTTGCTTGATATTTCAAGAAATGTCACAAGTCATCATGACAATATGGACGATAAAATCCAAGTATTGTTACACATATTGTTAAAAATACTTACATAAAGAAGACTGTCAAGTCTCCCTAGAGCCTTGACCCTTAGTGAAGGATGTGAAAATAAATTAAATTATCATAAATGGACAGAAGATTGACAGACAAAGAGAAAATATTGAAACTCTATGTAGGTAAAATTTTTTGTTTTGTGTTATTTTGGATCCGAAAACTCCGAGTATGTTATGTTTGAATGGAAGTTTTATTTCATAATACAGATATAGATAATCAAAATGCTTAGAAGTTAGTATATATTTCAAAATAACTGTTTTTAATAATTTACATGTCAATGTCGTTATAAAAATCCACACGATAACCTTTACGATGCGCAAAGTGAATGATTTGTTTTTTACCTTGAACTCGTTATATTATTGCTTTCATGAAAATAATTATTTATTGCAATAGATAAACTTAATTCGTTTTAACGTCAATGTTTGTTAATCTGGCAGTTATCTAAAGCATTAAGAGCACGAAGAACACTATGAGCTAAAAATGTTGGAATGATAATATTACCCGGAGGCATTAGGTTAGCATTTTATGTCGGTGAAATACTATGTGCTTTAAGATTAAAGCAGTAAGAATACTATGAGATAAAAATGTTGTAATAATAATATTACCCGATAGGAGGCGTTTGGTTGGCATTTTATGTCGGTAAAATACTATGTGCTTTAAGATTAAAATAGTAAGAATACTATGAGCTAAAATGTTGTAATAATAATATTACCGATAAGAAGCGTTAGGTTAGCATTTTATGTCGGTGAAATACTATGTGCTTTAAGATTGAAGCAATAAGAATACTATCAGCTAAAATGTTGTAATAATAATATTACCCAATAGGAGGCTTAAGTTAGCATTTTATGTCGGTAAAATACTATGTGCTATAAAGTTAAAGCAGTAAGAATACTATCAACTAAAAATATTGTAATAATAATATTACCCGACAGGTGGCGTTAGGTTAGCATTTTATGTCGGTGAAATACTATGTGCTTTAAGTTTAAAGCAGTAAGATTACCATCAACTAAAAATGTAATAATAATATTATCCGACAGGAGGCGTCAGGTTAGCATTTTATGTCGGTGAAATACTATGTGCTTTAAGATTAAAGCAGTAAGATTAGGGGAACGCGGGGTAATGAAAGCGGTCAGGCAATGGGAGCTATGGTGATTGAACGGAACGTATGCACATTCGCGCGATCGTAAGGACTCGGTTGCTTCCGTCAACTATCGGTAAACTTCGCCTGATGCGCTCGAACCGTTAGTGCCATTCGTTTAGTCACGAGGGACGGTTGTGTGTTTTTCACTCCACGCTTACACAAAATTGCCAATTGCCAGCATCAAGGAAAGCATGAAATTATATTCTTATTTTATTGTATTTATGCTTACTATATCCCTATATTTATTTACTAATTAGTTGAATTGTGATTGAAAATAGAATTACATATTTATGTTATTACTTTACAAAATGGTGGTCAGCGGCTAATGGAAGCCTACCTTGGCTCTCATTACCCGACATGGCTCCCGTTACCCCATTTAGTCATTTTAGAGGCATAAAATACCTTATTTTTTGTTTTAGATGCCACATAAAAGAAATCGGACAACCACAAAAGCTTCTTGGACGGTGGATTCATTAGAAAATGCAGTATCTGTTCTCAAAAGAGGAGGCATTTCGGTATACAAGGTATCTCAGTAAACTGGCATTCCTTACAGCACTTTAAAGAAAAGATACAATTTAGCGAAAGCTGACGATAGTAGCTACAAAAACTCTCCGAAGCTGGGAAGACGTACTGTGTTCAATGTTGTCCAAGAAGAATTACTGTCAAATAAATTGTATGGTTTGATAAGAGAACAGTTTCACAAAGTATGTTACAGTGTAGCTAAAAAACTTGGTGTTGAGAAACGGTTTAACCAAGTCAATTAAACTGCAGGACAAGATTGGCTAGCTGGATTTTTGCAGCGTCATCCAGATTTAAGTATCAGAAAGCCTGAGGCTATCAGAACCAACAGAATCCTCGGATTTAACAAGACTGAGATAACGCTTTTTTCAGTAACTTGGAGAAATTGATGGTGCAACATAGATTCGAGCCTCAAATGATTTACAATGTAGACGAGACTGGTATAACGACCGTCCAAGAGACTGAAAAAATTATAGCTCCCAAAGGGCAAAAACGCGTCGGATCTGTAACGTCATGGGAAAGAGGTAAGACGATCACAGTAATATATGCTATGAGTGCGTCTGGATCTTTCGTTCCTCCGCTTTTCATATTTTCCCGGCAACGTCACTCGCTACTGCTGGAAAAAGACGGACCACTAGGAGCCGTTTACACATGTTCACATAATGGCTGGACTAACGAAAAGATCTTTGTTTTATGGCTTCGTCATTTTATTAAACACACCAAACCTGCTACTGAAACACCTGTATTACTAATTTTGGATAATCACAAGTCATGCTACTCTCGAAGCTTGGGAATTGGCAAAAGAGAACCATGTCATAATGCTTACCATTCCTCCACATTCATCCCACCGTCTACAACCTTTTGACGTTGCATTTTATTCCCCGCTTAAAAGAGCTTACAACAAAGAGTGCAACTTGTATATAAAATCAAGAAATTTGATAAAAATTACTCCATACGACATTGCTGGACTATTCAATAAAGCCTACACTAGAGTGGCTTCTATTGAAAAAGGAGTATCGAGGTTTAAAGCAACGGGAATATTCCCTATGAATCCTGGAGTTTTTGATGATCATGACTTCATTAATGAGGAAGCCAGATCAGCTATGCCGGTGGCTAATGCTCAACAGCAGCCAACTAATGTCACTTCAATTCCATCTACATCAAACCAGGCTGTAAATAAACAACCATATGCTAGCCCTGCAACAAGTCCATCTATTTTTTGTGGTCTGCAAATTGAACCGGAAATGATTCAGAGGGAAGCTGCTCTAACCCCAGCTATAATTCCATCTACATCATATTCAACACCAGAACGACCAGATATGCTGGAGACACACACAGTTAGATCTATCACAACTCCGTGTAATATTGACTTTGCTAATGCTATTTCCCATTAGCAAAGTCAATATTAGACGGAGTTGCGATAGCTCTGTTCCATGCTCCCATTGCCCTGTTCTCCTACTATCAACTAAAAATGTTGTAATAATAATATTACTTGTCAGGAGGCGTTAGGTTAGCATTTTATGTCGGTGAAATACTATGTGCTTTAAGATTAAAGCAGTAAGAATACTATCAGCTAAAAGTTTTGTAATAAAAATATTAACCGATAGGAGGCGTTAGGTTAGCATTTTATGTCGGTGAAATACTATGTGCTTTAAGATTAAATTAGTAAGAATACTACCAGTTAAAAATGTTTTAATATTAATTTTAGCCGATAGGAGGCATTAAGTTAGCATTTTATGTTGGTGATACACTATGTGCTTTTAGTTTAAAGCAGTAAGAATACTATCAGCTAAAAATGTTTTAATAATAATATTAGCCGATAGGAGGCGTTAGGTTAGCATTTTATGTTGGTGATACACTATGTGCTTTAAGTTTAAAGCAGTAAGAATAGTATCAACTAAAAATATAATAATAATATTACCCGACAGGAGGCGTTAGGTTAGCATTTTATGTCGGTGAAATACTATGTGCTTTAAGTTTAAAGCAGTAAGATTACTATCAACTAAAAATATAATAATAATATTACCCGACAGGAGGCGTTAGGTTAGCATTTTATGTCGGTGAAATACTATGTGCTTTAAGTTTAAAGCAGTAAGATTACTATCAACTAAAAATATAATAATAATATTACCCGACAGGAGGCGTTAGGTTAGCATTTTATGTCGGTGAAATACTATGTGCTTTAAGTTTAAAGCAGTAAGATTACTATCAACTAAAAATGTAATAATAATATTACCCGACAGGAGGCGTTAGGTTAGCATTTTATGTCGGTGAAATACTATATGCTTTTTTCCTCGCCCTTTCGTATATTACCACCAAAGAAGTTACACTTCAATAAAAATAAATGATTTGAGCGAAAAATATTCGGAGAATAGACAGTTTTGCTCATTGATCCAAGTCGTGTTTGCCGCTTATCGCATTGTTGGAAAAGTAGGTGTAAAAATTACTATACAAGGCTCGCTGTGATGGATTTTAATAAAGTTTTGAATGCCGTCATTTTTCAGCTCTCGATATTGATCTCAAAATAAGTATTCGCACTATTTTATCATGGCGCTCTGGGTCTTTTAGAAGGGTGTTACATCAAATAATTCTTTCGGTGTTCTGCTGCAGTCTACATGCTGTAAATATCATGCATATTTTGTCTTGTTTATTTTATTAATTTTATTATTTCAAAATTTTTATATAATTCTAAATCTTGTATATGTATATATATATATATATATATATATATATATATACACACACACATACAATATTTAATTTTATTAGATACTCAAAATCTAAATACATCTGTTCGTTTCTGTAACTCTAAATAATATTTCTTTCTTGTAATGTTATTTACTTCGGCTTTAACAAAAATAAATAGGAAAATTCTTTTTAAAATTTTACGACTTTAGTGACCTAATAGAAACTTACGTAAATTCTCTAAAAACTTACTTAAACTTTTTCATGTCGCCATACTTAACACAGCGATTAGTATCAATTTTCAATTTAAATATTTTTTATTAATTTCATTTTAATTTGGCATTGCGAAAATATGAATTTTTCTTAGATACAACGGACTCTAAAGATACAACGGACAACATGATCATGTGGTGAAAAATAATTTTAATATTTCTAGTTTTAAAGGAACACCATGTCGCCTTAAATGTATATTTTTACCTCAAAATTATACTCCTACAACTATCGTATAGTGAGTTATATTCGCTTTTAACAAGTTTTATTGCATTTAGTAAAAGATACAAGTATTTGTAGCGTGAGATAACAAGCTGTCATAGTTAGAAAGTTCTTTTGCTGGTTCTTCTGCCAAAACGGTCTGAGTCTGATGTCACTACTATCTGACTAATAAAATATATTTTATAATCTACATATTCTTCAGCCTTTTCGCTCTTCGACGTAGACCCCTCCATAGTTTTTTATGCATGTCTATCTTAATTGGGCTGCAGTTTTTTATTCATAGCTATCTTAAGTGTTGTTTATTATTTTTCATTATTCTCGTTTATGTTTATGTATTGATGTCATCCTGCCAGCGAAACGAAGGATGATCTGCGCGACTGCTTTACGGATTGTAGTTCTTGAGTGCTACCTAAAAAGACGACTTTTTTCAGTAATTAATTTTTCAGTAAGTCTTCCGCGTAGTATATGTGCACCCAATACTATTTCAAGATACAGCTTTTCATATTACGTGGCTTACTTTTGTTTGGATGTAATTTTCTTAATTTTTCACCTGTCCTTTAAACTAATACTGGTGAGCATGTTTCACTACATTGCTACTTGTAATTTGTGTTTGAGGTAGATATACTCACTTACGTTCTCGATAATTATTCTATCTAAACAGATCTGTAAATTATTGGATGCCATTTTCTTAATTTTTTCCCTGTCCTTTAAACAAATTCTGGTGAGCATATCTCACTACATTGCTATTTGTAATTTGTGCTCGAGGTAGATATACTCACTTACGTTCTCGATAATTATACTATCTAAACAGATCTGTAAACTATTGGATGCCATTTTCTTAATTTTTCACCTGTCCTTTAAACTTATATTGGTGATCATGTTTCACTACATTGCTACTTGTAATTTGTGCTCAAGATAGATATATTCACTTACATTCTCGATAATTTTGCTATCTAAACAGATCTGTAAACTATTGGATGCTATTTTTGTATATTTATTATAATGCTTAGAAGTTAGTATATATTTCAAAATAACTGTTTTTAATAATTTACATGTCAATGTCGTTATAAAAATCCACACGATAACCTTTACGATGCGCAAAGTGAATGATTTGTTTTTTACCTTGAACTCGTTATATTATTGCTTTCATGAAAATAATTATTTATTGCAATAGATAAACTTAATTCGTTTTAACGTCAATGTTTGTTAATCTGGCAGTTATCTAAAGCATTAAGAGCACGAAGAACACTATGAGCTAAAAATGTTGGAATGATAATATTACCCGGAGGCATTAGGTTAGCATTTTATGTCGGTGAAATACTATGTGCTTTAAGATTAAAGCAGTAAGAATACTATGAGATAAAAATGTTGTAATAATAATATTACCCGATAGGAGGCGTTTGGTTGGCATTTTATGTCGGTAAAATACTATGTGCTTTAAGATTAAAATAGTAAGAATACTATGAGCTAAAATGTTGTAATAATAATATTACCGATAAGAAGCGTTAGGTTAGCATTTTATGTCGGTGAAATACTATGTGCTTTAAGATTGAAGCAATAAGAATACTATCAGCTAAAATGTTGTAATAATAATATTACCCAATAGGAGGCTTAAGTTAGCATTTTATGTCGGTAAAATACTATGTGCTATAAAGTTAAAGCAGTAAGAATACTATCAACTAAAAATATTGTAATAATAATATTACCCGACAGGTGGCGTTAGGTTAGCATTTTATGTCGGTGAAATACTATGTGCTTTAAGTTTAAAGCAGTAAGATTACCATCAACTAAAAATGTAATAATAATATTATCCGACAGGAGGCGTCAGGTTAGCATTTTATGTCGGTGAAATACTATGTGCTTTAAGATTAAAGCAGTAAGATTAGGGGAACGCGGGGTAATGAAAGCGGTCAGGCAATGGGAGCTATGGTGATTGAACGGAACGTATGCACATTCGCGCGATCGTAAGGACTCGGTTGCTTCCGTCAACTATCGGTAAACTTCGCCTGATGCGCTCGAACCGTTAGTGCCATTCGTTTAGTCACGAGGGACGGTTGTGTGTTTTTCACTCCACGCTTACACAAAATTGCCAATTGCCAGCATCAAGGAAAGCATGAAATTATATTCTTATTTTATTGTATTTATGCTTACTATATCCCTATATTTATTTACTAATTAGTTGAATTGTGATTGAAAATAGAATTACATATTTATGTTATTACTTTACAAAATGGTGGTCAGCGGCTAATGGAAGCCTACCTTGGCTCTCATTACCCGACATGGCTCCCGTTACCCCATTTAGTCATTTTAGAGGCATAAAATACCTTATTTTTTGTTTTAGATGCCACATAAAAGAAATCGGACAACCACAAAAGCTTCTTGGACGGTGGATTCATTAGAAAATGCAGTATCTGTTCTCAAAAGAGGAGGCATTTCGGTATACAAGGTATCTCAGTAAACTGGCATTCCTTACAGCACTTTAAAGAAAAGATACAATTTAGCGAAAGCTGACGATAGTAGCTACAAAAACTCTCCGAAGCTGGGAAGACGTACTGTGTTCAATGTTGTCCAAGAAGAATTACTGTCAAATAAATTGTATGGTTTGATAAGAGAACAGTTTCACAAAGTATGTTACAGTGTAGCTAAAAAACTTGGTGTTGAGAAACGGTTTAACCAAGTCAATTAAACTGCAGGACAAGATTGGCTAGCTGGATTTTTGCAGCGTCATCCAGATTTAAGTATCAGAAAGCCTGAGGCTATCAGAACCAACAGAATCCTCGGATTTAACAAGACTGAGATAACGCTTTTTTCAGTAACTTGGAGAAATTGATGGTGCAACATAGATTCGAGCCTCAAATGATTTACAATGTAGACGAGACTGGTATAACGACCGTCCAAGAGACTGAAAAAATTATAGCTCCCAAAGGGCAAAAACGCGTCGGATCTGTAACGTCATGGGAAAGAGGTAAGACGATCACAGTAATATATGCTATGAGTGCGTCTGGATCTTTCGTTCCTCCGCTTTTCATATTTTCCCGGCAACGTCACTCGCTACTGCTGGAAAAAGACGGACCACTAGGAGCCGTTTACACATGTTCACATAATGGCTGGACTAACGAAAAGATCTTTGTTTTATGGCTTCGTCATTTTATTAAACACACCAAACCTGCTACTGAAACACCTGTATTACTAATTTTGGATAATCACAAGTCATGCTACTCTCGAAGCTTGGGAATTGGCAAAAGAGAACCATGTCATAATGCTTACCATTCCTCCACATTCATCCCACCGTCTACAACCTTTTGACGTTGCATTTTATTCCCCGCTTAAAAGAGCTTACAACAAAGAGTGCAACTTGTATATAAAATCAAGAAATTTGATAAAAATTACTCCATACGACATTGCTGGACTATTCAATAAAGCCTACACTAGAGTGGCTTCTATTGAAAAAGGAGTATCGAGGTTTAAAGCAACGGGAATATTCCCTATGAATCCTGGAGTTTTTGATGATCATGACTTCATTAATGAGGAAGCCAGATCAGCTATGCCGGTGGCTAATGCTCAACAGCAGCCAACTAATGTCACTTCAATTCCATCTACATCAAACCAGGCTGTAAATAAACAACCATATGCTAGCCCTGCAACAAGTCCATCTATTTTTTGTGGTCTGCAAATTGAACCGGAAATGATTCAGAGGGAAGCTGCTCTAACCCCAGCTATAATTCCATCTACATCATATTCAACACCAGAACGACCAGATATGCTGGAGACACACACAGTTAGATCTATCACAACTCCGTGTAATATTGACTTTGCTAATGCTATTTCCCATTAGCAAAGTCAATATTAGACGGAGTTGCGATAGCTCTGTTCCATGCTCCCATTGCCCTGTTCTCCTACTATCAACTAAAAATGTTGTAATAATAATATTACTTGTCAGGAGGCGTTAGGTTAGCATTTTATGTCGGTGAAATACTATGTGCTTTAAGATTAAAGCAGTAAGAATACTATCAGCTAAAAGTTTTGTAATAAAAATATTAACCGATAGGAGGCGTTAGGTTAGCATTTTATGTCGGTGAAATACTATGTGCTTTAAGATTAAATTAGTAAGAATACTACCAGTTAAAAATGTTTTAATATTAATTTTAGCCGATAGGAGGCATTAAGTTAGCATTTTATGTTGGTGATACACTATGTGCTTTTAGTTTAAAGCAGTAAGAATACTATCAGCTAAAAATGTTTTAATAATAATATTAGCCGATAGGAGGCGTTAGGTTAGCATTTTATGTTGGTGATACACTATGTGCTTTAAGTTTAAAGCAGTAAGAATAGTATCAACTAAAAATATAATAATAATATTACCCGACAGGAGGCGTTAGGTTAGCATTTTATGTCGGTGAAATACTATGTGCTTTAAGTTTAAAGCAGTAAGATTACTATCAACTAAAAATATAATAATAATATTACCCGACAGGAGGCGTTAGGTTAGCATTTTATGTCGGTGAAATACTATGTGCTTTAAGTTTAAAGCAGTAAGATTACTATCAACTAAAAATATAATAATAATATTACCCGACAGGAGGCGTTAGGTTAGCATTTTATGTCGGTGAAATACTATGTGCTTTAAGTTTAAAGCAGTAAGATTACTATCAACTAAAAATGTAATAATAATATTACCCGACAGGAGGCGTTAGGTTAGCATTTTATGTCGGTGAAATACTATATGCTTTTTTCCTCGCCCTTTCGTATATTACCACCAAAGAAGTTACACTTCAATAAAAATAAATGATTTGAGCGAAAAATATTCGGAGAATAGACAGTTTTGCTCATTGATCCAAGTCGTGTTTGCCGCTTATCGCATTGTTGGAAAAGTAGGTGTAAAAATTACTATACAAGGCTCGCTGTGATGGATTTTAATAAAGTTTTGAATGCCGTCATTTTTCAGCTCTCGATATTGATCTCAAAATAAGTATTCGCACTATTTTATCATGGCGCTCTGGGTCTTTTAGAAGGGTGTTACATCAAATAATTCTTTCGGTGTTCTGCTGCAGTCTACATGCTGTAAATATCATGCATATTTTGTCTTGTTTATTTTATTAATTTTATTATTTCAAAATTTTTATATAATTCTAAATCTTGTATATGTATATATATATATATATATATATATATATATATACACACACACATACAATATTTAATTTTATTAGATACTCAAAATCTAAATACATCTGTTCGTTTCTGTAACTCTAAATAATATTTCTTTCTTGTAATGTTATTTACTTCGGCTTTAACAAAAATAAATAGGAAAATTCTTTTTAAAATTTTACGACTTTAGTGACCTAATAGAAACTTACGTAAATTCTCTAAAAACTTACTTAAACTTTTTCATGTCGCCATACTTAACACAGCGATTAGTATCAATTTTCAATTTAAATATTTTTTATTAATTTCATTTTAATTTGGCATTGCGAAAATATGAATTTTTCTTAGATACAACGGACTCTAAAGATACAACGGACAACATGATCATGTGGTGAAAAATAATTTTAATATTTCTAGTTTTAAAGGAACACCATGTCGCCTTAAATGTATATTTTTACCTCAAAATTATACTCCTACAACTATCGTATAGTGAGTTATATTCGCTTTTAACAAGTTTTATTGCATTTAGTAAAAGATACAAGTATTTGTAGCGTGAGATAACAAGCTGTCATAGTTAGAAAGTTCTTTTGCTGGTTCTTCTGCCAAAACGGTCTGAGTCTGATGTCACTACTATCTGACTAATAAAATATATTTTATAATCTACATATTCTTCAGCCTTTTCGCTCTTCGACGTAGACCCCTCCATAGTTTTTTATGCATGTCTATCTTAATTGGGCTGCAGTTTTTTATTCATAGCTATCTTAAGTGTTGTTTATTATTTTTCATTATTCTCGTTTATGTTTATGTATTGATGTCATCCTGCCAGCGAAACGAAGGATGATCTGCGCGACTGCTTTACGGATTGTAGTTCTTGAGTGCTACCTAAAAAGACGACTTTTTTCAGTAATTAATTTTTCAGTAAGTCTTCCGCGTAGTATATGTGCACCCAATACTATTTCAAGATACAGCTTTTCATATTACGTGGCTTACTTTTGTTTGGATGTAATTTTCTTAATTTTTCACCTGTCCTTTAAACTAATACTGGTGAGCATGTTTCACTACATTGCTACTTGTAATTTGTGTTTGAGGTAGATATACTCACTTACGTTCTCGATAATTATTCTATCTAAACAGATCTGTAAATTATTGGATGCCATTTTCTTAATTTTTTCCCTGTCCTTTAAACAAATTCTGGTGAGCATATCTCACTACATTGCTATTTGTAATTTGTGCTCGAGGTAGATATACTCACTTACGTTCTCGATAATTATACTATCTAAACAGATCTGTAAACTATTGGATGCCATTTTCTTAATTTTTCACCTGTCCTTTAAACTTATATTGGTGATCATGTTTCACTACATTGCTACTTGTAATTTGTGCTCAAGATAGATATATTCACTTACATTCTCGATAATTTTGCTATCTAAACAGATCTGTAAACTATTGGATGCTATTTTTGTATATTTATTAAGGTTTATTCGTCTTAGAAGCTTCATTTAATTCATTCAACATAGTAAAAAGTTTGCTTGGTATAGCTTGTTACACGATATTTTCTGCAAAATGGAGATGGTTGTGATATTCTTTGTAGATGGAGAATGTGTGAGTGCATATTCCAGGTTAAAATGAACAATTTTGGCGAGATTGTGTCAACACCGATTTAATACAGATCTTTTCAATATACCATTCCTCCGACCTGCAAAGTCGCGTTTTCGTAAAATATATCTAAGCACTTTGAATCAACTCAGGCTTGGGCTTGGCATTGATTTCATAATTGCCAAAACTTTTAATAAATCAAAAATGTTTATTGAAAATCTAAGTTAGATAACTATAGCTTATACTCGTCACATTTCTCAATAAGCGAATGGATAGTATGATTAATATCAAAATATTCTTTAAAAATCAGTGAATATTTTTGTGCTAAAATATCTCAAAAGACTATTTTACAATTCAATACTTTGATTCGGCGTGCACAGTATTCGTGTTTATCTCGTGCATTTGCGAGTAGATAATAAATAAAACATTTTAAATCGCCATGGACTTGTGTAAATAGAACGTCTCCTCTACGGCCCATATCCGACATTATATGTGAACCTGCTGAATATTAATGCTGCGATACTAAAATTCATATTCGACAGGAAGGGTTATTTGTGAATATTTTGTACGTCAGGAGGTGCGTAAGGAAAATATCCTTTTTAGATTTAAGACGTACTAGTTTATGGTTTACGTAATTTATTATAAATATTTATTTATATACTCGTAGCTCGTTTGCAATGAGTGAAAGTTTATATTAGAGTAATCACAACGTTTCGTTTGAAAAAAATGTTTTTAATAATGCAAATAGTGTCCACTATTCAGTATGACTAATAGCATTTGCCTTGAATTTGTTTGGTGCTGAAATGACGGTTTATTCCAAGCCATGGATTATTGTCTCTTTTTGAGAGCGTCATGACGGAACCATGTTTCATCACATCGA
Source organism: Druceiella hillmani (assembly GCA_039881145.1). Classification (NCBI taxonomy): domain Eukaryota; kingdom Metazoa; phylum Arthropoda; class Insecta; order Lepidoptera; family Hepialidae; genus Druceiella; species Druceiella hillmani. Next base: position 4,421,644 of record JAYKKI010000084.1, read on the forward strand.
ATTCTTATCGAAATAACTCAATAGAAAGTATTAAAATAAATCTTCCAAGCCAAGCCATGGATTATTGTCTCGTTTTGGGAGCATCATGGTGAAACGAAGTTTCTCAACATCGAGTTCTTGTCGAAATAATTCAATAGAAAGTTTTAAAATAAATCTTCCAATCCAAGCCATGGATTATTGTCTCGTTTTGGGAGCATCGTGGTGAAACGAAGTTTCTCAACATCGAGTTCTTGTCGAAATAATTCAATAGAAAGTTTTAAAATAAATCTTCCAATCCAAGCCATGGATTATTGTCTCGTTTTGGGAGCATCGTGGTGAAACGAAGTTTCTCAACATCGAGTTCTTGTCGAAATAATTCAATAGAAAGTTTTAAAATAAGTCTTCCAAGCCAAGCCATGGATTATTGTCTCGTTTTGGGAGCATCATGGTGAAACGAAGTTTCTCAACATCGAGTTCTTGTCGAAATAATTCAATAGAAAGTTTTAAAATAAATCTTCCAATCCAAGCCATGGATTATTGTCTCGTTTTGGGAGCATCGTGGTGAAACGAAGTTTCTCAACATCGAGTTCTTGTCGAAATAATTCAATAGAAAGTTTTGAAAGAAATCTTCCAATCCAAGCCATGGATTATATTCTAATTTCGGGAGCATCATGGTGAAACGAAGTTTCATAACATCGAGTTCTTGTCGAAATAATTCAATAGAAAGTTTTGAAACAAATCATACAATCCAAGCCATGGATTATTGTCTCGTTTCGAGAGCGTCATGGTGAAACCGTATTTCATCACATCGAGTTGTTATCGAAATAATTCAATAGAAAGTTTTGAATTCGATTTTGAAGTTTCGTGAGCAACACACCCATTGTGCAAATATATTTTCTAACCCTTAGTAAATAATATATTTTACAGTCGTATAAAGGGAATGACATGAATTTTTCAAAAACCGTGGTTTAAAGCCATTGTTGTAGTTTTTTGGTAAACTTTAGTCATATATCTAGTGATGGTAATTTTGAATTTAGTCGTTTTGAGAGAAGATGGGCGTTATATATTTTATCGTAATCTTTAGCGAAATCTCTAGAAATATCTTACATACTATTTAAAAACAAAAACAGCTCTTAAGCCCTTATAAATATGCCACATGACAATGAAATTAAAAAAAATAATTGGTATGCTTTTTTTATGCCATCAGAACTTTTATTATTTATTTATCGAGTATTAAGTAGCGATGTATGCATATGCTTCGTCATTGTGCCAAATTTTAGATTATTTTTTTACGTCTAATGTTTCTGAAAAGATTTATATAATACATTTGATCACTATAAAACGGCTTCTGAGAAAAACTACTGTGACAGACAGACGGATACGTTAACGGGCAACAAGGGATTTGTTTTTTCCTTCGAGGCATAAAACCGTAAAAAAAATACATAACGTAACTTGACGATCTTGAAAAACAAATTTTTGAACTTTTTAAGGTTTGATAGTGAAATATGAAACTTTTATAGTTTCATCATATCCGTCCGTCTGTCCATCTATCTGCCCCAAATATAAAACTTCTATTGTAATAATATTTGAACGCTGAGGATTCTATAACGTTTCACTAGCATATGACGTTAACTTAGCGCCATCTATCGTATTATTTATATAAGTATTCATTCAGAGCCATCTATGGTATTCAATGAAAATAAAATCAAAATTTAGTTTAGAGATCACAAATGCACTATTTATTATTTTCATAATCTAAGATATTTATTTTTGTAATTATACTGAAATGATGTAAATTGTTGCGCAATTGTTTTAAATAACAAGTTTAACTACAAAATCGTACGGGTAAAGTTAACATCACATGATATTAATAATTATAATTATTTTAAGTTAATTTGTAACAAATAAAATTATACGTAATTAAATAATTTACAGTACAAATGTTTCACTTACGATAGATATTATTTCATGTCCACTTTTTTATTAATCGTCATAATTTTTTATTAATCGTGCCAAATTCGATAATCCGAATAAAATGAGATATTAACTAAATCAATATTATGGAAATAAAGGACATGTAATTTGACGTATCTCTGTATTATTTAGGCTATGTTAAATATATATATATATATACATATATATATATATATATATATATATATATATATATATATATATATATATATATATATTTATAATATGACTTATCCTGGCGATTATTTAAAAGGATATGTTGAGAAGTCGAGTTACACAATACAATATGATCTACTCACGGAAAGAGAAAGACTTTTTTTAATGCGCCTTTTGTGTGTTTAACTGACATAGATAGTAATATTTAGTTCTATACAGCTGTAACAAAGAACATGTCTGTTATTCAACAGATGGGGCTATAATTGAGTATATTTGAAGTTTGTTTCTGTAAAAAATGTAAATTTTTTCATTGTAATTGTAAAAATGAATTTTCATATAGCATTGACATTAACATTTTTCCATCAGTTTAATGCAAAAAATCACGTATATGAATAGTAAGTACGTACTTTGTTACATCCAGCATAAAGGAGACACGCTTGTCATCAATTTTCTTATTCATAAGCGCTAAACTATACCATGTAATATTTCACGGCGGCGGCCTTTTTGAAATAGAATATTTTTTGCCCAGTCCTTATAACAGATAAAAAACGGAATAGCAAAGTCGGAAGCTGCCGTTTATATCTCCGACATCGAGCTGTGATTTTATAGCCGTTGGTAGCAAAGTGATAATATTCGGCAAAGAGATGAATTTTGATAAAAAAAAATAATTACCAAAATTAAAAAAAATATGTATACACAGTGAAAATAAATTATAAAAACACAGGTGTTATAATTTAAATTTATCACAGTTTTAGTTATAAATTAAGTAATAAATTACTATGTTATGTATTAATGTCTATCCATTATTTCTGAGCATAAACTATTAGCTGTGCCCCGCGGTTTCACACGCGTAAAATTATTTTAATTATGATGTTCTTTCTCCCACGGTCATAAAGCGTCTCCGCTCTTTTCGCCAAACGATATCAGCCATTGAAGTTAAGGGTATATTTGCGGACTATTGGCGATGATCGGGAATTATAACCGATTTCTACTGTTACATTTTTACCCCTACTTCCTATGAATGTAGAATGACGATATAACATTTGGATTTGACTGTTCGACATTAAATGAAAACCCGGTCAGTACTAGTTGTCATAAATACTTTGAAGTAGTGAAATAAATAATTACACCAAGAATAAAAAAATTCAAATAAATTAAATAGCATTTTAATAGAAACTACAAGTAAACACCGTTTTCAATGTTTATATTACGCGACAACGCGCGCGGTTTTTATTTTTGTCGGCACCGGCAGGAAAGCAGCGCGACGTATATGCAATTAAATACATCGTGTTTGAAATTACAAACCATTTGAAACGATTTTTTTGACTAAACTACTGAATTTTTTAAATTAATTTTTGGTGTACAGTTGTGGAACACCATATGGTATATGAGGATTAATTTAAGGTCGAACGGTCAAATCCATAATATATAGTATATAATCTTCCTTTCTTTCTAACAGAAAATTAACTTTGGAACTATAGTTTCAGAAATAAGCATGTACAAACAAATAAAACAGTTTTCTGCTTTTGATTATAGTGTAGACTTCACTGTTACGAATTTCGAACATACATTCGAGCATTTAACTAATTACACGATTTTGAAATTTTGATTTATATTTCATAACGATTTCTTCTTTTAAAAAGTGCTTATATGTTCACAAAATGGAATTTATGTAACGAATGCACTGTGTAATGTACTGAATAAAATAATAGACTTTATTTTTATTATAGTTTATAGGATCTATGAATGTGTGACATAACACGATCGAGACACCACCTTATGCTAATATTACCACCTTACGCTTATGAAAGACATATTAGAATAAGGTGTAGGTACTATTTTAAATGATTTCTGTCCAGTGCCTGGACAGTGTCGACATATGGACGTACAACCCACACTCTGTTTACAATTTTTCTAATTCTTTTCGAATGAGATACTATCGTATTTTCTTCAGCTTTGACTAATGATGAGACACTGTTATTCATAGTTCTAGTTAGTTTAAAACAGAGTTATTAATGCTTTATACTTCTGTACAAAATCTTGTAATATACCCGGAAACCTAACTTTGATCCCTGTAAAATTTCGCAATGCATGTTTTTTTTTGTGTTACAGACATGCATTACACTATCTATGTTTTAGTACATTGGTCTCCTATGCATAAGTTTTGATAATCTCTTAGAGTTTTATTAAATTCAGAGTTTTATGAGAATTACATAAATAATTTAAAATTATTTAACGTAAACACCCTTGCAATTTAATAAACACAATACAGAAAACAAACAATGTAACTGCAATTAAAATACCGTTTATTGTTCATAAAATATTTCATTATGGAAAACAAAAAGATCAAACATTAACGATGTCACAAGATTTAAAAAAATAATGAGCGTCTCGTGAAAATATGTTTTACATACGTACGTGATCATATTACATAAAACTGGTCGGAGGGTGAGTTTGAGGGAAAGTTTTGGCAATTTTTTGCCAGTGGTCGTTTCTAAGGTTCGATTTTGTTCATAATATTCTTTTTGGAACTCTATCGGTGCGTTTGTTTTACGTAAAAGACGATTAAAGTGATTTGCACGAGACTTGTAGGAAAATGATACCCAAGATACAGTGCGATATGAGGATTAAATTTTTATTAACAAAAATTATCTCCAATGAAAAAAAAAACAGTCAAGCACGAGTGGAACTCGTACTACGAGGGTTCTGTATGTTTTTAGGCATTTATAAACATTTAATGGTACATAATATTACTATCTGTAAAATTTAAATTTTTTAGAATGAAAATATATTGCAAAGGCAAGTACTCAATAGGTTTTCATTTACTTACAAGTGTGTAATACAATATGCGGCGCAAATGGCCGTATTTTTAGGGTTCTTCCTTTGCTTGCTTGATTTTTTTACAGATTCAAGGGACCGTAGACAGAAGTCTTTAATTTGATACTACCACGCCTTCCTGAGAAAGAGAGTCTTGACAGACATGTAAAGAAGTGTTCCTATAAAGATTCTTTTTTTTCTTTTGATATACGGAACCCTAAAAATTAGCGTCAACACAGCAAATGATTACGCACGTTTATAAATTGACGAATAAATAGTATCCAGACTATCATAGCGATTCACCTTATAGTTCAAGTTAAGATTTAAGTTAATTTTATCCCGGTCAAAGGTACTGGGTAAAAACTTTGCCACATTAATAAAAAGTTCTTGCGAGTGAAGCTGCGAGCAAAACCTAGTATTATAGTCAGTAGGAAAGATTATAATCGTACATGTTTTAAAAGTGATTAAAATATTCTTATATAAATGATTATAATCTGGTAGGAAAATATTATAATCGTATAAGTTTAAAAGTTATGTACTGTATATAAATTTTAAAAGTGGATAGATGCGTACTATATACTGTATACAAATTGATATACATATATATATATATATATATATATATATATATATATATATATATATATATATATATATAACATAAAATAATCAAGTAGATAAAATAAATGTATAATGTAAATATCAATATCGTATGTACTATATTGAAATTCTAGTACATTACTTACATATCAAATTATCTAATATACTAACAAGGCGCATATAATAATGTCTAGAATGCCACCAATGTATATATATATATATATATATATATATATATATACATACATATATATATATATATATATATATATATATATATATATGTTTTTAACTTTTTGACACTTTACTCAAGTATTTCTCAATGTTGCGGTTGAGAAACAGAACTCAATTAGCAAATCTATTGAAACACACTTGTAGTAGTCATTCGTAATACACTGGATGGTAGAAACTTACCCGTCGAATTTTATAATAATTAAAGTTAAATCTTACTTTAAAGTAAAATCTAATTCAAAACAATCAGTTCAGTCGCCATAATAAAAATAAGACGAACGCTTTTTGAATCACATCATCAGTAGCTTAATGCAAATTTCTCATCACTCCATTGTATACGGTCTGCACCGTCCACAGTTCGCACACCTCATTAAATCCACACTGTGACTTACTCTTTCAAAGGCCCGTTTCGTCACACAGACTTTCGCCTTCGCCAACCCAAGCGCCTCCCCGCTGCTCCTACCCGAAAAGCCTCCCTCATTCCACGCTAAATTTCACATCTCCTTCTTCATATCTTCTCCCCTTCACGTGTTCTTTATTTTCTTTTACATGAAAATTTTCATCCACGTACAAGCGGATGAAAACGTTACGCGTATACGTGCGCCTTAGCGTCTACGTGATCGAGCTTTCTGGCGGACCTGCGGCGCGAGCTTTCCGCCGAAAGCGCCCGCCTCGACGTGAAGGAGCCCGCGATCGGTCTATCTTGCTGTAAAAGAATAATTTCCGCAAATTTTATCGCGCGATAAGGTTCGTTTCCGTTTGTTGTGATTGTCCCGTGTAAATATTTAAAAGACAAATTCCTTGGGCGTAAATGTAGCCGGGGTTTTTGTGTTTGTTTATGTGTCGCTAAGTTATGTTGAGTTGGGCGTGAAAACGATGTTATGATGTGCGCTGAAGTGGCATAATGGGGGGCGGTGGGAATGTTTTGTATTCACAGACGTGAATTGCAATTGTAATTTAAATAATATTTGTAACGTAACGTACCTGTAGCCGTGTAGGGAGCTTTCAAACCAAGAGCTTGAAAGCTCCCTATATTTTCGCACTCGCATAAGCTTTGTTAACGAAAAAGGAACTTTAATTTTTTGAATTGTTTTGAAGTACTTGATTAACGCGATTCTCTCCCTTTTAACGAACCAAATATTTTTGCTGTTTGGATTATTAAAGACGTAGATACTCGGCCTGGGTTATTATGACCTTGAGCTTTATTCTGGAAGTCTCGTTTTTGTTCTTACTTATATAATTTATTTTCTTCATATATTTATTATCGAAGAGATAAAAATGTTGTTAGAGCATGATAAAAAATACGTGAAGTATATGAAGAGGATGTTTTAATAGAAGGCCAGTTTCGGAATTGGTTTGCAAAATTTCGTTTTAACAATCTCAATGTTAAACTTGTACCATTTGTTGGAACGCCAACTGAAGCTGATGAAGAACATTTAAAGCCGTAGGTAAAAGCAAGCTATATAACAACAAGACGAAAAGTTGCTATAAAATTAAATTTATCGAATTTAAATATTTATGATGATTTTAAACTAGTTAACTTCGTTTTAAAGCTAGATATTTAGGTTATATATGTTCACAAAAAATAGTTTTGGTTTATCTATAAAACTCAAGATTTCTGCTTGATGGGACTGAAAGGAAATTGCTTTTTCTCAGCTATTGCCGGAATTATTAACGAATTGGACCAATTGTTACAATTAACAGGACAAATTGGGCGATTCTATAATGTATAAGAAGCCAAAATTAATGAACAGAAAAGGTGTAGTGGATCATAAACTCAATAAGAGCTTGTATAGGTTTGCTGTTTCGCTAAAGGCTGTTACAGCTTCGATGAGATATCTTGCTGCATTCCATGATTACCTAGATCTAGCGACCTTCGATTATCGCCGGTTGTAGTCTTTGTCCATTTTGTTTTCAGTCTTTGCCTCCTTTAGATGGCAAAATATGTTTTTCTGAAGAGGATGTAAAAAGCCATTTGATTCAGTTTTTCGCAATCACAGATCTGTAGTTCTACGGTTGTTAAATCATAGAGCAACAAGTGTTTGACCAATAATTCAATTAAATATTCATATATTATAACACGAGTTTTTTTAATTTTCATGAAAAAAAGAAATTACTTTCCGAATCAGCTGGCAATTAACAAGAAAGAAAATGTTTTGGGAAAAAACGTGTCTTATTATTAATGTGTACATATATTTTTTTTGCGGTATGAAAATATTTATTTAATTAGCTTTCTTAACGGCGTTTCCATTACGGCTGTTTGCGTATCATCACTGCTGCTTATTACTCGTATACGTATCTACTTTTCCTTTTTCCCTGGGATAAATAGTTTTTATGCTCAAGACTTAAACAATAATTTATCTAGTGGAAACAAGGTCTAGGATGATTTTGCTGTTTTGTCTCTTTTCTCGGACCATTTTCAGAGCGGAAAACAAATAATTAGACTTGTCTATTTTCTATAGTTACACTAACGTAATGATCTTCAGACAAAAAAATTAATCATCTTCTTGCCATCAATTAGATTTCGCGATTCTTTGTTAGTAATTAGAAGAAAATTACATCGTTACGATAAACTATACAAAATTGGTACTTTCTTTGGGTCACGTAATTCCGTTACTGATTATTCTTGCTGCCAATGACTCCCGGTATTGTGGTAAGAGACATTTCTTTCTCTGAATCTGTTTGCGCAAATCGGACAATGTTTATTTTAGAGCTGCTTAAACTATTCAAACACTTCATTGCACCAATAATTTCCAATCCTCAAAAATTAACAGTGAAACTAAATATCTTAGGTTGAAGCTTAATGAAATTTTATTTGATTGTAGTACGATCTGACATTTTTTTTTAAATCGAATTAAACATATTTTGGCAGTAGATTTGTTTAAGATATGTTTGTATGTTTTTTTATTTAATTTTTATAAGGACAATAACTCGTATTTATTACTGGACTTGGGCTATGCGTTTTTGATAAATAATAAAAATACCTAAACTAATTTGAAGTTTAATGTGAACGCGTGGAGCAAAAGTACATTTTATATTTTTTTTTTCATAAATATTACTTGTTTGTTGGTGAGTTGTCAGGGAAGAGGATTTTCGTAAATAGATGATTCTCCCACACTTCGATCAGTGACAGAAACACTTAACAACTCGCAAAATATAGACAGAAGCGTATTTATTAGATTTAGGTTCCATTCACTTTGGGACAATAGAAAATCTATTTTCACGGATTATTATTGCACTAACGTAAATCGCAGTTTTTCCTACGTTGAATTTGAATAGATTTTACCACCCTCAATAAATATGCAAGTATGCGTTTTGTTAAATTTCTTCACTCACTTTAATACGGTAGATTAAAATAGATATTTTCTTTTATTTCTAAATTTTAAATTTCTTAGATGCATAGAAACAGAAATGCAACATGATGATTAGTTAATCTTAAAATCTTTCTAGTTCTACTAGTTATTTGCTTAGAAATTCAAGGCTATCTGTGTTGTATATGTTGCAACCTAAAGGGAAGATATAATGGAATAGGATAATATCAAGAGCGACCATTAGAAAAGAAAATCAAAACGCTGATTATGATACTCGGTAAATTCGAGTCGTGAGTGATATCCAGAGACATTGTATTTTTTTTCGAGACCTAAAATAAATCAAATACTAATACTTTGGTGTTATTCTAGTTCTTGGTTACTCTGTACTTCTAACATAGGTGTAACTTGTACACATGTTAATCCGAAATAGTGTTATAGTGCGAAATGCGAAATAGTGCGAAATAGCAAAATATATGTTTTGAAGATTCATTCGTTCGTCCATTTACTTATGCCCCATACATACGGAAACCACTAAACTAGTTACATTTATTGAACAGCTGAGATTTTCCCATTCATCCCTTAATGTTTAAAATAATACAGAAACAAGTCGGTAAAGAGAAAAATTTACGCGGCCGTACCAGAAAATATCGTAATAAAATAGCTTATTAGTTACTGGTGTTACAAATTACATTTTTATTAGTTTGTTTCATTTTGTGTAACAGGTCCTCGTATTTTGGGAACTCAGCTCTGATTCGAAGATTACATTTTTCATTATTCGATTTCAAAAGTCGGAATTTGGTTTGTAGACATACATTCATATTTATATTTGTTTTCTCATTACATATTTATTCTTAATATAAAAGAGGTTGAGGTAAAGATTCCACAGTTTACCTTAATTGTTATTTTCCAAAGCAGGAAAACTTTAAAACTTAGCATTAACTTATTTCACAGACTCGTATCAGCGTTCTTTGACATTAATATTAATAATATTTTATTATCTTTGATTAATATTAATAATATTGATTAGGCGTTTAACGAGTTGACAGGAAAATAGCCAGATTGGCGATTAGGTGTTTAACAAGTTGACAGGAAAACAGCCAGATTGGCGATTAAGCGTTTAACAAGTTGACAGGAAAACAGCCAGATTGGCGATTAGGCGTTTAACAAGTTGACAGGAAAACAGCCAGATTACGATAACATAGAAGTTTCAAAATTAAATTTGAGACAAATTTTGTTACCAGAAAACAGTTTTAAATTATGACTATATAATTTGTTTTGCATGTGTCATATAGGTATTTTTGAGTTCGTCTTTTAAAATTCTTTCATTGTTACACTTCATGATGGATTTTGATAATTAACTATGCATTCTGTATAATTAAAAATAGTTATATTTAAAAAAATAAGTTTAGCCATGTTTATTAAAATTTCAAGAACCACGATAACGGCTCATTGGTTCCCACTGGATTGGTGGAAAGTTTCGGGTTCAAATCCCGGAAGAACTCAACATTCATGTAATGTTTTTAAGATGTTAACGATTTAAGATAATTTAAGGCAACACACTGATATAAACGAGTTAATCGAATTAAGGCGGAAAGAGCCGACAAAACGCAAAGCTGGCTGAATTAACTTGGAAAGAGCCAATAATACAACGAAGCTGGTCGAATGGTGAATTAGTTGGAAAAAGCCGATATAACATGAAGTTGGCCAACTTCGCGTATTGTCGGATTTTTCCAAGGCGCGTCTTTTGTCAAGGCGCATTTTGCCATCAGAATATTTTAACTCCCATCCTAACGCACCACTATTTATTTCACATTAAAAAGTTTTAACGTATTTAGAATCTGTACTTACCTGTTCGAACACATTCTTCGGTGAGGCACACTTGTGACTTTTCTGAAAGAAGAAGAGAAAAAGAAATTTAGGCAAAACGTTACGTGAAGTTTGACAATTAAATATTTATTCAGCAGTCATTGAATTACTAAAATAACAATATGATTACGAAATTAAGGAATTGAGTAAAAGTTAATAAGTTACAAATTATAATAAGATTATTAAATATTTCTTTGCCCCTTATTTTTTAAACTTTTGTTGAAGAGAAAATCTGTGGAATGAAACATTAATTCTATACACTTTTCCTTACTGTGAGAAAAAAAATTATTTGTGGTTGAACTGCGTACTTCGCTAAGTAGACAGTGATCAGATCCAAAGCAGAGACGAAAACACTCTGACATGCAGGCTTGTTTACTCTATATTCGATTCATTATAACACAATCTAGTGTATTTTTTAGTATATATATATATATATATATATATATATATATATATATATATATATGGATCTGTTAATTTATTTATAGTACCAAATACAGAGGTGGAAAACACTAGCGTTTCTCTATTTGCTTTATGTCTTATCCGACAGGATACATCTCTATGCTCACCCAAAATTAATTGGCTAACTTTCATTGTGAAATTCCGTTACATAGTTTCACTATCTAATATATTGATCACAAAATTATTTATTTGCATAATTTTGAAACGAACTTTTTACTAATTCATGGCTCTCTCACTTTCCTCCAATCTATCTTCTGACATCATCGGCCATAATTACATTTTTGTAAGGTTACCTGTAATTAGGGCGCAATGAATTTTATTCACGCAGATTTTTGGAAAATATGATTAAATTTAGGTTGAATATTAAAATATACTTAATGCCATCTGTAATCATTATAAAATAAAATTTTTTCAAGTGCGCTTTGTAATCATTATAAAAGTATCTGTAATCATTATAAAACTAAAATTTTTTCAAGTTCGATAATTCAAATTATTATTTCTCCTATTCTAGAGGGATAATTTCAATGAAACAAAGCCTTTATAAACAAAGCCTACTTCAAAATCCCAAGCTGAAACTAGATTAGAATCTTTTTAGTGGTTATTACGCACGAATAAATGGATACAGAGACAAATAGACAACTTTTCCAGAAGAATACTTTTTGTTCCTTTTCTTTTATTACATCTTCAATCTACAGACACTCCCATTATGTATTTATAAACCCATTTCATTTTTCTCTTTGCTTATGCTCCTATACCACACAGCAATATTAAAAACGTAGAAAATACAATATTGATATTTGTGGCCAATAATAGATACAGTTCAAAGAAAAAAACGAAAGCAAAAATAGTAATGCTACGACGAAACAACAGATAATAACTTCATAACCTTAGTTGTTATCGTTAACGATTAAATCAGCACGGTAGAAAATGTTTACGACTCCATATTCGGTATATGTTTTACACGTAATAGTTACTTACGTGTTCGATATTTAAAATTTGACGTTCAGTTCTCGTACTATTTCTACCTCAACTAGTTTATCTTCTGTTTAGAGCTATAATTCAATAATTTAACTTCGGTCATATTTTAATAACAATAAAAATGTTGATTATACCCTTCGTCAATGTAATTTGAAGACAATGTTCGTTTACTTTGATGAGATATTCGGGTAGCTATAATAAATTATGCATGCCTATTTAAGACCATTATGTGCATGAAATATTCACGCCACGACAAGAAACCGAAGCATGGAGCATTAAACATGGGCGAGTGCGTAAGTCCTTATTATATGCTTGTTTCCTGAGCCTTAGTAGGCCGTATTTAGACTTTATGTTATCCAATGAATTTTACATAATTCTGTTACATTCTCTTCAAGGTATATTTGGGAATTGTAAGATGTAATATAATTTGGAACTATTATTGTCTATGGAAATCTATTTACTTTCCTTGTTTAGATATTTCCAGATAGTGTCGTTAAATATGAAGTTATACACTTATGTTTATAAAAATTTAAAGCAAATTTCGAAAAATGTCCGTGATAATTGAAGTTTGATATTTGAATAAAATAGGACAAACTAAAATTTCTTATTTTTGATTAAAATATATTATTGTAACATTATCTTTACATTATATATAGAATTGAGTATTTTGAAGTTTTCTCAATACAACACTTTTTTTGTTAGCGACATTTTTTATTCAAATAAAAAAAATATAGCTAAAAATAATATCAGAAATAAACAAAAAGAGTATCACGTCCAACTCAAACAACTTAGTGAGCTTAAATTAACTTAACACTGGATTTATACTCATAAATGTCGTCATCAGCAAAAGGCTACGCTTATAAAAATCTTTTGCTTCATTGCAATTTTATAAATTTTCTCAGAAAGTGCGTTCTGAGAAAAAGGTTTACTATTTTATGGTTTACTTGATTCAAGACATATTTTAATGTTTTTACTGAAGCTTAATAATATATTTTTAACTAAATGTCACAATTGTACATCCTTTCAATATGCTACTAACGATTAAGTCAATGTAAACAATGAAAGGTACCCCGGTATTTAGTATGATATTTTAAGTAATTTTGTATTACAAATTGCTTCTTAGTATTTCATATAGTAGACAAAAATGAAACTTTTATGGTACTAACATAGTATCTGCCACAGAATTGCTTAACAAGCTCTTTTTATAGTAGCTTACTTTTTAAATATTTATCAAGTTATTGCAATGATAATACACCTTTCAATATGCTTCTAACAATTAAGTAAAGGTAATCAATGGAGGGTATTCCGATATTTAGTATGATATTTTTTATTATTAATTCCTTATTAGTGTTTCATATAGTAGATAAAAATGAAAATTTTATGGTATTAACATAGTATCTGCCACAGTATTAGTTAACAGGCTCTTTAGTAGCTTTCTTTTTAATTATTTATCAAGATATTATAATGATAACACTACTTTCAATATGCTTCTAACAATTAAGAGAACGTAATTAATGGAAGGTACCCTGGTATTTAGTAGGATATTTTTTATTATTATTTCCTTTTTAGTGTGTTATATCGTCGATAAAAATTAAACTTTTATGGTATTAACATAGTATCTGCCACAGTATTAGTTAACATGCTCTCTTTAGTAGCTTTTTTTAAATTATTTATCAAGATATTGTAATGATAACACTACTTTCAATATGCTTCTAACAATTAAGAGAACGTAATTAATGGAAGGTACCCTGGTATTTAGTAGGATATTTTTTATTATTATTTCCTTTTTAGTGTGTTATATCGTCGATAAAAATTAAACTTTTATGGTATTAACATAGTATCTGCCACAGTATTAGTTAACATGCTCTCTTTAGTAGCTTTTTTTAAATTATTTATCAAGATATTGTAATGATAACACTACTTTCAATATGCTTCGAACAATTAAGAGAACGTAATTAATGGAAGGTACCCTGGTATTTAGTAGGATATTTTTTATTATTATTTCCTTTTTAGTGTGTTATATCGTCGATAAAAATTAAACTTTTATGGTATTAACATAGTATCTGCCACAGTATTAGTTAACATGCTCTCTTTAGTAGCTTTTTTTAAATTATTTATCAAGATATTGTAATGATAACACTACTTTCAATATGCTTCGAACAATTAAGACAACGTAATTAATGGAAGGTACCCTGGTATTTAGTAGGATATTTTTTATTATTATTTCCTTCTTATTGTTTTATATAGTAGATAAAAATGAAACTTTTATGGTATTAACATAGTATCTGCCACAGTATTAGTTAACATGCTCTCTTTAGTAGCTTTTTTTAAATTATTTATCAAGATATTGTAATGATAACACTACTTTCAATATGCTTCGAACAATTAAGAGAACGTAATTAATGGAAGGTACCCTGGTATTTAGTAGGATATTTTTTATTATTATTTCCTTTTTAGTGTGTTATATCGTCGATAAAAATTAAACTTTTATGGTATTAACATAGTATCTGCCACAGTATTAGTTAACATGCTCTCTTTAGTAGCTTTTTTTAAATTATCTATCAAGATATTGTAATGATAACACTACTTTCAATATGCTTCGAACAATTAAGACAACGTAATTAATGGAAGGTACCCCGGTATTTAGTAGGATATTTTTTATTATTATTTCCTTCTTATTGTTTTATATAGTAGATAAAAATGAAACTTTTATGGTATTAACATAGTATCTACCACAGTATTAGTTAACATGCTCTCTTTAGTAGCTTTTTTTAAATTATTTATCAAGATATTGTAATGATAACACTACTTTCAATATGCTTCGAACAATTAAGACAACGTAATTAATGGAAGGTACCCTGGTATTTAGTAGGATATTTTTTATTATTATTTCCTTCTTATTGTTTTATATAGTAGATAAAAATGAAACTTTTATGGTATTAACATAGTATCTACCACAGTATTAGTTAACATGCTCTCTTTAGTAGCTTTTTTTAAATTATTTATCAAGATATTGTAATGATAACACTACTTTCAATATGCTTCGAACAATTAAGACAACGTAATTAATGGAAGGTACCCCGGTATTTAGTAGGATATTTTTTATTATTATTTCCTTCTTATTGTTTTATATAGTAGATAAAAATTAAACTTTTATGGTATTAACATAGTATCTGCCACAGTATTAGTTAACATGCTCTCTTTAGTAGCTTTTTTTAAATTATTTATCAAGATATTGTAATGATAACACTACTTTCAATATGCTTCGAACAATTAAGATAACGTAATTAATGGAAGGTACCCTGGTATTTAGTAGGATATTTTTTATTATTATTTCCTTCTTATTGTTTTATATAGTAGATAAAAATGAAACTTTTATGGTATTAACATAGTATCTGCCACAGTATTAGTTAACATGCTCTCTTTAGTAGCTTTTTTAAAATTATTTATCAAGATATTGTAATGATAACACTACTTTCAATATGCTTCGAACAATTAAGAGAACGTAATTAATGGAAGGTACCCTGGTATTTAGTAGGATATTTTTTATTATTATTTCCTTTTTAGTGTGTTATATCGTCGATAAAAATTAAACTTTTATGGTATTAACATAGTATTTGCCACAGTATTAGTTAACATGCTCTCTTTAGTAGCTTTTTTTAAATTATTTATCAAGATATTGTAATGATAACACTACTTTCAATATGCTTCGAACAATTAAGACAACGTAATTAATGGAAGGTACCCCGGTATTTAGTAGGATATTTTTTATTATTATTTCCTTCTTATTGTTTTATATAGTAGATAAAAATGAAACTTTTATGGTATTAACATAGTATCTACCACAGTATTAGTAGCTTTCTTTACAGCTCTCTTTAGTAGCTTTCTTTTTAATTATTTATCAAGATATTATAATGATAATACTCCTTTCAACATGCTTCTAATAATTACGACAACGTAGTCGATGGAATTTAGTAGGATATTTTTACGATATTTTTTATTCTTTTACTGTTTCATATAGTACATAATTTATTTTTACTGTTTCATATAGTACATAAAAATTAAACTCTTACGATATGGTATTATTGTAGTGTCTGCTACAGTATTCCCTAACAGGATCTCTTTAGTAGCTTACTTTTTAATTATTTAACATGTTATTGTGATGACAAGGTTACACAATGTATAAGGTGAATAATATTTAGTTTCAGTAATGTTAACAATCGATAATAGTCTACTTTTTACTATGGACCAATATTTGTACAAGTTTCGACATGTGTTTATAGATTAATTTATTAATCATATTGGAGTTGTTTTTCCATCTCCGTATAAACTAGATTATACCAGTAAAATCCACATATATTCCTAAATAGGTGATTAATTTACGTACTGTGTTTTTTTGTTTATTTTTCGAATATCTTTGAGTACAAAGTTTACTAAAAACATCAATAGATGGCGTCTGCACTACCAATAGTGTAATATTCATCAAATTAGGTTTTCGTTTAATTTGTGATATCGAGATAAAAGTATCCAATATGTTGCCCGAGAGTATATAGTATTATTGTATCAAATTTTATCAAAACCGGCTTAGTAGATTTCGGATGAACAAATTAACAAACAGAGAAAAATTCTAAAGACAGGTTTTCTGGTTTCTATTATCATTCTATAGCAAAAAACAATCACTCTTGTTTTGAGTATATATGGCGTTAATTTTGTATAAATTCATTATTCACAATTAAATGAAACTACGTGACAATAGCCCACCTGAAGATGTTATAATACAACGAAACCTAGGTCGTGGTAAAGAACTTAAAGAAAGTAGAAATAATACTACATCACGTAGTTTCATTGAATTGTGAACAATCACTCTTTTTAAATTATTATCCATGTACAGTATTCGTTCTGTTACAGTTTTATTACATGTTTAGATTGGATAAATCTTTATTACATAGTTATATTATTAACTGCTATATTAGTTAATTTTATAAAGACTGCAATTTAACGCCAGTGACACTACTGGCATTACATTGCGGTCTTGGCACAACACTAAGTTCTCAACTTCTGGTATTTTTAGTGGATTGAAAGAGGTTTATCATGTAGTAATCAGTTCGGGCAATATATAAATACGTTGAAGGCTAAATAAATAAACATTAAAAAAATAAGTAACCTACGCTGATTCCATGTTATCGAAGTTATTTTAAATAGTATTATTTAATTAATTTTAAATTTCTATTAATGGATAAACTATACATTTTACTAATAAATATTAAGTAATTAAGAAAAGCGGAGTCCGATAAAACTCCCAGGAAAACGATTCTCCCAACTCCCAGGTTAAGCAGTTAGTTCGACAAACTTGACTTGTATTGAAATCTTTGTCTCCAGATTATGCCATAAGATTAGTAGACAATATGCATCGGGAATGCCAGACAATTATTACAGAGGAAGTTAAATGAATATTATGAAATTTGATATTGAAAATTAAAGTGTACGCTTTAATATTTATTTAATATGCTGACGAAATTTAATCAAGCCCAAAAATAATATTGTTATTTTCATACCTTTATAATCCTAATAATAATCCTGTTTGATGCTGGGTTTCGGGTGGGATTTTAAGACGAGGTTTAAATTACTCCGGATGCTTAGTTAATATTAACTTACGATGTTTTGCTTTTCTGAAACAGTAGAATTTTTAAATCGACGAGATTTTTTTACATATAGATGTTTTCCTCAATACCTGTAATAGTTTTGAGACAAATTCTGTATGGTTTATTAGGAATATTTTTTTTTTAATTCAGTAAACTTTACTTATGTACCTATATACAAGTGGCTGAAATAGAGATACCCCTTTCACCGATGTTTATGTTTAATTTTGTTTCAGTTTAATGTTTCGTAAGAAATTGTAAGTTTATGGGAAATAAAACTACTGAAAATTTACATTACATATAGATTTCTCCACAGAAAAATATATTTAGTAAAATTACCATTTTGCTATAATTTTACTGTCGTTTGTTACTGTCAAAACGCTTTGGATTTTTTAACCATAAAGTTACTATAACAGGCGTCATTAACGACTGTTACTTCGATTGACATCCCCGAATTTCAATATTATTCAAGTAATGTTAGTTTAAATACTGTTAAGATGGTGTTATGATGATTTTTTTCTACAGTAGTCTGTATAGCAGTCTTTTGGCTTTACGTGTTTGTGATGATCCTGGATACGTTCTGATTATGGTATTGTTGGTCATTACCAGGACTTGTTGATTCAATATTGAAAGAAATAAAACGGAATACGGGTAACCAGTATATTAGTAAATATTAGTCGTGCACCACGGTTGCACTTCGCATGAAATTTGGAACAAGAAAAGTTATTAGAATCTCTCATATGTTGCTCTTGGGTGTAAACTATTATCATACCGAATTTCATCAAAACCCTTCTAGTAGATTTAACGTAATTGACGAACAAATCAACATACATACAGATAGAGAAAATCCTAAAAAAGTTTTCCGGCTTCTGTTATAATTCTTCACGCTAAATAAATCACTCTTTTTAAAATATTTTGCATGTACAAAATACATTCTATTACAATTTTATTAATAGTATAGATATTGTATGTATTCCTCACATTTATTCATTCGAATTAACAAATTTGCTTCCGATTTGGACTTCATTATAAATATTCTGAACTTCTTAAGGTATTCCAGTGTTACAGAAGTGAGTTTAAGACTTTTTTTAAGTACATTCAACAAAAATTTTCTTTATTTATTTAGTTACGTCCTAGGCTTGAACTGCGGCTTGATTCGCGTGGAAAAGGAAAATATGGTAGTGTAATTTCAAAATAATATTTTTGTGAAAATATTTAATTTTGTCACTGGAAATTGATAAGCAGATTGATAGACTTATATACTTACGTTCACGTAACAATTGTCTTTAGAAATTCATGGTGCCAAAAGACGGAGAATAATTAAAAAAAATAATAATGATAAAAAGCAGTAAAAGTTAAATTTGACCGAAGATTAGATTTAAATATGAAAATAAATTTGAGTTTTTTCATTTCTTTAGTCACAATTAAATGAAACTACGTGATGTAGTATTATTTCTACTATCTTTAATTTCTTTACCACGACCTAGGTTTCGTTGTATTACAACATCTTCATGTGGGATATAAGCAAAGATAATGAGATGAATCTTTGCTTATATCCCACCTGAAGATGTTGTAATACAACGAAACCAAGGTCGTGGTAAAGAACTTAAAGAAAGTAGAAATAATACTACATCACGTAGTTTCATTTAATTGTGAATAATGAATTTCTACAAAATTAACGCCAAATATATTCAATATCATCATTTCTTTAGCTTTAATCTATACATCTAATAAATTTGTAACAGACTAACTTCTGTACATGGAAAATATTTTAAAAAGAGTGATTGATTTAACTTATAGAATGATAACAGAAGCTGGTAAACCTTTCTTTTAGAATTGTTGTCTGCCTGTATGGTATTTTTATGTGTCAATGACGCGAAATCTACTGGACTGATTTTAATGATTTGGTATGATAATAGTTTATAATCAAGAGCAACACATGAGAGAAAAAAAAACTCGTTCCGAATTTCACATCAAACCGTGAGGTCCAGCTAGTTTTAAATAAAACGTGAAGAAGCAACTATAATTACACGACAGGTATGAAAAAAAAGATTCTGGCTAGCATATTAAGGGGAATCCTTAATCTTTTGAATCGTATGCCTTTGTAGTTTCTTTATTTATAATAAGTCATCACTAATATGTACTTCCTAGCGAAATAAATACCTAATAATACCTAACATATTTAAGTAGGGGACATATTTATTACCATGAATATGTCAAAAACTATGACATCTAGAATCATCGTTACGGTTTTCTTATTAACTTTTGTGTAGGTTTCTAAATTCTAATTCTTCATTTTCAGTTAAATCAGCACTAATATGTACTTTCTAGCGCAATAAATACCTAATAATACCTAACGTATTTAAGTAGGGGACATATTTATTATCATGAATTATTCCAAAATTATGACATCTAGAATCATCGTTACAGTTTTTCTTATAAACCTTTGTGTACACTTCTAAAACCCCTGCTTTTTAATTATTTCATATTCAGTTAAATCAGCACTAATATGTACTTCCTAGCACAATAAGCACTTAATAATACCTATAATATTTAAGTAGGGGACATATTTATTATCATAAATATATAAAAAACTATGACATCTAAAATCATCGTTACAGTTTTCTAATAAACCTTTGTGCAGGCTTCTAAAACTCCAGTCTGTAAAAAAAAGAAGGAACTTCAAACGACACATTACATTATATTTAGAATTTAAAAAAATCGAGTTCTTAATTTGCTCTCTTAAACTTTCCATATAAATAATTTTATTAACTATTACGATATCTGTAGGTTTATTTGCTTTTTTACTATTCCAAATTTCAAGTTTCTATGCAACAGACAGACAGACACGTCAGTTACTTTATAAGGGTTTCGTTTTCCCTTTTGAGGTAGTTAGTAGAGTAAGTTGTTTCCTAAAAATTGCTTTTTAATTATTGCAAGTTTACTTCTAAAATACTAAACCAATATTTTGTATTTTACTTCTGTATTTAGTTCACTGCAAATTTCTTAAAAGTTTGCTTTTGACTCGAAATGTATTATACAATAGCGAAATGACACGTCGTGGAATCAAAAGTCAAACGCCGCGACAGAAAATGCAAAAGCGGAAATTAAAATCGCATTCACATAGTGGCAGGTGTTATTTCCTGTGGGGCGTGGAGGAAATTTTTTTCCGCGGTTGCGGCAACGGGAAATGTGCGCGTTTTGGAAATTTGAAAAGTGGATATTTGCTTATTTCGGTATCGATTCTTCCGACATACAAATAAGTCAGTTGTAAAGGCGCTTTGACACCGTACGCGATTAGAGAATCCAGTTACCTAATGTATAAAACAGATTGCGACACTCGTTTTTAATATTATTTTTATCTACGACATATTACTACGAATAATATTCTTGTCTACGATAAATTGCTACGAAAATATTCTTGTCTACGACATGCATGTACATTATGAATAAAATACTTCTACAATAAATACGTATAGTTTTCTTATTTACTATTTATTGCTACATGCACCTTTCACCAGGGTTTGTTTGCTGTCGTTAGACGTTAGTAAAACGTTTCATGTAATACAATTATGTTTCTTGAAGACTTTAATTATCAGTGATTTCGTACTTGCATATGTAATATATTTTTAATAGTTGTTTACAATTTATTAATTCTGTGTAGAATCGCAATATTTTTTTATTTTAATCATTTCATTACCGCGCTTTTTTCATATCTCAATTTTTTGTTCTCCTTGCCAATACAAAATTGCCAATACAACTGTTAATTATTTAATTTCGTTTTTGCTAGTTTTCGATATTTTGTATACTATATTTATTAAAGTGCCATTAATTTTATCATTTACAATTACAAGTCTAGGGTTTGATGAAGGCGACTAGTGGACGAGTGAACAGGCTAACCTTGAACTGACTAATTACTTATCTCAGTATGTGATTTAACACACGAAATAAACATTTAGACGCGTGTTTGCGTTATTTATCGGGAAGACATACATTTTTGGGATGAAACTGTGTCCATTATATATTAGTCCACAATACGGTCTTCATGTGGACAAAATATGTTTAAGTTTTGTCCAAGTTTTGTCAAATAGTCTTTGAGGTTTTATGTTTAAAGTTGAAAAATGTATTTTTATATTTGAAATATTATAATTAGTATATTTTTGTAGAAGTTGTCGTGTGCTTCTTTATTGGAACAGTCTTCATTAAATATTTAAAAAAAATTGCTTGCGCTGAATTTCAATTTTCATCTCCTAAAATAATAAAGTGTAGGGCTATTGTTAAATCGGGATAGTAAGCCGACTTCCATGCATCCCTGGATACAAAATAATGCTATATAGTAATCAATATTTTTTTTAGTAGCTTTTTCCGTTATCAAGATATACTATTCCGACTTTAACGCAAGGGTTTAGCATCCTGCAGTGCAAGCACACCGAGCGCCACGTGGACACCTTACCCGGCTATCAATGTTGAACGATATGAATATTGTCAAGCAGAAGAATAAAATTGTTATACTGATAGCACAAAGTTTTCCTTAAGTTCTTTTTCACAGAGATTTTGTTTATAATAGTTAAATGTAATTATGTTTCAGAAAAAAGCGAAAAAAAATTATTACTGAAAAATAAATTATTACTATTGTAGATTATTTTCTTCGAGAGGAATTCGAGAAGAATTTTTAAAATACCAATTAAAGGACCTGTCTATAAATTAAATGTCCTTTTTTCAAATCAGGATACAAAGAAAACTTAAATAGTATCAAATTTCTGACAATGTTTTCATAGTTACTGTAACTGTGTACTAGTATAGACAGTTAACGTAGTGTACTTATGTATACTTTAATTTTAAATTGGGCCCCAAAAATTGTGTCAATATATATTTAGTGACACCAGAATAAACCTAGAAACAGAGAAACAGACAACGACATTAGAAAAAGTTTTCTGGAATGAGAGACCTCCAAACAGATGATTTCAATCACTAGTATCAAAAATATCTACAACATATCTATAAATTGAATTAAAGTTGTATGTTGAAGAAAAGTATCAATAAAACGCTTAACTTTTAGAAATTTTTGAAGACTTTAGAAACCGTAATGACTTCATAATATTACGTATTGCAAGTGATATATATATATATATATATATATAGTGACGATATATATTAAAATATATATATATATATATATATATATATATATATATATATATATATATATATTAGTGACGATGATTGATAGTCGTGTGACTATAAATCATCGTCACCAAACATTAACGTGTACGTATTGAATATATGGGCAACAATTAATCGAAAGTTTGGAATTCGCAGTATACAACGTACTTTAAAAGTAAGACCCTATTGGGAGAGATACACTCACGGCCCACGTGATTGATTGTTCTTGTAACACTCTCATATATTCACGTTACTGAAAGGTTATAGGTTAGCGTACGAGTATTTGTTAAGTTACCAGCAATGCGGTAATAAATTGTTTTAAATGTAAACACTGAAGTAATGTATTGAAATATTTTAAGTAAAACTTTTAAAACAAAATGAAAAAAATTGTATGTTTTAACGATAATATATTCACATGACTTTTCAAGTGAGTTGCTATAAAACACTTTTTCAAATCATATATTTTAGCTGATAAAGAACCTGTTAAGTGCGTGTTGGATTAAGAATTAAAATCGTATTCCATATTTCATTACGTCTGTTTTTAAGTTTATATTTAACTTTAAATACTAATCCTCATTAATATTGAAGGGATCCTCATTAATATTGAATTAATCCTCATTAATATTGAACTTTAGACGCGATTAATATTGAAGTGATCCTCATTAATATTGAACTAATCCTCATTAATTTTGAACTTAGGACGCGATGAGAGTAAAATTTTAAGGTCAATTTTGGTACAACGTTTTCATACAACGTTTAGTTGTAATGTATGAATGTAACGAAGATACAACGTTTAGTTGTTTACGTAACGTTTAGTTGTAACGTCCGAATGTCTGAATGTATCTATAGCAAGAAGGACGGAATATAGGTACTTATTTAGCAATTGAGAGAGATAGATGAACACGAAAAATAAGACAAGAAGTTTACGCATGTACGAAAATAGGCTGTTTGTACGTTATGTGCGTCAAAACTAAATTCAAAACTTTGTCAATTTATTTATCTATTTATTAATTGATGTAATATATATATGTGTATATATATATATATATATATATGTATATATATATATATAAATAATAAATAGATAAATAAATTTTGCGAGTACTTCATCGATTACGAACTTAATTTATTTATAAATCGGCAATAAACCTTACATATGCGATTTAGTTGTCGTAAATATAATTTGCAACAGGAACAATACATATATCCCGATTTCCTTATTTAAGTGTTCTGGTACAGGCGTCGTAGTAATTTTTTAAATCGACATTTATCTATTTATTTATTTATATGAAGATTTTATTAGATGTTTACGTCGATTTGTAATAACATTTTATTAGTTTTTCTGAATGTATAGTATTAAAATCTACTTATATGAATTTAGTACAACCTATGGACTTACATATAGTATATTTTTTCTCACTCTTATCTGCCGTTTTACCCTTTGCTGTATACTTAAAAAGAGAAGTTTAGATTGATAAAAAAGTTTCACTTTTATTACGTGAGTCGCAGGCACTCAATTTTTTTATAAATTAAAAATGTTCTTAATTATTTGTATTGCATATAATAATTTTGTAATAAGCTGTCAAATTTGGTAGAGATATAATTCATAAGATGGGGTAATACGTCGGTTACTTTACTATCTACGACATGACATAATAGACTATAATTGACATACCTACGACATATATGGTCCATAATGGACATATCTACGACATGTATGGACCATAATGACGTATCTACGATATATGGAATAAACGTGATCATAAGCGTGTGTAGATGTGGTGAAAAGGTTTTTTGCTACAATTCGGTACCGACGTAAGTAGTTCATAAATAGTTGAGAAATTGCATAATTCCCGTTGGGTGAAACTCCGTATTATATTATAAATATTAGTAGTTTATTACTAAAATATGTCAACAGATGGCGTAAAGTTTGTACTAAAACTATAACTTAGTATCCCGAAAAATACATGCTTTAATCGAAAATACACACGAGCTAAGCCGTGGGCAATTTTCATCAAAATAAGGCAATGTGTGAAATACACTCATAAAAATGTTACATAGTTATAATTTAATACCTCGTATTATGTTACAATTATTATTGGACAATTCTGCGTCAAGAGTGGTAGATTTATCTGAGTTATAACAAAAACAGAAGAACCTCTAAATTTGAGCTGTCAAACATCATAACCACAGCATCGACATTAACGCGATTGTTTCTTTCTTTATTGCATGCTTGAGGTTTGACAGTAATTTTCTTAGGAAAAAATATGTTTT
The DNA here is from genome assembly GCA_039881145.1 of Druceiella hillmani. Taxonomy (NCBI): domain Eukaryota; kingdom Metazoa; phylum Arthropoda; class Insecta; order Lepidoptera; family Hepialidae; genus Druceiella; species Druceiella hillmani. Next base: position 4,447,094 of record JAYKKI010000084.1, read on the forward strand.
TTCTTTTATAACATTTTTTGGAAATATTTTTTCGAGTAAAATTAAAAACAATAAGTGCAATCTATGGATAAATAACCTGCAATTGGTTGGGTTACGATCCAATTAGTATTCCCTAGTTTTTTATTCATAAGTTTAAAATTTTAATGGCATAACTCGAACGGGCTGAATGGATTTTTGGAGCTCGGAAAGTTATCGATTTGCTCGTTCCGCTGAGTACTATCAAATAAAAAATGAACCTGTAGTAAATCGGACACTTCAATTTGATTTTCCAAGCCTTTAAACGATCTATGAAGGTAGCCTAACTTCGTAGATACATAGATGTCTACAGACTCCGGTATGATTTGTGCTTAATGTTTCCTTTGCACACACCTTACTTCCCTTATTTTCCATGAACCTCATTCTGAATG